>CM031240.1:959060603-960312212 GCA_018340775.1 Taxus wallichiana var. yunnanensis
TATCCTCATTTTCATCTGTCATTTAACCGCAATCGGTTTCGAAGAGGATAATTTTTAATATCAGAAAAGTGCATGCTGCTGGTTTTGTCGGAAAAACCAGAAAATCAGCAACACACCCAAAATAAAGTTTAAATCTGCTTACTGTAATATTGCAGATCCAGAGAAAGGTACTGTGGCGAGTGAACCTTTACGCGCAGCAGAGAGCCCGAGGAGAAGCTGATTCTACTTTCGATCTGCGCGAGGCACAATTTCAGCGTAACACCGGCACGTTTTTCAGCGCTAAGCTCAGCTAGCCGGTCATCCAGGAGTGTCTCACCTTCACAAAGAAAAGGTCTGTTACCAGAAGCATCTACATCCCTTTGTAGTGCTTTACTACTCAGCGGAACTACACTTCCGGCTCGCGTTCTCTTTCCGGCTTTTCAGATGGCGGTACCATGGGGAAACGCTATGGGTCCGTTGGCTTTACCACATCCAGTTCACGCACTCCCTCACGGAAATCGAAAGAATTTTCCTAAATTCGACGGGAGCGGAAATCAAAGCACGGATTCCCACATTTCTGCTTTCATTATGTCATGCAGTATATTGGACGTAACCCACGAAGACGTGTCAGTTCGCCTCTTTCTGGAAACTCTACAAGGACCTGCAGCTGAATGGTTTCAGCATTTGCCGGCCGGATCCATCACTAGTTGGGCAACTTTGCGGGACGCTTTTGAAGACAGGTATAAACCTTCAGAGGATGCATTTACTCTATTGTCACGAATCACTCATCTGAAGAAGGAGGCAAATGAGACCATGCGCGATTTTGTCGCCCGGTTCAATGCGCTAATCAACCGTGTCCCTACTACCATGCTTCCAACGCCGGAGAATCAGAAGTGCTTCTTCGTAAACGCCATGAGCTCAAAAGTCAGCTTCTTGCTCCTTCAAGAGCGAGTAGCTACTTTGCCTCTCGCTCAGGCTGCTGCCATCCGTATAGAAGACAATTTGATAATATCTGGCGAGTTAAGAAAAGAATCAGCTAAGCCTAAGTCTTTGGGCCCTTCGCCTATCACTTCGTCTGATCCAGCATTCCAAAAAATGGCAAATGATTTGCTTGCACTAAAGAAGCAGCTGGCCCAGGCCTCTCCCAGTTCCTCGTATCGGGATATCCCGCGGAGAAATTTTGTTCCTAACAACGCTTCACAAAGGCCGCGCTTGCACTTTGCCTACAGCTGCTCCACGGTTGGCGCTTCAAGCTCCTCCAGCCAATGCTTTGGCCGAAATTGAAGAGGAAGAAGAGCAGTACTATGAAGAACCTTCGCTCCAAGGCGAAGATGATCAAGAGGTCGGTGAACCGACTGGCGACTCTACTATTGGGTACATGGAATTTGACGAGGATGAATCTGACGAAGAAGAGAGTACTCAGGGCTACGCGAGCGGACAATCATATGCTGTTTTCACCCGCTCGCAAGGAAAAGAGGCGGAAGTCGCTGCCCACGTACAAAAGGAGAAGGTCGCGTCAAACGCACCTCCAACCATTGCTAGAAGAGGTAATCCTCTTCCTACTCAATTCCCTGTTAAGTCTTTTGCTAAGAAGTCTTTTCCGCCCATCTCTCCTCCAAGTCAGCCCCCTCAAGTTCCTACTAAGATCAGTAATCCTATTCCACCACCGCGAAGTGAAGGACTCATTCCCTCACCAACGCAACCCTTGGCCGCGTTTGATATAATAGATCATGCAAAGAAGACCAAGATTCAAATGTCTGAAGCTGAGTATCTTCAGTCAAACCCCGAACAGCTTGTAAGATTGACTAAGTATATCCAAAGTCAAGCTGTTATAGCCAAACCGGTTTCCCTGAAAGGAATCCTTTCTACTCCTCCTGAATCCCACATAAATGTTGCTTCGACATCCGCATCTGGCAAGATAGAACCTTTCTATCTCTCCCTCCTGATCAATGGCCATAAGTTGAGCAATTGCATTATTGATTCCGGAGCCTCTGATAACGTCATGCCGGCAAAAGTTGCCCATGCTTTGGGCCTCACTCTTACCAAACCATTCGGCAGATGCTATTCATTGGAGACCAAGCAAGTTCCGTTGGTTGGCCAAATCAAGGACGCACAATTCGCGTTCGCAGCCTTCCCGGATAAAAGAGTAAAAATGACAGTCCTTGTTGCTGACATCCCAGCAGCCTATGGAATTCTGCTAGGAAGGAGTTTTTGCAGCGAAGTTGGTGGAGAGATTCACATGGACTGGTCCAAAGCTAGAATTCCAGTCAAAGGCGTAATGCAAACTTTGGAGCCGGAATCCCAAAAGAAATACTTGGTCACTAGCTCTGAAGACCCCAAAGCCCAAATTCTTTTCGAATCATCAGGGATGGGGAACTACTTCTTATCCACCGAGGCGGAGACAAAGGACGTTTTTGTTCAGGAAAAGGATTGTAATAAGATCTGGACCTTGCAATTTGATGGCAGCTGCGCGACTAGTGGATGTGGCGCTGGAGTTGTGCTGATATCTCCCGAGGAGGAGGTAATTCCCCTTTCTTTCAAATTGCAGTTTTTCAACACTAATAATACTGCTGAGTACGAATCTCTGTTACTCGGTATGCAAGCTGCAAAGGAAAGAGGAATAAAAAATCTGAAAGTCCAAGGTGATGCCGAGCTAGTTGTAAATCAGGTCAAAAGGATTTATCAAGTGAAAAATGAAAGGCTCAGGCACTACCGTAATTCGGTATGGGACAGCATTGAGGAATTTGACGCTTTTTCAATAGAGGCCATTCCAAGGGCCCAAAATGACATGGCTGATTCGTTGGCTGTTTCAGCATCTCTCATGCTCCCGCACCCGGGTTTGAAAACGAACAAATACACCATTGAAGTGGTTTTCCGCCTGCGCGCTGCATAACTCTCAAGATTGGCAGTATTCAACGATGATAATCATCTCATTGCCTTTCTAGAAAAAGCAGAAAACTTTGATGAGTTGTATTTTGAAGGATCCACCTCTACGTGCCGTGAATCAATCAACGGCCAAAATCATGAATCAAAAGAGAACGATGGCATATGTCAGCTCAAAGGAAATAAAATTCCAAAGGGCTTGGTTTCTCTGGAACGCTTGTTTGACAGGCACGACCGTTTTGTAAAAAAGAAGAGGCGGGATGATCCTGGCTCATCTCCAGAGACTGAACCAGTCAATATGGGTTCAGAGGCACATCCGCAATTCGTGAACATTGGCAAATGCTGCACGCCTGGAGAAAAGCAAAAGTTTGTCAAGTTGCTGAAGAAATATATGGATGTATTGGCATGGTCCTATGCCGATTTAAAGTCCTTCAAGCCAAAGGACGTTCAGCATGATATACCGCTAAAAGAAGATGCCAAAGCCTTCCGTCAGAAGCAAAGGCATTATAATCCCAAGATTTCGGGCACTATTCAAGCCGAAATTCAGAAGATGCTGGACGCAAGAATCATCTTCCCTATCCATCACAGCACTTGGGTGGCGAACATTGTGCCAGTACGCAAGAAAAACGGTGAAATACGCATCTGCGTAGATTTCCGAAACTTAAATCAAGCTTCGCTGAAAGACAACTACCCTCTTCCCATAATGGATCAAGTTCTGCAAGCGGTGACTGGATCAGAAATGCTGTCTATGCTTGATGGTTTTTCGGGCTATAATCAGATTGAAGTCTCGCCTGAAGATCAATTCAAAACAGCATTCACTACTCCGTGGGGTACGTTTGCCTATAGCAGGATGCCTTTCGGCCTAACCAACGCTGGTGCCACTTTTCAGCGAGCCATGGACTTTGCTTTCAAAGGCATGATGGGAAAGGTCATTGTAGTTTATCTAGATGACTTAACCGTGTTCTCCAAACGACGAAGTGATCATTATGATCATTTGGAACAGGTATTGGCCAGATGCCGAGAACACGGAATTTCCCTTAACCCAAAAAAGTCTGTTTTCGGGGTCACGGAAGGGAAATTGCTAGGCCATGTGGTTAGCAAAGAAGGAACCAAGATTGATGCCGAAAGAGTCAAGGCTATTCAGAGCCTTACTCTGCCCACAAGCAAGACCGGTGTTCATTCTTTCTTCGGAAAGGTGAATTTTCTTAGGCGTTTTGTCCCTGACTTTGCTGAGAAGACTCGCCACATTTTGAACATGATGAAGGGAACACCAACTTTCAGATGGAGTGAAGAAGGGAAAAGATCGTTTGAGGAGATAAAAACTTCTGTTGCTCATGCACCGGTCTTGGTATGTCCGGATTTCTCCAAGAACTTCATTATGTACAGCTATGCATCCGAACACACTGTTTCTGCAATCCTGATGCAAAGGAACTCGGAGGATATTGAATCTCCAATCGCATTCATGAGTTCTCCTCTCAAGCCTCACGAGTTGAAAATGACTCAATTGGAAAAGCACGCCTTTGCCGTCGTTAAAGCGGTGAAGAGTTTCAGGTATTACATTCTGAACTCGCATACAGTGGTGCTGGTTCCCGACACAGCGGTGAAATCAATTCTAACTCAACAAGAGTTGGGAAGCTTGAGAGGGAATTGGATCGCAAAGGTCCAGGAATATGACCTGGATATCAAACCCACCAAGCTGGTAAGAGGCAAAGGCCTGTGTCAGCTAATGGCTGAAAACAAAGACTCAGATAGCCCTAGAGAGAAAAGAGATTGCACCAACGAAGCGCAAAGCCCTCTGGAGGAGCCTGTTTCTCTACCTCTGGTTTTGTTTGTGGCAACTTGTGACGAATGGTACTCCGACATCGCTTTCTTCCTCACCTATGGCGAATGCCCAGTGCACCTGAATGCAAAGGAGAAGCGTGCTATAAAGCTCAGAGCGGCCAAGTATGTCATCTGGGATGACGGTTTATATAAGCGTGGGATAGATGGTATCTTTCTGCGATGTGTTGACAAGCCCCAGCAAGTAAAACTGCTGGAGAGTTTTCACAATTCGGCTTGTGGAGGCCATTTCTCTTCTTCCGTGACGGCACATAAGATCATTCGAGCCAGGTACTACTGGCCGACGCTCTTTCAAGATGCAGCTACCTGGGTAGCGAAATGCGAGCCTTGCCAGCAGTTTGTTGGTAAGCCCAAATTGGCTGCCTTTCCCCTAAGGCCGGTTATTATCAATGAGCCATTCAAGCAGTGGGGAATCGATTTTATTGGCGCACTCAATCCCCAATCGAGTGCCGGACATAGCTACGTCCTTACAGCAACTGATTACTTCACCAAGTGGGTGGAAGCCATACCAGTTAAGCATGCCACTTCTGAGGTGGTTTGCAGTTTTATCAAGGAAAATATCATTGTCAGGTTCGGCATCCCGAACAAAATCGTTGCTGATAATGCTTCTAACTTCTCCTCCCGAGAAGTTATTAGTTTTTGTTATGAATATGGAATAACTTTAGCCCATGCTTCGGATTACTACCCGCAAGGAAATGGTCAGGCGGAATCCAGCAATAAGAACCTAGTGACCATTATACGGAAATTAGTAGATGAAAATCAGCGGATGTGGCACAAGTCTTTGTACGACGCTTTGTGGGCGGACCGTATTACTCCCAAGAGGTCTCTCGGCATGTCACCTTTTCAAGTGTTATATGGCACTGATGCCGAACTCCCCATTTCCGCGGAACTTCCTGCTCTACGCTTGGCACGAGCAATCGAAGATGAAACTTTTCAGAGTTCTCTAGAAAAGAGAATTATGTATCTGGCAGAACTTGAAGAAAAGAGAGTGAAGGTGGTCGACAGGATCACTGAACATCAGAATCAAGTGAAGAAGCTTTTCGACAAGAAGGCCAAGCAGAGAAATTTTGAAGTGGGAGATCTTGTCCTTCTCTGGGACAAGCGAAGAGAGCCAAAGGGTATGCATGGAAAGTTTGACTCCTTATGGAGAGGACCCTTCAAAATCAAGCAACTTAATGGAGAGAATAGTTTCTATCTCTCGTATCTGGATGGAGCTGAACTCCCGCTTCCTTACAGCGGGCAACATCTCAAGATCTTCAGGAAGTAGAGCTTGCTCTCTTCTTTGTACAGTTTATTTTGGTTGTGTGTTTGCTTTGCCGCGTGTTTGCTTTCGTTTGTTGTGTGTTTCCTTTGTTCTCCCTCCGGTCCCCCTTGTTTTTGACTCCGTACCCAATGGATAGGCACATGTGATCTGGGATTCTCTACCCCTGAGTTTACTCAAGGATAGTCCCCAGGAGGAGCCAGCTGTTATCCCGTAAAATTGACAAGGGCAATTTTACTGATAACCATACCGAAAATTTTTGTCTTGATCCCTCGATAGGGATCCTCGTCAAACGATTTAAAATTCCTTCTCAGAAATCTAGCTTTCGAACTTAGTCTTTTTGAGCCTTTTTGGCTAGGCGCATGGATTTTCACTGTAACACCACATTTTCCATGTCAACACGTCTTTTGGTGCGCCAAAGCATGTTAAGCCTTATTTGCGTGCGCCGAGGCGCATGCGCCGATGTTGACATATCATTTGTCGCGCTTCTTTTCCATGCGCTAAAGGGCGCATGTGCTTTCCTTGTTACATCAATGCTGTTTTGTGCGCCAAGGGCGCATAATAATTCATGTCGACAACACGCTTGATGCGCCAAGGTCGCACTCCATTCTCCCGTTGTCACATTTCATGCGCCAAAGGGCGATGCTTTCCTCTCGCCGGCAAGTTTGCTGCGCTTTTCAAAAGTGGGTGGCGATTTATGACAAAGTTTTGTTATATATAATAAAGGCGCCATGTCATTTTCATTGTTCTTTTTCAAAGCACGTGATTGCTCTGGGGTGTGTCACCGCTCTGTCGTTGTCATTTGCTCTCGGGCCCGCTTCCAACCGCTCTTTATACATTCAAAGGTAAGAGGTTCATCCTCTTTTTCATTTTCGTGCTTTGGTGTGTTCGGTCCGGCTTTCGCTTGATGGCCCGCTTTTTTAAATGTCGCTTTTGCATTGATCTGCTTTCTTCCCTATCCCGCTTTAAACCAACTTCTTCCTTTCGTCCCTCATTTCCAGTTTATAAGGGAAGTTGGTTTGATTAGGCTTGGTGTTAGAATGAATGATGCTTAAATGTTTAGAGAGTTTTTGGTTTTCCCCATGGCGCAGGTCATTGGCCATGTTGCACCTTAGATAGCCGCGCGCCTACAAGGCCTACCCAAAGATGTCATGCAACAGAATCATGCGCCCTAAGCGCACCCTTTCGGCCTCGTAACGCACTCGTAACCCGCGCCTTCTTATATCCCTTCGCGCATCTTTTACCCCCTCGCTGCATCCTCTTCTATGCGCTAAAGGGCGCGCCAGCCTTCCATGCAAAGCGAGAGATATCTCGCGCAAGCGTAAAGCCTCCAAGGCGCGGCGCACCTTCCGCTGCAAGTACATGATGTTGTGTCGCTCCCCATGCGCGCGCCATATACCTTTGGCGCGCTTTTTTCCATGTCGCACAATCCGCCCATGCGCCAAAGGGCGCACCAAACCTCAATGTAACATGCATTTCCAGGCGCCATTCTATAAAATGCAATGCCGCTTCATCCATGCGCCATGCGCCTTTTCGCGCCAATTTTATCTCTCATGCCCTTTTCCTATGCGCCTTGTCTATTCAGCCTCAAGTTATATACATTTTCCATGCGCCCGCACCCCGAGCCTTAAAAATTCTAACTCTTTCTTCTCGCAATAGCGTTCCTATTGAAAATCAAATGACTAATTCAAGCTTCTTGGATTGGGTTTCACTCCTCCTACGTGCGAGATCATCGATAAGCTCAAGAACACATGTCTACCTCAAGCAAGAGACCCGCCAAACCAAGAGGAAAAGCTAAGCTAACAGAGGAAGAAATGAAGTATAAGTACCAAAGGGTTAGAATGCCCGATCTCAAAGTGAATGCAATATGGATGTCGAGATTCTCGAACTAGGCCACATTGACATGGACGACTCGGGTGAGAACTCGTAAAGTATCAAAGCCCCGGATGGATAAATTGATGGGTAGTGCTCTACATTTCGCCGGTGGGATTCAACTGGCGCTATTGATAATGAGTTCATAATGGTGGTTGCCCAATCTTACAACAAGGACACCTGTGTGTGTTCTAAAATAGTAAGGGGGAGGTGGTCATCGACCTCACCGCCGCCATTTTGAAAAGATTCTCGCATCCTCATCACCGAAGCTTCGTGGTCGCTACCCAAGAAGAATGTATCAAGACCTGGGAGGCAATGAGGACCTATGCATGCAGTTAATGAATGAAGTCTACCTCAAAAATAAGAAGGTAGTGACCCGGTGGCCCTGCACTATCCACCGGCGACTTCTCCGAAGAACTCAAATGACACCATCACTTTCCCGAGCAGAGTCTTCGGCTTTCAGACGCCCACTACTTCCATAAATGGATGCCGCATGTACTGGAAACGATGAACAAAAATTTGCCCGACCGCTTCATTGGGAAATAATAAGCAGCGCCATTTCTGAGCAGCTACAACAGTTTGCCACAACAGGAGTGTTTCATATGAACTCCTACGTAGTGTATGCTGCAGCGTCTGAAAGGGACTATCCAGGGCTGCACCGAAGTGGAACTTGGCCTCAGGCCAAGATATATGAATACTACCCAGAATCAAGCCGAGAATAGCATCCAACACTTTTCAAAAATCAATGATGCTTTCTTCTACCATATTATATGCATGCTGCGACCAAAGTTGACTCATGGCCGCACAATTAAGAATACTGTTTCTGCTGTGGAAAAGTGGGGGGCCTTGTTCACCCAATTTCCCACATTCACCTATCTGAGGGCGGTTAACTTCTTGGGCGAGCCCACTAGGTTGCCAAGGTATGCTGGACCAAAGCTGGTTCTATTGGAATTGTCAAGGCAGCTGGTCACATATCATGAGAAGTGCCAGAAGAGAAAGAAGGGTGGAACTCCTTTCCCCCTCACAGTAGGCCGATACACTTGTTCCAGCTATCACAAGGCGAAGGAGATGTTTGCCGAGCTAGAATTGCTCAATCTAAAGCATGATTTCCCAGCAAGGCCTACATTCGACCCAAGAAGCTGCTTGCCAAGGGCTAAGCTTGATCCTATCCATGTCCCTCAAATTGAGGACATTTACATTGACGTCATCCATGAGGTGGCACTCAGGAGACTGGATCACTCCCGCTTAGCATTGGCAGAAATTATTCATTATGGAGTGGCCATCGTCCCCAAAGGCTTCCAAACTTCGGAAGATGAAGTAGACAAGGTGTATAATAACACGATGGAGACAATTGGCCCTTCCCGCCATTGATAAGCAAGGCTCCTCGATAACCGAGGAGAGGGTCAAAGAAACCATGCGGAGAACGGAGCTCGTGCCGATGAATGGATTGATCTACCTCGGCGAGATTTTATAACTTCTCCATTGGGTAATGCGCCCAAGATCAAAGAAGCAATTAAAAGGCAAGGGTGCAATAGGTGAATCAAGCACTGGGGCCAGAGGAAGCCCTCGAAAGTCCTCTTCCTGAGCCCGAACAAGTCATAACTTTGGAAGAGGAGTTCATGGAGGATGTTCCCGAAGGCCCATCCACTCGTGATGTCGGCGTTGCTACAACTACGGAGGTTCCTTCTGTCGTCCCTTCTTTCTCTCTTCCTCCCCTTCCTCTGTGTCGCAAGAACCACTCCTTTGGTCAGGTCCTCTCCCCCTTCTTCTACCCTTTCCCCTGCTTCTTCATCCATCTTCTCCTCTCTTGCTGATTTGTCTCCTTCCATTTCTTCTCTCCTTTCCGGGCTCCCTTCCCTTCCTTTGTCTTCTGCAGCCCCGGTTTCCCTTCCTCCCGTGGACACTTCCTCGGCTATTCTTTCAATGCCACCGCCGCGTGTCTCCACGTTCTTCCCCTCTTCTACCGTTGCTGCCTCCCCCTCTGTCTCTGGTCCTTCTTCAATAGGACCAGCTTGGATCTCTCAGCAGCTGAGCCAGCCAAAGAGGAAAGTCCCCATCGCTCCGATGGACTTTTCAATTATTCCGGCTAAAGGAGCAAAGAAGCACAAGCCGGTTACACGCTTCTCAAAGAGCGCTGCAGGTGAGAGAGTCCTGGAAATAGCTTACCCCGATCCCACCAAAGAGAAAGCAGATCTGTCTCCAGCAGATTTCACAGTGACCCAAGTCACGATGGGGACGTCCTCTGAAAGTCTCCAGGGGGAAGCTCGTTCCGCGATTGATGCACTTTGTGAAAAGCTTCAAGAAGCTAAGGAAGAGAAAAGGCTGCTGAAAGAACAGAATAAATACCTGCTTCAGGCCTTACAGAAGATGGGAAGTGCACCTCCCACAACTGCCGCCGAGACTCCCGAGTCGCCACCAAGACAAGATCAATGAATATTCAAAGATCGGTGAGCAGTGGCATGGTGCTTTCTCGCTTGAGAAGCCGATTCTCAAAGATAGCGAAAAGGTAATCGCCGAATATATCAACTTATCTCTCGAACATCAAAAGGCGAATAAGGAGCTCCAAGCATTAGCATTCCGATATCAAGAGTTAGAAAACGCTAGACTCCAACACGAGGCCTTCCAACAGATGTTCGACTGTTCAGTCGAAGATTTGGTCAAGTTCGGAGTATTCGGTCACCCAAGGACCCTCAACAAGACTATGTCCACTCTGGACTATCGGATAGATCAGCTTGAGTTTGTGTTAGAAAAAATAGATAAGGTGAAGGAAGAGGCCCTGGATGCGATGTATCAAATGGAGAAAATTGTTTTATCCATGAAACCAGGTTGCTCACTCCTTCCCTCACCTTAAGAACGGCTGATGATACTATCCGGATTTTCAAGGAGTTAGCTTCTCAAGGAACAGGGCCAGAAGTCACGTTTGATACCGAATCCATCAATAACCTGCTGGCTTGCAGGGACTTCATCGGTTTCCTGATTGAGGCGGAGAAAGATTATTCCAAACTTCCCGAAAAGCTTGTAGAAGAGCGGGAAACTTGCATGGGTAATCGTTGATCGCACAAGGATCCATCACAGATCAGTTCGGGTCAATGATCAACAAGTTCTGGAATACCGCGCCTTCGGCCCACATCTCATCTCCCGAGCAAAGATCGTATAAAGCACCCCTTTTCGGCCGCAGGACGATGATGATGACTAGCTTCTTCTTCTTCTTCTTCTTCTTCTTCTTCCTCTCGCTATTCTCCGACTTTCTTTTCGCAATATCTCAAGTATGTTGATGCCAACGATGACATCATCCATGTTGCATCATGGGATGATGTCATCCACTCAAAAATGTAAAAGTCAACATGACTTTAGATATTTTGTAAATATCTTGTAGATAAGTGGTTGGCTCCTTTTTGTCTTCTCTCTCTCTCTCATCTTCTATAAATACAAGGATACTTGTGGTATTCAGGATGAACATTTTTCAGATAGAAATAGAAGTGAAGAGAGAAAGACTTTGAGCTTTTCAGAATAAAAGAACAAGAATACAATTATTCGACTTTGTGCTCAATAGTCAGTGTTATGCATAAGGTCTTTCTTACGTTAGATCTGTATGTGTTTAATCTGTTGAATTCATATCTACTTTTCCGTCATTTGTTTATCAGTATTGCTTTGTTTATTTATGCCAGTAGGTTTGGCTCTGTTTACTACCAAGCCCAAAGCATAGATTTTCTGACCCTTCCGCTTTGGAACTCATTTCTTTTCTTCCTTCGGATCTGTTCTTTCTCTTCTCCTTCTTTTGTTCCTTTCTCTTCGCAGCCTAGAACACTCTACTGGGATGAGATCCCAACCCCTGAAGGCAGAATCTGTGAGACTTGCATAGGTTCCTGCTAGTAGAAGTAGCAATAAACCAGTTTCGCTTTGCTGTCTCAAAGAGGGGCTAAGCATTTAGCGTTTAGACAATACATATTGTTCACCACTTAACGTATACTTTCTCCTCTAGGATAATATAGAAGAAAAAAATATATACATCGGGAGAGCAAAGAGAAGAGTAGCTGAGATAGAGTTATGAAAAATGTAATAGAATAGATGCATAGTAAGATATGTACGCATAACAAAGAGAGATGTAATTATCAAAATAAAAAAATAGAATTATATCTATGTAAAAATAGATCAACATCTCTAAAATTTATGAACTAAATTATTTTTCGATCTAATATAAACATATTTGTGTGGGTTTCTAAGTTATACTTTATTTTATCTCTTGGTTTCTTTCTTTCTTGGCATATATATTTTCCAATAATTTGGTATCAATGTTGGAATATGCATGTATGCAACATGTAATTTCTCCCATAGGCGAAGTAAATTTTAGAAAACAATAGTTTTTTTACATGCGAGTTAGTAGTTTTTAGCTAAGTCTAGTTGAGGCTTACTTTTAGGAATTAAATAAGTTGAATAAAACAATAAAAATATGTTTTCAAGAAGGCATTGATTTTGAATTGCATTTCTATTTACGGAAAGCTCTGTTTTAGAGTCGTAGGTTGTTATTTTTATATAGAGTTAGTTTTTATTTAATTAGCAGCAATTGTAATTGCATGGAATGCACAACATAGCAAAAAGCTGAAGGCAAGAGAAGTATTACATGCACAATTGAATTGTAATGAGCCAAAGCTCAGTGAAGTGAATGAATTAAATTTGATTATGTACAATAGTGCTGGTTTGATTATTACTCTTTTTTATGCAAGTTATTTTATTCATGTTATTTGTTGTTCATTTTTCAAGTATGCATAATTTCTACAAATTATTATTTTAGCGAGGTTTTTCCATCATGTTATTAAATTGGCGATAAGCTATGGCTTCCATAGCAGGCATGCAGGAACCACAATTTAATGGAAAGAATTATAACTATTGGTCGTTGACCATGAAGGCACTATTCAGATCCCACGATGTTTGGGAGATCATTGAGAATGGGTACACATAACCTACATATGCAACAACGTATACTACACTTTCTTCGCGAGAGAAAGATACTTTGAAAGAATTATGGAAAATCTCTTTTCTATATTCATCAAGAAATGCATGAAAGCATCCTTCCTAGAGTGGTAGCATCCAGTCAAGAAAAATCCACATGGGACACTCTCCAAGTTGTGTATCAAGGTAAGGAGAAAGTAAAAACTACCAAGCTACAGTTACTTTGTAGAGATTTTGAGAATTTGTCAATGAAATATTTATATTAGTAGAATCCTTTTTTAATTATGTAGTTAACTTATTCAATCAAATAAAATTTCATGATGAGATTATTGAATACGAAGGATTATTGAAAAATTGCTTAGGAGTTTTCCTATGAAATTTGATCCTCTAGTTGTTGTTATTGAAGAAACTAAGGATCTAAGTCACTTTTCAATTAATGATCTTCATGCATCACTAATAAATCATGAACAAAGGATGAATAGATTACATGTAGTTGTAGATCAAGATTTTGTATCTCGGACATCGGTATTCGTGGAAAAGAAGAGGAAGTTTTAGCCCAAGAGTCCAAGGAACAATTTCATCTAGAGGAAGTAACAACAGTTCATCAAACTCAAGTGGAAGAGGAAAAATTCAAGAACACAGTCATGGTCAGAGACAAGATAAGTCTCATGTTCAATGTCATTATTGTAAGAAGTATGAGCACTATGCTTATGATTACAAGAAAAAGCAATATGATCAGGAGAGGCAAAATCAAAATCAGGTTGGAAGTTCTACTTCTAGATCTATGTTTATTGCATGCATAAGGATTGCTGAAGAAATACCTTCTTTATCATCTATTGAGTGCAATTTATCAAAAGAGAGTCCATGTGATGTATGGTATTTGGATTTTGGTTGTAGTAATCACATGTCAAGTAACCTAGATTTATTTTCTAGTTTGGATGAGTCGAAAGTGATGTTACTCTTGGGAAAAACAATATTATTTTTGTAAAAGGAAAAGGGGCTGAGTCAATATTCTAACTAATCGGGGGAAGTAAACAAATATACATGATGTTTACTATGTTGCAGGTTTGAAGCATAATCTTATGAGTATTGGATAGTTGGTACAAAAAGGATACATAGTTTATATGGAAGATAATCGAGTGCATGATTGTGGAAAAATACCATAGAACTTAGTTGATAGAAAAATTGAAAATGCACATAAATAGAATGTTTCCCTTGATATTAAAACTAGGAAAAAAGAGAAAATCATATCTGATTATAGGAAAATCAGCAACTCAGTTCGCAGCCAAGTCCTACACCAAATCAAATCAATACTCTACTGAATCCTGCGCTCAAGAAAATGAGTCTTGCACCAGTGTAAGAGAGTCTTGTGCTAAGGTAAATGAGTTCTTTGCCAATGTAAATGATGTATTCATTAATGCAAGTGAGTCACGCATTAATTTCGATGCTAATACATTTGAGTCCTACACTTTGAAGAAGAAAAATAAAAATTTCAGTCATTTGTGAAAGATGAATAATGGATTTGGCATCCAAGGTATTGACATTTAAATTTTGGATGTTAAATTTGCTTCATAGAAAGAATATGGTTAATTTTTTTCCATTGATTCAGAAACTAGAAAGAGTATGTGAGGGGTGTATTTTAGGAAACAACACGAGAGAGTATTTCGAGTTGGAAAAACAACAAGAGCAAGTGCACCTCTTGAGATTATTCCCTTAGATTTATGTGGAACTATGCAAACAAATTCTATTGGATGTTGTTCATATTTTATGACCTTCATTGATGATTACACAAGTAAGACATGTGTGTATTTTCTAAGACATAAATCATATGCCTTTGATATATTTCATCATTTCAAGGAATCAGTGGAGAAGCAAAGTGGATAATCATCAAGGTTTTAAGGATAGACAAAGGAGGTGAGTATGTTTACAATGTTTTTCTAAATTTTTCTAAATATCATGGAATGCACAAGTAGTTTAATGTAGACACGTAAATTCAGTATCTTTACCCTAATCACCCTTACGCGCATATTCATTTATTTCATCCCCCTTAAGTTATTAAAATTCCCCCATTTATCCCATCCCTATTGAATTTAATTAATTAATTCTTATTAATCAATTAATATCCTATCCCTTTCCCTAATGGACTTTCTATTTCCCATCCCTATGATTTTTCTAACCTATCTTTCTGCTAACTCACCTACACCTCATCCCTAAACATCCTCCTCCCACCTAATTCTTTAAATCACTTTCCCAATCTTTAAAAACCCGAAATCATGCCAAAATCACAAAAATATAGTCCCATTGGGGAAAATTTCTCTGCGCATTCTGTTGACCCTATAAAGTTAAGTGTTTTTCTTCCATTATAGAATCAGACGCATGCTAATCCTCAAACTTTTTCGAGAGCGTTGAACTCCCTCATGTGTCTATGAATTACAGAAGTAATTGCAGACCTCTCAAGCCTATTTGGAACATGCTTGCATCCCTCAGGATCATCCGTTATGACTGCGTTTGTGTCATTATCTTTGAATTGATTTATTTCAATTTTCTCATTTTATAGTTAATTTTTGGTATGTAAAATTTTATAGAGTAGATCTTCCACAACAACGTTCACGGCTTTTTCATCAATCTCCTTTTTCATATCCATACTTGTAGGTTGCTCTTCTAGCTTACTTTTCCTTGGCTTTTTCAACTTTTTCATAGTCATCATTGCCCCCTGATAGGTCATCATCACCTTGGCCTTCTATAGTTTTTACTTTCTATTCTATAACCTTCTCTCATCTCTGCATGATTTCTATCTCTACCCTATCTTGCCAAAACTTCCTTCTAATCCCTCTGTGGCATTAAAATTTAGCTTATGCTCGCACCGGGTCACCGTTGACTAGGGTCTTGATTCACAACTTACCCTTCTTAGCCATCACTTCTTGTCATTTTATTGGTTTATGTTTCCTCATATTCCCTCTCTTGGTTGATCCAAGAATTCATCGAGTTCATGATGTATTCAGATTACATCCAGATCTCGTAGGGAAGGGAAAATTTTAAGGAACTCCCCTGAAAACAATTTATAGAAATCATAGTGAATATACATGTAACCAGTTTCATGGTTTTGGAAAATATCCTGTAACATGTTTCATTCTTTCGGTGAAAATGGTAAAAATATTAAAAATAGTTGCAAATCAAATGACGAATCTTCTTTAACTTGTTTGGTGAATACCCTCTGTTGAATTTGATTATAATGAGGCCCAATTTTTTCAAATATTTTACATGCCTTACCTTTACACTCAAGTGTTTGGAATGTGTGACACTTGGCAACTCAGAGGAACAAGAAAATGACACGTAGTATCTTCTCATTTCTCACTGCCACTCTGCCTTGCATCACCGACACCGCAGAGACCGAAACTTTATTGAATCGGTTCATTCCTTGGGCTTGGAGTACGAGGAATGCATTTTACTGGGAGGCTCGGAATCCTTCCACGTATCTATCTGATGGGCAGGGAAGGATTGATAAATTTAATAATAAGGAAAAAATAAATTATATTTAATAATCAAGGATACTCGTTGGTTGCTATTAATTTTTTATGTCTAGTATGTGCAACAGTAAGAATGTGTTTTTTTAATAACAGGAAGGGGGTAAATGTAATGATATGAATAATTAGTGCTCATGACATGTGAAGAAAATTTATACATCGGTATTTGTACATGTGTGTGATGAGAAACATGATCAAGATTTTGAATTTTGAAACTTAAGTTTAATTTAAGTCCAAGAAGATGAATTTGTTTCAAAGGAACACATTGGCAATTTGTGATATCATAGGAAATAGCATGTAGCAAATGCAAATTTATCATGTCTTAGGATCATGTCATTTAAAGTTTGTGACTAATTATTTCTCTCGGTGTTATACCTATAGTTTTTAGAGGTTCTTCTTCTTTAAAAAAGAGAATTCAATGATTACCCTTGCTTAGTACTTATAATATTTGGAAAATACAAACAAAAATATCAATATATATATTATATGGATATATAGTAGGATCCAAGTAGTTATCTCAAATTATCCGGTCTCAAAGTCGATGCCACTATTATAACACATGTCAATTATTTTTATATATCCTGGTAACCATGACCAAGACCCTTGCTTTAAATGAAAAAAGGATGAGGATATTTCCATAAAGCACCTTTCTCAAAACACAAGAACTCTCCCACCGCACCGAAAATAAATAAGAACATTTTCCTCGTAGAAAATCTTGACACATTGCATGGGGCATCCTTGCAATTTATTTCCAAGACCAAACATTGCCTCTCCTCCTTCTAAACTCAAGCTCAATCTCAAACAAAATTATGTCCTTCAAATGATCCCCATCTACTGATTGGTGCTTGCCGTAAGTGGCGACCTTTCTTCAAATACAACCAACCTTGGTCTGTAATGAGGGAAATGGTATCTACCATATCTTACAGGTAACAACACAAAATACACATTAGCATAATCTTGAATGTTATAAATTCTCACACCCAACACAAGTTCATATGACATTAAGAATAAAAAATTGTTACTAAAGAAAATGGTTCCATAGAAGAAACAATCACTCAATTGTGCAACAATCTTCCAAGTCCCCATATAAAAATCATAAATTTCTATAGTACCATTTCCTACATGAACTCTAGATCTATTAGTTCTTTCTTGAACCACTTTGTACCCCTTATTGTCATCCACAACCAAAATTCCCCGCGCATAAATATAAAAGTGTCATTCATTAGGTTGAGCTAATAACATCGAGGAAGCTTGAAGGAGTTTTCAGCATTCATTGGATTACATACCCTTGAAACATGACTCGAACAAAATAATATTATCCCTCGATGACAATCGGTGGAATTCATGAGTTTTTTTTTATTCCTTAGAAACTAGAGAGAACACGCATATGGATTCTAATGGAAGTCAAATCAATATGTTTCCCCAACGATCTTGAGGCGGTGAATGATCCCACTGAGAACATGATTTCCATGTTCTCTCCTCATTCTTTAACATTAAATCATTTTCTATTTCCAAGATTTCTCTTTTACTTTTCTCGGTGATAGCAAGAAAGAAAAGGAAAATAAATTCAACAACGATTGGATACTAAAGGGAAGCACACAGAAAACACACGACACGAGCGGGGGGTTATAGGATAAATGTCTAGTCAAGGTTTTGGCAAGTGGGAAATAAAAACATAGCTAATGGCACATACATGTGAAAGTACTAAAAAAATAGGGTTCGGTGAAGGATGACAAAATAGGAACATGGAAAGAAATAAGAACATGTGAAATTGAAAAATATTAAGAATTTTAGAAAGAATAAAAGCAATATTAGAAACAAGATAAATTTAAGAAAGATAATTTTAATAATGACTACATACATGTCACATATTGAAATCTATTGCAATTTGTAGGGATTTTATCACAATTACCAAATACGGTCGATTTTTACAAATTTACCATATTTTTTCATTTTCTTCCCTTCACCAAATGAAACTTTGAAAATTTCGGGATTTGGTAGTTTAACAATCAGAAAAAGTAAAACTCATTTCTATATTTGTAAATAATAATTTTTTTACCAAATCTGTTTCCCAAAAAGCCAAAAACTACGGCTAGAAATAATAGAAAATCCACCGAATCTGTTTGGAATTGATGTTGTTATATTTATAATAGCCGTTGGTATTAATTATTAAAATTACTATATTTTTATATATATACAATTTACCATATTTTTCTTTGTATTTATCATATTTTTTCGTGGACCATTTTTTCCATATTTTGTGTCCACCATTTAATACTCTCCGTATGAAAGTTGCTACTATGGATTTTATCTATATTATAAGTAATTATGTATCCATTCATTATTTACCTTGTAGAGAATCTCTTACACTATAAGTTATTAAATTATTAAATATCGAATCCTTTTACTATTGGGAAGCGCCTTTATATTTAAATAATCTGAATTCTTTTTGAAATATATAACATCTAAAATAATTTCATAATTTAATAACTTAATAACTTATAACATATATTTCAAAATCATAAGTTATTAAATTATTTTTAGATGTTATTAATTTTGACATTTATTAATTATCTCGTCCATAAATATTATATATTTGTGAGTTCTTACTTAAGTTTTTTAGCGATAGAAAACATGAGTATGGAGGAAACATTGAGGAATATCTAATTTAAATATTATTGTTCTCAAACTAGATTGTACCTTCCTCGGAAAAACATACAACATTTGCGTACAATTCAGAAATAGCTCTCATATATTAGTTTAAGCATAAACATTACATATCATAACATATGCATACCAAAAAAATCTATAACTATATTATAACATAAATATTACATATCATAATATATTTCTCAGTTCTTGTACCGCTTTCCTAGCTACATCGGTATCAATCTTATCCTCAGTGTCATCAAGGGTTTGTAACACGACACACTATTTATCAATGATAGCTCTGCTTAGTGTCTCATTAAGTATTTCTAGGTTTTAAGCACTTCAAAATCTAGTTGTAGATTTTAAGCACTATCCATATGAGGGATCACTTTGGGGATTGATTGCCATCAATTTCCATATCCACATCATTTGTAGCATTATGTGGAGAATCCAAAGGTTCGGGTCGGGGATTACGGATAAATAATAGAGAGTGCCGATAATACTTTGGGATTGGATGCTCGGATATGGAATCTGGTTGGAGCTCTGCAAGAGAAGTTCCAAGAGAATGAAGGGAATTGTGTAAGCAAATGACCGGAGAGAGGGGGTGGAAGCACCATCATGAGGAGAACTATAAGTAGAGAGGGCAAAGGATTACCCAAAAATAACCTCTTCTGAGTCCGTATCAGAAATAGAATAAACCACGACATATTCATGGTTTGATATTTGTTTGATGAGCTCAATTTAGTCCCGCATAATTTTGCGAAAAGAAAGTAAGTGTCGAGAAGAAAATGACCATGGGCCCTCAATTTGTAATTGTTGAGTGAGTTCTTTGACTAGATGTGTAAACGTGTCCACAAAACCAAGGTATGAATTGATGGTTAATATTAAATGTAAATCGTGGTGAAAATTTTACCTCTAAATTGGACGTCACTATCCCACATGCCTCCGCCTTTTAAACGTCCTTTTATCATGATGAATATGATATCATTAATGATAGAAAGATCAAGATTTGAGCAATATATTAAGGGAGAGGAGCTAATCGTCGAGCATGGATGTAGTACCCACATTTTTATAGCTCAGTTACTTGTTTCTCATTTACTCATAGACATGTTTTGGTAGGGATTTGTTATATTTTGGACATTACATTAGGAGATTTGATCTTATTAGACATGTATGGAGATTTAGGCGTATAGCACTAATTTAGCTTGATTACTATGTTGTTTGCATTATCTTATGATGTCATGGATACTAATTGGTATGATGTTGTTTTGGAACATAATTATATTGATGGATACTCAGTTTGTTGCATGTTGGGATTCTATGGATACATGTCACTTTATCATTATGACTAACTTATGGTGAATTGTGTATAATTGTGCATGTTGTTGCACTTTCGATTCCAGAAAGATGATATGTTAGTTTAGAATTCATTGATATATTATTTAGTAGTTAATCCACATTTTATCGAACATGTGCGTTTAATGTGTGCAATGAGTGTATAGGTGACAGGTCATAGAAGAAGGTCGGATTCAGGCCAGCTACGCAACTTTACACAAGCAGCCCATGGGGCTAAGTCGTAGCCGTGTTTATTGCATGAGGCCTTAGTATTAGAGTTTATTTTTTGGGCACCATGAGTGACCCTCATTTGTAATGTAATATGTCTTGTATTATTAATCTTGCTTAGGGTGTTTAGTTTGTGTTATAAACTTGTTTTGGGGAATTAATGGCCCTACTTACATTAAGTCTTGAATTTTTTTAATGATGTACTTAATCAAAAGGGATTATAGTCACATGTGAACCCTTGGGTGGGCCCCACACCCTCTATCCTTGTGCCCAAGTGTGCCCAAACCTGAAATTGGGTTATTTTAGGCATTTTTAGGGACCCCTTTTTAGTTTGGGAGTTCCCTTAGCATGAAAATGGGCCCTTGGACCCTACCTAATAGGTAGGGGGCTTATTTCCAAGGCTTAGAGGGAGTTTTCCCTCCCATTTTTCCTCCCTTTGGTCACATCCATGTAAGGGGTATGGATAAGTGTGATTTGTTAAAAGTTGCACAAGATTGTTTTGTTATCATTGTGGGTAATTTGGGAGAAGAGGGCTAAAAGTCATTTTATCCTTTCTCTTTTTTATCTTTGACATCTTTGACCTTGAGGGAAGAGAGGGGTGACACATGTCACCCCTTATTTGTGAGGATTTTTGCTTATTCCTCTTCAAATTCTCCCTCATGGGAAAATATGATAACTTTTTTTTTAGATCTTTTGGTTGGAGGCTTGTGGATTTTGGAGATAGAGTTTGCTTGGGTCAAGAAGTGGAAGAGATTGAATTTGGAGAGATTTTTAGAGGTAGGCTTCTTGAGTTTTAATGTATGTGTTATATCATGCTAGATATTAGTTTATTTGCTTAGAAATGTTTGTTGTTGCATGTAGATTTTATTTGTTGTTTACTTGATTTTGCTCCCTCCATCATATGGCATGATGGAGTTTTGGAGTTTGTGGGGAAGAGAGAGGGATTTTCCCCTCTCAATCCTCATAAGCTTGATGGGCAAGCCTTGTAGGATTTAAGTTACTCCCCTCAAGTGGTTTGAGGTGGGGAAGGTGGTTCATTTGGCTTGGACCTCCTTCCCATTCTTGGTAAGGAAACCCCTTTGGAGTTTGAAAAATCCTTCAAAGAAGGATTGGTGAAATGGTGGAGAAATAATGATGGCTTGAATGAATTTGGAGGAATAAGGATGGTATGGAGATCATGGTTTTGTGTAACTAATGTTGGTTATAATTTTTGGAGAACTCCTCTTTTCTCTTCCCCATTTTAGAGGTAGAACATGGTTTCTCCTCTTTTTCATCTTTGTAAAATTTGGAGTCTTGTTTTATATTTGTCTTGTTTCATGTGGATGTAATATTGTTTGTTCACCCTCACTCTTGTGTAAAGTTGTGGATAGTAGTCCTCTTTCCCATGGGCTTGGGGGAGGCTAGCATGCATTCCAACCTTGGAAAGGCATGTAATGATGCCTATGGTTGGGTGGTAAAACAAGCTTCTTCTCCTTGTATGGATTCCTTGAAGGCATTTGAAGTTGGATCTCAAGATGGAAGTTGGTGATAGTTGGAGCTTCATTGTCCTCTCAAATCTTTGTGAAACATTACTTGCATTGTAACCTCTTGAGTATGGCTATGTGGGAATTTTATTTTCTTGTCATTCTCGATTTTGTATATTTTGCATTACACTGGAAACTTGAGACATGTTGTTGTTTGAGAAATCTCTTTACAAACTTACAAGAAACTTGTAATAGGAATTCTTGGGTAGTTGCATATTTGGGGATATATTACTCATATAGCCTAAGCTTGTGGAAATGAAATATCGTAGCAAATGTTCCCTTTAATTGTAATCTGATGTAACTCTTATATTTTTGCAAAAGAAAGATAGTTTGTTGGAAAGATTGTTAGCCTTGTAGTAGGCCTTTTTGTTTTCTTGTGAAAATCGGTAGCAATATGCCAAAGAAAGAAATCTTTTTCTTTTATATACCTTCTTGTTCATGTGAAAAAAACTTAAGAAATGATGTTATTTGGAAATCAAATTGTGATATGTATTCTTCTTGTAAATTTTAGACTTGTTCCAAGGCTCTCTTCTTTTATCTAATTGCCACATTCTTATTTTATCACCTAAATGAGCAAATTATTTTGGATATAGGCATACCATAAAACCATCGAGTTCCATTCTTTTCTTCTTAAGATGAATAACAAAAATAAAGGAATACTAATCTATTTCCTTTCAAAAGTGTGATTTTATCATCAACACATAGGTTATAAATATATTTATATATATTTCTTGTAGTTGTATTTCCAAATACAACTATACAATATTTCTACAAAATATTAATCTAATAATATTTTTAATCTATCATACTTGTTTTTAAAAAAAAAAAACGTTTTTATTATATATATATATGTGTGTGTGTGTGTGTGTATAATAAACTAGTGAATGCAAAATCAGTAATGAATATCAATTAATATATTATGTATACCTATATATATAATATACTAATAAATATAAATATAAATAAATAAATATATAAAAACATATTAATTTTTTAAAAAATAAATAAATAAAAACAAACACGACTTGGGGAGGCCAAACCCCTCCCCCATCCTTTATGACCACGCTCGGCCCGCGCTGTCTCAAACCCCGCACCGCCGACCACCACTACCGCCCCGACCTCCCCTGTCCTCGTTCTTTGTCCACCCACTATCCCCATCCGTCCGTGGCCGCCTCTTCCTCCGTTGTTCCCCCTATGCAGCCTCAACCCTGTCCTCCCACCCACATGTACAACCCTTCCTCTACAGATCCGCATCCCTTCCCTTCAAAAAAATAAATTAATATATATTAAAAGAGGGGGGAAAAGCGTTTCCTTTTATTGTATGAATCTCTCAAGAAAAAAATTACATAAGGATTAAACCAACTCCCATAGCTCCTCCTCCACTTGCAAGAAGAAAAACAAAAAAGACATAATGAGGGAAAATGATATGGAAAAGAAAGGATAGAGATGGTTAGGGCAACTTTAGGGTATTTTCAACACCAAGGGTCAAGATCGATTTGATCCTAAGGTCCACTGACTCACCCTACTCACTTTAGGTCATGGTTTTTTTAAATGTTAATGGGAGTTAAATTTTATTTAGGATGTATGTGTGGCGCTAATTAAACTTAAAGAGGGGAAAACTAATTAAATTAATGAGGGGTGTATAGACCTTCTTTAGGTGACCCTAGAAAACACTTGGTAGAAATAAATAATTAAAGATGTTTTGGACTAGTGGTTAATTAATTGGGTAAACCGAATTAGTATAAAATAATTAATAATGGGAATCAGATAAAGATTGTTTAGTAAATATTTTAAAATATTTTTTACCGACTTATTGGTCCATTTTCTAGTGTCCGAGGCGGGACTCTATATTTTGGTATCGTGAGTGCGAGGTTCGCACACATGTAGACACTCTGGGTAATCAATCAACTAGTAACAATATTTGTAATAACATTAAAGTAAATAAATAAATAAAATGATTAAAAATTTCCTGTAACCATTTAATTATAATTTAATAACCTCTTCACTCACCTCGTGCACAGGATGGCACCCATGAGACGACACTCGGTTAGGGGTTTGGGACGTAGTTTGCCTATGCCCGAACCACCGGCACGAGTTAGGACCTTAGATCTTAGAGGCTCTCCAGCAGTTGATCAACGTTGTGCAGCAGCGTCTCCCACCACCGCAGGAGGTGAGAGAGGAGAACATTCAGTTGGGAGATGAGGAGCTGATAGGTGAGGATGCACATTTAGAGCCACCAGAGCACGATACCCCGAGGTGGGAGAGGTCACATAGCCCTTCCGTTCATCACGAGAGGGTATCCTCGTACCATTATAGCCGCTCACACAGTCTTGAGGGACCATTTGGGGATAGGTGACCCCATTCACCTATTGGTTTGCATCACCAGGATCGGGATACAGGCAGTGTGATCAGGGATCTTCTTCGCTTGCAGCCACCTACTTACACCGGCTCTACAGATGGCTTTGGGGCTGAGTCATGGATCCTTAGCTTGGATAGTTGCTTGGCTTGCACTCATATGAGAGCAATGTCAAGGCAATGTTTTCATACACCTCCTCTGAGACGCAGCAGGTGTTTGGTGGAGGAATGAGGAGTGAAAGCTACATCGACTCGAGAGACGGTGACCTAGGAAATGTTCGAGGAGTGATTACGGGCTCGTTATATGTCAAAGAATTTTGTGTAAAATATGATTGATGAGTTTCATGACTTACGACAAGGATCTGGCACCATAGCATAGTATGAGAGTAGGTTCTGGATCTTCTGCAGTATGTGGATTACCTGTAAGATGAGAAATTCTAGGTTAACAGGTTTATTAGGGGCCTTAATGCAGATATAGCAGGAGCAGTCTAGATGTTATCTCCTCCCACACTTGAGAAGGCCATTAAGAAGGCCTACTTAGCTGAGGAGAACAGGACCAAGGCACAGGAGCACCGAGATAGAAACAAGAGCAAGTTTTAGGATTAGATACATGCCTTTCAGAGTCAGAGGTCATGGGTACAACACCCCCCTAGAGGAGGATTCTAGACTCGCGGTAGCCACGAGGGCTCCATCGCACCCACAGCAGAGACGTAACACCATGGCAACCAGCAGCAGAGGGCTAGACATACTCAGAACTTTCAAAGAGGTGGCACTAGAGGAGGTTTTGGTGGAGCCAGGGATAGGAGGCAGGGTACTCAACAGGTATAGCTAGCTCGCACGTAGTAGTCTACTAGGGTTGGACAGCAGGATCAATGCACTGAGTATAGGAGGGACCCCAACTCGAGAGCGGTACAAGATGATTTTTATTTGTGGGTCTCCTAATCACTATGTGCGTATGTTCCCGCATAAACCCAATCTAGGTCCGAGCAAATGGTGGGTGGCGTGGGATACGCTCATCGTGTTTATGCAGTGATTGAAAACCGTCAGAGTGAGCATTAGGCCACATTCATTGAGATGATAGGTACTATCAGGGGTATTTATCTTAGTACTTTTTGATTCAGGTGCTTCAGATTCTTTTATATCACCTTCTTAGTGGAACCAGTGTGGGCTAGTGGTGGCTAGGCAACCGAGATAGTTGGCGAGTTGAGTTGGCCTCGGGGCCAAACTTACCATGGACTCGTATGTGGAGAGTTACATACTTGATTTAGGAGTCTTCTCCACTACACTTGACCTCCGAGTTATTCCTCTAGGATCTTATCATGTATTGTTGGGTATGGATTGGCTCGAGGCTCATCGAGCTAAGGTAGATTATAGAAATAAGGTCATTAAGTGTCAGGATGACCTTGGGAGTGCAATTGTGATATCAGGGATGCAGAGACCTATCTCGTTACGTATGATCTTGGCTAAGAAACTCAAGTGGAGCATGCGTAAGGGATGTCAGTTGTTTTCTCTCACCATCAATGACCGATCAGAGAGCACTCTAGAGCATTCACCCTTAGATGATCATGCAATTTTGAGGGAGTATGTAGATGTGTTTCCATGTGAGCTTCCAAGGTTACCACCCCGAGGAAAGGTGGATTTCACCATTGATTTAGTACCTGGATCTACACCAGTTTCTAGGGCACCCTATCGGATGACGACTCTAGAGCTTCATGAGCTCAAGATTCAGTTAGAGGAGTTGTTAGAGAAGGGTCTCATTTGCCCTAGTGTATCACCTTGGGGAGCGCTGGTCATATTTGTGAAGAAGAAGGATGGTTCTCTCAGGCTTTGTGTTGACTTCAGATAGCTCAACAAAATCACATTAAAGAACCATTATCCACTCCCCAGGATTGATGACTTGTTTGATCAAGATGCGGGGAGTGGGAGTGTTCTCCAAAATTGACCTCAAGTCGAGGTATCATCAGTTGTGCATATTATATGAAGACATTCATAAGATAGCTTTCTGCACACATTATGGGCATTATGAGTTCACAATTGTCCCTTTTGGTTTGACCAATGCCCCAGCTGTCTTCATGAGCCTCATGAATGGAGTATTCAGGAACTTTCTAGATTGATTTGTCTTAGTGTTCCTTGATGATATATTGATATATTCTCATTTCAAGGAGGAACACAGAGGAGCATTTGAGACAAGTACTTCAGGTTTTGAGAGAGTAGAAGTTGTATGGGAACTTGAAAAATGTAGCTTCTTTTAGACAGAGATTCAATACTTGGGTCATATCATATCAAGAGAGGGTATCTCAGTAGATCCCTCTAAGATACAGGCTATTATGGACTAGCCAACACCCACATTAGTCACTAAGGTGAGGAGTTTTATGGGTTTAGCTAGGTTATTACCATAGGTTTGTACAGGAATTTTCTAGGATTGCTCACCCTATTACTTCTCTTCAGAGAAAAGGGAAGAAGTTTGATTGGTCAGAAAAGTGTGAGCAGGCCTTTCAGTTGCTTAAGGAAAGGTTAACCACGGCACCCATCTTAGTAGTTCCATACCCTACAGAGGATTTTGTTGTTTGTACTGATGCATCGCTAGAGGGTTTGGGAGTAGTTCTTATGCAGGAGCATCGGGTTATTGCCTTTGAGTCTCGTAAGCTCAAGGACTACAAGATTAATTACACTACTCATGACTTAGAACTTGCAGCAGTTATTCATGGACTTTGCGTTGGTCACATTTCCTTTTGGGTAGAACTTTCATTTTGAGGACAGATCATCATAGCTTACAGCATATCTTCTCATAGCCAAACCTCAACACTCGTCAATGGTGTTGGATGGAGTTCCTATGTGAGTATGACATGGAGGTACAATATATCAAAGGAAAGGAAAATATTGTTGTAGATGCACTTAGTAGATGATGACATGTGCTTGCTTCATTAACACTTAAGTAAGATTTGAGAGGCAGGATTCTTGAGCATCTTCCAGAGGACAGGTTTTATGAGGGAGCTAGACAGATGTTAGAGTCATAGGGTTTATTAGAGGGCAGATATACAGGGTGTATTTTAGAGACAAATGGTTTTATTTGGTTCCATAGGTGCATCTACGTGCCTAAGTCAGGTGATCTACTTAGCTTCATCCTCATAGAGGCTCATCGAGCTCCATATTCGGCACATCCATGAATGAAGAAAATGCATGCTGATCCGGGGAGTTATATTATTGGCTAGGTCTTTGACGGGACAATAGATCTTTTTACATGTTGCCTTGAGTGCCAGAGGGTCAAGGCAGAGCATTCTCATCCCACAAGACTCTTACATCCTCATGATATTCCCGAGTGGAAATGGGATGTGATCTTCATGGATTTCATAGTTGGACTCCCTATGTCTTCTTATCATCATGATGCCATTATGGTCATCATGGATAAGTTGACCAAGGTTGTACATTTCTTGCCAACCAAGGTCACCTATAATGCAAAGGGCATCGCTAAGGTATTTATAGAGGAAATTGTTAGGTTACATGGGATTCTGAAGACCATCATTAATGATAGGGATACCATCTACACTTCAGTTTTCTAGACTTCCTTTCAGACCGCTCTGGGTACTCAGATTAATTTCAGCTCAGCCTATCATCCAGAGATAGATGGACAGATAGAGAGGGTAATCAGGTGTTGGAGGACATGTTGAGGATGTATGTGATGGATCAAGAAGAAGTGGGAAGATTATTTGCATTTAGTTGAGTTTGCCTACAACAACAACTATCATAGTTCCATTGGTATGGCTCCTTACTAGGCTTTGTATGGTCAACCTTACAGGACACCTTTGAGTTGGGATAGACTAGATGATAGGATTATTCTGGGGCCAGCTTATCTTCAGGATTTAGAGCAGTAGGTTGTTTGATTAGACAATGTCTTGAGTAGGCTAGAGCATGCTAGAAGGTGTATGTAGACACCAAGAGGATTGATCGTCACTTCTCAGTGGGTGACAAAGTCTTCTTGAGAGTTCATCCGTATAAGAGCCCAATCCATTATGGAAAGGGTTCTAAGCTATCACCTCATTTTGTGGGGATTTTTGATGTTTTAAAGGTTGTCGATCTAGTTACCTATCGCCTAGCTTTGTGACCATGCCTTGAATGGGCCCATGATGTATTTCATGTTTCGTACTACATAGATATATACTGATGTCTCTCATGTCTTGGATTGGTCGGCATTACATGTAGAGGATGGAGGACAATGGAGACTAGAGCCCGTATGCATACAAGAGCACCGGAGGTTGGCCCTTTGGGGTTGAGACTTGGACCAGGTTAGAGTGCAATGGGACCGATATGATGAAACAATAGCTACCTGGGAGGATGTGACACCTTTGAGGGCTAGATATCCCTATCTCCTTCAAAGTAACTTCTAGAAGGAAGTCTAATTTTAGTAGAGGGGATGTAGTGCCCACATTTTTATAGCTCAGTTACTTGTTGCTCATTTACTCATAGACATGTTTCGGCAGGGATCTGTTATATTTTGGACATTACATTAGGAGATTTGATCTTATTAGACATGTATGGAGATTTAGGTGTATAACGATAATTTAGCTTGATTACTATGTTTTTGCATTATCTTATAATGTCATGAGATACTAATTGGTATGATGTTGTTTTGGAACATAGTTATATTGATGGATACTCAGTTTTTTACATGTTGGGATTCTATGGATACATGTCACTTTATCATTATGACTAACTTATGGTGAATTGTGTATAATTGTGCACGTTGTCACACTTTCGATTCCAGAAAGATGATATGTTAGTTTAGAATTCATTGATATCTTATTTAGTAGTTAATTCACATTTTATCGGACAGGTGCATTTAATGTGTGCAATGAGTGTGCAGGTGATAGGTCATAGGAGAACGTGGGATTCAGGCCAGCTACGTAACTTTGCACAAGTAACCCATGGGGCTAAGTCCTAGCCATGTTTATTGCATGAGGCCTTAGTATTAGAGTTTATTGTTTTGGGCACCATGAGTGACCCTCATTTGTAATGTAATATGTCTTGTATTATTAATCTTGCTTAGGGTGTTTATTTTGTGTTGTAAACTTGTTTTGGGGAATTAATGGCCCCACTTACATTAAGTTTTGAATTTGTTTAATGATGTACTTAATCAAAAGGGATTAGGGTCACATGTGAACCCTTGGGTGGGCCCCACACCCTCTACCCTTGTGCCCAAGTGTGCCCAAACCCGAAATTGGGTTATTTTAGGCATTTTTAGGGACCCCTTTTTAGTTTAGGAGTTCCCTTAACACGAAAAGGGGCCCTTGGACCCTACCTAATAGGTAGGGGGCTTATTTTCAAGGCTTAGAGGGAGTTTTCCCTCCCATTTTGCCTCCCTTTGGTCACATCCATGTAAGGGGTATGGATAAGTGTGCTTTTTTAAAATTTGCACAAGATTGTTTTGTTATCATTGTGGGTGATTTGGGAGAAGAGGGCTAAAATTCATTTTATCCTTTCTTTTTTATCTTTGGCATATTTGTCAGTGAGGGAAGAGAGGGGTGACACATATCACCCCTCATTTTGAGGAATTTTTGCTTGCTCCTCTTCAAATTCTCTCTCATGGGAAAAGAAGAGAACTTTTTTTGGAGCTTTTTCTTAAAGGCTTGTGGAATTTTGGAGCTAGAGTTTGCTTGGGTCAGGAAGTGGAAGAGGTTGGATTTGGAGAGATTTTTGGAGGTAGGCTTATTGAGTTTTAATGTATGTGTTATATCATGCTAGATATTAGTTTTTTTACTTGGAAATTTTGTTGTTGCATGTAGATTTTATTTGTTGTTTACTTGATTTTCTCCCTCCATCATATGGCATGATGGAGTTTTGGAGTTTCTGGGGGAAGAGAGAGGGATTTTCCCCTCTCAATCCTCATAGGCTTTATGGGAAAGCCTTGTAGGATTTTAGTTACTCCTCTCAAATGGTTTGAGGTGGGGAAGGTGGTTCATTTGGCTTGAACCTCCTTCCCCATTCTTGGTAAGAAAACCCCTTTGGGGTTTAGAATTCCTTTCAAGAAGGATTGGTGAAAGGGTGGAGAAATAAGGAGGGCTTGAATGAATTTGGAGGAATAAGAGGGTGTGAAGATCTTGGTTTTGTGCAACTAATGTTGGTTATAATTTTTGGAGAACTCCTCTTTGCTCTTCCCCATTTTAGAGGTAGGACATGGTTTCTCCTCTTGTTCATCTTTGCGAAATTGGTGCCTTGGTTTATATTTGTCTTATTTCATGTTGATGTAATATTGTTTGTTCACTCTCACTCTTGCAATAAAGTTGTGGATAGTAGTCCTCTTTCCCATGGGCTTGTGGGAGGGCAAGCATGCATTCCAACCTGGAAAGGCATGTAATGATGCCTATGGTTGGGTGGTAAAACAAGTTTCTTCTCCTTGTATATTTCCTTGAAGGCATTTGATGTTGGATCTCAAGATGGAAGTTGGTGATAGTTGGAGATTCATTGTCCTCTCAAATCTTTATGAAACATTACTTGCGTTGTAACCTCTTGAGTATGGCTATGTGGGAATTTTCTTTTTCTTGTCAACTCTCCATTTTGTATATTTTTCATTACTTGGAAACTTGAGACATGTTGTTGTTTGAGAAATCTCTCTACAAACTTACAAGAAACTTGTAATAGGAATTCTTGGGTAGTTGCATATTTTGGGATATATTACTCATATAGCCTAAGCTTGTGGAAATGAAATATCGTAGCAAATGTTCCCTTTAATTGTAACCTGATGTAACTCTTATATTTTTGCAAAAGAAAGATAGTTTGTTGGAAAGATTGTTAGCCTTGTAGTAGGCCTTTTTGTTTTCTTGCAAAAATCGGTAGCAATATGCCAAAGAAAGAAATCTATTTTCTTTTATATACCTTCTTGTTCATGTGAAAAAAAAACTTAAGAAATGATGTTATTTGGAAATCAAATTGTGATATGTATTCTTCTTGTAAATTTTAGACTTATTCCAAGGCTCTCTTCTTTTATCTAGTTGCTACATTCTTATTTTATCACCTAAATGAGCAAATTATTTTGGATATAGGCATACCATAAAACCATCGAGTTTCATTCATTTTCTTCTTAAGATGAATAACAAAAATAAAGGGATAAAAATCTATTTCCTTTCAAGAGGTGACAGTTTTATCATCAACACATAGGTTATAAATATATTATATATATATATATATATATATATATATATATATATATATATATATATATATATATATATATTTCTTATAGTTGTATTTCCAAATACAACTATACAATATTTATACAAAATATTAATCTAATTATATTTTTAATCTATCATACTTGTTTTTAAAAAAAAAAAACATTTTTATTTACTATTATATTGTGTATATATATATATATATATATAGTAAACTAGTGAATGCAAAATCAATAATTAATATCAATTAATATATTATGTATGTATGTATATATATATATATAAACGTATTAATTTTTTTAAACAAAAAATAAATAAATAAACACGGTTCGGGGGGAGGGTTGAACCCCTCCCCCATCCTCTACGGCCACCCGAGGCCCACGCCTGTCCCAAACCCCCGCACCCGCCCGACCACCACTGCCGCTTTGTCCCGCCGCTGTCCACCCACCTGTCCCCATCCATCTGCGTGGCCACCTCTTCCTCCACTATTCCCACCCCCTACGCGGCCTCAACCCTGTCCTCCCACCCACACGCATAGCCCTTCCTTCCTCTATAGATCCGCAACCCTTCCCTTAAAAAAAAAAATTTAATATATGTTAAAAAAATGGGGAAAAAGAAACGTTTTTTTTATTGTATGAATCTCTTAAGAAAAAAATTACATAAGGATTAAACCAACTCCCATAGCTCCTCCTCCACCTACAAGAAGCAACAAGAAAAAGACAAATGAGGGAAAATGATATGGAAAAGAAAGGATAGAGATGGTTAGGGAAAATTTAGGGTATTTTCAAAACCAAGGGTCAAGATCGATTTGATTCAAGGGTCCACAATTAACCCTTCTCACTTTAGGTCATGGTTTTTTTAAAATGTTAATGGGAGTTAAATTTTATTTAGGATGTATGTGTGGGGAAATTAAACTTAAAGAGGGGAAAACTAATTAAATTAATGAGGGTGTATAGAACTTCTTTAGTGACCCTAAAAAACATTTAGTAGAAATAAATAATTAAAGATGAAAGCTGGACTAATGGTTAATTAATTGGGTAAACTGAAATAGTATAAAATAATAAATAATGGGAATCAGATAAGGATTGTTTAGTAATTATTTTAAAATATTTTTTTTTACCAACTTATTGGTCTATTTTCCGGTGTCCCGAGGTGGGGCTCTACAATGGACTAATAAATTATAATGGTATTGGCGAGGGTAGATATAAATACTAAAGAAAGGGACTAGTAATTGCTAATTTATCACTTAAAATTTGATACAAAAGTAGTCAATAAAATGTGTCACATCAATCAAATGCTACAACAAATGTAAACAATTTTCCAAAAATATTCTCGGAACAAAAATGGGTTCTATTTTAGGAGCCCTCATTTGAAAGCATATATATATATATATATATATATGATATTACAAAATACATATTACAGATTACTTTATAAAGATAAAATATAATGGTCATTCTTTTGAAGACACAGATTCATCCCAAAACACTGGAGCACATTTTAGCAGCCTGTCCCTACGTTGGATAAACACGTCTTTGGCCACTGCAATGAAAACAAACTAGATATTTCCCACTAAATCCCACGACATGCCCATCTTTAGCAACTTCCAAACTCTCATCCGAGGCCCATTCAGTATTTCAATGAATTATTTGTTCCTTTTATGTGAGTTTACCCACACAGTAAAGAGAGTCTCCCCCTCTTATGTATTCTTTTGTTTTCTTCCCTAAAGAAAGTTGAATTTATAGAGAATTGAGGAATTCTCCTAGTGCGGGAAGAGCCATCCCTCATGACCCTCCTTTTCTTGAGAGGAAAGGTGTGGGTGCTTACCATGGACCGTACATCGATGAGGGCGGTTTCTAATGTTGTCAACTGCTTCTCTATTTCATTCTCTGGAAAACTTGGGGGTGAGCTTGGTATTGAGAGCTATCTAGTTGATAAACGAGGTTTGTAAAAATCTAGGTTAAAACCCCACCGATCGCCTAAGACACGGGGAAATGGTGTATCAGTGGAACTTTAATTGTTTTTTGTTCATGTGACAATATGGGTGAATCAGGTGGGAATGGAGAGATTGGAAAACAAGAAATGAAGGACATAATTCAGACAAGTGATGCAAAAATATAAAATCATGTCCTCGGAGAGGAAATGTTGGGAGATCCAGGCCCCGGTGTCGGTATCTTTGAGAATTTGGTAGATGATGGCCTCATTCGGGCCCTATCAGCTGGAAACACTAACCCAAATGGGCGAGTTTTACATTAAGAGGATTCAATTCTATAAATGAAGAAGACATGGACACATGAAAATTGATTGAAAGAAGATGACGGAGGATGCTTAGAAAAGTTATGTGGTAAGTTGGTAATATGTCATCACCATGTTTAAATAATTATGTCTTTTGAGTTGATGTGTGAGGGAGAAATTATTTTTCCATCAATGCCATATCCTCCCAAAATCTATAGCCTCAACCCTCGACACTGAATTTTAAACGAAATTAATTACCTATTCATGTAAAGTGTTCCGCATTAGAGATTTAATTGACACCCTCGTAGTTAATAAATGTCTTATTAAATTTAATTCTTGGTCACGTTATATTTTCTAGCATGAAGGTCTAGGAAACAGGATATTTAATAAATATGGAAAATCGTTTTTATAAAAGCAGATTTTTAATAAATATGGAAAATAATTTTTCCATAAATTTGGTCTTTAAAGTGATGCATTGAAATTTCATTATTTAGATTTTTTAGATTTCTTTAGATTTCATCACACATATATGAGGAGACACGTTTGAAAAAAACTAACTACCTATATAAAATATAAGAATCATATTTTAGAAATTTGGAAGTGACATATTTCAGCTATCATGTATATTCAAAAATTACTAGGTTTTATGAAAAGGGCACTTGCCTACAAAATATATTGAAATGTCCATCATTGCATTCAGTGATCAAATTTGAAGGGCTCTTCATACTTTAATTTGAATGGCTAGGTTAACATTTACCCTTAAGTAAATGAGATATTAGAAAACACATTACCCTTCATTCAACAAAAATGAAAATGTTAATTTTCTTTCAATATATGTCTAATTAGTTTGAATAAAATAAATATTAGAAATGTAAAAATTATAAAATATATAACATTTAAAAATAATATTGAAAACACTATATAAATGGGAAAACACTATATTTCATCAATAATGACATAAAAATTATGAATTCTATTTAAAAACAACATTTTTGTTAGTTACTTCAATTCAAATAGTAAATAATATGTAAGGACCTCGAAAATCGTGGTCCAATTTTTTCTCTTTAATTATTCCCATTGCTTAATTGATATGTTGATTTCACACATAATTAAATCATACAATTATACAAACAAATCATATGTGTTAAATACATCGATAAAATCGGCTTTGAGTCCAAAGGACATCTCATTATTTTCAATATCTCAATACAATCTTATAAGGTTACATGCACTGGCAAAGAGCCTCAAAAGTTTATATAATATACTGATTATTCCAAAGTAGTACATCAAGTATAATTTATTCCATAACTAAAATAAAAAATATATCTAATCAAGATCTGAAAAAGTATCTTATCTCTAGAATGGCCTATATTTTCCACAAAGGGTCATCTCAAACTCAACTGGAAAGGATTTCCATTTTCATAAATGTAGTATTCTACAAATGAAAATGAATTCAGAATATACAGTCATGCATCAGCATACTAATTCATTCATTATTATAATAATGATTTCAAAAAGCATGTATACATGCAAGAACTAACCAAGTTTAGAATATCTTTCAAGAGTGATGTCTTAACCATCTTAAATGAAAATACATAAAACTTACCTTATGTAAGGTTGATTACATAATGCATTTCATAATATTATTTCATGCCAAATCAAATCAACATACCAATTGTTTGAAGAAATGTCACATATAGGCTCCATGTAAAAATGAGAAGGCATGATAAGTAATTTTCAAAGCATCAACATGAACTTCACTTTACAATTCTTACAATGAGCTTTATGCCAAATTAGATCAGCAACATAACATAATTTTCAAGAGGAACAAAATATCCTTTATACCCAAGAATGCATGCCAACCATATGACAAAATGTCATATAATGAACTTCACATATATTCCAAGGAATGCATACCAATTGTATGACAAAATTTCATATCATGAACTTCACTTCACAAGCTCAAAATGAACAATATGCCAATTCAGATCAACAACATAGCACATTTTCAAAAGGCACAACAAATCCTTTATACTCAAAGAATGCATGTGAACCATATGAAAAAATGTCATAATATAAACCTCCAATATAATCCATAGAATTCATGCCAACAATATGACAAAATTCATTACAATGAACTTCACATACAGTCCAACGAATGCATGCTAACATCATGACCGAATGCCATAAAAAAATATCTTCACATAAAGACCAAAGAGTGCATTCCAATAGCATGATAAATTTCCATAAAATCCAATGAATTCATTCCAGCAGCATGATAAAATTCTATAAAATAAATTCACTTAAATTCCAACGAATTCATTTCAGTAGCATGATAAAATGTCATAATCCATACTCATGTATTTATGCCAATAAAAGATTACATATCAACTATTTGACATAATGTCACAACACATCATTCTTTAAATATTATACCCAAATGATTTCACACTAATCGTTTGACAAAATGTCATAACACAACATTCTTTCAAAATGCTATGCAATTGATTACACACTAACCATTTAACAAAATGCAATGTACTAGCAAAGAAACTTGCTGCAAAGAAAGAAAACAACAATCTAACAGCAAATCTGTAGTGTATAAAACACATCAAAGCACCATGCTTTGTTAACCAGTATTGTAGCAGAACGATACATAAAATATTAACAAAACGTAGCAAGGGAATTAACCAAAACTAAGTGCTTTATAGCATCCAACACTACAGAACGAATGGAGCAATAATTTAATAAAAATAGCACTTCCGGCAGCGGTGTTAAAATACCAATAAATCCATAAAGAAAGAAATGATTCTAGCATTTTATTTACAACAACAATAACACAACTTATAACAATTGTAGTAGACCAACGAATCAACATAAACAAAAATTATTCCAACATTTAAAAATGTAGCTTGGAGACAGTCTAAAACCCATAGCAAAAATGTCAAGAAATCTTCTCTCAACACCCAAATGAATAACCTCATTGATTCCATTTATCAAGTAAGGATTTAAAAAATGAAATCTCTGGCTCTCATACTTGAGAGATCTAAAATATATAATGCCCATATTAAAATAAACACATTTTCCAAATACCCATAAAGGATTGATTCAAAAATATTAATACCCACAATAGATAATCCATATTTCTCATTACCTAGAAGAGGAATAAACTAAATATGCATTTATTTGTAAAATATTGCATAGACAAAAATAAGAAACCCTTGCTTGAAAGATTCGAGATGAAGAAGATCAAAAACCCTTTGTGCTTTCCTCTTTCCTTCTCTATTTTTCTTCCTCCAGCTTCTTAGCTCCACACTATACAAAATAAAACCCCAAAACCTTATTTATTTTTCTAGAAAATTTCTCCCCAACATTGTTGCAATAAAGAATGGCAAGATCCCAAAATACAAGCCCAAAATCAGCTCCAGATGGCCGTAAAACTTCCATGAAATCCTCCATATTTGTTTTTGACATGGTCTCCCCTCTAATTCCTCCTCTCTTCACGCCATACTAAACAGTAGAAATCAAAACCTAATTCTCCTTTATTCCATGGATTCCAAAATCTATTTAAATATAATTAAACTTCAAAAATGTCTCCACTTAGCTTTAGGCTAAGTTTAATTTTTTTAAAAATAAAACTATGTGCCACATTCCAAGAGGAATATTTAACACATAATTTAATGCCAAAATAATTCATAATTCAAATTCCACAAGATATCATTCCAATCAAGAATTTTTTTATGCCGAGCTCATTAACCAAACAAATCAAAATGCCATGCATTTATTACGGTTGAGTCAAAACATCTATATAATATTTCGACACTCGGTTATGTTACTAACACACCAAAGCATACTTTAGGCTTAGGTTAGTTAGGCCGATGAATCGATATTAAATAATATATCACCAGAAGCTGCCAAAAAAATGTCACCGAATCAAAAGGGTGAGTGTTAACTCACGGAAGAGTGGGCACTTGTGCGTATACTCGCATGTGTATGCACACAACTATGCTAGCTTATATAAATAAGTATATATGCTTGCATACCTATGATCATACCCATATGGGTATATGGATGAATGTCCATTCCTTCGTGCTTTATACTCATACCTTTGATGAATGACTAACAAAAACACAAACAACAACCAAGAAGAAACAACCAAACAAATTATTAATAATATTGAGTTCCAAAATTTGGGATGTTACATAATATTAAACAACATTTTATTTTATTCATATTCATTTTCTTTATAAATACATCCTTTGATCTATTCTCATCTATGAATATTTGGTTTTGTATTTTGAAAATTGAACTTGTGATAGCTTTTTAATTTATTGAAAACTTTAAATTAATTTAAGAAATAAAAATCTAATTTAAGAAATCAATAATGTAAATACTATATATATAAAAACTATATATAAATATATATATATATATATATATATATAATGTATATAAATATATAATATGTTGGGGCCCATCATATATTCCATGACCAACAATGAACAAATAAACTCGAACCTAAAATTTTAATTCATCTCGCCTAAATCTAGGAGGTTCACGTCCGTAGGGGCAAGGCTAAAATAAATCCATGGAACTCTTCTGCGTGGCATGGGGAAAACGAGATTGATAGATTTTTAATTAATTTAAGAAAGAAAGAATCTAATTTAATAAATCAATAATGTAAATACTATAAAATATATATATATATATATATATATATATATATATATATAATGTGTTGGGGCCCATCATATATTCCATGACCAACGATGAACAAATAAACTCGGACCCGAAATTTTAATTCATCCTACCTAAATCCGGGAGGTTCACATCCGTGGGGGCAAGGCAAAAAGAAATCCATGGAATTCTTCCACATGGCATGGGAAAAAGCGGGGTGATAGCTTTTTAATTTATTGAAAACTTTAAATTAATTTAAGAAAGAAAGAATCTAATTTAAGAAATCAATAATGTAAATACTATAAATATATATTTATATAATAATATATATAAATATATAATATGTTGGGGCCCATCATATATTCCAATTCCAATGTCCATGACCAACAATGAACAATTAAACCCGAACCCAAAATTAGAATCTCATCCCTCTAAATCGGGGAGGGGCATGTTTGTGGGGGCATGGAAATAAGAAATCCATAGAATTCTTCCACGTGGCATGGGAAAAGCGCGGGTTTATTATTTAAAATATTTCAACAACCCACAAAAATTTCAATGGCCAAGTCATTAAATGCCCACACCTATCACCGCGGACCGAAACTTTATTATTGAATTGGTTCATTCTCACTTTGGATTGGGGTCCGGGAATTCCTTTTCCTCGAGCAAGCCCAATATTCGCCATGTGGCTATATTATAAGGAGGTTAAATTTGACGTCTATAAAGTACATTGAAATATGCACGATCATTTATAGTGATGTTGAAAATTGAAATATTTTTTTGGAAGGCATCTTTGCAATGAAGGAAAAATAGATTCATAGAAGTTGTGGACCATGTAAAACTCAAAATTTTCATATTTCCAAGTAAGTGCCATCCCGCATTTGAATCTTGATTCTTTAAATATTATCTTTTTATAAACATCATTGTAAAATCCTTCACTTTGAAATATTTCAATATAAGGGTTGAGAAATTACGGTTGAGGGTTTACAGAATCTAAAATTCTAAGCATGTCTAATTCCATAGGATCCCAAAGTAAAATTAAAACCCAAATCCCATACGCCAACTACATAAAAGTAAAACCCCTAGTTTTACTGATGAATATCGTGATATTTATGATCCTATAATTGCACAAGAGATTCACTACTTAGATACACGTCGAGATGAAGATGAGGGAAATTAGGCGTTTGAACCCATTAGGTAAATGTAAAGGTTGGATAACATGGGGGTCTGGATTGGGATGCATGATGTTCCACGAGGTTTTACCCTTCCTGAATTTGTCAATATATGTGCCCAAAATTACAATGAGATAAAAAAACAATTGTTGCAAAGGGAAATAGACATAGATGTTGTCCATTACGAGAGGTAAATCATGGCCATGTGTTGGGGTTTGAAAGAAAAGATTTAGGAACCATCAAAATAAACCTAGAAAAAAATTGCTAGCGATTATCATGCCACTAATCAAAAATAAAGATATACGTTTTTAAGAAAATTAACGAGTTGATGGAATGGTACCAAAAGGGAAGGCTCCGTATGCAATTGAGATGTTTAAACCATGGGTCGAGATACCATTTCTATGTTATTGTTTTGCCTTAAATTCAATAACAATGACAAAGTGGATGAAACCATCCTAGAAATGGTATACAATATACATTACATCTCTCCACCTTGTTAATACAGATTTTTGGGCACATTGCGCAGAATCTATGCATAAACAATTATCAACAATAAAAGAAGGATCCGAAATTAAGATCTTCGAGGTTCACTACCTACTTGTGCTATTTAATTCTATGGTGGTTTACTAAATGGTTTGAAAATAACAAACTTCTAATTGAGCCCTATATTGTTGAGGTCCATCAAAAATCAATGAGTCCATTAAGCGAGTGGACCCCTAGATAAGGATGTATGATAATAGAAGGGACTATCGTAAATTTTTGGATTATTTTTGGGATCCAAATTATCAAGCAATTACAAAAAGTACATAGCCTAGATTTCTGTGAAATGTAGAGATTGTATTTTGGGATCAAACATATAGTTAGCAGATGGTACTTCATGGAGGAATATATTGTGCTCATGTTTTATGGATCGGAGTACAACCTTGCAAATTACCAATATATGTGAGATAAAGTGTTTTCCTTGGAATATATATGACAAATGGAAAGCACATATAATCTTTATTTTGTTACTCAAAAAAGAAGAGCATATTTATTTCCTTACCATTCTCATGTGGAGGGTTCACATTTGAAAGAAAATCATTCTATGTGGCACATGAAATTTACAACGTTTTAAGTTTGATGTTGACTCTCCTTTGGGTGTATGACCCATGTGAGGTGATTAAAGAAAGGGTAGTGGCAAACAAGAAATCTTCCATTAAAATTCAACATGAAAGCAAAGCCTTGCTAGAAAAATTGAAAAACAAGAACTCTTGGGACGAAGTACAAATAGTAATGAATGAAATCGTTGTTGAAATAGGAATTCGTTCTCAAGAGTTATTAATACAAAGTTTTAGATTTCCTGGGCCTCCACAAAAAAGACAGAGGATTTTCAATCTTCCAAATTCTATGCAAAACACTAAAAATTCCTCTAAAATCATGCCAAAGGCATTACATCAAGAATTGTAAGATAAAAATTGGACAAGGTCAAAAATTGATGCCTTTTGGTATATGAAGCAGGACCTAGGCCATCTAAAATCTGTAGAAGACTATGATTCTATTCTAGAAGATGAAAATTTCAAAAAAATGTTGAATGAAGAGAATCCTGAGAGAGGCAAGTAGTGATGATGACACTACCTCTCGAGGAATTACACACTCCCCCTAGCACATATAAACCAAGTATCAATGAAGGATTGAAACAAAGATATTCTATAGGAGCAGTTATTGCTGAAAAGATGGGTTTTAGTGGTGGTGGTTAGGGTTCAACAGGACAAGGCATTTGGTTTCCACTAGAGGCACAATCTAGAATTTTTTCCGAAAGGTCAAGCCTTGGAGATTTTCCTTCGAATAAAGGACCATTGCATACAACATATACAAGTTCTACTCTAATGTAATTTACTCCGGAGTCAAATCCTCAACAACCAGTTTAGCCACACATTGAAAATCCTACAGGAGAAGTTGGCCTTGAATATGTTAGTATTGCTAATGTTGGTGGTTCTAGTGATGATGATAGTAGTCAATAGATTATTGTAAACTTAAAGATGCCAATAGAAAAAATTGAAGTTTCTAGGGATATTGTCCAATAAGGAACCAAGAAGAGGTAAAAGATATGTTAGGAAATAAGGGATAAAATAGGTGGAATAATCCCTCACGGACTCGCAACTGTGAGTAGAAAATAATATGCGAGAAATTATTACAGATTTCAAATAAAATTATAGAATAAAATAACACAACACAAAGAGACAAGTATTTAACGTGGTTCACCCAATTTGGGCTACGTCCACCAAGAATCACTTGCTCAAATTTTATTACAAGCCACCGCTCTCTCAATACAATACCAGATCCGTTTTGGAGCTATGCTCAACAAACTCTACGAAATTCACACCGAATTCAAAACACATCTGCAATATATTTACTTGTTTTTTTATCATATGCATAAGACCATATAAATAGACAATTGCTTAAGCAGTTTTACAAAACCGTGGGTATCAAAACCATGGGCGAAACCCGTCCCATAAACCTATGGGTCAAAAAACTCGCCCATATGAGAAAAGAACGTTTCCCAATATTTTGGGTGCAATTTTTCGAGGCCAAAAAATTTACACCTAAAAAACAAAAATTGAAGGTGCGCCCGAACCTAGCGAAGATACATGAAAAGTGTACGGCGAGTCTTAGTGTATAGTCTTCAACACTTTCACACATGAAAATAGGCTCCACAACCTAACAATCTCCCACTTGGAGACTAGTTTTCCTCTCGAGCAAGCTTCTCAACCCTTCACCGGTTTACGTGAAGACTAACCAAAGCTGAACGCAACTTTAGTTTTTCCCTTGTGACCACCTTGGCCATCATGTCTACGGGATTCGATTGGTATGAATCTTCTCCAACTTCAACTTCTCTTCCTCCAAAGCGTGTCCGATGAAATGGTACCTTAAGCGTATATGCTTTGTTCTCGAGTGGAAAGCAAAGTTCTTAGCTAGGTGTATAGCACTCGACTATCACTATGCATCTTAGATTCCTCCTGCTTATGCCCAACTCCTCAAGCAATTGTTGTAACCAAATCATCTCTTTGCTTGCCTCTGTGGCAGCAACATACTCAGCCTCCATGGTTGACAAAGCCACCAACTTCTGTAGTCATGAAATCCAACTCACTGCTGTCCCACCTATAATGTAAATATAGCATATCGTGCTCCTCCTGCTTTCTACATCTCTAGCCATGTCTAAATCTACATAACCACGTAAAGTGGTGTCTGATCCACTATAGCACAAAACTATCCCCATGGTCCCTCTCAAATACCGAAGGATCCACTTTATTGCTTGTCAATGCTCTTTACCTGGATCACTCATAAATCTACTCACAGCTCCCACTGCATGGGCAATATCAAGCCTAGTGCACACCATAGCATACATCAAACTGCCAACTGCTGATGAGTAAGGTACCTTGGACATTTGGTTCCTCTCCTACTCTGTCTTGGGACATTGCTCCTTTGATAACTTGAAATGGCTTGCCAAAGGAGTCCCAACCAGTTTAGCATCCTACATATTAAACCTCTCCAAGACCTTCTTAATGTACTCTTCCTGAGATAAAGTCATCTTCCATTCCTTCCTATCCCGAGATATCCTCATACCAAGGATTTTTTTGGCTGCACCCAAATCCTTCATAGTAAAGGATTCACTTAGCTACTTCTTGAGTACTTTTATTTCCTACATGTTTTTACCTGCAACCAACATGTCATCAACATACAAACACAAGCTAATACAACTTCCATCCTCAAATTTCTTTGTATACACACAATGGTCAAAATGACATCTGATATAACCTTGCTCCATCATGAAGCTATCAAACTTCTTATACCATTGACGTGGAGCTTGTTTCAGGCCATACAAGCTCTTCTTCAGTTTGCACACCATCTCCTCTTTACCTTTGACTTCATATCCTTCTGGCTGCTACATATATAGCTCCTCCAAATCGCCATGGAGAAATGTAGTTTTTACATATAACTGTTCTAAGTGCAAGTCTTCTTGCCACTATTCCAAGAACAGTTCTGATAGAAGTCATTTTTACTACAGGAGAAAAAATCTCATCAAAATCTATACCTTTTTTCTATGCAAACCCCTTGACCACCAACCGGGCCTTGTATCTTTTCTTGCCTCCTTCTTCCTCTTTGACTCTAAACACCCACTTATTCTGTAATGCTCTTTTTCCTTCGGGTAGCTTTACCAAATCCCATGTCTAGTTCTCCATGAGAGCCTGATGCTCCTCATCCATGGCTTGCTCCCACTTTTTCTGGCATCTACCTGCATTGCTTCATCAAAGCTCTCTGGTTCTCCACTATCAGTGAGTAATAAATAATAAAGAGAAGGAGAAAAACGTTCAGGTTCTCTTCTTACCCTAGAAGACCTCCTCAATATAGGAGTTTGGGGTTCCTGTTGAGGGGGTTCCTGAACTGATTCATGTGTCACTTTCCCATCCGGAAGATCCTCTACCATTGCATATTCTTTCTTGGATTCTTCCCTGTTTTCCTGCAACTGCTGCTTATACATGACTTTCTCATTAAATACCACATCCCTAGATCGAATGATTTTCTTGTCCTTAATACTCCAACATTTATATCCAAAGTCATCACCACCATAACCAATGAAAGTACATTTTTCTGATTTAGCCTCTAGCTTAGTCCTATCATCCTTTTCTATGTGAACAAACACCTCACATCCAAAGACTCTAAGAAATGAATAATCAACTTTCTTACCATACCAAGCCTCCTCAGGTATGCCTCCATCCAAGGCACTTGAGGGTCCTCTGTTTATCAAGTACATAGCTGTGCTCACCACTTCTTCCCAAAAAGAAAGAGGCTAGTCCTGCATGTAACCTCATGCTCCTAGCACATTCCATTATTGTTCTGTTCATCCTTTTTGATACCCCATTCTGCTGCGGAGTTCCTGGAACCGTCTTTTTCCTACGGATTCCATTCTTAGAATAGTAATCATCAAATTCATTGTTGCAATACTCCCCTCCATTATCTGACCTGAGACATTTTAGCTTAAGACCTGTTTCATTCTCTACCAAGGCTTTCCATTTAACAAAAGTGTCAAATACATTAGATTTGTTTCTAATATAATAAACCCAAACTTTCCTTGTTGCATCATCAATAAAAGTAACATAATAACTTGAACCCCCAAGAGATGATACCTGAGCTGGCCCCCACACATCAGAATGCACCAGCTCTAACTTACTCTCTTTCTTTGTAGGTCTAACCTTGAGAAACCTTACTCACTTTTGTTTCCCATATATGCAGTTCTCATAGAAATCCAAACCTGTTTCTGTATATCCAGGAAAATTATTCTTTATGATGTTCATGCCCTTATGGCTCATATGACCGAGCCTATAGTGCCATAATGTTGTATCTGCATCTGAAGCCACAAGATTACAATCATTAGTACTATCAATGGTTAAATACAAGGTTCCAACCTTCTTACCTCTTGCCACCACAAGAGCACCCTTGGTAACCTTCCAAGAGTCTGCTATAAATATCACAGTACAACCATCACTTCCCAACTGCCCTGCCGATATCAAATTTCATCTTAATGTAGGCACATGTCTGACATCCTTCATTAAATCTTTTGTAGTCTTTTCCTTTGAAACATTAAATAATACCAAAGATGCAAGACTCAACCGGATCATTCCAAGTGCCTTCAGATCCAACAAATCCCATTCTCGCATCTGTCATACTCAAGGGTTTGTTCACCTTCTCAGACAACGGAGTATAAAGATCCTTCTGATAAAGGTAATCTTCCATTTGCATCTTCCAAAGACTGAAATTCTACCCATTGAATTTATCAACCCTAGATCTTCCTTCATCTGCCATAGCTCCCACTCAAGCTAAAAACTTTCCCTACGATTCAACACTTCAGCAAACCAAACCAGGCTCTGATACCAATTGTTAGGAAATAAGGGATAAAATATGTGGAATAATCCCTCACAGAATCACAACAGTAGAAACTAATATGTAGAAATTATTACAGATCTCAAATAAAATTGTAGAATAAAATAACACAACACAAAGAGATAGTATTTAACATGGTTCACCCAATTTGGGCTACGTCCACCAATAATCACTTGCTCAGATTTTATTACAAGCCACCGCTCTCTCAATACAATACCAAGATCCATTTGGAACTATGCTCAACAAACTCTACAGAATTCACAGCTGAATTCAAAACACATCTACAATATATTTGCTTGTTTTTTTATCATATGCATAAGACCATATAAATAGACAACTGCTTAAGCAGTTTTACAAAACCGTGGGTATCAAAACCATGGGAAAAACCCGTCCCATAAACCTATGGGTCAAAAAACTCGCCCATATGAGAAAAGCACGTTTCTCAATATTTTGGGTGCAATTTTTTGAGGCCAAAAAATTTATGCCTAAAAAACATTTTTTTGGGAGCTGTGCCTCTGAACCCCTACTACCGAGGGCTGCCACCCCTGGACCCGCTCTAGGCCCGGCCCGGACCCAAACCCCAGCAAGGATACATGAAAAGTGTACAGTACTCTTAGTGTACAGTCTTCAACACTTTCACACATGAAAACAGGCTCCACAACCTAACAAGATATAGGAAGACATAGGTACAATTACTCTTGGCTCAAGGAAACTATTTATAGAAGGCGGTGCCACATCACCCCTAAAAAATTTCCATTCCATAAGGAAATTCTCCCAAAATTCAATTACTCCTCCATTCAAGGTGGAATAGATCATTCCTATGAAGGCCTCGGGTTTTGATTACCTAGCCAAGATTTCCAATAAATTAGAAAGAGATAAAAGAAACAAGAAGTAAATTATACAAACTCTTTGGAACTTCATATCCATACACAATTAGGGTATTACCTACATATAACCCAAATGCAAGTACCGTGGAATACATGTATGGAATCAATATGATTACCTTTAGGCACATGTAAGTTTGGGGTTAGTGCTAATCCTTGTTTGAGATTCAAAATAATGTATTAATATTTGAATATATTAATTATTATATGAACATCTATATCATTGGCTATCCAACAATGGAACCTTCCAACTTGATGGACCGAGATCATCTCTATCATTTGATTCACCAGATATCTGAGACGTAATATATCTTTCTTGATAGTCAACTACTGCAATAGGATCATTTGTTGTATTTGTGCCATTGTTTTCAGTTCCTCTCCTTTCACTAATCGACTTTCATACTGCCAAAGCCTTGTCATAGGGAGCGTTATCCACTTTGTACCGTGATGTGTAAATTCTCAAACAATTTTCCAAATTTTTGTCAAGCTTGTTTCACAATTTTGACTTTATAAAGGCCAAGGCGCTAAAAATTATCTCATCTTCAACTGAACCCAAAATCATTGTTTGACATAGAAGCGGTGAATAAGAAAAACTCAAACATGGTTTGATGTAAAATAGTACTGCACCCAACTTTTTTCCATATCCAGGATATTGCTCCACACTCTAAGGGATTATCCAAACCTTTGAATTGTTGAATCATTGTAGAGGTGAATTCATGAGATTGCTCAATCAAACTGTCCTTTCTTAAAATACGGAATATTCATTCCATTGATATCATAAGGCTTACAAAAATGTTGAATCAATGTAGTCAACCTCTTGAAGTAGTCTTCCAACATATATCTTTCATTTTTCATAGGATTCCAAAAGGAGGGATTTACTATAGCCATTGCTTCAAGTAAAGCATCCCTTCTAAATCATTCCCTTATTTATTCTAGTAGGTACACTACAATTTATCTTAGCTGGACCTTGTTAATGATACAATGTTATCAAACAACAACCCTATGACATTTGCCTTCTCAACCTTACCATTTGCTACTTTAAAAATGTACGTCGGTATATGATATCCATGTACGAGAAAAACATACTTCCCAAAAAATTTGAGCTTCATAAATCTACTTGCATTTTCAATATTTATCAAATCATTCCAACCATCAAACTTTGGATCTCAAAATTAGTTTCATTAAGAAACACATATTCTATTGCCATACAAACTTGTTTCCTCAAACTAGAAAAATCAGCAATTTATATAGTTATTTATTGTGCATGTTTAATTAAACAATGCATTTCTTCTAGCATGGGAAGGAGACCACACAATATCAGAAATGACTCTATATCGGTCAAATAATGTATCAAATCCCGAGCCTTGTCCACTTCCATGTGATTATGCCATATTACTCCCAATAAGGATTTATACTCTTTGTACACCCTATAAACCGGTTGGTACAATGAGATCCACCTAGTGTTGACATATTTTAATAGTTTATGCCCATTTTTAGCACTTCTACAAATATTTGGAATTTCATGAACCTTTTAGAACTACGCAGAAATAAGCATGCACCTTTTGAACAAGGTCTTCAACTTTTGCTACATGTTTAAATTTGTCAACTATTTTGTAATCTAGGTTCATTCTATGAGCCATACAATGAAAGGAAATCATATAAGGAAATGAGGTGTTTGGAGTCTTACACATAGGCCATTATGATGACCTTTCATCACAGATGCCCCATCTTCCCGACACATACCAAATTTGATGAAATTGCAACATCATCCATGTCACCGATCTCCTTCAAAAAATTTATCACCAACTCACAAAGGTTTTCAACATTAGAGTTCTCTCTCATCTTGTGAATGACAAGTAAGTGAGGATGTCTCATAGAATTCTCAACAGTATGCACATGCATACAGACCTAAGAAGTATTATCTACTGATGTAGCCTCATCAATAGACAAATATATGTATCGTGCATACTTCAGTTTCTCTTTCAATTCTTTCTCAACCATAGCTAGGAATTTTTCCCAATCCCAACCACTACTTTTTGACCAGCGAGAATGAGGAAAGTGTGGGACACTAAGAAAATACATCTTCTTTTTTCAAGAAAATCTATTATAGGAGGGCCTCTTTTCAAAATGTGAAAAACAATAGCTAGCTAAACTATTTTACCCAAAATACTATTTTGAATGATCTTGTTGAATTGAGAGGTAATTGTCCCTCATTCTCTGCAACTATTCTTTCATTTCTCTTGTGCTCTTAAAATTATTTTTCATACCTAATATGTAAACAATCATCCAAACTTTTCCATTTGGAAAAATTCTTCTTAATGCCATCTACAATTATCTTTTCATGTATATTTCGTACATGCTTCGAATAGTATCCAACTTAAGTTACATTGTCTTGTCCCCTGCCCAATTTCTAGCTCTGATTGTACATTTGCATTCTTTGGGAGGTTCAAATTTCTTCTCATTTTCAACAGGTTCAATACATGGAAACTTAGAAACCCACTCTAACATGAAACTCCTTCGCATGTCCCATTTTCTTTCCTTTCTCTTTCTTCTAAAAAAAAGCGTCCACTAAGTATTTGCCTTGGTGGAATTTATATTTTGTTGACTTCCACTTCCATAAGTTTCACCTCAACATTCACTTGGTCACCGATAGGTGATATAGTGTCATCTTAATTCAATTAGGTAAGTGGTACAGTGTCAACCTCAACATCATTCAATGAAATGCCTTGAGGGGAGGCATTTCATTATTGTTGTCAATGATAGCATCGGGAAAATAAAAATGAAGACATTCTCATTCGAGTTTCATTTTCAATGTAATCATTACCCCTTGATTGTGATGGTTTCTTAAGATGGTTTCTTAAGATAAGATGTTATTTTTTGAATTCCAGTACCACTACCAGGAGGGGTTGGAATAACATTTTTCATGAGGCTGAGCTTCTTGTTTTAGGTGCCATTTTACTGAATCAGTGAATCCTGTAGAATTGAAAGAAAAAAGATAAAACATGTTAGATTAAATGATATTGATATGTGCACATACATATCAACATGAGAAATATGTATAAATAAAAATATTATGCATTCAAATGAATTGATTTAGGTGGAAATACAAAAAAAGAGAATAAATTCATCGTGAAGCATCTCAAAGGCACTCTCATTGACTAATTGCTAATGTTAGCATTGATTACAAAGAAGTGATTTCAATATCCATATATCATGTTCTCAAAACACTAGATAGTGCATCTCAAGATGTATCATGTAATGGATGTCAATTGACAAGAAAATGCACAAAATTGTTGTAATGGATATCATGTAATGGATGTCAATCAACATTGCATCTTACAAGAAATAGAAAAATATGAAATAATAAATTAAAATAAGATTCATCATGGAAACCTAGAATAAGTTTAGATGTAAAAATAATAAATTTAAGGAGAACAAAATATAACTAATCCCAATGGAATTCTTCAGAGATATCTAAATGCTTTTCAAGTGATTTTTGACATGGGCTATATAATATCATGTCACTTAACATCTACCACTTTTTGCAAGAGTGTTAAATTAGTATAAGAATAAATTACAAAAGTTTTTCCATAATTTTTCATGGTTGCTTGATTGACATGTTACATCAAATTGGATAAGGATTGCCTACCATTTATTCAGTTTCAATGCACTTGATTTGTATCGGTCTAATCTATATGTTTTAGTACAAAAATCACAAGGTTTGACTCTTTTGAAAGAAAAAATTGATATAGAAAAAAGTGAAATGATGAGGTGATATTTTTAGCTATCTCTCATATAACTTAGTTGGAAGGAATAAGAATATTACTACAGTTAGAATTAGAGCATACATCAAGCAAACTAAAGATGTATCAGAGGTTTGAGAAGAGAACAAACAATTTAAATGATTTTTTGAGCAGCCAAAGACAATCTAATGATAAGACACTCTAGTGATAAGAAGTCTCTGTTGTATCTAATCAAACATGAAAGAGGTGATCTCAGGGTCTATGATAAGTTCAAAATCAAAGTATAGTATGTATCTGCTCATGAAGGACTCTGAGTTCATTGATTCATCCAAGGTATGATCTATCTTTAATTGTTTAATGAAGGAGACTTGATGACCGATCTCTGTCATAATGTATAGAGGTTTATCCTAATATATAGAGGTTCTAAATGTTGTCATCAAGCTAAATAAAGTGTGCATTTGCTCATGAAGAAATTATTGATTCATCAGAGGTATGAGGTTTGTCATAAGAAGATCTAATTACCAAGAGTCTTCATCATTTCAAAGGATCTGAGACAAAATATATGGTCTTCCATATATGACTCATTGTCGTATGAAACTATGAATTCCAGGTTGAGAATGTATGCAGGGTTCTTTAGATTGACAATGAAATGTCAATGTGCCAAAGCTAGCTAAAGTATCATTATTCTTGAGAGAATCTTGAATGATTTGATATGATGTTTCACATATGATACAATCATGATAAGGGTATTCTTTGTATACTATCATGTTCCTACTTGGAGAATAAGTTTAAGAAACTTGAAGGATGTAGGAATTAAAAATATCCCCGGATCTTGATGTTTTTCCTTTATATTAAATATTATAGACATGTTGTCTAGAAACAAGGACAAGAAAATATGTCAAAGAGTGATCCCACTTCTACAATATTCATGGAGGAAGAAGAGGTGGTGTAAACCCCTAAAATTATTTTTTGGAAAATTCTTTTTGTGAAGAAATAGATTTCAACTTTTCCTCAAAATTAATAAAAGTGAATTAGTATTACTACACATTTTATGATGGATTTATAACACAATTATTTTCACAGGAAGTGCCAGAAGTGAATATGAAGATAAAGAAAGCAGTTTTTCCTCCTTAGATTTTTGAAGGAAATGCATGCTTGGAGTAAATTCAATACATTATGTTTCCATGGTTTAAAAATTTTGAAGTACATCATAGCAAGGAAAATGGTGGTAACAAGTAAGCATGCTACAATAAGGACAAGAAAATATGTCAAAGAGTGATCCCACTTCTGTAATCTTCATGGAGGAAGAAGAGGTGGTGTAAACCCCTACATTATTTTTGGAAAATTCTTCTTTGTGGAGAGATAGATTCCAAATTTTCCTCAACATTAATAAAAGAGAATTATTATTACTATACAGTTTTTGATGGATTTATAACACAATTATTTTCACAGGAAGTGCTAGAAGTGAATGTGAAGATAAAGAAAGCATTTTGTCCTCCTCGATTGTTGAAGGAAATCCATGCTTGGAGTACATTCAATACATTATGTTTCCTTGGTTAAAAATTTTGAAGTTCATGACAGTGAGGAAAATGGTGGTAACAAGTAAGCATGTTTATGACAAGATGTCTACACTTTTCCCACAACTATTATTTTTTTATGTTTTTTTTTCCAAATGCTAATTATCTAGTTTTTGGTTCACTTTGTTGGAATTTTTTTCCTTATGCATTTCTTGAATTTTTCATTTTGGACATCTTTGTATGGTCTTTATTTCATACATTATTATTTTTCAACATTCTGTTAACCTCCCATTCCCAAAAAAATCCTCCCATCGGACATGAACCTTACGGAATGAGCCGTAGTAGATAATTTTTGGGTCCGGAGCGGGTCCCAAATCCCAACTCCTAGGAGGTATATGCCTCGCCTCGCCATTCCAGCAATTTCCCAAGGAAATGCCCTAGAAAACGTGAAACCTACTAAATGTATCACATTTTATATATCCTTCGAGTCTCTTTTGTGGGACAAGGCGGTGTTAGCAAGAGACGGTGATAAATAGTCATGGTATTGGTCGTGGAATAAATGGAAAGTGAAACGCAGTGTATATATATATATATATATATATATATACATACATACATACATACACACACACACACATGTATATATATACTGCGTGAAGAGATAACATTAAAAAAATATTCAAAGAAGATACACTGATAAAGAAAGGAATATATATAGTAGCATCTCGTGGAGATGTATGAAGTGATTTTAAATATATATATATATATATATATATAACTCGTGGAGACTCGTGGAGATGTATGAAGTGATTTTAAATATTATATATATATATATATATATATATATATTATGTAGATGTATCTAAGATAGGAAAACTAGTTATGATTCTCTACAAGTGGAGGACTATTCTAGATGACATAAAAAATCATAGTGGTTATGAGGATGAGGATGTTCAGGCTTTGTAATAACTTACAAAGGTGAAATCGTAGATAAAGCAATGTGACATGAAAGAAAACAAGTCTCAAATAGACTGAGGACTCACCTGCAATAAGTTCTTCTAGGATGTAAACTACAACGCACTAGTTGGGCCCTGGCAAGACCTAGATTTATTTGAAATTTTGTAAGAAAATTGTAATATGCCAATTCACTAAATCCCTTTCTACTACTTTGCAAATACACAAATTGGAAAATTGCGGGAAAACATCACCTATGTGTATATATCGAGAAAAATTCGGGAATGTTTTCTTGGCCAAATAAGGTTCCATAGATTTCTTAGTGAAACATTAATGTTTTCAAATCCCAACGCATCAATGTTTTGGCCAAACATCAATGCTTTCAAATCCCGACACTCAATTTCTTGGTGAAACATAAATGTTTTCAAATCTTGGTGCGATGATTATGCGGTGATTTAATATAAAAATATATACATTAGGATTGGAAATTCCTTGGTGATTCGAGATGGAATGATTATTTTTATGGAATTTTTGGGTGAAACACAGGTACTATCGTTCTTTATAAAATTTACCAAATACAAATTCCTAAAATTCTTCTATTTTCCAAACTATGAATATTTATCGCTAAAATTTTTCTTATCGTAGGGTCTGCATATTTCACTTATCTTCCATATCTCCCTTCTAAGTCACCGTCAACTTGCCTCTGCAAATTCTAGGTCTGACCCAAACTAGCCACATTTAATTTTCATTTATTTTGACCAAATCAATACTTAAAATCAATCAATAATGCTTTTAGAATCTACAATTCCTTTAGTTTATGCATATTATCAACTTTTCTTTTACTTTATATCCATTTTGTTTAATAATAATGGGGTTGACATCCACTAAGGAAGTTAATGCTTCTCGGGTATGCTTTGTTGGGAAACCCCAACATAAGTCTATCTAATCAATCTTGTTTCAGTTCATCTTACAAAACCCACCATCTACTTGGCGCCTATACATCCATTACACATATAAGGTAACATAAACCCTCAATATTTCTGAGTTGTGTACTTTCTTTAGTAGCTAACTCATTAATTTGAAATGAATGAGAAAATACTACAACATTCTGGAGCACACGATGGGACCACCCTTTAGGTGATCTCTTGCATTTATTGCTTTTGTCTTTTCTTTTTTGTTTCTACTAATATCTTTGTAGCATGAGGCTCGATTTATTGCTTTCTCATGTTGGGTTCATGGCCTAAATTGCTCATAGCTTAAGAGTGCAGACAAATAGGAAAAGTGTTATCCAGGTATTCCTTACTTTTTCCCTATTTTCTCCTTTTTGCATCGTAATTTTCCGTTCTTGTCTGTGTCCTCATCAAATATCACACTTCATTTTGGGTTTAAAAATAACATTATTTTTGCATCCTGCTTTCTCATATAGTTTAAGTAGGGGTTTAACCTTCTACATTTCACACTTTATCACACATAACCTAAACCTCACAAATCAAATTAACACATCAAAACATCCCTTTTCTGGTTAACTATTTGGGACTTCACCACCGAACAGAGGAATTTGCCTTATACTTCCCTAGCCATAAAAAACCTAAAACCAAACATAGTTTTCCTTCTCTTAGGTCCTTTTTATCCATCCCCTTTTCTTTTCACACTTTCTTAAATAAATTAAGAACATAAAAGAAACTGCTTTCTTGACTTTCTTGGGTAAAACTTGTTTCATGCTCATAATTACTCATTTAGCAACCAAAAGAATGGAACAAAACTTTGCTTCAAACAGTTCCTTATCTCAACAAATGTTCACCACAACAGTTACCTCATCCATGCCCTTGATTGATTTTTTCATGAGAACTCAACCCCTCATCAATGTATCTCACCCAAAACCCCTCGTTCACACTATAACTTTAGGTGAGACTAACCCATTCTTACACCATCAATCTATCTTTTCTAGGTTAGCTACCTAACCATCTACTATATCAGAGTGTTTTGGACCTCCTAAGGTCCCTCTCGGTGATACCATGATCTAGGAGCTTCTAGACGTTAATCCAATGACACTCCAAGATTATCTCCTTGGGAGATTAACTCAAATTCCCTTAAGCGATCTCGCCACTCCAACAACTTTATCCTTATCAAACCAATCCTCAAATTACCAAGTTTGTAGCAAATGATATTTCTATAGCCCATCTTTCTTCCTCTCCCCATCTCATAAAACTACCTAGATAGTCACACTTATTCCCCACAATATCCCTCCAATCAACATGATAATCAACACTATGTTTCCCCTCACCTCTTTGGTCACTATTTCCACTAGTGTCCCTAATCAATATGCCCAAACATCATATCCCCTATTCGGACAGTATGATCTTCTCACATCTAGCATGCATATCAATAATTCTCAACCCCCTTTCACGGGTGCTTTACATTATTTAGTGGCTAACCCTTTTCAACATTAGTTTCAACCCATTTATACCCACATTCCCACTTAGCATTTGCTACATCAGCCTACCCAGTCCTATCATGTTCCCATATCCCAACAACAATTCTTTCAACAACCACCCTTTCAATCACACCCATGATTTACACTCACCCCCAAAAATTCCTCAAACACCCACACATCTGTAAGTTCATCAAAAACTCATCCAACCACTTCTTACATGTAACCTCCACCTCTCATCCCCCAACAAACTCTTTTGAATGACCCTATGCAGGATCTTGTGAATAGGTTAGCCAACCTTGAAGCCACTACTCTAGGATCCAAAGTTTCATTATCCTATGAACAAATCTATAACGAGCCTATTCATCCATCCATACCAATTAAACCATATCCTCTACACTAGGAATTGCCAAAATTCACCAAGTTTAACAATAAAGAGGATCCACAACAGCACCTTCATGCATTTAGACATGCATGTTACCTTATCACGCATGATCAATACTTAATGCTTCACACTTTCCCCATGTCCTTGGATGGTCCCACACTAGATTGGTACAATAGTATCCCTCAATATTCTATATTATCCTTCTCCCAACTAGCATAACTATTTTTAGAACACTTTTCTATTAACATTGTATGCAAAGTAACTATCAATGATCTATACACTATCCAAAAGTTTGAGGACAATTCTATTGTAGATTTCTTCATGTGGTGGTCTAGCATTATAAACCAATTATCCTTTTCTCTTCTACAAAATGACCTCATAGATTTCTTCTCAAGTTCATGTGCGAAGCATATATAATATGTTTTACAAATCCAATCATTTTGAACCGTCAACGAAGCCTTTACCATGGCTCACAAACTTGAAACATGCACCATTGAGTAGGGTCATTTGAAAATCAAGTCAAACAAACATAAATATGATTTTACCAATCCTTCCATGCAAAATGAAAAATTAAAAGTGATGGCCAATGTTGTCTTCATTAATCATCTCCTGCATCTACATCAATACATGCACTCAACAATGATCCCTTCGAACAACGCCTAACTACACTCCCCTTGGGAGTCATATAGTACAATATTTGACAAGTTGATGGTAGTAAACCTTATCATACTTCCTCCTATACATCCAGTTGATGAGTCAAGACCGAGACATGTGTGGTATCTTGAAGACCATTATTGTAAGTACCACCAAGTCGAGGACACGACATAGAGAGATGTTGAAATTTTAAGGATTTGGTCCAAAGACTCATTGATTAGGGTGATCTTCAAGTGGAAAATCTAAATACTTTACCCAATCAACCACTTGACATCTTTAAACAACCTTTTCCAAATCATACACCAAGCAAGCCAAGCCACCACTTCTACTACAACCCAAGCACCCAACACTCACACTATAAACACCCTGAACACTACTGATCAGGAACCTATCCCATCCAAAAATTCCTATCCTTTATCATCGATCACATCCATTCCCTTTGATATCATTCCTACATTTATCTCGACATCCACTTCCACCTCTACAACTGTTAAGACCCCATTTGTAAATATATCATTTATGCCCCTAGAGACATTCATGAAGAAACCATTCCAACCTATTTCCACATCTAGCATTGGTCCTTCATCAACTCCCTTACCTATCATATCCACCTCATCATCTACTTCATCTATTCCAGTAGGCTTGACCACCTCACCTATAACCATTCCACCCTTTCCCGTCATACCATTCATAGAACCTATATTGGTTCCTCCTCCCACTCTTTTACCTCCATCAACTATTGTGGTCACATCCATGCCACCTTCTTCCTTCACACCAATTTCATCATTTGAGGAATTCCTAAAATCACTTCACCTTGCAATGACCTCAAATGTTCCTTCCATGACATCAACACAATCCCATCAATCTCCACCTTCCATAGATCGCCTTAGATAAGTGCTACTTCCTACACCCAAACCAACCATAGCATCACCATCTGACCCCCCAGTTAAATTTGTTGTCACTCCTGCTAAGGATACATATTCACATAATAAATCTATAATCCCTCTTAGGGTTAAACCATCTAATCCAAAACCATCCGATTCGGGACCAAAAGCGTTTCAACCCACCAATCCAAAACCTTTCAACGTTAAAACATAGACCAACATCAAAATTGAATTCAAGTCACTGAAATATTAATATAGTCAGGTTTTACCCCAAACATCAAGCTATCTCACAAGGCATATTTTAGCACTTTAGTTGGATCATATACGGAAATCTTCCAACACTTACTACAAACCTCTGCAATCATGCTTCCTCCTATCAAGGCCTTTGACCCAAAAGGAAAGAAACCTTTATGGTTTAATTCTAACCTTATGTGCACCTTTCATCATACCCCTAGGCATGATACTAAACATTGTAGAGTGCTCCAGGCCATTATCCATAACCTCATTAAAGAGGAAAGACTTCTTCTTGGACCAAGCTAGTCCCTTCCTACCATATCTAGTCGACATTTGCCATTTCACCTTTGGGAGATGACTCTTCTAGGGGTGGTCCCCTTTGTTCATTAATGTTGTTCGGGTGACCACTCGATCTAGCTCACATGATCCAAAACCAACCTCCAAACCAAAATCCAATACCTTCGTATCCATTCCTCTTCCTAAGGAGTTAACCACATCATCAAAACCAAAGGTTTCCATTTTAGCAGCCCCTAGGCCTATTGAACAAAGTATCATTAAACAACTTCATCAATCCCTAATCAAGATGTCACTTTATGAGCTCATCCAAATCTTTCTAGATCATAGACAGACTCATACTAAATCCTTAAAGCACATTCTGACATCCATTGACAAATCTCAACCCTTCACATATCTTGTAGGAGTGCTCACTACCCCTACATCTATCTCATTTGATGATACTGAAATTCTGGACATCCCACCAAAAGAACACGATATTCCCTCTTTATTATGGTTAGGATCAATGATACATTCATTTAGCGATCCATGATCAATAATTTGGTGAGCATTAATATTCTTCCATCACATAATTTCGATTAAATCAAGATCCCAAAGGAATCTGTCACCTAGACGCCTACGGTTCTTTGTGCTTTCAATGATGCCATCACTCCCACCTTGGGAATGGTTGTCCTCCTATCCGTGTTGGTGAGAAGCTCATCCATGAGGTATTTTATATCATTAAAGGATAATTTCAATACAATGTTCTCCTTGGATGATTGTGGATCCACGCCATGCATTACGTCCCCTCTGCACTCCATCGTTCCCTTAAACACAAGCATAGGAGAAAGGTCCTAACGCTTCTTGGGGACATTCTTCCCTTCAAAGGGTGCAACATGACCTATAAAATAAATGATGTACTCCTTCCTAAGAATGATCCATATGCATCGAGTTGGGATGATGGAAAAAAACCTAACTATGAAAACACGGAAGGATTGTGCACATAGACATAGGGCACGCAAGAGTGTGCAGAAGTATAGAAAAATAGGGTGCGCCTAAGGAAGGTTCAAAAAAAGACTTAGTTAATTTATAGTTTGGGGTTAAGTATAGACATGGACTATAATGCATGTTTTGTAGAAGGATTGGAGACCACGTAAAGGTTATTTTGGATGAGTAAAAGATCAAGTGTCATGCATAGTTTTGGAGCTAATAGTAGGATTATACTGCAGTTGTATTATTAGATAATATATTATTAGCTAGATTACATTCTTTTGTAATTACCATGTAAGGGTGCATGGCTATTATTAGCATGTAGCCTATTTTTGAAAGGTTCATGGGTGATGAAGGTAAAGTTGCCACCCCTATAAATATGTATTGATTTGTATGGATTGGTATAACCACCTTTTATTAGAGTTATGTTGCTGGTTAGTATTCATGTATGACTCATGGGGACACTCGAATGTATATGAACAACTTTTTTTTTTGTAGTATTTAATATAACGGATCTTTGCGGTTGGATATTGATGGTAGACACATTTTTACTGGTTCATGTATGGTAAATTTAATCTTAATTCTTGTTTAAGTATTCCTTCATATGGTTAATATCTAGATCTGATTTAAGCACTACACTATAATTTATTATTTGTTATGGGTCTAAGATATATGTTCAACCATGTTAACTCCTTGAACAAGTTATCATAAAAGAGTGACTTGGTACCCTTATGTGCTTCAAGTGAGCACTCAATTCAAGATGAGTGATGATCTAGTGCACCTTGGGTTGTTGGTGGTAAAATCTAGGCTACATTTTAGTTTCGTTGCCGGGACATCTTTTTCAATTGTTTGGCAGGATGTTACATGATGAAGACATATTGATTGACCTTAGCCAACATTGAAGAGTGGTTAGATGATTTGGAAGAGAAGTATGCTCATAGATTTAACACTGGAACTAAATTTAATTCACACGTGGGTTGATTAGAATATGTATGATGAGTTATATGAGACATTCTTCACCATATTTCCTATAGATCTATACGAGTGTATGCCTTCTTATGCATCAAAGAGAAATTGGAGGTTTCACACACTTGTTTAGACGCATGAATAATTACAAGCCTTTTATGATGCAGATCGACATGGATGCATACTATGAATCAATGGTTCCGTGGCATTATGAATATCTATATATTAGAGTTCATATTTTCTAATTACTCTTGTCCAGAGGTTACCGAGTTCCAGTTCATGCATGAACCCAAAGGATATTATTTCCGTGGTATTCCTTTGGAAATTAAAATCTTGATTGTGACCCTAGATTTGGAAAAGAAACCTATGGCTAGCTAAAATCCACCATGCATGGGGGCAGGAGTAGGTGTGTTGAAATATGGTGGATCTATTGGTAGAGAGATAGAGAGAAGAAAGGAGGCTTAATTTTAATGAAGCATGCAAGAGGGACTAGGAGAAGCATCGAGAGATTGCAGAAAGAATGGTGTTGCGAGAGAGAGATGGATCGTGAATTATTTGGATCTCACATAGAGGACATGGAACTAGAGCATCTAGAACTCCCCCATTTGGGAAAACATGGCAGAGAACCCTCTCAGCTTCGGATGAAGGATCATCTGTTCATAAATATTGAGAAGCGCGGTCGTGCATCGATCCTACATGGCGACCTAGTCTTTGTGCTTGGTTTTATAGATTCTATGATAGTTAATATTAAGTAACCTAGTGTGGGTAGTACGGTTGCAGTAGATAGAGTTAATTTGTAATCAAGTTTAGGAGTTAATCGGGTAAATTATTAATCTATGAAAACACAATCATCATCTATGTTATTCGGAGAGGTCTAGTTGGAGGTATCTTTTCTAGCACGTCATCGAACAAAATGTGTGCGCACGAGAACATTGGCATAGCATCTGGAATTAGCACAATTTTCCATACCGTGGGAGTTAATTTTAGAAAAAATGTTGGGAAACAAATTAGTGCATCCTCAGTCGATACCTCCTACGAGGAAGGAGGATGAATTATCTCAAGATCGGTGGATCTAGCAAATATAGTGTTTACGGGGTGGAGGAAACACATGAGGAAGTATAAGTTTTGGATCGGTGGGCACGGCCCACACCAGTCCCATAATATTCATATGGAAATGTCTCTTTGCCTTCTAGAATACAGAGGGATAAAATATGTAGCTGAGCACATGCATATGTGTGCGATATTATAGTGCGCGAAGGGGATTACATCTCCTGAGTGCAAGGAAAGTCATTTTGCAACTACATTACAAGGGCACATGCATAATTTGTACATGAAATTTGATCGAACAAAATTGTGTGGATTATACCATTCTACGGGATGTTTTCTTAAAATATTTTAATATTCTGAATTTGAGCGAGAAAAGCATAAGTGCACTTAAGGACGTCAATTAAGGTAGAACCGAGAGTGTTTGAGATTATGATGCACATTTCAAAAACCCTTTTTCTAAGTTATCTTATGATATACATCTGAGACAACATGCTCAATGGTTTTTGGAGGACTCATCACACCTTTTAGAAGGTCATCTCACACAAACTTGTGCGAGATCCACGCTAGGAACTTGAAGCAACTCTACGCACTAAGGGAGTGGGAAGTGTAGACATAGGAATGAGATTGTTTTTAGAAGCCCAGATTACATCTATGACTAAACAATTTGAGAAATTTTAAGCTAACTTAGCACATGAGATGCGCAGTAGAATTTGGTGCACAATTGTGAAGTAGAAAGGCATACTAAGGATAGTTTTCCTTGGAATTGGTGCACCCCATGTTCTTTGGACTACGAGATTTGTCACTTGGATCACAATTAAAGTCAGTGCCCACTACTGTAACACATGATAAAGAAGAATGTGTCTTGTTACTGCAAGATTTGTAGGTCTACTACTCATGATACTAAAAATTGTAGGTTGATTCATCAGATCCATAATGTCATTGATACTAGTGTGTGTCAGACCAATGTTGAAAATAAATCAAAGGAAAAGGTGAGCATTATGATCATGATCAAAATGAAGGGAACTACGATGGAGGCCACATTAGAGGTCATGGATACCATGGAGGATTCAGAGGCCGAGGTTGCGGTGGTGGAAGAAGTAATTTCCCTCGTGGAACATGTTATACATGTGGATCCCCTAATCATTACAGGCGTGAATGCCCCCATAACATTATTTATTCTTTCTGCGGGAAGAATAAAAACTATGAGGAATGTACAGACTTGTATGAACATTTGATTAAGAAGCATAAGAAAGACAAGGGTGTGGGAATGGTTAGAGTACAACGCGTTGTGGAAGATCAGTGGATGGCAAAGTTAGCACTGGATCTGGGTTGGTACCTGTGAAAATTACTACATGCATTGAGGTTATGGGAACCAGAGAAGTACCAAATTAGAATCTTGCCATTACAAAGGAGGAGGTACTACATGCAAAGTATCCAAACCCTACACATCAAAAGGAGGTTTATCAAGAAACCATGGAGGTGATTAGGAATTTGCAGGGTGAGATACAATGTTTGAAAGAACAGTCACAGAAGTTAGAACAAAATAAGGCAGTTGAGATCCATCAGACAGATGTTGATGATCTAAAGGAGGTTTCAAGATGCTACAAGAAGAGAACATTATTCCTTTATTAGGGAAATAATTAAAAGGAAACACCTCTCATGTTGGAATTGAGTGAGAAAGATAGATTTTGCATGCTAACCTTCCTCCTCATAGTCGGGATGATGATAATGAAATCACTCTGAATGTTGTTGGTGTTGGCTGGCTTTTAAGTAACATTCGATTGACACATGTGAAGAAGTGAATGTAATCACTTTGGGAACTTGGATTCAGATGGGAAGACCACCATTGAAGCCATCTTCAAATGTGTTGTTTATGGAAAATATGACTAAAGCCATGCCTATTGGGGTTTTAAAGGATGCGTCTATTACTATACAAGAGTCCAAGTTCTTTGGGAATTTGAGGTCTTGATGCTGTAGAAGCGAAAAATTTCCAACCTTTGCTTGGGAACCCTTGGTGTTATGAAAACAACATTGATCTTCACTTGATGAGGGTTACATCAATTTTGATAACAAGGAGGAGTGCATCATCATTCCTTTGGAAGATGGAAAAGTTACACCTTATGTAGAGATCTTAAGCGAATAAGATTTGAACATAATTTATGTGTGCACCATTAGAGATCTGGAAGTGCTTGATCCATCAAAGGAAGGATTTTACTAGTGGGATGATGCACAGTCCATAAGTGATATTACAAGTTTTTCATGTGACAATTGGGCACATGGTACTTATGAAATGGTTGGTCATGAAGTAAGGAGTGCAGCTACATGTGTAAGCGAGGTTGTGTTGTGTTAGGTGTTTGGGCAACAACCAAGTACCAAGGTACCTTTGAAGAAGGAAATCTGAAGTATTCTGCACATTATGGAATTTTAATGGATAGATTAAGTGGAAACAAGGAATATGCTAGTCTATACTCTATGCGGGATAGCATTGCCTTTTGGTAGATAGCTCATAGGGATAATATTTTGGAATGGTGATAAGTGAGAGTCACCTTCTCGGTATATTTCTCTAAAGTAATGCGCCTTCTCGGATCTGTTAATTTAATGTAAGGATTATATTCAACACCACGTTCGGTAGTGTGAGAGACTCTGGTAAAGGAGGAAGGAAGCTTTACCACCTTCTTTGTGGGTGCAAAATCTCACTTGAACCTTATGAGGCTGCGTGCGCATGGTATGTTTATGCGAGTTCAATAGAGGCGGAAATTGGCAAGAATTATTTGTAAGTATGATGCGAGACCTCGACTATTTTTCCACCATACCTCTACTGAATGAGGTGTTATAGGTTATGAAGCACTTGACAATGGGAGATAGTGCAAAGGATGAGGAACTTATTCAGGAATTACTAGGTGAGTCAGAACTAGAGGCACGCTTTGAAGAAGAAGAGACAAATGCGAGAAAAACTTGGGTACACCTACCTAGAAAAAGAAAAGGGTAAGATGTTCTATATGATTGACGATGAAGAGCTTGAGAATATGGATGATGAGCATATAGAGGGTACACGTGAGGTCTTAGAAAGTGTAGATGAGAAGGTGCATGCCTACCGGGAGCTGATGAAAACTAAGAATATCAACATTGGAATGGATGGCAAACCTAAGGAGTCCATCATTGGGGATTATTGGTCTAAATTTGAGGTTGCTACGCGACTTCCAGGATCTATTCCCTAGAGGCTATCATGAATTGATAGGGGTGCGTGAATCTTTGGGTGAGATGAGAATAAAGCTAAAAGAAGGTGTGAACCTAGTTAGGAAGAGGCCTTACAAGATGAATCCTAACCTACGCATCAAGGTGAAGGAAGAAATTGACAAGATGTTGAATTATGGAATCATTGATCCCATTAAGGAGTTAGAATGGGTTAGCCCTATGGTTATCAGTATAAAGAAATATGGCATACTTAGAATTTTTGTGGATTATAGGGAGTTAAATGATGCATATGTAATTGATCTATTTCCCACACCATTTATTGAAGAAATCTTAGAAGGCTGTTGCAAGGTGCGAGATCTAATCCTTCACTGATGGATTTTCTGGATATCATCAGGTAAGGATGGCTAAAGAGGATCAAGAGAGAAAAATTTCACCACTTTGAGTGGTGAATTTTTGCATACTACGATCCTTTGTTGTATTTTCACTCATAGTTGTGCGGGCATTCAGGATTTTATTCATAAGTTATTGCAGGTGTATCTAGATGATTAGGTCATCTATCAACTTGTGAAGAATCACTTTGTGATAACTTAAGGCTCATTTTTGAAAGATGTTAGCGAGTTGAGCATCTCCTTAAATATTAAAAAGTTTGTTTTTACTACACCCTTTGGGACTTTGCTTAGACACATCATCTATAAGGAAGGTTTGTTAGTAGATCCTACTAAGATTATTGTTATTTTGGGCCTAGAGGAACCTACTAGCCAAATCAAGGTGTGCAGATTCTTGGGGCACATAGGATATTATAGGAAGTTTAATAAATGTTATTCCAAGATCATTATGCCCTTAGAATAATTATTGAAAGGAAAAGGCAAGTTCTATTGGGGTGAAACACAACAGGGCACGTTTGAGACACTGAAGGAAATGCTTACTACAATGCCTATTATGCGCTTTCCTTCTTGGACCAAGCCTTTTCACATTCATGTAGACACCTCTGTCATGGAAATTGGCATGGTATTATCCCAACATATAGAAGGGAATATTGATCATCCTATTTTCTTTGCAAGTAGGAATTTAACTTCAACAAAACAAAATTACACAACTACAGAGCACGAGGCCTTGTCTATGATCTACGAGTTGCATAAGTTTCGATATTATTTTTAACGGCTACCCATTAATTTTCTATATAGATCACATGGCACCGAAGGGAATGAAATATTTGGAGAAGAAGCAACTTTCTATACATGTCGCGCCTTATATGTTAATTAGTGGAGATTTATACAAACTAGGTTGAGATGAAGTCTTGCGTCAATGTGTGCTTGAGCATAAGCGTGAAAAAATTATGGATGAAGCTCATGGCGTATTGTAGGTGGACACTATGCGGGATATGCTACCACACACAAGATTTTATTGGCCGGTATATGATGGGAAATGTTATACAAGGATTGTAAAGAATATTACAAGGCATGTGACCATTTTCAACTCCTTGGAAAGCATAGGCATAGAGATAAAATTCCTTTGAGGCCTATTGCTAGTGCATAACCTTTTGAAAAACGTGCAATTGAATTTATAGGTCATATTTCCCCACCCACACGTAAGAATAGGTCATGCTACATTATAACTTGTGTAGATTATCTTACAAGGTGGAAAGAAAGCACTACAAAGGATTATACAACAGCTATGACATCAAGGTTTACGTGGGAAAATATTATCAGCAGTACAAATGCCCTTTAAATTTAACAAGCGATAGGGGTACTCATTTTCACCACTCCTTGGCCATAACTATGACGTGGAGAAATAAGCACAAAAATTTAAGAAACTTCAAGTTAATACGAAGTACGGTGGTAGGTAGTGAGTAATAAATGTGGAAACTTTTTGAAAATCTATATAAGGTGGTGTTTGTGAAATCATTTTCACCTTTGTGATCAAGATTATTCGAGTGAGTTATTGACGAGTGATATAGCAAACGAGTTGTGAAGTACGAAGAGCTATGAACCAGTTGAATTTTTCAGATTTATGCACCAGGGTGATTGCCGCTCCATTTGGAGAAGTGTTTGAGTGAAGTAGAGGTGTGCGAGGAAGAAAATTGATAGTTAGGGTTTAGATTTGAGCTAGGGCACACTTTGAGATGATTTGCTCGAGAGCTCGAACCGAGTTGAAAGAACACACTTTTATAGTGGAAATTGCACCAAAAAGAACTGCGGTAGTGATAAGGGGAAGAAGCAAAAGGAGGTTGAAATCAAAGTCAAAGACACCCAAAGAGCAAGTTTTATGAAATACAATACCTAAAAGGGGTTTACATGGGTCATTATTGGGAGTCACATGTTCACGGTGTAAGGTGATTGATTACAATCATAGAACAAATGATAACAAGGATGAACTAGATAATTTGATGGTTATGAAAATAAATAAGAGAATAAAAAATGACATGGTTGTGTATGATGATGCACTGTAAAAAGTTGTTGACAAAGGTGGGTGTTTACTGGTTGTATAAGCTCCCCTATTTTGGCAAGCCAGAAAAGTTATACCATTGGTTGATGAGCAGAGTCCATGAAGACTTCTTCTATTTTGATGGGTGACAAATGAGGCTCACCGCACCCTTGACCAGGAGTTTAACGGGACTTAGGAGTTTGGGCCTTTGAAGTAAGTAGTGACTTTTCAGAAAAATAAGGTATAATGGCAAAAAATAAGGCACATGGTTACCTCGAGGAGGGCACGGGATAAATATAGGAAAGATAGAAAAATATCTTGTGGTTCATGCGGTAACGCACCTCCTCATGGAGCTTAATGACCGGGGCTTGATAGTCGCGAGTAAATACATTGTGGCTACATATATCTAAGAAGATGGCTGAAGTGGTAACTTACAACTTGGTGGGTTTTATTTTTGAAACCATCATTGAGGAAGCGCACATATGTGATAAGATAATTTTTGCACGATCTTATTATCCTCAGTTTTTGTAGAAATTGGAGTGCCCAATGGGCCAAAAGATAAAGTTGGGGAATATCCTGAGGTGAAGAAATCTCTTGCATAGATATTTGAGAAGTATACTTGTGAGGGGACCATGAGTGGGTCCTTTAAAAAAAGGGTGGAAATGTGGTATGAATGACTTTGTTCCACATTTGAGGAGGAATGGAGAATACCCAAGGAGTTACCTTCTATACTAGATAAACAAGTACGGTTTGCGGTATATCAACAATTTTGCATTACATACTTTGGATGAAGGATGGGAAGTGGAGCCCTTTGTGTAAGCTCCCTTATTCCTTTACCATGCGCTAAATCCAATCATTTATACACAAGTTTTCAAATGTGCTTGAGAAATTGTTCAATGCGAATAAGGTAGACTATGACTACCACACCCTCAGGAAGACTTACGTTTATCCAAGTAAGTCTGCATATATTGAGAGGTTAATTTCAGATGATATTAATATGAAGGCTATGAGTTTGGCCATTAAGAAATTAGGGGCAACCCTTGTATATATCCAACTCAAGCCCCAGATTAGAAAATGGAAGATATGTGGACAATGAGTTCAAGATCCCCAAGCCACCTAAAGGGAAACATACGGTTAGCACTCTAGAAGATGAGGAACCAGTATCACCCCTTGTGGAATAAGAAGGTGATGAAGAAGAAATGCATGAAGATAGTGGTGCTTTTAAGAACAAAGGCGGGAAACAACCTAATGTTAGAGAGAAAAGAGAGCTCGAGGTAACCCCTCCATTGCGGGAACATGATGTTAAAGTGTTAGAGAATGACGCGATGGAGGTGGATATAGAAAAAACTATTAGGGAACCTCAATTTAAAAGAGTGATCAAGAGAAAACTAAATTAGAGCGTAGGGACATTCCAACCCCTTAGGAGGTCACCTAGGAATTCTCCTGTGAAATTTGAACTTGAAAAGAAGAAAAGGCACAAGTATGTCCCCGAGAAAGATGATGAAGATGATAATTCACGAGGATAACACGTTAAATACTCTAGTCTGATTGAGCTTATGGAGGAGCCTTAAGAACAAGAGATGAAAAATGATGAATAGGAGTTAAAGTAAAAAGAGTTAGAAACAGATAAAGGCGAGCCTTTAGGCGTGCCCCATATTATAGATACATGTGAAGGACTGGTGTTGGATTTGGGAGTGCACAATCCTAAGGGTAAGCACTCAACGAAAGGAAAGGAGGAAGAATATTATGAGACACCAACATCTGGGTACATTGATGATCTGACCAAGATCATATGTGCGTAGTTCCAAAGAACTTTGGATCCCAATGATTTGTATGGATGGGAGCTCATGGATGCGGATATGGCGACCACTCGCACAAGGAAATAGTTGTCATGAATGATTTAGACTTATATGGATGAGCTTGAATTAGACATATTTGAGGAATCTTGTGCATCATGTATGTTGAATAAGGTGCCTCATTCGCACCATATAACTATTAAGCCCCTTTGTCATATTAGATGAAAAAGTAAAGACCACCATGACTAGAGTATCTATTAAAGTTGCACACCAGAACATTGATAAAGTGGAAACCATTAGAGCCCTGTTGGATTATAAGAAAGATAAGAAAACTAAAATTAGGTTCCTTACGAGAGGAACAAGATAAAGTTAAGGAAGAAGTGCAAAACGTTCTTAAAATGGCGAGAGAAAATTGGTGATGAGGTCATGGAAAGAGGTCGTATCTACGAGGATAAGGTTACGAAATAATTTCCATCCACTCTGCATTATCTATGCACTGAGTTCACCAACTCTTTGGAGGAGGGACCCATGTGCATGCCGGAACCAAGGACACATTGTTGCACGAGGTAGAAAGGGGAAAGGCATACATTGCTGAGAAAAATTATAGGTTATAAATCTATTATGAAAACTTTGGAGGATGAGTGAAGAAAGCGGACATGGCATTGAATATCTATGTGAGTCTGATTTGATAATCGAGACAAGGAACATGGATGAAGAAGATGAGGTCCTTTAGGTAGTGAAGAATGAGACACTCGGACGTGTGGAGAGGCTTACTTTAGTAGAGGCAAAGTGCGACGTGCTTACATCAGCCCGGGAAACACACAAGGAATGAATAAAGGAAATTGGGAAGCTCATCACGTAGAATATGGATTTCATGGAAGTAATTGTCTCTAGCATGGATAATCTTTTAAGAATATTAAAAAATGAAAGTGGAAACCTGAATCTTGATGAGTGGAAGTCATGGTTATAGAAGCTACTAATAATATTGGTAAAGCGTTGAGTGGTGGAGCGAGTTGGAAGCACATATCAAAGAAGAATATCCAAATTTGATTCTTCTATGAGATGTAAAGGTCCCTAAAGTATTTCCTCATTCTTGTTGTACAATTATTATTTTATTCTTTCATTCATTATTATTTGTTCTTGGAGAGATAAGTTGGGATTTCCCATTTTTGGGGACGGAAATAAAATTATTGTGGGGTAATGTTGGGCTGATGGAAAATAGCCTAAGTATGAAAGTGTAGAAGGATTGGGAACATAGACATAGGGTGCACGGAGTGCGTGAAAGTATAGCAAAATAGGCGCAAGAGAAAGTTTGAATTGGGACTTAGTCATTTTACAATTTGGGGCTAAGTATAGACATAGAGTGTAGTACACATTTTGTAGAAGGCTTGAAGACCACACAAAGGCTATTTTGGATGAGTAGAAGATCAAGCGCCATGCATATTTTTGGAGCTAATAGGAGGATTATATTGCAGTTGTATTATTATATTATCTATTATTAGTGAGCTTGCATGATTTTGTATTTACCATATAAGGGTGCATGGCTATTATTAGCATGTAGCCTATTTTGAAAGGTGCATGGGCGGTGAAGGGAAAGTCCCCACCCCTATAAATATGTATTGATTTGCATGGATTGGTATCACCACTTTTGTATTAGAGTTATGTTGTTGGTTTGTATGCATGCATGACTCATGGGGACACTTGAATGTATGTGAACAACTTCTCTATTTTGTAGTATTTAATATAATGGATCTTTGCGGTTAGATATTGATTGTAGACACATTTGTTACTGGTTCATGTATGGTAAATTTAATCTTGATTCTTGTTTAAGTATTCCTTCATATGGTTAAGATCTAGATCTGGTTTAAGCACTGCAATATAATTGATTATCTGTTATGGATCTGAGATATATGTTCAATCATGTTAACTCCTTGAACAAGTTATCATAAAAGAGGGACACTGGTACCCTTGTGTGCCTTGGGTGAGCACTCGGTTAGAGTGAGTGATGTGCCAACACACCTTGGGTTGTTGGTGGTAAAATCTAGGCTACACACCATCCACCAGCTCAGCCATTCCCTCATCCAAAATACATATCGATGACTCCTAAATAACATAATGGACAACCTTAGGATGGGGGAGTATTGTCTTCTCACACTCAACACCCTTCCCACTATTCACCATATCGCTAGACCTGATAAGGTGTGTATGTATCAACCAAGTGTCGGAGAAGTCATTCCTTTTGGTCCACCACATCTTTGCACCAACCTCATATATGGTGGTTTTGATACCCACTCTTCTCACATAAAGGATCTTTCACATTCTAAGATTTATACCGATGGCTTTGGATTTCTCAACAAACCATATTTTCCTATACCTATCTCCATCATCATTGCACATGGAAAGAATTCGGCTGGGCCATTATGAGCATCGCTCACATGGCCTTATTCCTTATAAATGTCACAAACCTCATGAAACATTTGGGCTAGGCTACCTAGAGAAATCTCGATCCCATCACACCACGTGAGATACTCACAATCATGCCTTCTCTGCCTCCTCTATCTCTTCTAACTTTCAAAGACATGGACATACCTTCTTTACCTTCTCCATCTCTTATGACTCCGAAAACATGAACATAACTTCTCTACCTTCCCCATCTTTTTTGGCTCTTAAAGACATGGAAATGGATGACACCATTTCTATTGCTTCTGAATTTTTTTAGTCTCCACCATAACTTTGGGACCGGTCACTTATCAGTGTGAAAATTAGACTAGGTCCCTTCCCTTTGTCATCCAGACATGATAGAAGAAGACTCTCCTACCATTAACGTCCTTCAGTGTTGATGATGATGTCATTATTTCCCACGTGTGGGGCATATATTATTATTATCTTCAAAATACCTTGCCATCAACACACCTACTCTTCTTAATGAATCCACCATCGATGTCAATATCGAGACTCCTCAAGAGCCTCATATTCTCAAAGTGGGCCAATATCTTGATCCACATGAGCTAGAATATTTCACTACATTTCTCTCCTATCATAGCTAGGAATTTTCATGGTCATATTCAAACATGTCAAGTATTGACCCTTCTATCATCGTCCACAATATCATCACATTTACCAATGCTAAACCGATAAAGCATAATCTTCACCGCATGCATCCTCGCATTTCCCTCCTTGTTAAAGAAGAGCTACAACACCTTCTTTCTACCAATTTCATCATTCCCATCGACTATCCCCAATGGGTTTCAACATTTTCCCATCTCCAAAGCATCGAGAAAGCTTTGTATATGTACCAATTTTGAGATCTCATTCTCACTTGGCTTAAAGACAACTTCCCTCTTCTAAACATCAATCAACTTGTAGATCTTACCACAGGTCATGAGATGCTTTCTCTCATAGATGGTTTCTCTAGTTACAATCAAATTCTCATCATACCAGAAGACCAACACAAAAATCCTTTATCAATCCTTGGGGTACCTTTTTCTATCATGTCATGCCCTTTGGTTTAAAGAATGATGACGCTACTTATCAATGAGAAATGACTTATATCTTTCATGATATCATCCACAAAACTATAGAAGACTATGTTGATGATATTTTAGGCAAATATAAACATTGACACAACCATCTTTCCGTTCTCGAAATCCTTTTTGAGCACCTTATTCATTTTATCTTCGTCTCTATGTTCAATGAAAGGTTGCAAAAGCTATGGAAATGGGGTAAGAACACTTAAGAAACCCCAAAGATTTGTGCAAAACCAATCAATGGACCATCAGATAAGAAATAAACAAGGATTCCTACTTTGCATGCATTAATCTTGAAGTAAACAAGAAAACTTAACAAATATAGTTACCCTCTATTCTTGAAAGCTTAAAATAAATGAACCTAATGAGGATCTAAGCAATCAGTTTGTGCTTAAGAGAATGGGATCTCACCATTAATGGCTTTAAGGCCAATGGTTCTTCCCATTTACTCAATGGTGTGTGTGTGTTGCAAAAGATAAAGCAAATAGCTCAATAGAATGAAATAAAACTCCTAATCCTAGCAATAATACTATAGTTTATGTTAGAGGGAAGAAGTGTTCTTAGAAATGAGAGGGGGTATAGTCCTATTTATAGTTTTCCATTTTGGAAAGTGGGAGGTTTGGGTGCATGTGGGACAAATAGAAAAATCCAAAAAGAACTTTTAGCAAGTCAAAGTAAGAATTGACTAGATTTATAAGAGGTTGACCATGGTTAAGACTAGTTAACCTAGGTCTAGGCTAGTTAATCATGTTTAGGGAGGAATTAGGCCTTTGGGAGGGTTCTAAGAGGTCTAATAAATCCAATGGAATGGATTGATATTCTAGGAGGCTAGTAGAAGTATCTTAGAAAGGAATGAGAAGATGGCTTAGTTAGAGCGAGGCTATAATAGCCTTTTTAATTAGTTTATAAGAGGAATATGACAAAAAGAGTGTCTAAGAGGGGAGTTAGATATGTCTAGCGACGATGTGTCGTCAATTTACAAGGAGGAGAATAGTTAGTGCAATATTAGGAATAATAGTGCTTTGATCAAACTATAGGTGTCTACGGTCTCAATATAGCCAAGTGTGTATTTGGAGTCTTAATGGGAAAATTCCTTGGATTTATCGTTTTATTAGGGGCATTGAAGTTGACCCCATAAAAATTAAGGCAATTATCAAAATTCCTCCTCCTTCCAATCTTAAGCAACTTTGCAGCCTTGAGGCCACCTTGATATGTCATTTGTTTCATCTCACAACTTTCAGATTATTTCCAACCTTTTCATCACCTCCTTCGGAAGGACATAGAATTCAATTGGGATCACGATTTCCAGAAGGATTTTGACGATATTAAACAATATCTCCTATCTCCACTAGTGCTTACACCTCCACGTGAGGGGAGCCATTTTACTTGTACATTTCTACTACTAATCATGCCCTAGGAGCTATGTTAGCACATCACGATGACCAAGGTTGTGAGTAGGTTGTTTATTACATTAGTCACACCCTTCATGACTGTGAAACCCACTACACTAAAGATGAAAAGTTATGTTACACGCTCTTCTTTTCTACTTTGAAGCTTCGACACTACCTCCTTAATCATAAGATGTATGTCATTACTAGTTTTCATTTTCTTAAAAAAATGCATTCCAAGCCGTATCATAATGATTGTATCACCCGTTGGCTCATGCTCATGAATGAGTTCGAGCTCGAGTTCATTTCTCAAAAATATATTAAGGGTCAAGCTATTGTTGACAAATTAGTAGAATCCCCTCTTCTGGTATGCATCTTCCTCATGAGCATTTTCCGGATGAATCCATTAACCAATTTCATCATGAATATAATGCTCTCAAATTCACTCTCTTCTTTGATGGCTCTAAGTGTCAGCAAGGGGGGGGATGGCATTTTCTTATTCCTCCTTGGGAAAATCCTATTCCCCTCGCATATAAACTCAATTTTGAGTGTACAAACAACATGGCAGAGTATGAGGCCCTCATCTTGGGTCTTGAAACGACTGTCTTTCTAGGTGTCCAAATTATTGACATCTACGGGGATTTTGAGCTTATAATCAAACAAGTCATAGGTGAGTATCAATGTAAAAATGATACCCTTCAAAAATATCATGACATTGTTCATCTTCTCCTGAAGCCTTTGATTCCTACACCATCCAAAATTTCCCGATCACTAATCGTTTTGCGATCTGATGGATTCACTCGTGGCTCTCATCCCATGGACAACAAGGGAGTCTAGGATTCCTATCATCATTCATCATTGTGATCAACCTTTCCATGAATTACCTTAGATTAATCAGATTGAATCTAATTGATCAGACCTTTGGTATTTTGAAATATTTGATTATCGATCCCAATCCATTATTCCTCTGATCTATCCAAAAATGCTAAGAGGTATTTTATTCATCACACTAACCGTTATGTGATCCTTGGTGGAATTATTTATAAACATGGATTTGATGGTGTTCTTCTTCGATGTCTTAAATCCCATGAATCCTCTGAGCCATCCAAGAGGTCCATGATGATATTTGTGGTGGACACTTTAGTGGCTTAGCCATTGTTAAGCGTGTTCTCCGTCTTGGATATTACTGTCCTTCCCTCAATCATGATTGTTGTGAGTATGTTAAGAAATGTGAAAATGTCAGCAACATTCCAATATTATTCATATTCCTAGTCAATCTTTGCAGTTGAATCAGGACCTTTGGCCCTTTTCACAATGGGGCCTTAATCTTATTGGTCTTATTAATCCTCATTTCTTCATAGCAACATCATTCTATCATCACTACAACTGAATATTTCACTAAATGGGTGGAAGAAATCCCACTCACCTCAACTAAATCTGGCCCAATAATTAATTTTATTTATCAACACATTATCTGCCGCTTTAGTGTTCCCCACAAACTTGTCATGGACAATGAAAAGTCCTTTAAAAACAAATATCTCAAGAAAATTTGTAACACATTCAACATCCAACTCAAATTATCTTCTCCATATTATCCTCAAGATAATGGCCAAGTTGAAGCTACCAATAAAACCCTTCAAAACATTCTTGCCAAAACTATTGATCAAGTAGGTCGTAATTGGCATCTCAGCTTCCTTTTGCCCTTTGGGCCTATCACACTAGCATTTGTACCTCCATGGGGGATACACATTTTATCTTGTTTACTGATTCGAAGTCATCATTCCCTTGAGGTTTAATTTCCATATTTTCATGTGTCCCTTTGTGTTCATCTCTCGATGTTAGGACTATTGCAAATATCATCTAGCACAACTTGAGTTACTAGATGAGTATCTCCTTCTCACTCTTGAATACCATCATGTTTATCAGGAGCGCATTAAACATGCTTACAATAAACACCTTAAATAACATGACTTTAATTTCGGTGACCTCGTCCTTAAATAAAATTAAAATGTCACTACTCTAGAAACGAGCCAACGTGGAAAGTTTTCCCCTAACTGGATTGGAACATACATTATTACACAAAAGTATGGGTCAGGAGCCTATCGTTTGGCCACCCTTAATGCTAAACCGGAAGTGGAACCTCTTAGGGTAAGTGAAAAAAGTTGGGGGGACCAAAAAGTGGACATCAAATCCTGAATTTTACATCAAAAACAACAAAACATCATTTTTTCTCTTCTGTGGACATGAACCATGCCGAAAAATAAAAAACATGTCACAAAAATGGTACCATCGCATAGGGGAGATTGTTAGATTTGTAGAAACATTGATTTTAAAGTGAATAGAATATGATAAATATTATTTTATAAATTTTTACTAATAGTAGGTATTTAAGACACTTTTCTGTGAATTTTCATGTCTACGTTTAAGGATGAAAGCTGTTGTTTCACTTATCATAATGTGATAAAAAATATACCATCCCAATCATGGTGAAATTCTATACACGTTCAAAAAAAAGTATTTGATTTTGATATTTTTGATAAAGTTATGGTAGACAAATGGAAAGTGCTCCATTTTTGTATGTTTTTAGACCACTTGCATGGAAAAAATAATTAAAAAAATATTCCTAAAAAATACAAAATAAAATATATCTCAAGATAGACATCAGCATCTAACTTTCACCAAAGGAAAAAAATCAAGTTTTGGTCATCCAAATCGTGAGCAAACGGACTACAATCTTATAGGCTTTTAAAAAAATCAAATCATTGAATTTTGAGTGTTTGATATAGCTAAACTTGCCCGTTTTAATTTTTTTAGTAGTTTAGAAACTATATTCCAAATGCTATGATTCATATTTATATACGTTTTCTAATATTGAGTGCACACATTGCTAATAATCCTTAGAAGTTGATATTTGACTTTTATTTGCAATATGATGTCCACTTATGACCCCTTTTAGCACCCCAACTTGTTGCACTTACCCCTTAATGTATTACACTTGTGACCATTCTATTGTTAGCATATTTACTAGTGTGCCCTTAGTCATATCTTTAGATCATTCCTCCATCCTAGCCTCTTCCATATCTCATCGTGATGATTTGGAATTATGTGGTCTTCCGTCACTTCCTAGATGTGACCTTAAATGTGGGCACCACGGCTCTACCCATATAATATTCCTTATGGATAATTTCTCCCTTCTTGATGAGAACCCCACAATCATCACATCCATCACCCCCTTATTCACCTATTGGAACCATGCAAAGGGTCTAGGGATGTTTCTTATACATTCATTATCCCCTCCTAAGTGGCCTACCTAGCTAGTCCCAACTCTCCCCCATGTAAAATTCAAAATTCATGGATGTTCTTATCAAAATAAAAGTTATCGAAAATAGATTCATCCCTTGAAGGATAGTTGTTCATGAATATATATATATATATATAAGCTTGCAAATCAAAGTCAAAATACAAATTCAAAAAAAAAAGAGATCGATCCTCGAAAACGGCTATCATCAAATTGTTCCCTTTAGAGGTTTTAATTTTCATTAAATCTTCTCGACTATAATTTAATGTTATGAGGAAAATCACTATTATTGTTATCCTCCACAATTTCCAATTTTATTCCTAGGGCTATGTTCCTAATCCTTTTTATTTTGATATAGGTGTATCGTTACTTTACGTAAAGTTCTTAGAAAGTACGATTAACCTCTAAATATGAAATAAATTATTATATGCAGGCCCCCATATCTATATCTAGGGTCGGGTAGACTAGTTCATATCTTGGGGACCGCCATCCAACAAAATGGGTGGTCAAGGGGAGAAGAGAACTCGAGCACACCCCCACCTATTGATTGGGATATGGTGCCATTGACTCCCCTATCTATAGTTCGGGGCCCGGGGGTGAGATCCTCTGCCCCCTATCTAGATATAGAGTTCGGATAGAGAGAGATATTGAGAGACATATAGGGCTACATCATATCTATAGAGAGTAGAGCCGGTGTATCGGTATATAGAATGCGGTTCATCACTGTTCGATTCGTCTCACCGCTATCTAGAAAGGGAAACCTCTACTCTACTACTCTATCATCTATATAGAGGGGAGGCACTGACCTACTTTATATAGTTAGGGAAGGACTATTCTATGGAGGGGTGACCTCGGCCGGATATATAGGGAGATCTATATATAGATATATGGCTTGCTGGCCGCTAGCCCCTCTATAGATATATGCCCCCTCTCTCTCTCTCTCTATCTCTCTCTATATATATATATATATATATATATATATATATATATATATATATATCCCTCGATCGAGGAAGTGAGGGGTCTTCAAATCACGTTAATAAACGGATTCATCCTATCAAGAGTTCCCTGTGAGGAGGTGCCCCCATTATTAATCTTTCATAAAATTCCTAGGATATCAAAGGAGGTTTCGTTTATTGTACTTCGTCCTTCGGGACTTGAGACAATAAACAAGACAAAGGAGTCATTACAAAAAAGGGATTCTTTCCATCGTATATTATATATATAACCTAAAATGATTGATACTCCTTATGGAATTTGAAGGCTTCCCACATTGATCAACCTTCCATTTTATTAGCATCCTAAGAAAGCTTCCCGCATTGATCATCTTTATTCTAACGGACTTCCCACATTAATCGGTTTGCTCTTTTCCCCTTCCCATAGCTGGTGTAAAGTTTTGGGAACAACACTTTTGGAAAACCCTCTTTCCATGTACAAGTTTCATCTCAAACCCCTTTGTCATGTTGACACTAGGTTTATGAGTTCATTTTATCCATGCTCCTCATGATATTTGGTATGACCAACTTTCGTTGGTGGCATACTAACATTTTTTTTGGTTGCATGTGCCCTACATCACTTGGATCTCCCTTATGTTTACCTGATGTGATTGGAGGCATTTTTCCTCCACATTCCTTGATATGATGAAGATACGTTTATATATATAGGTCGTTATCATTAAGGTTATGTCTTATCTTACTCCTCATTTGATCTTATCTTCTCTTTCTCATCCTAAGTCCCACTGGACCATACATATTTTCCCTTTGGGACACTCCTCTTAACCATTCGTTTCTTTAAGTCCATATTCATGGCCATACTCATCTTTCCCCCAGGAATTTTATTACGATATTCAAATTATCCCTTTTCGGGCATACATTCTTTTCCAAAGTCCACATTCATGGCCATATTCTATATTCTCCTTTAGGGAATCTTGTTTCCATATTCTGAATCCTCTCCTTCTCATTTCGAAGTCCACTTTTGTGGCCATATTCACTCTTCCTTTGGAATTTTCTTTCACTATCTTATTCAACTTGTGCACAAAGCCCACCTCATGGAAATACCTTTTTCCCTTGGGGCATTTTTAATTAATCATTTGTCTTTTGTTACCATACTCTACTTCACTTATTTCACTACCCATTTTTCATTTCACCTTGGGCCATATTTTTGCTCCCCTTGGGGCACCATTATTTTTCCTTTTGGATGCATACCTTTTCGCTCGATTCCTCGTGTATGAAGAATTTCACATACTTTTTGCATATAGTTGCACATACTTTGATGAATTTCCTATGACCCATTGGTCATCTTGGCTTACATCTATACTATAGTGATCTTCACCCACTCATTTGTCCATAGAACTTTGTAGTCCATCTTCGTTGAGACCGTAATTGTCCTCTACGGATATGATATTGGAGTCACCTCCGTAGCGATCATTTTACCGGGGTATTTTTACTTGGTTATGCCTTCACCAATATTTTCTTCACCCACCCACCCTTCATCATCTACCTTTTTAAACGTGTCATCCATTTCCCTTGACATCATAGATCCCCCATTTGAGGGGGAGATCGTCATCTACCTTTAAGTAAATTCCCATCCAACTCTTATTGTTTTTGTTTCATGGCTTTCTATCTCAAACCACTCAAAAAAAAGGGAGAAAATATAGACACCTAAATTCGATATCTTTACCCTTATCTCCCATGCATGCATATTCATTTATTTCACCCCCTGAAGTTATTAAAATTCCCCCATTTATCCCATCCCCATTGTATTTGATTAATTAATTCCTATTAATCAATTAATATGCTATCCCTTTTCTTAACGGACTTTCTATTTCCCATCCATACACTTTTTCTAACCTATATCTACTGCCAACTCACCTACACCTCATCCCTAAACATCCTCTTCCCACCTAATGCTTTAAATCACTTGCCCAATATTTGAAACTTGAAATCACGCCAAATCAAAAAAATCTAGTCCCATTGGGGAAAATTTCCCCGCAATCGATGGCAACCCATCCCGAGTCATTATCAACCCTATAAACTTAAGTGATTCCCTTCCATTCTAAAATCAGATGCATGTGAACCCTTAAATTTTCTTGAGAGTTGTGAACTCCCTCATGCGCCTATGAATTCGAAGTAATTATAGACCTCTCAGGCCTCTTTGGAATGTCGTTATCCCTCATGAGCATGAGCGTATGTCGTTATCTTTGAATCGCTTTATTTCAATATTATCGTTTTATAATTTTTTTAGTATGTAACCTTTTCGGGAGCAGATCATCCACAAAAACATTCACAACTTTGTCATCAACCTCATTTTCATATCCATACTTGCGGAGTTTCTCTTCTATCTTGATTTTCCTCGGCTTTATCCAACTCTGTCATAGTCTCTATCACTCCCGACAATTTTTCGTAACCTCGGTTATTCGTATTTTTATTTTCTATTCAGAACCTTCTCCCATCTCTACATGAGTTATGTGTCTTCCCAGTTGCCAAAACTTCCTTCTAATCCTTTTGTGGCATTAAAAATCATCTTTTCTACACCAGGTCACCATTGACTAGGGTCCTAATTCCCAACTTACCCTTCTCAAACATCACTCTCTATCATTTTCCTTGTTTTTGTTTCCTCATATTCCTTTTGCGAGTTGATCTCAACATTCATCAGCGCCTATTGTATTTAGATTACATCGAGATCTCGTAGGGTATGCATATTTCACTTATCTTCTAGATATGCCTTCCAGATCACCGTTGACTGCCTCCACGATCAGGTTGCCACCAGCGACCCGACCAAGTACATTTAATTTTCATTTATTTTGATCAGATCAATACTTAAATCAATCAATAGTGCTTTCAAACTCTGTAATTCCTTCAATTTCTGCATATTATCAACTTTTCTTTTACTTTATATCCATTTTGTTTAACAACAGGGGTTGACATCCACCGAGGAAGTTAGCGCTTCTCGGGTCCACTTTATCAAGAAACCCTGTATAAATCTATTTATTCAAACTTTTTCAGTTTATCTTATTTGTAGGTAATCAACGGCGGAACCCACTATCTAATTGGCTCCCATATATCCATCACACATCCGAGGTAACATAAAACCTCCATCATTTCTAAGTTGTGTACTTTCTTTAGTAGCTAACTCATTAATTTGAAACGAATGAGAAAATACTACAATGATTACTACAGTATACACCACAACAGAATGGTGTGGTAGAGAGGAAGAATATAACCATTATCAAAATGGAAATAAGTATGATGAAGGAAAGCATCTTAAAAATGAATAGTGGGAAGAAACGTGCTTATTTATTGTTTATATTTTAAACAAGTGTCAACAAAAATTGTTAAGAACATGGTTCCTTAACAAGCATGGACAAACATGAAATACAATGTTTCTCATTTCAAATTTTTTGGTTGTGTGGCATATGCACATGTTTCCGATGAGATAAGGAAGAAGTTAGACAAAAAAAGAAGAAAAGTGTATATTTGTTAGGTATTCAGAGAATAACAAATCATACAATTTTTATAATCTTGTCACTATAAAGGTTTTTATTATCGAGATATGTTTATTTTGTTGAAAACGAAGCATGTGATGGAAGTATAGAGAAATCAGTCATTATAGCAACAACTATTCCACATGATAATATGGCGGATGAAGTTTTAGAGAAGCAAGGTAATGTACTTTTGAATCTTGGACATGCATCTAAAGTTTTAGTACAAACTACACCTCCATCTACAACAAGGAGGTCTCCAATATTTCATTCATCTTCAGCCATGCACGAGATACCACAAAGAACACTAGAAGCAACTCCATCACCACAAATTAGTCCATCATCTGATAGCCCTTTGCAGTGGAAAATAAGGAGTCTCAGTGAGATTTATAATGTTGATACAACTAATTCATTTTTAGTTTTTGCATTATTTTCTCAAGCTATAGATCCAGTATATTTTGAAGAGGTTATAAAGAATGAAGTTTGGGCACACGCCATAGATGATGAGATCGATTATATGGATAAAAATCATACTTGGGAGTTGATGGATATTCCAAAAGGAAAGGACGTGATTAGAGTGAAGTGGGTCTACAAGACTAAATGCAATGCTGATGGAAAAGTACAAAAACACAAATCAAGGCTGGTTGTAGGAGGTTTTACACAACAACATGAAGTTTATTGCAATGAAACGTTTGCACAGTAACACATTTAGACATGGTAAGAATGGTTTTAGGAATTACAACTCAAAATAAATGGCCTATTTATCGGTTGGATGTTAAATCAACATTCTTGATTAGTTTCCTTGAAGAGGAAGTTTATGTGAATCAACCATAATGTTATGAGATTGAAGGTCGTGAAGGAAAATTATACGAGGTTGAGGAAAGCACTCTATGGTCTCAAGCAAGCACCTAGAGCTTAGTACGGTAGAATTGATTATTATTTGATAGATAATGGTTTCGGTAGGAGCAGATAAGCCTACCTTATACACCAAGATAAATGAGAAAGGTAAAATTATAATTTTTGTTTATACGTAGAAGATTTTATCATTACTAGAAATATATCTATATAGTCATTCAAATCAGCCATGAAGAAATAATTTGAGATGACATATCTTAGTCTTATGCATTACTTTTTGGGCATTGAAGTTCAACAATCGAGGAAGGTGAAGTTTTGAACGGGTTTAACATGTTGAATTGTAAGTCGCGCCAACACCGATTGCGGTAAGTTTGAAGTTGAGAAAAAGGATATCGGATCATTGGTGGATATGAAATTGTTTAAAAGGTTGGTTGGGAATCTTATGTATTTGACTGCCACAAGGCTGACATTATGTATGGTGTGAGCCTCATATAAAGGTTCATGGAATATCTAAAAGATTCATATTGGAAAGATAGAAAAATAATTTTGAGGTATGTGTGTAGAAAAAGAATCATGGAATTCTTTATTCAAGTTCAGATGAGTTCAAACTCACTTTGGTTATATAGATAATGACAGTGTTGGAAGTATAGATGATAGGAAAAGCAAATACGGGTAGAATTTTCATTTTGTGGGAATAGTTTCATGGGCATCAAAGAAGCAACCCATTATCACATTATCTTCATAAAAAACATAATAAATAGCAGCAGCAGGAGCAACATGTCAAGTTGTGTGGATGAGAAGAGTTTTGAAAGATTTGATGCAAAATCAAGAGGACGCTACTCAAATTTTTTTATAATGATAGCTCAGCAATAACGTCGTCCAAAAATCATGTTTTTCATAAGAGGAGCAAGCATATTGATATGAGGCATCATTTCATCAGAGAGTTGGTTAACAACAAAGAAAATTGTTTTGAATTTTGTAGATCGAAGATCGGTTGTAGATCGAAGATCGGTTTGCAAAAATATTTACAAAGGATTCTGCAGAGGAGGTTTTGAATATTTGCGAAGTTGTTTGAGAGTTTGTGATCTTGAATATTACAAATCTTGAAATACAAACGCAACTACAAAATAGTGAAATCTACAAGGTCAAAATCAAGGGGAGTGTTGGAATATGCATGTATGTAGCATGTAATTTATCTCGTAGATGAAGTCAATTTTAACAAATGACATTTTTTTACATGCGATCTGTAGCTTTTTAGCTAAGTCTAGTTGAGGCTTATTTTTAGGGATTAAATAAGTTGAATAAAACAAAAAAAAAATCTATTTTAAAGCATGCACAACATGCATTGATTTTGGAGTACCTTTCTATTTCTGGAAAGCTTAGAAGCTGTAGGTTGTTATTTTTAGATAGTCAGTTTTATTTAATTAGCAGTAATTGTAATTACATATTATGTATAGAATGCACAACACAAAGAATACGGAGGTAGGATAAGTGTTGTATGCGCGAGTTGAATTGTAATGAGCTGAATTCTTACATAAGTGAATCAATTAAATTCGATTATGCACAAGACTGCTTGTTGGTTTGAGTATTACTCTGTTTTTATGCAAGTTATTTTATTTTGTTTATTTACTGTTCACCGTTTAAGTCTGCATAATTTCTACAATCGGAGCAGGATTTATTGGGTCCATGAAAATTTGTAAACAATTGACAATGAGTATGGCAACACATGCTACTAAATGCATACAGATTTCTATTCATATTCATGTTCATATCTTAAGCCCTGACATTTGTTGCAATGCATCGCATTATTACTCATCTTTTGGATCATTTACACATTCCAAAGAACAACATATATCATCAGCATTATAGTGATATAAAGTTACCTTCTGCAATAGAAATCATATACATTATCATCATTGAAGAAAATAAAACTCAGGTATGCTACTTAAAATTTCATATCTTCCATTTACTTTCATACTTATGACCAACGTCTCATCTTCAAGTGTAACAACTCCTTCAAATTTCATAACTCAATATTTCATTGACATTTTTTTACCCTTGGTTTGTTTTATATCAAATTTTAATTGCTTTGCATAGGTTTTTCATGAACAATAAGCTCCATGTTTGGGCCTACTCAAATGCTTCAATAGTAGATGGTATAATCTATGAGTGGTTGACGATGTTTAACACGGAAGATCCTATCCCTCACGTATGTTCGCAAGGGAGTTGGCAAAATTTGAACCTGGGTGGCCAGCGAAATAGGGAAGGCCCTATTACAATGCGCCACAGTCAACTCTTAGATAAACCTAGTCCCCTGGTAGCTCAATAGACCCCCCGCGAACATGCATGAGGGTTAGGCAAAATGGTTTAACACAACGGTGTAAGCAGCTGCAAATTTGGCGAGGCAAGATGGTTGAGATTCACGAATTATCCACAACATACACGGTTGTGAGTCTACAGATCATTTTTAGCACTAATACAAGCTGGAAAAGTGATTAGATCATTGATTCCCAACTAATATCTGCTATGTCGTCCTACAACGCCCCAAATCTTTCATACGTATTAAACCATCAAATGGTACGAAACCCAATTTTCATCTTGGTAGTTTCAGAGTTTCCATATTCTAATTAGGTTATATTATTTTAAATCTTAACAAAAATTTTCTACATATTCTATTGTATATGCTTGTCTCGGGTTCATTTATACATTTCCTACTGACCTTCACATCCCATTCTTCCCAGTAGAACAATGCATGCATATTAAAAATAACATTCCTCAATTCTAATACTCTCAACATTGTACAATCGGATGTTGTTGATTGAGATTCATATAACTGATCTACATACGAGTCTTTCACGGTTGTTAGAACTTCTAACAACACGTATGTAAGCGGATTTGCACCTATATCTTGTTAGAATGGAAAAAAGGGACATACTTCTAAGCTGTACATGGCCAATCATGTGTATATATTTTTGTGGAGATCTAAAATTTCTCATAATGAGTTCGCATGCAATCTGTTCATTTTGAGTTAATAAAGCTTGATATCTTGCACCATGGATGTTTCCCTAGGCACTTAGCTGGGGTTTTACCACATAAATCTAGTGTTCATCTCTTGCATGTTTAGCATTTTATATAATTTATTTTTCTCTATCTCTATAAACTGTTATTTTTTATTCGACTTTCTGCATATTCATTGTTGCATAATATGTGATTTCCTAGTACTAACATGCAGTTTTATCAGCTCCATCTAAACCTCCCTTTGTCATTGAATCTAACTTGGTGAGGCGTAATCCTCCAAAGAAGATTTCGCTAGTTATTGTTATGTAAAAGACTTAATTCACTACTAGAGATGTTACAAATATTGCTCGGAAAGAAACTAATAATAATACCTCTGTGTAACATCGTAAATCATGCTTGCCCAATGGGAATTACTGAAAATGATATAGATAAGCTGCGCATTTAGGTTACAATACAAAAGAACTTAACTTTTGTAACAATGGAAATGGTGTCACTAATACAAATCACGTGCCTTATCGACTCCAGGAACCTACGTATCAAAAGAGAATACTCACAACTATAGATATAAGAGCTATGGAGTGACAACACTTCTTTATTAATGACAACAACATATTCTACGTGTGCATGGAGTTATAATGTCAACAAATACAATGTAAATCACGGGAACCTAGCGATTTGCTAGGACACGAGCCGCTAGGGGAATTATATTTTCTAAACTTCAAAAGTAGGTTATATATGTTTTTGAGGAGGAATTGAGGAGGAATGTGATAAAACATATGAAAAAGGATAACACCAAGGAAATTCATAAATAGAGATATAAACTAATAATGCAAATCGAAGCGGTGGGAATCACTTTCAATATTAGTGAATGTAATTATTGTTTAGGTTGAAACTCTATTTTACTAAAGAAAATAGTTTTTATAGATAATATTTGGAAAAAAGGCTCCAAGGGCCCATTACAAAAGAGATATGACAATAACGATCCACTAAAACAAAAAGATCTATAAAAAAGCGCGACAAAAACAACTCGATTCAAAAAGAGATTGACTTAAATAGATCCCGACCAAAACAAAAACAAACACTACACCGATCAAAGCAACAAGTCAACAACCGAGCCTTAAACACACTTTTCCCTAGTCCTCGAGCTCAGACCAACACCATCCACTTGGAAATCCTCCTCATCAGAACTACTTATGTCAAGTTGCCTCTTCTTTCCTTTGTCCTCTGCAACCATCCCTGGAGGGTATCTAACCTATTTTCTAAAAAAATTATCTCGGCACTAGACCTCACGAATCCCTCGATAGATTTTGATTTTGTTCTTTAACTTGTGATTGAATCCTCAAAGCTTCAATTTTACTCGCAAGAAAAGTTAAACACAGTGTTTCCTTCCACCAATCCTTCCTTAGGCTTATACTCTTCAACATTCCCAAAGCAAGATTTTGTAACGTCGTCACCGCATCCACCTCCTTCACAGCTCTCTCTTTCATTTTATTAAGTTGTATCCTATGTGCTAAAGAAATGTGATCTTCCCAGTCATCCCCCAATCTTATACCAGCCCCCCTAGTTTGCAAATTCGGCTTACCCATTTTAGCAAGCAAGAGGATTAAACCTTGATGAAGAAGGACCTTCGTTTTTTCCTCTTTAAAACTCTTAACCAAAAATTGCAGAGAATTAAACAATTTCATCCTCCTTCCTCTATGAAAATGGTTCAAAAGCATTAAATGCTGAGAGTGCAGCTTCCGATACTTCCCATCCAGAGTAATATACTTCATTATATAGAAACAAACTTCAGCCCACCTCCTTAGCAAATATTTATGAGTTATACCATCCTCCATAAAACAAATTTTCTCATCATTTTCAAGAAAAATATGGACTTCCTCCTAAAGCTAGGTCCTATCCTTAAACACTTTACAACCACTACAATCCATCTTAGTAATGCTTCTAATTAACTCCTCAGAGACCAGAAAGCTTACACCCCTCATAGTGACAACCCCATTATCCCAAACCATTGCAAATTCCTTCAAGATATTTTCATCAAACCCCCTTAAACTCTACATAAAATAATAAATTCCTCCATCCTTAAAAAGATCCCAAAGAAAAGTATCTCTTTCCAAACTCACCGATGAAGATGGTTCAACCCTAACCCTAGCACCACCCATCTCGAAAACCATGGAAATGGAAGTGAACCAATCTTGATGAACTAGCATAAAACCTGAAACAAACCTTTAAATAAATAATCCATACCAATGCGTACCATGTAATGATAGTCACAATATATCTCACACACCTTTGGGAAATTATATCTAGGATAGCACATATCCCTTTCTCATGCACGAATACGCTTTTACGCATTAAGCACGAGTCTTGTACTTTGAGGCAAATCCACCTCACTCTGCCACCACATTTTATTATGAACCCAAACCCCAATATTTGCTAATGTGTCAATACACGTATTAGCTTCACGGAAACCAAATAAAACATTCAATTCATTGTATTGAAGAGTATTGCATGTGCTATTGTTCAATTGTTTAATGTAAATTTGTATAGTCATATAGATCGCATTTCTTTATACAAAGACTCTAAAGAAAAATATTTTTAAGCCCTCTATTATTAACATCCATTTCTAGCATGAACTCTCCATGTAATCACCTACCCGATAGGTTGTCTCTTCTTAATTATATGCTACATTAGATTTATATTATGTATTGAAGCAAATAATATAGCTTTCCATTTCACATTAAATCTAGTGTGTTACATTTAAATAAGCAACTTTCCATTTTGCAATTGGGTTCGTAAAATAATTCAAATATAATGTAACACATGAAATATTTAATCCACATGAATAATTAATATTAAAATATATTTAAAAATGGAAGGAGACATTAATAAGCATTACCTAGAGTTCTCAAAACCATGAATTTATCTCTACAAATGGACTAAAACTATTCAACTTAACAACTTTGTGAAATACATTTATGTTAATACAACATTTGACTCTACATATTGACACCTAACAATAATGGCACAATATTGGTTGAACCACATAGCAATAATAGTAGATTATGCCACTCATTGTTTTGCATACCAATTCATTTTCCATATGTTGGTATACCAAGTTAACCTCATATGCTAGATTTCAATTTTACAAGTTGATTTCGAGAAGACATACTTAATGATCAAAGACGTTCTTATAAGCACTCTTTTGATGATATACAAATATATCAATTATCTTTCCAAATATACAAACTACTTATAAGATATTTGTTTCCATTACTATGATCTTCACTTGACTTATCACTACTCATGATTATGTCTCTTCTTCTCTAAGCATAACTTGACAATGGATTAGTTTTGATGGAATTATAATCACACAAAACCCCATTTTGCACTCTTTTATCATCTGAATTATTATCTTCATTAATATGTTCAAATATCCATGAAAATTACATTTAAATATTATGTAAATATTATATTTACATATTTTAGAAACACATAATTATCGCTCATGTATAGGACACACCTTTGGATAGTTATGGAGTAGGATAGAGGCTTGACCTGGGGTCTTGTTAGTCACATCCACAAATGATCGGCGAGTTGGGAGTTTCTAAGTCCTTTTTGGTAGGGGTGCAGCCATCACTAAATAGAGAAGGGCTGGCTTAGGCTTTTGATAGTTCGATGATAGAAAGAAGGAAGGGCAAATTGATAATAAAGTAGCGTTTGAATCCCGATTGATCAAACAAGGTTTTAAATTCCTCTTCACTCCTTTCCCTTCCGCTGGAACAACGAGAAGCATCCCCATGTCAGAGACAATTTCGAGGCATTAACTCTTCTCCATCTAATATTATCTCCACTATTATAACCTTACCATTTATTGGTATGGCTTCGTGACATTTTCTCAACAACACCACCAATTTTTTATCGTCCCAGTCATGTAAAATACCTTTGGAATGACACCAATATCATTTGACATATTATACAATTTGACAAAACTAAAAGAATATAAACACTCACCTAAACATCACATATATTTGCAAGGCTGATCCTTGACCAACCAATAATATAAATTGAGTTTATTTACCTTTAGAAATACTCCATCCATTCTTGGTATTGCTTCAAACATACTACCGCCCACATGCTCCACTCCTACACAATTCAAACACAATTGAACCCTTAAAGCGTAATTTATAAAGATAGAAATAACTCCATAATATCTAATTTCTTCTTAATGAAAAGAAAAAGCACTCAACGTAAACATCACATATGTTTGCAAGGTTGGTCAAGTCAACCTACCAATAAAAATTCATCCTAAAATGGTAAACAACCTATTGGTTGGTTAACTGGCCAGCCTTGCAAACACATGCGATAGATAGGGTGTGAAGAAAAAAAAACTGAAATTGCAGCGCGAGTGGCAACCACATGCGAGAAGATCGAAATTGATGCCGTGAATATGAGTATGTTTAGCAACTATTGCTACCAAACAAGAGCCCACGCCTCCTCCCACATCCACCACCGTCTTCAAATCTTTGAATCCTGGGTATTTCTCTACCACATAAGGCATTACAACATTGCTTTGTAAGAGGCCATGGCTTGGTTAAACACCTTATTCAATTGGGCATTTTGACTTGCATGTTCCCAAATATTCACACCGTATTCTATCTTCCACGGCTACTGAGTCCTCCATTACTGATTAAATGCAGCGGTGCGAAAGGTGCCATGTTCACCTTGTCGATTCGTATAGTAAAAAGGTGCCCATGAAGTATTACTATGGTTTTAATATTCTCCTGTTCTGCATCAGCAATTTAGAAATGGGATTCAATCCATACAGCGTGGTCTCTGCTTTGAGAGAAGACTTCATTGGAAGCCAAGAATCTAATAATTCTAGAGATCGTATCCGTGTTAGGAGGCGGCGGAGAAATATGGGAGGCAATCTCTTTGACAGAGAGTGATTTACTTGTTTCTCCATCATCAGAGACATAGCCATATGTGGCAATGATGTATGGAATTCGGAGCAAAACAGCAGATTTCAAAGCCATGGGCTTTATTGCAGCTAGCATCATATCGTATAGCTTCATCCCACCTTCTTCCATCCATTACGCCATTCTATCTTTTTCTTTTTACTCTTCGATTAACTCGAGATAGAAGAGGACTTTGTAAACATCATCAACCAGTTAATTAGCACAAGCTTTGTTTTTAGCGACCATTTAATATTTTAATTTCATAACATATTATTATTGGTTCTGCCAAAGCAGAATACTATACCTTTCTGACAACCTATTAATTTTATTAAATCGTCCAATCAGATTCATTTATTATTTTATTTTTTTATCAAGTTCTAAAGTTGAAAATTCCTATAAATACTTTTAATCAATTTATAAATGAATATATTTATTTTTTTAAATATGTGATTGGTGTTTAGGTTTTGAAGTGACTAATTTAAGGCCTTATTCAGTTATCAATTTTCCAGAATTTCAAAACAAAAAAATGTTAAAAAGACAAGTGTCGTAGCTTTTATTTGGGATTTTGACAAAGCATTTATTAGTACTCTCTAGAATCATTAATTTGATATTGATTTTTGTAGTTGATTCTCAAAAGCGAAGTCGGTGATTTGAATGAAAAGGGCTGCGACGCTTCTGTCTTGCTGGACTCTGTTGAAGGAGAGGCTCGAAGAAGCTTGTCTCAGGGAAATCTGTTTTTTGCGCCGACATCATTGTGCTTAGTACAAGACATGCCGTGGTTATGGTATGTAATATTTCTTGTTTACGTTTTCTTAGCACTAAATGCTTATCAGCCTGGCGTAATTCTGTTCATGAATGGAAATTTCAAAAGGTTCTTTCAAAGGGAGAAGATTCTGTTTAATGATTTTCATTTAACTTTTCATAACCACCCTGTCTTGAGGTTCCTTCGATGCGATCTTTGTATTATATGTAATAATTTGTAGAGTGAATCCGGTTTTGGAGTAAATTTCCTTTTCTGTTCTTTTGGATCATCAATGGAATCTTTATACTGCAACTAGTTTTTTCTCCATACGATCTTTAAGTGTTTTCTCTTTCAGATCTTTGGCATTATGGCCATCCTTTGAAATATTGCATTTGCATATTTTGTTATTCTGCGGTTACATTTTAATGGCTTGCATTACATTTTCCTTCCGAAACCCCGCGACCTGAATTTTGATTTTTAATTGCAGTCGGGAGGGCATTTCTTTAACGTTAAAATAGGAAGGAGAGACAGCACGTCCTCATTTGGCAGCCTGGCAGAAAGCAATCTGCCATCCCCATTTGAGGATATCCAGACTATGATCAGTAAATTCAAAGGCAAGGGATTTACTGAGAGGGCAATGGTGAGTTTGCTTGGAGCCCACACCATCGGCAAAGCTCACTGCCATTTTTTCGAGGCCAGACTGTCGAATTTCAACGGCACTGGTCACCCCGACCCGACCATGGACGGGCTCTTCCGCAGTCGTCTCAGTACCCTCTGCAATACTAGCAACGCCACGTCGGTAAATATGGCGGTGGAGATGTACATTGGCGGCGCAGCTTCCTTGGACGCCCATTATTACAGAAATGTGAGGTAGGGGAGGGGGCTTCTATATGGGGACCAAGCTTTAATGGCCGCTGACATCACATGCAGAACAGTGGAACTCTATGCTTCAAATCAGGCGAAATTTTATATTGATTTTGAACTGGCCATGATAAAGCTCTTTGACTTGAGCCTGCTCACAGGAAAGCGGGGACAGATCAGAAAGGATTGTTCAAAGGTTGTCAGTGGCAGCAGTAGGAGGGTGTCAGATGCCAAAGATCCTCCAGAACGTGTTCCCTGACCAATTCTTCCATCTACTATCAACTCTTCCATCTATGAATCTGTTTAAAATTGTTTCATTAAAATAGACCAGGATATACTCTTTGCTTGGCCATGCAGAAATCTGCTGTAATATGACCAAAGCTTATAGATAATATGTTATGTAGACATAGTATTATATTCCCTTCGTATGTTATGGATACACTCTTTGCATCATTTCTTTTAGCGGCTTGAGAAATTATGTATTTGTTTTCCTTGGCGTAATGTGTTGTTTCCTTCGAATTGAGATAGCGCCGAGTCATATGGCAATTCATACAATCTGATTTCTCTGTTTTTCTGATCTGTCATTTTTGTGACCTTGCCACCATTGATGGGTATTTGTGCTCTGTTGGGTTTTGCCTTTCGAACTGGAAAAATATTTTTGATTTGAGCTTAAAGTGTTAACCTGTGTGGTGAGTTACAAAGTCTTTTAGTTCTAATAATTTGATTCGAATTAGAATTACTAATACCCATTCATGGTTTTTTTTTATTACAGTTCATGTGCATTAGGTATGCTTCCACATTTTGGCTGTAAATGCACATTCTGCCTGCTACACACAACCCCTCTGAAGATTTACATATCTTAATTATTGCAGACCTGTATTTTCATGAGCATGGTTTCACAAAGAAAGACAGTCCACTCTTTCTAAAACAATAGTGAATCCATTATCATTGTCACCTGAGACCCATGGAAAGTTGTTCATGCCCTGATATTTTGGAGTATTCGCTGTTAAAGGTGAGTCTGTTTTGTTACGAGTTGGTCGCTTTACTCTATTTTTGCACTTGTTATTTTGTGCCATTATATTGGTAAATGAGGTCATTGTAGTAATGATTTTGTTTAGCTCCGACATCACTTTTCCATTTCTGTCATAGTAAGGGAAAGCTTTGTTATTTCGTGGTTATTGTGCATCAATCTTTTGCTTGAAAAAGGTTCATGCTTTTACTGTATGGCTCTGCCTCCATCATTCATATCTGAGGCTTTGGTTTCTGTTTCAATGGCTTTCATTTTTCACTGTCGTGACTTTCCACTGTTGACTAGATTTGGGGTTGCTATTTGATATATTTCCACCCCTTGGAGCCGTGGCTTTAACTAAAGCCTTTATGTGACTTCTTTGCAACTCAGCAGATTTTCTTTTCTTCAGTTTAGATGTACATGGTGTAGTTGTGACCGCCCTGATGGATATGTATGCAAAATGTGGAAGCATAGAGGAGGCGCGCCATTTGTTTGACAATATACACATAGCTTTAATAAGCGCTTCTAGTTTTTGTCAATTTTGGAATGGCATCATATGCCTTTCCACATATGTAACAATATGTAGCTTTGTTTTATAGGTTTTTCCATATATCGATTATTTTCGATCATGATACTTTGATCAAAACAAATGCACTTGCCACTGATTTCTTTTATATATGTCAACAATTGCTATTTTGTTTTATCTTGTACATGATTTTAATCTTCGGTCTTTCTTACTATGGTCAAACTACCGAAACATGTAACTTGGATGGCGGGAAGCTGGCGCTTTGCGGCTCTTGTTATTAAATTGCCGAAGGCGATCATATATATCATCGGCATGACTATTGATTTTTTAATTGAACAATAATATTCTACCATGTGTTACTTATTATTTATGCATTATAATTTGTGTAATAAAAAGTTTTAAAATAATTTGAAATATATATTTATTTAATTTGTGATTGGCCTATTGACTTTTCCTTATTCGCAAAGAAATCGAGGCAAAGCAAGCTCAAAGAACTATTTCCTTCTAAAAGGAGTGTGCGAAGAATGAATGACCTGATTACAACATTGGGATGCGGGGAAGCTGAATGACTGATTGAAGAGTTGTATGACATCATTAGTTTATTCATTTTAATTCTTTGTGAGAAACCAGTGTTTACATTTGGCTAAGCATTTTATAGTTTTTAATGCCTTCCCTTTTTGTCATTTTGTGTGAGGGTTTTTTTCTTTTTAAAATAGCCGTATGATAAGATAGGTAGCTTGGAGCTACATTGGGTGAATTTAATTTATCAAGTGACTTCAGCCCTGCTGCGCACCGTCTTGTCTTTTGGAACCCACTCTAGAATAGTGCAAACCATGGCAAGTTTGGCAACAAAGATGGTGAGTGAAGCGAGGTAATCTCAAGCTCTAATGGTTGTAATGATATCAACTGTTGTTGCTCATAAACAAGACATTAACCCGGCAATAAATCGGTGATGAGAAAAAAAAATTTCCTTCTATGCTTACCCCTTATTTCGTGCTTTGACACTAAATAGTTTGTCAACACTTTGGCAGGTAATGAAAAGCTCTGCTCTTATTTGGTGGTCTCAAGTGTAGAATGGATTGTTAATCTTAGTAGCTTGGACAACTGTTTGTCCTCACCCGAATATAGCAGCATTAGTTATGGGTAGTTTGGACAGCTATTCGTTCTGGCCTAGAATTTAGAAAAATAGTTGTTTTTGTCAAACAAATATTGTTAGGATAAAAACAATTGTTATTTAATATTGACTCCTTTTAGGTGACACCTCATAACCAAGGTTGTTAATGGTTATTGAGTTGTCTTAATCTCAGCCGTTCATTTGTATTAATCTCGGCCGTTGATTTTCAACGAGAGTAGTATATAAGGGGGTCATTGGGTCATTTGTAACAAGGAAGTTTTTAGAGAAACTTGCAGTGTTAGCAAGTAGTCTTGTAGTGTTAGCAAGGGCGCAGTGATAGCGTTGGAGATAGCAGTGGAGGAATATCAACAAGAGGATTAGGAGATTGTCGGAGCTCTGCCAGTAAGAGGCAAGCAGTATTTGTATCTCTTGATTTGTTGAAGTTTAATATATTTCTCATCTGTAGTACTGGTTTTCCCTACGGGGTTTTTCCAGAACAATTGTGCTGAAAATATTGTGTTCACCTTGTTGGGTATTTTTTATGTGTTTGTATTTGTGAAGTTACAGTGGTGTTATTTTCCAATATTTATTGATCAAATAATCTTACAAGATAGGAGGTTAATAATCAGTAACTGTAATAGATTTTTCACATGGTATTAGAGCTAAGTTCGGGTAGAAGAGATTTACCCTAGCTGAAAGAAAGTGAGGGTTTATAAAATCCAGTTTAACCTCTTCAAAATTATTATTATTATTTTCTTTTAAGATGGCCTTAGCAGGTTTAAGAGATTAGGACAGATTGGATGGAGCCTCGAATTTTGGTGTCTGGAAAGCCAAAATTTCTCTATTGCTGGAAGAGAATGGTATCAAGGAATATGTGACCACTTTGTTGTACTGCACCTATAGATGCAACACAACTCTTAGCATATAAGAAGGAAGATTCCAGGCGGACGAGGCTGATTCTTGGCGGTGTCGAGGATCATATTGTTTCGCATATTGCAAAGTTAGATACAACGAAGACGATGTGGGATGCCATTATTAGTTATGGGTAGTTTGGACAGCTATTTGTTCTGGCCTAGAATTTAGAAAAATAGTTGTTTTTGTCAAACAAATATTGTTAGGATAAAAACAATTGTTATTTAATATTGACTCCTTTTAGGTGACACCTCATAACCAAGGTTGTTAATGGTTATTGAGTTGTCTTAATCTCAGCCGTTCATTTGTATTAATCTCGGTTGTTGATTTTCAATGAGAGTAGTATATAAGGGGGTCATTGGGTCATTTGTAACAAGGAAGTTTTTAGAGAAACTTGCAGTGTTAGCAAGTAGTCTTGCAGTGTTAGCAAGGGCGCAGTGATAGCGTTGGAGATAGCAGTGGAGGAATATCAATAGGAGGATTAGGAGATTGTTGGAGCTCTGCCAGTAAGAGGCAAGTAGTATTTGTATCTCTTGATTTGCTGAAGTTTAATATATTTCTCATCATCAGTAGTCTTGGTTTTCCCTACGGGGTTTTTCAGAGACAATTATCGAAAATATTGTGTTCACCTTGTTGGGTATTTTTATGTGTTTGTATTTGTGAAGTTACGGTGGTGTTATTTTCCAATATTTATTGATCAAATAATCTTAAAAGATAGGAGGTTAATAATCAAGAAGCGTAATAGATTTTTCACATTGTATCGAGCTAAGTTCGGATAGAAGAGATTTACCTAGGTGAAAGAAAGTGAGGGTTTATAAAAGTGAGTTTAACCTCTTCAAAATTATTATTATTATTTTCTTTTAAGATCACCTTAGCAGAGTTTAAGAGATTAGGATAGATTGGATGGAGCCTCAAATTTTGGTGTCTGCGGAAAGCGAGAATTTCTCTATTTACGGAAGAGAATGGTATCGAGGAATATGTGACCACTATTGTACTGTGCCTACTACGGATGCAACACAACTCTTAGCATATAAGAAGGAAGATGCCAAGGTGAGGAGGCTGATTCTTGACGGTGTCAAGGATCATATTGTTCCGCATATTGCAGAGTTAGATACAGCGAAGACGATGTGGGATGCCATTATGAATCTGTACCAGAATGCTACCACTAACCGGAAGCTGATTCTCAGAGAAAAGTTGAGGAATACCGGATGAATAAGGGAGAAGACGTCACAAGTTACCTCACTAGACTTAGACTTGTCAAGGATGAATTGGCAGCTGTTGGAGACAAACCAAATGATGACGAGCTAGTGAGAATAGCCCTAAATGGGTTTACTAAGCAGTGGGATGTCTTTGTTCAAGTCATCAATGGACGAGACACCTTACCGAGTTGGGATCGACTATGGAGTGATTTCACTCAGGAGGAGCTTAGACTAAGTCTTGTCAATGGAGCCAACAATAAGAGTCAGAAAAGTGAGGTGGAACAGGAAAATGTTGCCCTAGCGGGTAAAGGGAAAGCAAAGAAGGGGTCTAGTAAAGGATCAAATTCACAAGGTGAAAAGAAGAAGAAAGATTCTTCGAAGATCAAGTGCTATGGCTGTCACGAGTTTGGCCACTATGTCAGTGATTGCCCAGAAAGGAAGAAGAATGAAAAGAAAGGCAAGAAGCAAGTTGCGGCTTCAGCAAGTGCAGATGAGCTCTCTAGTAGAATGGAAGATGAGTTTGCACTCATAGCATGTATGGTTAGCTCAACCTCACAGAGTGTTTGGTACATAGATAGTGGGGCGTCATATCATATGATAGGAGTTAGAGAATACTTCTCCAGTTATAAGGAAGAGAGCACCAGAATCCAGATCTCTATGGGGAACATGTCCAAACTCAACTCAGTTGGGAAAGGGATTTGTCTAGTTTCGAGAGGGAGAGTGGTAAGATGATTCCCCTTCATGATGTGTTGCATGTTCCGGGCTTAGGGATGAATTTGATTTTTGTATCATCCTTCGGGAGAAAGGGTACAATGTACTCTTTAGAGGCGCATGTGTTGATCAAGCACAAGGATTGGAAATCACCCATAACTATTGGAGTTAGGAGCGGTCGGCTTTATAGGCTGCGGTTTGATATTCCTAAGGCACTCATGAGCAATAGTAATCTTAGAGATCGGGGAGAGCAATGGCATAGAAGGATGGGCCATATTCATCATGGAGCCCTTAAATTACTTCATGAGATAGTGACGGGGTTCCTAAGGTGAGCACGAGCACGATGATGTATGTAAGGGATGCGTCTTTGGGGAAGTTTGCTAAAGCATATTTTCCAAGGAGTGACACCGAGATCAAGGGTGTTCTTGATCTAGTACATTCGGATGTATGTGGACAATGTCAATGAAAGTCTCTCGAGGGTATGAGGACTTTGTTACTTTTATTGATGATTTCTCCGAGGAAGACATGGATATACTTCTTGAAGACCAAGGATGAGGTTTTGATCGCTTCTAAGAGTTCAAAGCTCTTGTGGAGAATTCGACGGGAAGGAAGATAAAAGTTCTTGATCAGACAAGGGAGGCGAGTACAAAAGCAATGAGTTCTAGGAGTTACGTACAGAGAAGGAATCAAGAGAGAGTGGATTGTTCCTTATAATCCGCAATGTGAGAATGGAGTTCTTTGAGAGGAAGAATCGGTCTATAACGAGAGGCATCGAGGCTATGTTGCATGACCGAGGATATACCCCGTTATACGTAGGCGAGAGGCATGCAATACAACCATATACATACAAAATAGAGTTCCACATAAGGTACTAGGGAAGATGACACCAGAGGAAGCATTCACTGGGAAGAAGCCAGATGTCAGTCACTTTAGGATCTTTGGGAGTTTGGCATATTGTCACATTCCTAAGGATACACGTACCAAGTTAGATCAGACTGCGGAGAGAGGGTACTTTGTGGGGTACAGTGAAACCTCAAAGGCATATCGGATATTCATTCCGGGGACCAGGAGGATTATTGTTCGACGTGATGTCAAGTTCATGGAGGACAAGGAATTTAGAAGGTCTAGAGATTTTCCAGTAGATGATTAGAGTGAGCAGCCAACAAAAGCTCCAAGGATCACTCAATTGAGTCGAAAAGAAAGCTCGAGTACGATTACTAGTACAAGCACTGAGACTTAGGAGGAGAGAGTTTTCAAAGCATGGAGCAACGAGTGCAAGAAGAGATGCATCAAGAAGACATGGAGGTTGATATTTCATCCTCTACAGTTGTGGCCAAGAACCATGAGGTTCAACAGACACAGAAGAATACTCAAGAGTTAGTGGGTACTCCTAGGAGGAGTAATAGACAATGGAAACCACCAGCCAAGTATGATGACTATGTTGCATTAGTTAGTATGTTGGTAGATAGTGAACCTTCTAGCTATCAGGAGGCTGCACAACATCAAGTGTGGCAAGAAGCAATGGTTGAGGAGTATACTTCAATTATGCAGAATGATGTGTGGGAGGTAGTGCCTAGACCAACAGATAGGGTAGTGGTTGGATCACGTTGGATCTATAAGATCAAGCATGGTGTAGATGGTAGCATCGAGAAATATAAGGCAAGGTTCATGGCAAAGGGGTTCTCTCAGAAAGAGGGAATAGACTACGAGGAGACATTTGCTCCAGTTGCCAGGTATACTTCTATACGAGCTGTAATCTCAATTTCAGCACAGATGGGATGGCAGATCCATCAAATGGATGTCAAGACAACGTTTCTTAATGGTGAGTTGAAAGAGGAGGTATACATAGAACAACCAGAAGGCTTTTTAGGACACAAAGAAAGAGACCCACGTGTGTAGATTGAAGAGAGCGTTGTACGGACTCAAGCAGGCTCCCAGAGCGTGGTATGAGCGCATTGATAGTTACTTGCAGGAAATGGGCTTTGTGAAGAGTGAGGCAGATGCTAATCTCTACTACTTGGTAGTTGGAGGTGAGATTCTCATTCTTGTCCTATATGTAGATGACTTGTTTCTTACAGGTTCACTGGGGCTCATAAAAGAATGCAAGAGGGATCTTGCAGCGGAGTTCAAGATGAAGGATTTGGGACTCATGCACTACTTTCTAGGCATGGAGGTATGGCAGAAAGATGGAGAGATTTTCCTTGGGAAAGGGAAATATTGCATGGAAATCTTGAAAAGGTTCAGGATGGAAGATTGCAAAGCCATGTCTACACCCATGATCATGAATTAGAGGAAGGTAGACACATCCGGGGAGAAGGATGTAGAGCCCACCTTATACAGAAGTTGATTGGTTCTCTCATGTATTTGGTCAATACCGGGCCAGTATATATAGCTTTTGCGAGTTAACTCTCTTAGTCAGTTCATGGTTGAGCCAAAGAGAGTGCATTGGACTGCAACAAAGCATGTGTTACGTTATTTGTGAGGTACAATCGAGTATGGAATTAGATATGCTCGAGATGAAGGAATCAGGTTGATGGGCTATCTTGACGTGATTAGGCGGAGTAGTACAACGGACAAGAGGAGCACTTTAGGGTGTTGTTTCAGTCTGGGATCAGGAGTTGTATCTTGGTTCAGCAGGAAGCAGAAGTTTGTGGCTCTGAGTTCAGCAGAGTCAGAGTACATAGCAGCTAGCATGGCAACATGTGAAGCTATATGGCTTCGGAAGTTGCTAGTAGCTTTGTTTGGTCAGAAGGTTGAGACTACGGTGATACACTGCGACAATCAGAGTTGCATCAAGTTGACTGAGAATCCGGTGTTTCATGATAGGTCAAAACATATAGACATCAAGTATCACTTCATCAGAGATTGTGTACAACATGGGGTTGTTAAGCTACAGTTTGTACCTACAGATCAGCAGGTAGCAGACATTCTGACAAAGGCATTGGGGAAGGCAAAATTCATCTTCTTTAGAGAGATGTTGGGTGTCATGCAGAATAGCTTCCTCACTAAGAGGGAGTGTTAATCTTAGTAGCTTGGACAGCTGTTTGTCCTCACCCGAATACAAAGACATTAGTTATAGGTAGTTTGGACACTATTCATTCGGCCTAGAATTTAGAAAAATAGTTGTTTTTGTCAAACAAATATTGTTAGGATAAAAACAATTGTTATTTAATATTGACTCCTTTTAGGTGACACCTCATAACCAAGGTTGTTAATGGTTATTGAGTTGTCTTAATCTCAACCATTCATTTGTATTAATCTCGGCCATTGATTTTCAACGAGAGTAGTATATAAGGGGGTCATTGGGTCATTTGTAACAAGGAAGTTTTTAGAGAAACTTGCAGTGTTAGCAAGTAGTCTTGCAGTGTTAGCAAGGGCGCAATGATAGCGTTGGAGATAGTAGTGAAGGAATATCAGTAGGAGGATTAGGAGATTGTCGGAGCTCTCCCATTAAGAGGCAAACAATATTTGTATCTCTTGATTTGCTGAAGTTTAATATATTTCTCATCATGAGTAATCTTGGTTTTCCTTACGGGTTTTTCGAGGACAAATTGTCGAAAATATTGTGTTCACCTTGTTGGGTATTTTTATGTGTTTGTATTTGTGAAGTTACTGGTTGTGTTATTTTCAAATATTTGTTGATCAAATAATCTTACAAGATAGGAGGTTAATAATCAGTAACTATAATAGATTTTTCACATGGATGATGTTAGCTAGCTGGCTTGAAGTGTGTACATCTCAAGAGTAGTAGAAGCGGGTTTCATCTTGAGAAGGAAGAGGAATTTAATATTGATGAGAGAATTGATCAAAATCTTCATTTGGGTTCTCTTGGATTCGACAATTAAGTATCGCTGATTAACACTTAGTTTTTAGCAATATTTATTTTTGGAAAATCACAGTACTCAAGTCATCTATTTTGGCCATGGAATGCAACGGTGATTGACACCCACATTGTAGTACAAGGTTTGAAGGGCAAAATATCTTGTAAAGTCCCCCTGTTTTGCCTTTTATGGCGATCATAGTGTATAGGGTTTGCAGAAGCGAGAATATTACACTAGTCTCGGGAGCTGCAAATCACAACACTAAGCGATATCCAGGCACTTCATTAGGTAAACCAATATGCAAGTACACGATCTCCAGTAACTCCTATAGTAGATTGCATATATTTTTTTATCATTTAAAATAAGTTTCTGTTTGTCATTTTTCTGAGAAAAGATATCTTAATTTTCAGTTTTTTTTACGGGAAAAATCTTGTTTTTAGGTTTACAATGAGATAAAATCGTGTTCTTCCAGGTTTTTGTGCAAAAATCTTGTATTCAGGTCTCTTCATAAAAACATGGTTATTGAGTTTTGTGCGAAAAACATAAAAGGATTTCTCGGTTTTTAGGTTTATGTGCTAATGTTGTATCAAAAGTGCGCTTTTGACCTACTTTGATCTTTTATGGTTTTGGGTATTTTGCAGAAAATGTACCGAGTAATAAATTCAAGCATTTCTTCCGAAAGAAACCCCAATCTTTCGAGGACTCCTGTGGGGATCTCTTGAAGGAACAAGTCTTCCTGTAGATGCTTGCCTAGTTTTTGATGCAGAGCTTCATGAGCGATTTGTTGATGCGGTTACTCAATTGGGTGGTCCTGATGTAAGTTCACAAAACAAGCCTTGTTTGGTTTTTAAAGCTCGGCCTAAGTTATACCGATGAATTTTCTCATTCATAATTTTGATTATGAAAAGGATGCAAAAAAATTATATGAATTATGGAAAATAACGTGAGTGGTATAGATGTAGCAAATAAATTCCATTTTCTTGTTGCATTGATTGATTTATTTTGAGGAAAATCATAATATTTACCTGAGGAAAACTGAATCTTGTGTATTAGATATCTCCTTCCTCCGAGTGGACTCAAACTTTGATAAACAGTCAGCGCAACAATTAATTTTTTCCATGTCATCCTCTTAAGTGGAAGTGTTCAATTCAATTGTATTTGATATGAAAACTTCACCACTACACATCTTTGCATCTTCCTATCATGCACTGCAAAGATATTGTATGAATGAGTTTCTTTAGTTTAAAATCTAGATATGTCTAATTTGGATGACTGGGAGCATATAAACAATGATAACCAATAAGGGTCGTATACATGAAGGATTTTTCTTGCCTCATCCTTATCTTTCCCTAAAACATTGCACAAATAATGCAAGATTGGGTTCTCTATTCTTATTGCAGTTTTCATTACTAAAATTAAGATAATTTAATTCTTTTGAATATAGGTTGATGCAGTTCAAGAGGATGAGGAAGACTTCTTCCTAGGCAACAATTATGCAACCCATCCCAGAGAGATGATCAGGATAAGGTCTTTCCACACGAACAATGGAAACCCTTTTGGGTTTTAGTGCCACCTCATTGGCCAGGGAAAGATTAAGGCTGTTAATTCCTTGTTAGAATAGTCTGAGCTAAATCAAAAGGAGAACTCCAACTTTCACCAGATTTCATGTGGGGCCATGTTGATAGATTCTCAAGGCCAAATACGATCATGCATATGGCTATTGTAGAGATACACTATGGGGTTGATGTTTCATCAAGTGCCCGGTGCTACTAAGACTAGCATAGAACACTGGGCAATATATGAAGCAGAAGAATAACATTAGATATTCACAACCTTCAACAGGTATTGACTTTAGATTTCCTGCGGGTCCATCTGCAGAAAACATACTCTTCATCTCCATTCATCATTATACATAATAAAACCAATAAAAGGGGCACCCATACTAAGCTTGTTAATGTTGGGTCTTGTTAATCACAATAGAGCTTGTTGTCATATGATCGGCGAGTTAGGAGTTGCCATTGCTAAGAACCCTGCTCTACCAAAGGGTGAAGAGGGTTTAGGTAGATCTTTACGGCTGCTCCTCAAAGGATCTTTAGCTTATTTTTGCACAGAAATATGTAAAAAGGTAAGCGCCATTGATAAAAATATCAAATTTATTCATAAACAAATACAATCTTTTAAAAGGCTTTAGAATAGATCACATTGTTCTCAAAACACAATAATCGATATTCAAGGCCTGCATTTTTTTCTTCCTCTCCATACCACAGATTCTAAGCTATTAAAACAAAGTAAACAGAAATACTTCCCTCCGAGAGAAAAAAAACTTCGTGGTGGGTATAGAGAGAGAAGGGCTGGCTTAGGCTTTTGATAGTTCAATGATAGAAAGAAGGGCAAGTTGATAATAGAGTAGATTTTGAATCCCGATTGATCAAACAAGGCTTCAAATTATTCTTCACTCCTTTCCCTTATGCCTAGAACAGTGAGAACCAATGCCATGTCCAGAGACAATTTCAGAGGCATTAACTCTCCTCCATCTAATATTATCTCCACTATTATAACCTTACCATTTATTGGTATGGCCACATGACATTTTCTCAACAATGGCAACAATTTTTTTGTCGTCCCAATCATGCAGAATACATTGTAATGACACTAACAACATTTACATATTATAAAATTTGACAAAAAAAAAGAATGTAAACGCTCAATCTAATCACATCACATATGTTTGCAAGACCGATCCATCAACCAACCAATAATATAAATTACGCTTGTTTACCTTCAGAAATACGGCATCAGCTGCTGGAATTGCTTCAAACATATCGTCGCCCACATGCTCCACTCCTGCACAATTCAAAAACGCAATGAAATCCTTAAACTGTAATTTAAAAAGACAGAAATAACTCCCTAAAATCTAATTTCTTCTTTGACATCACATATGTTTGCAAGACTGATCCATCAACCAACCAATAATATAAATTATGCTTGTTTACCTTTACAAATACAACATCAGCTGCTGGTATTGCTTCAAACATATTGCTGCCCACATGCTCCACTCTTGCACAATTCAAAAACACAATGAAATCCTTAAACTGTAATTTATAAAGATAGAAATAACTCCCTAAAATCTAATTTCTTCTTTGACATCACATATGTTTGCAAGACTGATCCATCAACCAACCAATAATATAAATTACGCTTGTTTACCTTTAGAAATACGGCATCAGCTACTGGTATTCCTTCAAACATATCGCCGCCCACATGCTCCACTCCTGCACAATTCAAACACAATGAAATCCTTAAACTGTAATTTATAAAGACAGAAATAACTCCCTAAAATCTAATTTCTTCTTTGATGAAAAGAAAAAGGGCTTAGCCTAAACATCACATATGTTTGCAAGGTGGACCGGTCAACGAACCAATTATAAATCCATCCTAAAAAGTGGTAAATAGCCTATTGATTGGTCGACCAGTCAATGTTTGATAGATAGACTTTCAATAAAAAGAACCCGAAATTACAGGCACAAAGTGGTGACTAAATGCGGGAGATCGAATTGATGCCGTGAATATGAGAGTGTTTAGCAACTATTGCTGCCAAACAAGAGCCCACGCCTCCTCCCACATCCACCACTATCTTCAAATCTCTGAATCCTGGGTATCTCTCTACAACATAAGGCATTACAACAGTGTTGTTATGTTTGCAAGGTGGACTGGTCAACGAACGAATGATAAATCCATTCTAAAAAGTGGTAAACAACCTATTGATTGGTTGACCATTCAATGTTTGATAGATAGAATTTCAATAAAAAAACTTGAAATTGCAGGTGTAGTGGTGACTACATGTAGAAGATCAAATTGATGCCGTGAATATGAGTATGTTTAGCAACTATTGCTGCCAAACAAGAGCCCAAGCATCCTCCCACATCCACCATTGTCTTCAAATCTCTGAATCCTAGGTATCTCTCTACCACATAAGGCATTACAACATTGTTGTAAGAGGTCATTGCCTCGTTAAACATCCTATTGGATTGGGCATTTTGACTGGCATGTTCCCAAATATTCATACCATACATCTTCCCATGGGCTGCGAGTTCTCCATTACAAATTCATGCAATCGTTGCCAAGGTTACAAATAGTAAATAAGGTACCCATGAAGTATTACCATGGTTTTTAATATTCTCTTGTTCTGCATCAGCAATTTAGAAATGGGATTCAATCCATTCTTGGTGTGGTCTCTGGTTTCAGAGAAGACTTCATTGGAAAGCCAAATACCTAAGAATTCTAGAGGGCGTATCCATGTTCGGAGGTGGCGGAGAAATATGAGAGGCAATCTGTTTGACATAAATTGATTTACTTATCTTCCCATCATCACCATAGCCATATGTGGTAATGATGTCTGGAATTTGGAGCAAAACAATAGATTTCAAAGCCATGGGTTTTGTTGTTGCTACCATCATATCGTATAACTTCACCCAACCTTCTTCTATCCATTCTGCCATTCTATCACATATCCATCATATGTATAACTTTACCCCACCTTCTTCTATCCATTCTACCATTCTATCACATATGTTTACAAGTCTGATCCATCAACCAATAAACATTCAATTTTCCATCCATTCTGCCATTCTATCTTTTAGTTTGCTCCCTCCCCTTACCAGGAGGTTGCTCTGAGCCAATAATTCCTTGATTAGAAGAGGTCTTTCTGAAAAGCATCAACAACAATTCCACAAGCACTATTTTTACCACATTTAATGTTTTAATTTCATAACATAACATACCATACCATGAACTTTAATTTCATAACATACCATATGATACCATGTTCAACTAGCCCAATTTGTCTGTAATAAGATTCGTTAATATTATAACACATTATTTTAAGATTCGTTGACTTGTATATGTTGTTTATTAATTTGGTGCACTACAATGGTGGGGAATTTGTTTTTTTAAAAAGAGAGGTTTGAAATTTTAATCTTTTCAAGGAATAAATTAATCATTATGATGCCACTTTAGTCTTGTGCTTACCTATTATTGATCATTATATAAGCATCTTGTTGGACTATATTCCTTTTGTTTTTTCCACTTAAATATAATTTTGAAGATTCCATTACACAAGTTCAAGACAAAAATCTCTTTATCTTAATGTTACTAGCTTACAAGTTTCCATAATTTTCAACATTTCCTACAACTTCAACTATTTAAAAGGAATTCATGTCTTATATTCCTAAGCTCATTTACAAATCATTGTGCTAAGGCAAATAGAACAACTCTTTAAAGCTATTGTACATGGCATACCTCCATTTTGTCAATTACAACAAGCTCATTTGGTGAATATAAAATGATGTATCCATTAATGAGAAACGTACCTTCTATCGGTAGCAATCCTCATGCTCCTCTCTACCAATCACACATCACATATTCCATTACTTTAAAATTAAAACAATGGTCATTAGGGGAGAGGACCCTATAACCATGCACCAACTTTAGGGGCACACAAATATATGTAGGTAATGTCAAAAAAATTATATAGCGAAAATTGGTATTGTTCGAGTGTTAATTTGGAGGGAAAAGTAGTTTTGAATGATTTAAATGAAGAAAATCAATATAAAGAATTTGAAAGAGGGAATGACCGAGCGCCCGATATGTGTCACATTCTCATTAACTCTTAAAAAGTGTAATTAACAAACATGAACATATGCAGCTCCATTACTTTCAAAAAAATGGTAAAAGAGATGGTGTTTTATGTATCCGCTCGGTTATAGGGTCCTCTCCCTATGTACTTTTGTGGGAAACTACAATCTTGCAATACTTTGTAAGATATTATATAAACACAATGTTCTTAAGATAATTGCATCTAAACTAGAAGAGTTTTAGAAAATCCCATTAAAAGATATTTCAAGTAGTTTCCAAACACTTTTACCTTCACGTGACCCATATAACCTCACACTCCCAAACAAACACATGCCATCTCAAATATGATGTGAAATCACAAAGTATTACACAACCTCCATATTTCAAGGTGTTGTGTGTGAACTTGCATGGTATAAAATGCAATAGGCAAGTCTATGGAGTTGCCAAATGGGGACTTAGGTGGACATGCTATCCTAAAAAATGATAATCGTTAACTTTCTCTAAATTTTGATCTATACCTACACTTGAGATTCAAAATGCTATAAACATGAATTGTAGTGTTTTGAGACTAGTTTCTAAACTAATAAAATTTGTTGAAAATTGTGGATTATAAGAGTGGCAACAATTGAAATTTGATAAAGTTGTCTTTTTCTTCATGAAACACGTTAGAAAGCTTATTATGTGGCGTACCAAAGTTTAAACATTGTTAAGTAATAAAAGAGTCTATTTGGACGAAACTTATACAAGTTCATGTAGTTCTTTAGAGCTACATATTCATAAATGTGTGTGTGTGTATGTGTGTATGTATGTGTGTGTATGTGTGTGTGTATGTGTGTATGTGTGTATATATATATGTATGTATGTATGTATGTATGTACATGTGTGTATATTGAACCCTCGATAAGATGAAAAAATTACACAAATAAAAAAAGAACACTAGACTAGTGTTTGATGGATTTTGAACTTAGTCGGTTTCTTTTATTCCTTCGTGGATATTAACTCCACGATACTCTATCTAACCTCACCTACCAAGGACCTATTTCCTTAGTTTGCAAAAGTTTTTAAAAGGGTTTTCACACGACTACGAACTTTGCCAATTCTACCAAAGTCCATGTGCTACTCATTTCATTGTTTTGTAAATTTCATAAAACCCACGGAACACTAAGTTCCTGCATTTTGCGGTTGAGTGAACTAGTTCCCATGTGGATTTTCTAAAGCATGAAAGTGGTTAATTCCTTGTTCAAAATTACAAGGGGTGTAATTTTGGACAACATAACCGACATGACCAAGTTGGATAATACCCAAATCTTGATAAGCCCTTAAGGATCCTACTCAGGAGGAGAATGCATCAACAATCCGTGCACAAAATAAATGATTTGCAAGCATCAATAATATGGTGTATACATATGCCCCAATCAAAGATCATCGCATGTCAAAATAGTGAGACATGATATGGTCTATAGAAAAATATCTTTGTAACATGAAATGGAAAGGAAATGTTGAATGTAAAGTGATAAAAGAAAGTAATGAAATGGAATATGAAATATACACACCTCATACTTACCTGTCGATGTCTTTGGATTTTTACGTGGTGGCATAATAGCTACTTAAAAACTTGTATAAGTAAGACTAAACATAATAACTAGAATATGATCATTAAAAAGACATAAATCACCTAACTAGGAGAGCCATGGGAGGGATGATATCTAACATTGAAATGATGGGAAAATGAGGCTTTTGGAAAAAGTGTGAGATAGAGAAATGTAATATGTCAAAAGGAGTGTATCGACGATAAGAGCATTCTGCAATTGTTTGAATGTTTTTAGGGTTTTAAAAGTGAAAGATGTGAAGGTTTGAATATTGGAGGTAAGTATGTCAAAAATCAATGGCAAATATGGCTATAAATAGTAAATAGGGAAATTTATTTTTCACTTTGCTAATTGAGATTGAGAGAAACTTAGCTCTGAGATTACCCAAATTAGGTGAAAGTGATGAAGGTAAGAGTATGAGGTGGTGGATGAGGTGGTTAGGATGGAACACATGGTGGTGAAAACTTTAGTAGGTGATGTTGTAAAATTCAGAATGAGTAGCTAGGGATAAAAGGACAAATGTCTTTCGGTGAAAATTTAGCTAGTGAATTTTTCTCCAAATATATTCAAAATGTAGATCACATTGATGTCTCTAGGTGGTTTTGGGAGCATTTTGTTTTTAGGGATCTTTACGATATATTTTTGAATTAAATGTGAAATTTGATATCTTCCGATATATATATATATATATATATATATATATGTATATATATATATATATATATATATATATATATATGTATGTGTATTTTCTTTTGTGATTCCATGTTCTTATGTATGCATGAATGTTTTTAAATTCGTGATAAAGAGAAATGAAATGGTAAAAAGATTTTTGAGATAGGTATATGGTGAAGATAAGATAGGATTGGATGGACACCGGTGATAAGGCCAACACAAGTAATAAGAGATAGACCCAAGTGAGTGATAAGAGGGGAGAAAGAATAATAGTCTCCAATGTAGGAATACATGATCGTATAAACCCAAGTAGGAGGATAAACCAAAGAGGGAGATAAGATAGGAATTTAAAGTATACGAGATAGGAGGAAATAGTCGTATAAACCCAAGAAGTAAGGTAAATAGGAAATAAAAGAGAATGAAATTCAAATTATCTAAGGATTGGCACACATCGTTGATGATGTCTAATATTTCATGCAAGATTTATTGGTGAGTCTAAATCATATGATCCTCAAGGTGATCTTGGATGATGCTGATACTGTGATGAAATTTTTAGTGTGTAGAAAAGAGTGATTTTTCGATCTTACCGAGATATCCATGTGAGGATGTCACGATGGATGTCATCAAGGGAGGGACAAGGGGGAGTGTTAAGAAATACAAGATGGCATGGAGTGATGTATATAGGAGGGGATTGAGCTTGATGCTTAGATGTACGAGGAGAGGGATCTCAAGATCATAATTGTGAGAGAGGAATATACAAATATCATTAGTATGTGAGTGAAATCCATGATGAGAACAAAAAGTAGCACAAAAAGTGGGTTGTCTAGATTTATGTTGTTGATTTTTCGTAACCTCCACCTCAAACTTCTTCATATGTTGTCTATAAGATCTACAATTAGAGACATCATGTTTAGGAGCATTGTGCCATATATACAATATGGCTGAGTTACAGGTGGCCTAGGAGTCATAATGGAAAGAAGAACATGTAGTGATGTCATGGAAGGTAGAGGTGTAATGGTATGTGGAGAAGTGGTAGGAGAGGGGGGTGGTATAGTAGGCACCACATAAGGGTTAACTGAAGGAGAAAACTATGGCTTAGGCATTAGATCGCCAATAAAGGGGTGTAATGCATAATATTATTCTTAGATTCATAATAAGAGTAAAGATATCCATCATCCATGAGATCATTGGCATCTGCATCGAAGGTAAGAAGTGATTATGGTGTGGATATAGGGATAGTATTGATGTGATGATAATAGGTAGAGTATATGGTATCATGGTAGTGACACATTTTTGTGATCTTATCCTAAGCGTAGCCATCCAAAGAATGGATCATTGAGCTAATATACATATTTTTAATTGGGTGTGGTAACATCAAGAGTGCACAAATCAATGATAGTATGAGGATCAACTAAATTTTATATAGGAGGACATTGGGTGTAATTAAAGGTGATGGGGATATGATCAACATCCTTCTTTCTTGATCATGTTCGTAAGGTGAGAGGTAATTGGAAAATAATGAGATCATGAAGGTTAGAGACTTGATCCAAAGATTGATCTCAATGGGCTCATCATCATCAAAGTTAAGAAGGTTGGGTGGAGTATAACCGAAAACCTTGAGATGAATATTATAGCCATGAAGAGAGTCCATCGGGTAGTTAAAGTGTTGGTATTCCCAAAAGGGGATGGTAGAAATATCTTCAAGGGTAAGAATTTTAAATTTCCCATTTTTTTGGAACTGGTTGAATTTTCAATGGTTAGTATCACTTTTCACCTTAAAGATAGCTTCTAGGAACACAAGTTCATAACACATTGGTAGGTAGATGATGTGACTACATGCATGCGTTGGGTCCATGTTTGTCCTAGGAGAATATTATAAGACAAAGTAAAATTAAAGACCATGAATTTGATGTGATTGGTATGAGGAGGGACAATGATAAGAATCCAAATATAACCCATAGGAGGAATCATTCTACTATCATAGTGCTATCATATCCTTAGCACATGCTCCATGTGGACTTTAGATTGTCTATAGAGAAAACTAATGTATTGATAAAGTAAAGAGAAGCGACACATGTAATATAGCCTTCGTCGATGAGGGATATTTTGAATTTGTTGTAGCCAATATGTAGTGAGATAAATAGGGGTCATTAGCACAAAATATAAACTCATTAGAAATCATGGAATCAATAGGAAATCAGATGCATGACTAATGGTCAATGAAGCGGTGATTGGAAATGGATATTTTTCACATTTCTATACGATGATTTGTTCTAACCTAAGTAGGGTAGGCTATTGCCCCAAAGTACATGGAAATGGAATGTTCATAGTGAAGAGGAAATTCATAAGATGTTTACGATATTTTGGTGAGGATGAAAGGAGTTATAAGAATAGAACTTGAATAGGTAGGTGTTTAATCCTCACACGTGAATCCTAATTTTCATAGCTAAGTTGTACAATGTTTTTAATCTTGGGGAGATCAGTTCGATCAATTATGAAGAAGAGGGACTAGTAGAAGGTTCCGGGAATTTTATTTCAGCTATTGTCTTGGTGGGATCATCATGGTAGAAGTGATACTACACTTGTGCTAATGACATAAGGATCAATAGAGGGAAATATGGATGGGATCGATCGTGTAAGAATATCTACACAAGGGCCGATGACATTCACCAAGACTGAGGAATTTGGTAGAGATTTTGTTTCTTGAGGTTTTTAGAATGATGAACAAGGATATATGATCCTATAAGGGCTAACATGAGATGAAGGAGGATATGAGGTCTCAATACATGTGAGAATGTTTTTAGATCCATTCATTTGGACTAACCTTTTGGTAAATGCACTAGTAGAGGGATATGAGGTATCAACGATGTGAGTGGATACTTTACTAGTGTGATTATTGTTAGATTTATTAGGCTTGGAGTGATCAAGAAGAGGTTGATTATATATCTTAATGTACTTGTTGGATTGATGATTTACCTCATTTTGATCACATTTTGAGATTTGTCTTGTCTTTTGATAGGTTCATCTAAATTTTCCTAATGATGGAATCATCATCAATTTTTTTGCCAAGGAGGAAGGTGTAGGAAAAGTAGAAAGATCATGAAAATTGTCATATGATTAACCCCAATTGACACGTCACAATAGAATTTTATTTCATCATGTCATTGAGGAAGGTAACAATAGGGGTTTATCACCAGGATGAATGGACGAGGTAGGCATCGTCATAGAAATTTCTTAGATAGATGTTGGTGATAGTTAACTTTAGAATAAGTAGAATATGATTGGCTATTAGATCAGTCAAAATGATTGATTGTCCTATTATAAGAAGTTCCTTGGGGAAGAGTGTATGTGACTCCATCATCTATGGTTTTCTTGTTTCTAGATCTCATGAAGACTTGAGTTTTATTAGGATTTTAAGTTTTTAGAAATGGTTTTTTGAACTCTTTCATGAGATTGTCTTGGTGCTTAGACTGCTTGAATGCTTCTTTTAAGTAGCTAGGATAAATTTTTCTAACCTTATATTGAAAGTGAGGATTTAGTGATATAAAGAATAGCTAGAATAATATTTTAGTTGGCATGTTATGTTCATCTCTAGTGGATAAAGTATTCCAATGCTTGATAAAGACTTGGGTAGATTCGTTTTCCATTTTTTGCAATTGATCAAGGTATTAATGGTGTTTTTAGGAAGATCATGATATTAAAATTCATTAACTAGGGTGTTAACCATGGTTTTTAGCTCAACAATGGAGTTGGTTGGAAGAGTGTGATACCAATCCAAGGAATCACCCACAAGAGTCTTAGCTATTATTTTGGTGGAAGCATAAGAGTTTTTATTTACTCTAGTACTTATAGAGATTTCCAAATGATTTGATGTGCAAAGTTGGATCAATAGAACCACTGTAAGTTGATGGAGGGAGATATACTGCCAATGTCCATACCAAAATTTTGGGAGCTATAAGTTCTCTTTGGATATCTTAAAGTGTCTTGTTATAAATGGGAGGTTGGGAAACTAGAACCCATTTAGGTCCAACTAGAAGTGGAGGAGGTTAACCTTGATTGGTCATACCACAAGGGATTACTTGGGGCCAGTTAGAACTTTGATTTATGCTAGTTTGAAACTATATGAATTGATTTACAACCATTGTTTTTATTGGTTTAAGTGATCCATAACTTGTATGATGAGTTGATTAGAATTCAGGTTGGAATAAGTAGTGGTATGATTATATGGATCATATTCTTATCCTTTAGTAAAAGGCTTAGGGTGGTGTAGGTCAACATCTAGTTTCTAAGAAAGGTAGGACATTTTACAACATGGCAGGTGACTCCCCTATGTAATCAAGGAATTATTGCAGAATTTTTTTGCATAGCATGGGTATAATTAGATTCTTGAGAATCCTCATGCTCTCCTTCCACTTCGATGTTGAAGATAGGTTTGGTGGTATTGGAACTGTTATGTACTTTGAAAGGTGGAGGTTTGTTTTTCTTAGCATTGGCTCCTATGGTAAGAAATTCTATATAATGTGGAACTATATTAGGGATTCCATGCTCCTAAGGGTTGTTATGTTGAGACAAATTCTTCAGTTGTAAAAGTGACAAATATTTCTAGAAAATATTCCATCGATAATTAAAGATACTTTTAAGAAAGACTTTCTATACGGTTTTGGAGATGGGATCATCCATGTGGTTAGCTTGTATTAGGGCCGATGGCATTTTCAAAACTAGATTTGTAAATTAAAAAATAACTTCCTACCAAATTGGATCTATAGGAAACTTGTACATGAGATGACATCATCTAGATAGGAAAGGTTGTGAAAACTAGATCATTCGCGCATTAGGGTTACGCATACAGGGCCAATGACATTAAGTCATAATTGTAAAAATAAAATGGATTAAATCTAACCTAATTAAAAGCAAGGTAAGATTCATGCTGGGTTCACTAAAGTGTTTGAGGGGTAAAAAAATGTTCTTGTATGGGTTGTCAAATATAGGGATCTATATATGATTGGCCACACCTTTTAGATACAAATATGTTCAAGTAGTAGTAATGTTGTAAACATAGAGGATGGTAGTCCTAACCTTAGGCTAGATATAGTTTTCCAAGGTCCACAACCAAGATAAAGAGAGTTATTATACTAGGATTTTGAAATAGAGAGGGAATAACGAAGATGTGGATAAAGCCAAAGGTTTTAATAATAATAAGACAATATGATAAACCAAAGATAGCATACATCTAATATAGCCTATAACAATGAATGCCCATCAGTTACAAATACATACATACAAAATAATAAACTAAATAGGGTTATAAATACTTACTTGCACCATGTGTGTTGTTGTTGATGCATAATCCTCCCTAGAGACAACAACACAAAGAGATAATCACTATTGGTGGAGAAGGGGAATGCTCAACAAGAATATCTCTAGTCCTAACTCACTATGGTGACCCAAATGCAAAATAGGTAGGCTCTAAGAATCCAAAATAAGCTAAGAAGTGTGTAATAGTGTAAGTAAGGTAAAATCATGCACAATTTGTATGTAAGTGTTTGTAAAAGTGGTTGAAATACTAATAAAATAATGGGGGTATAAATACCCAATTCCATTGCCCATGGTTGATGGTGTTGGCTACAAAAAAATCCAAAAATAGGTGCCATTTCCCATGGGTGATGACATCAAACATGGTGGAAACCCTAAGATCATGGGCTAAAAAATGAGGAATGGGGGCCAAGGAATAAATAGGGATGCATGAAAAAGGTCCACATTGACCAAAAACAAGGATAATAATGTGCAATGAGAGGAAGAAAGTAGACATAAGGGGACAATTGAACAAAATGAGTGCAATGAGTTAGAAAAGGGAAGAAATGAGAAATTTATGGGGTGATTATGGTTAATAGCAATATATCTCAAATTTTTTGGTCTCATCCACATGACAAAGACCAATCATACTTCAATCTCAGAAGTCCCCTTAAGGTACCCACTCGGGAGTCTAATTCATCAACAACCCTACATAAAAGAAATGATTATCCAATGTCAAAAATATAGTGTAGACATATTTTTCCACATACTATGGATCCTATGTAGATTATACATTATTATCATTCTTCTACAATAATATATTTAAGGCATAAGCCTCATTTACGTTATGGTTCTTTCCCATGTTTTATAGAGGCCCTCATTAGGTAATTTTTGTGCTACCTCCCTTCCTATATGTAGCTAATTTCAAGTATATTGTTGCCCCCTCAAAAATTTCCTTCATTCTTCCAAGTCTAGACCTAAATTTTTGAGTTAGTACCCTTTGAAAATGGTCAAATCTGAGTATTTTGATTTTTGGTACTTTTAAAGGGCCCAAAGATGTTTGGAACCTACTTCATCAGATGGGAAATTTCTTCCCCTTTCCAAAAGTGTAAAGAAGTCATTCTAACTCGTTGTATTTTGCAAGATATGGCTCGACAAACCTAAGTTGTATTTTTTGCCCAAGGCGGACCGGCGGGGCTAAGGAGATTTCTTTGCCACTTTGTCTTTTTGGAAAAAGTTGCAATTGGTGATGGCGGACCCTGCGAGCCCAAGTGGAGTAGAGAAAATAATAAGTTTTGATCCCCTGACCAACATAGGATCTTTGACACGTGTCCATTCTAATGTTGAAAAGTCAAAGCGAGAGCGTGGGTCGATGGAGGATTTTAAAAATTTAAGTATTTTTGGCTTAAAATTTACAAGAGATGAATCAAGCCACACTCCCGTAGCAAATCAAGAGGTGCCACATGTCTTTTTGACGGTCAAAAGCAGTGATGGGCCTTTGGCGAGTTTTCAAGTTTTTATCCTTTTGGGGCTAAAACTAAAATGTTGTACATGACCCCCACAATGAATCAAGTGTTGCCACGTGTTCACACAAGAATGCGGGTTAGCGGAGAACTTTATGATTTTGAGCCATTTTCACCAAAGGGATAAAATGCTCTAAATCGGCCTACGATCCCATCGCCAATGAAATAATGCCACATGTTCATGTGGGCCGATGGAGGTTTTTGTGATTTTGAGCCTTTTTCCAACAAAGGTTCAAAATGTTCTAATTTGAGCCGCGACCCCTATCAAATCAAATGGTGCCACGTGTCCTCTTTGAAAAGTCAAATTGGGTCGACAGAGGAAATTTCTCCGAATTGCCAAATTTGGAAAAAGTTATAAAATGAAAAGGCACTCTCACGACCGCTCCAATCACCTTCTACCATGTGGATGGCTCAAGTTTAAAGTTACGAAAATTAATCTAATGGTTCATATTCAAACCTGTGAAGTTTGTAATGGCTATAATTATGAATTCTCTGGCATTTCCCGCCAAAAGTCGTTTCTCTATAAATCAAGAACCAGAAACGGCCCAAATGATTAGATTCGATTGAAACCATTTCTTGGATGCTTTGGGAAGTTGTAACCACCCCTTGTGGGCTATTTCATGTCCTCTGGAAGTCATTTTATGGGTTGGCAATTGAATTTGGAGACTGTAAATGTGTTTTGTGAATAGAGGACAAAAACGATAGTCAATCTTCTTCTATTCTTCCTTTTCTACAATTTTCTTCTATTTCCACTCATTGTACAAGTTTCTGCTTTGGTTTCAATAAGAAAAGAAGGATTTTTAAGTCTTTTTGATGGATAAATGAATTGGTACTTTGTGACCAAGGGTTTTTTTGGGTCCTGTAGCTAGGGTTTTGTAAATTTGTTCTTCTTCTGATATCTAATGCATGTTATGAACCTTCGATCAATGCATGTGGGCCTCGATGTCCTACATTCATTATTGATCTTCTTCTTCATTCTCACTCATTTTCTTCCCTAGCAAGAAATTGCAAGCTTTGCCATAGGGTCAGTGGAGTGCCCCTATGGATCTCTAGTTGAAAAACCACCATTGAATCCACCTATTTTACATGCATAATATGGTAGCTGCACCATTCAAAGTAGAGGGACTTAGATTCCCATAGTGTTGGTGAGGAAAACCCTAAATTTTTCCTCAAGACAAATTTCCAAGCCAACAGTTTTGGCGCCCACCGTGGGGCAGAGTTTGCAACATCTGCACCCTAGAAATGACACAAGGTCATAATATACCATTAGAGTTTGTTGAAAATTTGAAGTTTCTTGTGATCCACATGGATAGAAGTCATGGCTATTCTTACAAACCCTCCTGTTGAGAGACCTACCTTGTTCTTTCATATTCAAGAAGATATCATTTCTGACCTAAGGAAGCTATTTGGCACAATAGGTAGAGTGTAAACCATTACTCTATTGCCTCAAGAATCTTGGATCAAGAAGAAGAACTTGCTATTGAGTTGGAAGAGAAAAGAAACATCTTGGCACCTCGGAGATGACAATAATACTTCAAGATGGATGATAGAAGGTATACCGGAGTTGAGGCAAGAAGGAGTGTTTGATCCTACTTTTGAAGAAATTGAGAGGGAAGAAGCAGAGGTAAGATTTAGATTTGATAGAGAAGAAGTGATCAGGGATCAACTTGAGAAGATTGAAAGACTCCAAATAGAGGTAGAAGAAAGAGAGAGCCCTAGCTGCAAACAAGAAGCCGGGAATAGGAACAAAATGGGTGATAATGAACGTGAAGCACGTAGAACAAATGTGCATAATGGCCTATTTGAGTTTATTGTTGATGAAAAAGATGATGAGGAAGCCCCAAGTTTCTCATGTGCTATTTTCACCAGAGCACAGTCCAAGAAAAACACTCCATCTTCAATGGCTACAAAGGAGAATAAGACCAAAGAAGATTCTACTTCAGAGGTCACACAAAAGAGGATCATCAGTAAAGGTTTTCCATTACCACCTTCCATGGATTCTATTAAATAAAAACAAGACTTGGTTGTTGCCAAAGACCATGCTCCCATACCAAGTAAGTATTTTGTTCCTTCTTCTAGCTCTCAAGTTGTTAAGAACATTTCCCCTCCATTGGAATCTCTGAAAAGATACCTAAATTTCAGCCAAAGGCTACACCTTCACCTTCTGCTAAACTGTTTGCTTCACCTTTGGGAGAAAACCTACCATCCAAAACAAGAGGTTCCTTCAAATCCCTTGTCATGTAAACCCTCCTCCACTTCAGGAACTTCCTCCTCATCCAACATTGTCCCATTTGACTTTGTGGAGCATGCAAGCAAGACCAAAGTCCAAATTTCAGAGTTAGAATACTCTACAAACACAAAGGCTCAATTTAACAGATTCATCAATGTAGTCCGGGGTAGTAGCCCATGTCTTCAAGTCATATTTCTAAAGGACTTCTTCCAACACCATCCACACCTCCATTTTAAAACATATTAGCTCTCAATGCTTCCAAGACAACTAGGGTTGAGCCTTTTTACTTGTCCCTCCTCATAAATGGATTTGAGTTGAACAATTGAACACGGAAGAGAAATCATTGATTAGAGGAGCCTATGATAATGTAATGCCCCTCAAAGTTGCAAATGCCCTTGGCCTAACCTTAACTAGAATGAATGGAGCCTACCTTATTCAATGGAATCTAAACAAGTGTCATTGATTGGAAGGATAAAAGATGCATGAAGTAGCTCGGTGACTTCATGTGACCATAAGGTGCTCTTAACTATCTTAGTGGCATACATCCTAGCATTTTTGGCATGCTTTGTTAAGAAGAAGTTTTTGTAGATACCTAGGTGGATAGATAAAAATGGATTGGTCATCTACAACTATCCTAGTCAAAGGTGAAATGAAGAGATTTGCTGTAAAAAGATGAAATTCACAAGTAAGAAGAATTCTAATGATCTAAGAGCCAACATCCTCCTTCAAGATTATGAGTTAGGAAACTACTTTCTCACATCACAAAAGGATGAAAGCTTGCCACTTCTCATGGAGGAAGAAGGAAATCAAATTTGGACAATGGAGTTTGATGGAAGTCATTCCAGGGTAGGCTCAGGAGCTGGTGTTGTTCTGTATTCTCCTTCCAAAGAAATGCACCCTTTTGCATGTAAATTGTAGTTTGATAACACAAATAATACATCAGAATATGAAGCTCTCCTTTTGGGCATGAGTGTTGCAGAAGGCATGGGAATCAAGAAGCTGAGATGTCTTGGTGATGTAGAGGTGATAGTGAAGAAAACCTCCATCTCAGCAATATCAAGTGAAGAACCCAAGGCTCAAGAACTATATAAATAGGGTTTGGGATTGCATTGAATCCTTTGATGCACCCTCTATTGAAGCCATTCCAAGGAAACAAAAATGAAAGGGCTGATTCTCTTGCAGTGTCAGCTTCTTTATTAACACCTCATCCTTCTTTTGGCAAAGATAAAGTGACCATTGAGATGGTATTTATACCTAGTGTGCTTGATAATGTAGATCTTCAATGACGATAATCAAATTTTTTCCTTCTTAGAGCAAAGATACAATTTCAATAATCTCTTCTTTGAAGGAAGTACCAAGCCACATAGAGAGGCTATTGCTGAAGAAGAAATTGATGTAATTGAAAGAGTTGATGATGAAGGCATGATCAGACTGAAAGGCAACAAGATTCCCAAAGGCTTAGTCTCTTTGGAAGATCTATTTGACAAACATGATAGATTCATTCAAGAGAAAGAAAATCTATCTTCTCGGTGTCCATCTGATTTTGACAAAGAAAACATTGGTACTTTAGAAGATCCAAGAATGGTCAACATTGGCAAATGTTGTTCACCTAAAGAGAAGAGAAGATTTGTTGCTCTGCTCAAGAAATATTCTGATGTTTTGGCTTACTCCTATGAAGAACTCAAATCTTTCCAACCAAAGGAAATGCACCATTCCATTCCTTTGAAGCAAGGTGTTAAGCCCTTCAGGAAGAAGAAAAGGCCCTATAACCCAAAGATTGCTGACATCATCAAGGAAGAAGTGACCAAGATGCTGAATGCCAGAATCATTTTTCCCATTCATCACTCAACATGGGTGGCTAACATTGTGCTAGTGAGGAAGAAGAATGGTGAGATAAGGATATGTGTTGACTTTCAAAATTTGAATCAAGCCTCACTCAAGGACAACTACCCTCTGCCCATCATGGATCACATTTTGTAAGCAGTCACTGGATCTGAGATGCTCTCTTTGCTTGATGGGTTTTCTGGATACAACCAAATCAAAGTGGTAGAGGAAGATTGTAGAAAAACTACCTTCATAACTCCTTGGGGCACTTTTTCTTATAGCAGAATGCCTTTTGGCCTAATCAATGTAGGAGCCACATTCCAAAGAGAAATGGACTTGGATTTCAAAGATTTGAAGCATTGCATTGTCATATACCTTGATGACCTCATTGTATTCTCAAGGAAAAGGGAAGAACACCTCTGTCATTTGGAACAAGTTCTTGTAAGGTGTAGGAAACATGGCATTTCACTGAACCCTAAGAAATGCATCTTTGGAGTCACAGAAGGCAAGTTGTTGGGAAATTGTGAACAAACATGGAGCACACATTGACCTTGAGAGGGTGAGAGCCATTCAAGAACTATCTCTACCCACCAGCAAGAAAGGAGTGCACTCATTCTTTGGGAAGGTAAACTTTCTTCACCGCTTTGTCCCTGATTTTGCTGAACTGACAAAGCACATCACCTCTATGATGAAGCCTCAAACAAGTTTCAAATGGAGCCATGAAGGGAAAAATACATTTGAAGAGATCAAGAGAGCTATTGCTAAAGCTCCAACCCTTGTATCCCCAGATTTCAACAAGGAGTTCATCATGTACTGCTATGCCTCAGAACACACTCTTCTCGATGTCCTTGTCCAGAAGAATGATGAAGATTTGGAAGCACCTATTGCTTTCATGAGCTGCCCTTTGAAGAAACATGAGTTAAACTATAGTCAATTGGAGAAACATGCATATGTAGTGGTTAAGGCTGTGAAGAACTTCAGGTTCTACATTCTCAATTCTCATACTTGTGGTGATGGTCCCTAGAAGTGCAATCAAATCCATCTTGACCCAACAAGATCCGGGGCCAAAAGGGGAAATTGGGTTGCAAAGACTCAAGACTATGATTTGGAGATTAGACCCTCTAATCTAGTAAGAGGAAATGGTTTGTGCAAGTTGATTGCTAAAGATGAAACTCTCAAAGCTCAACATGGAGAGAAAGATGACACTTGTTCAACCTACTCAAAATATTGCCCACAAGTTCTCTTTGTAACCACTACTGATGAGTGGTATGCAGATATTGATTTTTACTCACTTATGGAGAATGCCCACCTCATCTTGATTACAAGCAAAGAAGAACTCTCAAGTTGAAGGCAACCAAGTATGTGATATGGAATCATGCACTTTACAAGAAAGGGATGGATGGTTGTTTCCTTATATGTGTTGATAAAGAGCAATAAGGAAAGTTGCTTAAGGCCTATCATGACCAAGCATGTGGTGGAAACTTCTCAGCAATGATCACTACCCGCAAGATTATTAGAGGTAGATATTATTGGCCTTCTCTTTTTGCTGATACTCAGAGTTGGGTTTCCAAATGCAAACCATGCTAACAATTTGTTGGAAAACCACAGTTAGCTGCATTGCCACTCATGCTTGTGATCATTGAAGAACCATTTCAACAATGGGGGATGGAATTCATTGGTGTGTTGAATTCTCATTCAAGTGCATGACATACTTATGTGCTCACTACCATAGACTAATTCACCAAATGGGTAGAAGCCATTCCAACCAAACAAGCTAGCTTTGAAGTAGTATGTAGCTTCATCAAGGAATACATCATTGTCCATTTTGGAGTGCCTCAGAAGATTGTTGTAGACAATGCTACTTATTTCTCTTCAAAGGAGCTAACAGAGTTTTGTTATGGATTTGGAATCTCTCTAGCCCATTCTTCTGATTACTATCCACAAGGAAATGGTCAAGCTGAGTCAAGCAACAAGAACATTATAACCATTGTTAGGAAGCTTGTTGATGAGAACCAAAGGAATTAGCACAAGAGATTGTATGATGCTTTGTGGGCTGATAGGATAACTCCCAAGAAGGCCATAAGGGCATCAACTTTTTAGTTGTTGTATGGAGTTGAAGAAGAGATCCCCATCACAATTGAAATGCCAGCTCTCAAATTGCTTCAATCTGTGGAGGATGGCCAATACAAGGACTCTATTGACAAAAGAATCCTCTTTCTTGAAAAGTTGGAGAAGAAAGTAGATCTCAGGTGGTGGAAAGAATCAAAGAACATCAGTTGAAAGTAAAGAAACTCTTTGACAAAAGAACTAAGGCAAGAGAGTTCAGAGTTGGAGACTTTGTTCTACTTTGGGACAAGAGAAGAGAACCAAAGGGCAAGTCATGGAAAATTTGATTCTTTGTGGCTAGGTCCTTTTCAAATTCATGGAACTTATGGTGAGAATTTTTTCTCTTATCATACTTGGATGGAACTCCATTAGGATTTCCTAGAAGTGGGAAATATTTGAAGCTATATCATCAGTGAAAGTGAGTTGTCCCTCACCTTGTATCATAGTTTTGTTTTTTCCCTTTTTGTTGTGTGTTTTGGCTTTCCCCTTTCTGTTTTGGTGTGTCTTTGGTTTGTGTGTCCTTTTCTTCCTTCTCTCCTTCTTCAGAAGTTGTACATGAATTTACAAGGCCCAATGGATAAGGCACTGGTCAATGTTATATGTTTTTAAACTTGTGATTCGGATCCTCATGCCATGTTTTCTCCCTGTTTAATCCATATCATGTCCCCAAGCTAGAGCCAATTGCTGCCCCCTCAAAAACTTCCTTCATTCTTCCAAGTCTAGACCTAAATTTTTGAGTTAGTACCCTTTGAAAATGGTTAAATCTGAATATTTTGATTTATTGGTACTTTCCAAGGGCCCAAAGATGTTTAGAACCTCTTCATCAGATAGGAAATTACTTCCCTTTCCAAAAAGGTAAAGAAGTCATTCTAACTCGTTGTATTTTGCAAGATATGGCTCAATGGACCTAAGTTGCATTTTTTTCCCAAAGGTTTGGCAGAGGGGTGAGGAGATTTCTTTTCCACTTTTCGTTTTCAAAAAATAGTTGCAATTATTGATAGAGGACCCGTGAGCCTGAGTGGAGCGGAGAAAATAGTAAGGTTTGATCCCCGCAAACAACCAGATGTTGACACGTGTCCGTTCTAATGTTGAAAATAGTGGGAGCGTGGGTCGACGAAGGATTTTAAAAATTTAAGTCTTTTGGCTTAAAAGTTACAAGAGATGAATCAAGTTGTACTCCCACAATGAATCAAAAGGTGCCACGTGTCCCTATTGATAGATCAAAATAGGCGATGGGCCTTCGGTGAGTTTTCAAGTTTTTAGCCTTCAAGGCTAAAAGTACAAAGTTGTACATGACCCCCGCAGTGAATCAAGTGTTGCCACGTGTTCACACGGGAATGCGAGTGAGCAGAGAACTTTATGATTTTTTTCCATTTTCATCAAAGGGATAAAATTCTCTAAATCAGCTCGTGATCTCATCGCCAATGAAACAGTGCCACGTGTTCATGCAGGTCGACGGAGGTTTTTGTGATTTTGAGCCTTTTTCCAACAAAGGTTCAAAATGTTATAATTTGAGCTATGACCCCATATCAAATCAAATGGTGCCACGTGTCCTCTTTGAAAAGTCAAATTGGGCCGACAGAGGAAATTGCTCTGAATTTTCAAATTTGGAAAAAGTTATAAAATGAAAAGGCACTCTCCGCAACAGCTCCAATCACCTTCTACCACATGGATGGCTCAAGTTTAAAGTTATGAAAATGAATGTAATAGTTCATATTCAAACCCGCAAATTTTGTAACGGCTATAATTATGAATTCTATGGCATTTCCTACCAAAAGTTGTTTCTTTGTAAATCAAGAACCGTAAACGACCGAATGATTAGATTCGATTGAAACCATTTCTTGGATGCTTTGGGAAGTTGTAACCACCCCTTGTGGGATATTTCATTTCCTCTGGACGTCATTATATAGGTTGGTAAATTGAATTTGGAGCTCAAATGCGTTTTGCGAAAAAGAGGACAAAAACGATAGTCAATCTTCTTCTATTCTTCCTTTTACGTAATTTTCTTCTATTTCCACTCATTGTACAAGTTTCTGCTCTAGTTTCAATAAGAAAATAAGGATTTTTAAGTCTCTTTGATGGATAAATGAATTGGTACTTTGTGACCAAGGGTTTCTTTTCAGTCCTATAGCTAGGGTTTTGTAAATTTGTTCTTCCTCTGATATCTAATGCATGTTATGAACCTTTTGATCAATGTATGCGGGCCTCTGATGTCCTACCTTCATTATTGATCTTCTTGTCTTCATTCTCACTCCCCTTTCCCACTCTCAGACCAATTTATTCCTAGCAAGAAATTGTAGGCTTTGCCATAGGGTCAGTGGAGTGCCCCTATGGATCTTTGGTTGAAAAACCACCATTGAATCCACTTGTTTTACATGCATAATATGGCAGCTGCACCATTCAAAGTAGAGGGACTTAGATTCCCATAGTGTTGGTGAGAAAACCTAAATTTTTCCTCAAGACAAATTTCCAAGCCAACATATACAAAAGCATTAAAATAATCATATGATCCAAAAACATTCAAATATTTACAAAACATGAAATCAATACATATATCGACATGATTGGATAAGTTATTACTTTACATATGTTGTTTTTCAAATCAGTTTGATAGATAGAATTTTTATATAATCTTTACACATGCATTCATGAGGTATGTTGATCTTGATGCGGGAATGAAAAAATGGTACACAATGAGAAGTTTTTTCCTAGTCCATTCTTAATCAATTTTATCGGTTGGGGCATCTCCCACACTACCCAAGTGTTTTTGTTTCATTATAATTACATTTACTTCCTCATTATGCACAATTATTTATATATTTTATATATATATTTTTATTAAGGGAAAATAGTTTTGAAGGGACTATACCCTGTATACAAAAGGGCTCAAAAGCCAGATAGTCAAAATGAGAGATACATCCCAGAGAAGGGAAAAATGGCCAACCAAAGAGGGCTCAATAGCCAAGTAAGACAATACAAGTGAAGAAAGGATCCAAACGAACGATGATCCCAAAAGAAGCCAAAGAGAACAAAAAGCAACAAAAAGAGAAGCATCATAAAAACTCCCAAAAAACAGCGCCTGAACCGCCAGATAACAGCAACATCGCAGCCAAAAAGTAGCCACACAGCAACCCGTTACTTTATTGCCCTGTCAATCTTGGTCTTGATGGCCTGCAGCGACATGAAGAAGGCAATGGCAGTGGCCTGAGAGGAGTCAGTCACATCAGCCTGGGAAATTGCCATATCTCTTTTCTCTTTAGGTCCCCAGATGTCCTCACTAACCCCACTTAAACTGCAGACACTATGCACATGCTGCTCAATGAAATTATATATGCTTTTAAGGGTAGATAATATGCAGTCATTGCGGCTTTTAGCATTTCCCATTCTGCCATCCAGGGACTGTAACTTCTTGAAGACCTCAGCAATAACCCCCTCATCATCATCACTTTGAAGAATACCTTTACCCTTAGCTCTTTCCATATTTTTTATAGTCCCTTTTAGCTCTTGTATCTCCTTCTCTAACCTGTCCACTCTGTCCATCAAGCCCTCCTCCTTGGGCTCCTCCATTGGAATACTGATATGCAGGAGGTTCTCAGCAAGTTCCAGGTCTTTATGGCTTCTTAGGACCCATTGGGAAGGAGGGATTTTATCTTTTATGCTCTTGCTTTTCTTGCTGGAAGCAGCAGTTTCAAGCTTCCTTTTCAGCAGGGGGGAGTGGAAGCGGTGCGAGCAGGAGGAGGAATGGAGGAGGAAGGTGGGGTAGGATTCAAGGGGGGGCAGCTAGAACAATGGCGATGGATCAGGAGGATAAGTCCCTGATGCAAAGGGACAGCCCTAGAGTGGCTCTGAACTTCCCTTATTGATTTCTCCAATGAGTTAATCAAATAGTGAGGAAAGCTAATGGTGATATTTCTACGAAAGTGATTTAGAAATATCAAATGCTTTTGAGGTATTGTCACAAATCTACCTTCAAGAGTGACATACCTAACCACCATCTTGGCCAGCTCAGCAAAAGGTTCAGGGATCGACGCCACCTTGATGCCAGCAGTCACGAATTCAAGATTCTCACCGTCATCCAGGAACTTCTTGGTCTCGACCTCCCTGTCCACCTTTTTACTGAAGAATTTGGTGCCCTCCAGGCTGAGGCCCGTGACCTGGGTGATGAGCTCTTCTGTGACCTCAATCTCCATGTTATTGTATTTGACAATCTGATTCTTCCATCCCTGGGTGAATCTGATAGAGATGTCTTGGTCAAATCCTTGTACCCTTTCAATTAAATTAGACAGACCCCCGATTTGAAGGTAATTCCACAGCACCGTGTTCTCTTTCCACGCCGGATTGTGGGTCGGTTCAGTTTTGCAAGGTGGACCCCCCATGTTTCCTCTGCTCTTTTTCCTGTTCTCAACGGTAAAAATGCTCTCACTATGCGGGACAGGCAGAGCTCTGATGTTGGTTTTTGAATCTTTCCTTTCCGTGAAAGCAGAATTAATTATTATAGCATACATGTAATTATTGCCCCACTCCTCGGCTTTCCTTCTATGCTTAAAAATGATGACAGTCCATCTCGCACAAATCACATCAATCATCCATATATTATGTGATGTCATCATATTGTACTTGAGGATCCGCACATTAGCGCCCAAATTACAGCCGTTAGTGCTGATTTTCACGGCCATGAAGATCATTGATTATGGCTTTATTGATTTGAGTGGGTAGAACATCCCCCCCAAGCCAAGTTTGAAAGGTATTAGTAACACCAAGGTTAGCCAAGCTGTCAGCGACTCTATTTCCTTCCCGATAGGTGTGGGTGATTTTAACATTTTCAAAGCTCTTGCATATATCAATGGCTTCCTCAATGAAATCTCTGATAGACCAGCTGGGGTGTTGCTTTTTGTTTAAAAGATTGATGATATTCAGAGAATCCCCTTCAATTATAATATTCGGAATATTACAATCTCTGGTAAGTCTTATACCCCAAAGAGCCACTAGGGCTTCAGAGTAATGATTGGTCTGCCTGCCCATTCTCCCAGAAAAAGTAGCAACTAAACAACCTCTTTGATCTCTGATAACTCCCCCTCCTCCAGATTCCCCCGGATTTCCTTTTGAGGCCCCATCAAAATTTAACTTGTGCCAATCAGTGGGAGGTTTAATCCATCGGACTGTGTTTCTATCAATACCATTGTTATTCCTATTGCCAGTGTCAATATTCCATTCAGTCAAGATGTATTCTTCCTTCTCAGGGTAGAGCCTATTTTTAGGAGGTTTAAATCTAGCAATATTGTCTTGCACAACAATGATGATTTCCTTGTAGATTTTGTTACATGCCTTTCTATTGTTTCTGAAAATGTTATCATTACGAGCCTTCCAAACTCTCCACATAGTTGCCATAATCTTTTCACCACACAATGCTTAAACGGAGAGTCCCATTGCTCCCAGGCCTGAAGACAGGTAAGGGGAAAAATCCATCTCTGATTAAACTTTGCAAAAATCAGCTGCCAAATTTTGGAAGCAAACTCACAATGGAGGAATAAATGCTTTATGTCTTCTGCCTCTTTCTGACACATGCAACATCTATTTGGCATGATGAATCCCTTCTTTATGAGGTTGTCATTAGTAAGGATCTTGCCATTAATGATAAGCCACCAAAAGAAGTTCACTCTAGGGGTTAACTCCGGCATCCACAGTTTGTGCCACTTAATTTCACTTTCCATGGATACAAAGAAAGAATTATATCCTGATTTGACAGAGTATTCCCCGTCAAAATAATCTTTCCAGATGAGTTCATCCTTAAGATTTTGATTACTTATATGAATTAGAGAAAGTTGACTCTGTAAAGAAGAAACATCAGCCTGTACATTATCATTCTCCACTTTTAGCTGTTTCCATTTTCTTTTGTTTCCATCTCTCTCAATGTACCCCTGGATTTTGTGCCCATACTTTGTGATTAAGCTGTCTTTAATGTGATCATAAGCAGAAATCCAGTTGGAATCAGTCCACTTATCTGTCCAGAAGTTTATGTTTTGCCCATCCCCAAGCTTCCAGCTACACCCCTACAAAAGGATGTGTTTGCTGCTGAGAAGGTTGTTCCAGAAAATAGAACCACTCGGAAGAGACTGATCATATATGAAGGAAATATTGTTTTGGTTTGAAAGATATTTGATCTTAACCAACTCTATCCAAGGCTTGTGCTCTTTTATAAGCCTCCAACCTAATTTTGCAATAAGGGCAGCACTCATATGTTTGATATCTTTGATGTCTAACCCCCCAAGTCTCTTAGGTTTACATACCTGCTCCCAAGCCACAAGATGATATCTGAATCTGTCCTCAGTACCGTGCCATAAAAAATGCTTTTGAATCTTTTCAATACTGTTCATCACTGTTGTAGGTATGCTGAACATTGACATGATGTAAATAGGCAAGTTTTGGAGCGTGCTTTTAACTAATAGGCACTTTCCTACACTTGAGAGTACAACTCCTTTCCAGCCAGCCAACTTTCTTTGGAATCTCTTAATAAGGTCATTCCATACCTCCACAGAAATCTTGCCAGTACTTAGAGGTAAACCTAAGTAAGTAGCTGGAAGAGAATTAATAGTGCATCCTAGAATATTAGCAATCTTTCTTTGCCTTTCCAAAGGAGTGTTGAAGAAATAAATAGAGATTTTGTCAAAATTAACTTTTTGTCCCGAGGCTTCCTCATAAAATCTAAGGATAGTTTTGATAGCTTTTGCCTCAATGATTGAGGCCATCAGGAGAAGCAGAGTGTCATCAGCAAACTGTTGGTGTGAGGAGATCTGATTTCCAGAAGTTGGAGGAAAACCTTTTATCATGCCAATGCTGATAGCTTTGGAAATAGATCTGCTTAAACTGTCAGCCATAATAATGAATAAAAGAGGGGAAATTGGGTCACCTTGCCGGATACCTCTATTGCTGGCAAAAAAACCCACAGGTTCCCCATTAACAACCACTGAGAATCTAGAGGTGGAGATACAAGAATGAATGATTTTTCTGAATTTGATTTGAAATCCAAACTTGGATAAGACCTCATCCATGAATCTCCAGGAGACTCGGTCAAATGCTTTATGCATGTCAAGCTTGATAGCCATCCCCACCTTTTTACTTTTATCCATAGAATGTATTGTTTCATGAACCATGATAATTCCATCTTGAATAATTCTTCCCTGGATGAATCCGCTCTGCTGTTGTGAAATTATCTCCATAAGAATAGGTTGCATTCTAGTGGTGAGAATCTTGGTGAAAATCCTATAAATAACATTAACTAAACTGATAGGCCTGAAATCTTTGAAGTCCTTTGCATCCAACTTTTTCGGGGCAAGCACAATGTGTGTATTATTTAGTTCTTTGATGAGATTTCCCATTCTGTAAAACTCATTAACACCTTCAAAATATCTTCAGAGCATATTTCCCAACATCTTTGGAAAAATTTAGCCGAAAAGCCATCAGGACCTGGCGCCTTATCCCCTTCTAAAGCAAACACAACCTTTTTTAATTCCTCAATGGTGACAGTTTTTGAAATACTTTTAAATCTCTCAGCAGGTATCAGATTATTAGGAATGGAGTCTAAAAGGAAAGAGGCCGCTTGCTCATTGTAGGAGTTATTCTCAGTGAGGAGGTTTTTGTAAAAATTGAGTGCTTCTGTTTTGATGTCCTCTGGATCCTTAGTAATGTTTCCATTGCCTTTAGCAACCTCAGATATTCTGTTACAAGCTCTATGCTTGAGGGCTGTTAAGTGAAAAAATTTTGTATTCCTGTCACCTGCTTTAAGCCAAAGGGCTCTAGACTTCATTCTCCAAAAGGATTCTTCCTGATTGTTTATATTATGCAGATCCAAAAGGAGTTTTTTTTCCCGTTGATGATCCTCAAGAGACATACCTTTCATGGAAACATTTAGCTCAAGCTCTTCAAGCTGTTGCTTAAGTTCTTTCTTCTTTTCAAAAATGTTTCCAAAAACCTCTTTATTCCAAATTCTAATCTTTTGTTTAACATTCTTCAACTTCGTAGAAGCTGAATTGGGCTGTCCTGTTATCATCTATACTATTAGGCATAAATCATGTTTCTTGTGTAGTGTTAAATTATCTTTTCTATGTAACTTTATCTTACCATTGTTTATTATGTGTTTCACTTACTTTATTTATAGATTGCTTTGAATACTTAATTTATTGTCTTTTGACACTTTTTTGTCCCATGTTTGTTGATCTATATGTTTATAATATATGTGACATTGTTTGTAGTAAGCACTTTCTTCTTTTTATTTCGCATGTATTCCTTCACTATTGTTGTCTTGTGGAACTTAGTGTCTCATGTTTGTGGTTTTATGCCTCTTGTTTGTGTGGCATGACTGATTTACTTGAATGCATGACTGATTTATACTTGCTTCTCTATATGCGGCATGCATGTATTCATTGTGATTATCTTATAACAATGTTTTTTCTTTGAATACATCTTTATACCTTGATATGACTCTTTTACATATTATTCCTAGTCTTTTTATTCACATTTTCCTTAGTACTTTATTTCTCTTAAACATGATTTATGTTACTATTATTTCTTGTGGAATTTTTCTTTCTTTATGCACCATAGTATCCAACATGTGCACCCCTTATAGGAATAGGATCCTAATGAAAACCATCATGTTAGATCTCCATGTGATCTTATGCAAGTTATTAAAACTAAATATAATTAAATATTATTTTAAAGTAACTTACTGTAACTTTGCATACAATAAATTATAGTAGGTTACTTTAGTTGTCTTAACATGCATACACCATTTGAAGCATCCATTTGACATACATTAACCAATGTGAGATTATTAAGCATAAATAACCATACACAATAACAAGAGAGAACACATGAAAACCAGATATAAAGTGGGAAACCCTCAAGGGGAAGAAAACACACTTAACCTTTGCATATATTACTCAACAAAAATAATCAAGTGAATATCACACATCACAAGATATTTCTTTAGTGAGGGACCAACCCCTAGTTTAGTTAGGCAACAACCCTACAAGGAGGATACAACACCCCATGATGACCAAGCACCAACTTAGCCACCTCAAATGAAGATCACTTGATGTACTTGTTGCGTAAACAACTGATTATGATAATTTTTCAGTTGTCTTCACTTAAAAATCTCTCAAACATCTCTCACTTCTCTCAAGAATTCACCTATAAATCTTGATTAGGTCATATGACCTTGAACACCTGTTTCTCTACTCTTATCAAATCTTCATGCCTTTTCTTAGTGCTTCCCTAGAGGCCTCGAGGGTGAATCATTCCTTAAAAACATTTAATTTAGTTTTCTTAACATGCATACACTATTCAAAGCATCCATTCAACATACATTAACCAATGTGAGCTTATTAAGCATAAAAACCATATACAAGAACACGAGAACACATGAACACTAGATACAAAGTGGGAAAACCTTAAGGGGAATAAAACCCACTAAACCTTTGCATATATTACTCAACAAAAGGACTCAAGTGAATATTACACATCACAAGATATTTATTTAGTGAGGTACTAACCCCATAAGGAGCACCAACCCCTAGTTTAGTAGGGGAAAAACCCTACAAGGAGGATACAACCCCACAAGATGACTAAGAAATAACTCAGCCACCTAAAATGAAGATCACTTGATGTACTTGTTGTTTCAACAACTGATTGTGATCACTTTGTCAATTGTCTTCACTCAAAACTCTCTCAAACATCTCTCTCTCTCTCTCTCTCTCATTATTTTCTCAATAATGCACCTATAAATTTATTAGGTCCAATGACCTTGAACACCTTCTTCTCTACTCTTCTCAAATATTCATGCCTTTATCATGTGGATCAACATCATTATGGTCTTAGTTGTTATGGTAACATTATATGCATATATGTGTGTGTAGACTCTCTCTCTCTCTCTCTCTCTCTCTCTCTCTCTCTCTCTCTCTCTCTCTCTCAATATCAAAGCTCATATATTTTTAATCATCATTTGCAAACTTCTTAAACATGGAAAACATAATTAATTAATCATTAGAAAATATTGTAATCTATAAGATAGTTTTATTCTTCTATGAAGTTAATCAAAGAAATGTGGGTATAAAAATTAACAAATTATTATAAATATATAGTGTAATCACTTAAGTGACAATTTGAAGACTCATGAATAATTCAAAATATAACCCATTTATAAAAGTAACAAATGAGAGCATAAGATGTGAAGATGTTACCATCACAATATTATTGTTAGTCACTATATGCTAGAGTTACTATTATGCAATCGAGGTAGACACCTATTCAACTAACACATTAATTCCAATAAAAGGAGAACATCTATCAAAAAATTGTAATGCTTATTTCACTAAATTGGGACTTATTCCAATCCCAATAGCTAAAAAATATATTGAATATCAGAATCCGATATTGCTATTTTGGATTCCTAAATGTCAAATATTGGAATTATCTACACTCCAAAATCACACATATCGGATTCCAATATCGCATATATTGGAATCCAAAATCACATATATTGGAATCCAAAATCACCTATATTGGAATTATATGTACTCCAAAGTCCCATATATCGGAATCTAGAAAATCAAATATTAGAATACATTATACGGGTTGGTGTCCACTAGCCATTATTTATGATTTGTTATGTACAAAACATGTTTATGTTTTATAAGTGCTAGCCATTGGCTCAAGTATTTATGATTATGTTATGCGCTGAGAACATGTTTAAGTATTTTATAAGGGCTAGCAAGACAATAAGTATTATTTATGTTTGTCTTAGTGAAGCTCGATTTTTTTCCCCTCGAATTCATTTTTGATCAAATATAATCCAGAACATCTTCTCTTGTCCTTCAATGGTTGCAACAAAGGCCACAACATTTGTGGTGTTAAATTTGGCCTTTGTTTATCGTTTTTTTAAAAATCATTTTTATCCATAAAATAGTTGCAAATATTTGAAATAACCATCACATATGACTTGCATATTTTAGATATGACTGCCAATTTTTATAGATTATTTATATATTAATTATATTAAAAAAATTAAAAAATAATCAAGTATATATAGTATAATTTAATATTTATTTTATGAACACTGTAAAAAATACTATTTTACAAATTTTCAAGGGCAAGTTTTTCCAATAATTCACCATAGAAGAAGTTATTCAATCATACTATCATCTTATAATCAGTGAAAATATAAATCCTCCCAACTTATATTTCAAAAATCTCAACATTATAGAATAGAGTTACATAATACATTCATAATAACATATGAATGTATATATTATTCGCAATGTTAAGCATTACAATCATAACAACATTCTGAAAAGATAAATAGTTATTTAGCATTTTCTTGCTCCAAGTATTTGATGCCCTCTACCACATTCAATTCCTGAGACACTATTTGTGATATTTTTTTGTACAAATCGGCCATCAACCATTTATCTTTTGTACAATCTTTGCATCTGCTTTTCATACCCACCATAAAATTTTCAAGAGGGTTTCCCTTTGCACCTAATGTAATACATAGAGTATTTTTTTGAATTGTATGAAAAATTGTTTCTACTCCAAACATTTTCTAGGTCTCTTATTGTTATTCCCTCGACTATATTGCAATGTTCCTTTCCCCAAGTGAGTCTTGGATTCAATATGGTCGATATTTTTTTTATTGAAGCCCGTTGATATATTTTTAACATCAGCAGAAATGAGAGTTTCAGACCAGAATCCCAATTCACAATATGGTGATAATAATTTTATAAATTTTGATAGGCCACCTCACAGGTTGACAGCTTTCATACCGAACCTAAATGACATCTTCCTATTGTATGTTTTTTTATCCCATATAACAAGTCCTCCATATCCAAAATAAGTAAATAACTCTTATCACTACCTACAGGGAAGTAAAAAAATTCTTTTCATTAAACCGCATATATGAATTAAAAACAATTGAAATAAACATCATTTTAGCTTACGACTAACAGTTACCGATTGAGATTGCGGCTTGGATTACACCGCCTTTACACGCTGCTAGATTTGTTGATGTAAGATCCATTTTAAATAAATAATCATCAATTCATAATCTATTTCTTCCTATTAAAAATGCGAGCATAATGCATTTGAAATAAACATTAATCATTTCATAATCAATTTCATGTAGTGGAAAACGTAACTGGATAAACATAGTGTTTTTGTGGTGATATGGTAAGTACAATATCAATTATTCTTTGTCTTATCATTTGAATTTAGTGGCCGTTAAGCTACAATTATATTAGTTGAAACACCCTTTGGCAGAGAACAGTCCTCAACTATTGGTGAGGATTTGTGACCGATAGGCTATGCCATCATTGGCCAAACTACACTTATCTGGAAAACCTTTAATGAGGCTAGCCAAGTGTTGTTTTAGATACGTACGAGGTGGATCAAGTCGTATGTAGTTTTGTTTATGATGATGTTGAATCCAAACCAATGTTAATTCAATGTAAGTAGTCAGTATGTAATACTGAATCAGTGAAACATTGTAGATAGTATGCAATTGTAAATCAACGAGATATTGATGAATGTAAGGTTTTTTAGTCAAACCATTTTTGTATTGAACATGGATTCTTAGAGTTCACTAAGTTCTATATAGTTCGTTTTAAATTGTTATCGTATCTTACAAATGGATTTCCTTAAAAATTTTCTTCAACCCTAAGCCAAGCATATAAAATAATGTTTGTTAGTTATCGTTTCCTATAAATTTGTGGGCCTTATAAATAATTTTGTTGTAAAATACACATGGATATCATATCGTTTCCTATAAATTTGTGGGCCTTATTGATTGTTTGCATAATCATTTATTTTCTTATAAATTTGTGGGGCTTATTAGCAGTTTGTTTATAAATTCACATGATTAACATACCTGGATCTGATGGCATTTTCATGGCCATTGTTCCCGCGTCCTCCACATCTATCATCTGAATTGTAAAAAACATAACTTTGTTAAAATAATTAAAAACCATGGCAATTGAAGATAGATCTCATTAAAATTATTTATAAAATGATTGAAAGTAAATCACCATGTTGAATTGGTTGTGTAGCATCACGGTGAAATGGTTGTACATCAACTTTTATAGCTTTGTGGTTGTCTGCATAAACAATAATTGTATAAGTAGCATATTTAGGTTAAAAGCCATTAAAAAAATCACTTGTTGAAGTTGTTTTTGGAGACGAACCTTTCTTCATATGAGAATAGTAATGTTTTAGAAACATCACTTGACTATGTGTCTCAACAATAAAAATGATAGATAGTTTGGAATCCACCAATGCACTGAGAGAGTGAAACTATCTGTTGTAAAGCACTAGTACTAGATAATTTATGGAACAACATCGAGTGAACATATTAGCCCAAAACTCATACGATCTTTTGCAAAGAAAAGGATGGATGTTTCCTTGTAGGCCAATTTTGCTTGCAATTACCAATTTTGTGGCAGTTTCTCCATCCAATCCATAGTGACCTCTTCTTTATAATCATCGTTATTTTTGCAATTGTGCACACAAGATATTGTGTACATAAGAAAAAAACTTTGAATATCTTGTTACTATCGTAGAGTCTGTAGCATCCATCCAAAATTGATACTCCAATGTCTTTAACCTTTTCCATGTATCTTTGTATGGTTTTTCTTAACATTTTGAATAACCAATTGGTATTAGAACAATAATAATACAATCCAGCACACTGGTTCTGATAACTATGTGAAATATATATTTATGACATACTTTATTCATTATGTCTAAATGTCTATAACTACTCTAAGTATGATATTTTAAGCATAGCACTTGGTGGGAAATTCCACAAAAATCTATCAAAAAAATGAGAAGGATTACACTTTTCCTAAACGTAAGTATGGCCCTCTTCACAATAGCCATTTTCATGGAAACAATGCTCTCTATAAGGTCATGGTGGGTTAAACCTATTTGAGAAAAGATTTGATTATTAACAATGTTTTTTTGAGTACCACTACAACAAGGGTCTATTCTCTCTTACTCTGACTATAAGTTAGATTTAAAATACTAATTGAAGAAATTTATTCCAAATTGTTTGAACTTATGTTAACTTATTTATAGTGTCAGTCTTCTTAGGTTGCAAACATTTATTATCTGTACACTTTTGGCTTGTATCCATGGTAGAAACAAGCACTACACTATAAATACTCAAATAGGGATCAAGCCATATGTATTGTCCATAAAATATATTGTTTGTAACATATAATTCACAATGTTTCGTATCAGAAAAATTATTTACCTAACACTTAGTTTCATTCATTATTGAAAGTAACGACACAATGGATGCTAGTTTCAATAGTTTATTTTATTGGAAATTATGGTAAAATAATAAATCACGACCTAGTTGAGTGACCACAAGGCTCCTACCATTACGGTCATTGTAAACACTATATGTACAACTTTGAATCGCTAGTGTTTTTCATTGATTATAATTATATCATGTTGGCTGGAAGGTACTGGGAGACAATAGCTGCACTGCATACCATATAGAGGGATCAAGCCTTACGTAGTTCCCATAAGGTATATTGTTTGAAACACATAATTCACATCGGATCTTATAGAGAAAATGCTTAGCAAACGCTAAGCATTTTTTCCTTATCGAAAGTAAGGGCATAGTGGATGCTAGGTTCAACAGTTTAATAATTTGAAAAAATGATAAAATAAAATATCATGCTCTAGTTTAGCGGTCGCTAGGCTCCCACCATTACTACCAATCATTATAAATACCATACGATATAGCTTTGGGTCGCTACTATTTTTTCATCTATTTTTTATTAAATATTTAAACAATTTTTACAGGAGCTCAGAACCTAGGGATTAGAGGATCCCACCCAAGTAAAACATAGACCATACCATAAACCATCCAAACCAAAATTGAAATAACAAAACACCTGCAAGCATGCAGGGAGACTAGAAGCCCAAACGCCACACCAGAGACCACTAGAAAAAAACCTAAGACCAAAACCAGACATAGCAGAAAAATTAAACCAGAGAAGTAGGTAGAGAGGACCAACCACCTTCTTGCCTCTCGAAGTCCCCCTTCATGATCCGTCTGAAGGAGGAAGTTGTAGGTAAAACCAAGCTTGTGACGAAGCCTCGTGATGCCCGTAGACTCTATGAAGACCGATGTTGAGAGACTTGGGAGATAAAATTTCTCAAGACATTTCCCTTTAGAGATCCATTTTGCATAGACAACATGCACCTCTTAGGTGGATTTCATCAAGACCACAATCCTAGCTTACATCTCCACTATCACTTGCTGCGCCTCCTCCAAAGCTTTGTCCCTCCCAAACCAAGTCAGGAAAAGGATGAGCTTTACCAAATTTCTCTAGTGCTTCCACCAAGTTAGCTTAGTGCATGGGTTTTATGAAATGCATCGCTATCACCCTGACCTCCTAAATATTTTACGCCTCACTAATGAAGCCCGACATGAACTAGGAAGCCACCTCAGAGTTAACATGAGAATGAGATGAATCCGCTAGATATTCCACCCCTAGAATGTGAGTAATGTATTCCTTGACAGAATCAAAATAGGCCCAAAAAATAATCTGTAAGTGAGCTTTGAAACCCGCCTATGAAATGCCATCTCCCTCTTCTCTCCATCCAAGAACAATAGCAACAGAGCCTAAAATCCCATGGAAAACTGGAATGAAACCACCACCGTCATGGGCCACCAAGCTAGAGATGATATGGAAACAACCGCACCACCTCAAATTAATGAGCCTTGGGGCTCCCTTCCGAGCAATAATTTCTTCCAAATCCTCCCATTCACACACATGCTCGAAATAAGCAACGAAACCCACTATAACCAAATTTGGCGTGCTCATTTTTATTCAATGAAAGACCCATAAATCCTTAAGCCATTTTTCCCGATCAAACCTTAAAAAAAACAAATACCCAATACACTAAAACTCAATAAAACATACCCAAAACAAAATCACTTCATGCCGATCAATCCTCTAGAATCTCCACCTCTCCTTCATCGATCTTTGATTGTAAATCCTTGGGATCCTTGCCATCGACAGTGCACCCAACAGAAACACGCGTACCCAAAAATCTCCTTCACAGTTCCTGCAAGATGTTTTTCCATGGATCGGGGCTTTGTGACCTTTGCAATTTCAATAAGCTCGTCAAACGAGATGTTCCTAGTATGTTTAATGTTTTTCTTTTTCTGTCACATTTAGGTTCCTTTAAGGATTTAATCACCAAGGAAAGCTATATTGGGAACAACTATAACTTTAGCCTGATGATTTTGTACATTGAGCTTCATGGTAACCCTCAAACCCTTCCAATATCTTGTAGTCTCCTTTATAATGTCTTCTTTGATTTTTTTGGTGAAATACCCAAAGGAAAATTTTAAGACCCAATGAAGAGGTCGTTTCAACTTCTCCTCCTGTCACATGGATAAATACCTCCACAACCTAGAGATGGGCCTAACTTTGGCAGATTTTTCCCTCGACCCTTCGAACCATTCCTCTTCCACAAATCCTCTACAACTCCGTGGCCTCTTACTAAAAGGGAAGACTAGGAAAAACCCTACGTCTCTATCTGTACTTGGACTTAGGGTTGTTCTCTTTTGTTTTCTTTTTTAAGTAATATATGTTGTTATTTCTTAGAGTGATTAAGGTACAATATTAATGGTATGTAATGTTTTTTTCCTATTTTTTCCTATGTTGTTATCTCTTAGAGTGATTAAGGTACATGAGGGATCAAGCCTTACGTATTTCCCATAAGGTATATTGTTTGAAACACATAATTCACATCGGATCTTATGGGAGAAAATGCTTAGCAAACGCTAAACATTTTTTCCTTATCGAAAGTAAGGGCATAGTGGATGCTAGGTTCAATAGTTTAATAATTTGAAGACAACAATAAAATAAAAGATCATGCTCTAGTTTAGAGGTGTTAGGCTCCCACCATTACTACCAGTCATTATAAATACCATACATATATAGCTTTGGGTCGCTACTATGTTTTCATCTATTATGTAGTAATCACAAGACTTATTGTTTGTAACATATAATTCACATTTGTTTTTATGAGAAAAATCTTAACGAATGCTAAGTTTTTGTATGTATTGAGTGGAATGCCATAACCTAATGAATTGATTGGTATAGCTTAGCGGTCACCAGGATCCTGCCTTTACCTCTTATCAATATAAACACTATCTTTAAGGTATATTGTTAGAAACACATAATTCACATCAGATCTTGTGGGAGAAAATGCTTAGCGAACACTAAGCATTTTTTCCTTATCGAAAGTAAGTGCATAGTGGACGCTAGGTTCAACAGTTTAATAATTTGAAAGAAGCGATAAAATAAAAGATCATGCTCTAGTTTAGCAGTCACTAGGCTTCCACCATTACTACCAGTCATTATAAATACCATACGTATATAACTTTGGGTCACTACTATGTTTTCATCTATTATGTAGTACTCACAAGACTTATTGTTTGTATCATATAATTCACATCTGTTATTACTAGAGAAAATGCTTAGCGACTGCTAAGCTTTTTGTACGTATTGAGTGGAATGCCATAACCTATTGAATTGAATGGTATAGCTTAGTGGTCGCTAGGCTCTTGCCTTTACCTCATATCAATATATACACTATCTTTATAGTTTTGGATCGCTATCCTTAATATGTAGTTCCCATAAGATACATAGTTTTCAACTCATATTTTATCTCGTTTACAATAAAAAAATGCTTAGCGACCGCTAAGATCCTTTACTTATTAATAGAAACGACATATCAGACCCTAAGCTCAATTTTTTTAATTTTGAAAGTAGACATAAAATAATAAATCGATTTAGCTTTAGCGGCCACTAGTCTCCTACCTTTACCTTTTCTCATTTTAAACACTATCTGTAAAGTTGTGCATCACTAGGCTTAGTATGTAGTTTCCATAAGATACATGGTTTTCAAGACATATTTCACATCGTTTCTTAATAAAGAAAAATTCTTAGCACCCGCTATGCTCCTTTACTTATTGACAAAAATGGCATATCAGACCCTAGGCTCATACATTTCTTATTTTGAAAATATATGTACAAAGTAACTCTAACCGTATAGTCTTGGATCACTAGCCTTATTATGTATCCCTAATAGCTTGTTTGAACTTGCCATGTGGCACATTCTAATTGGATAATTAATTTATATTAGCTCCCACTATAGCTAATAATGTAGAAATCGATTTTGATAAAGGATGGAATGTGAATGTGTGTGTGTGTATTATTCTAATAATCTTCAAAACTATGTTTAGGATATATTTCTTCTGTTTTTTATTTTAATATATTTATTTGTTATGATTGATTTATTTGTATATTGTATAATATATTTGTTATTATGTTTATATTATTATAGGCTATAGAAAATGAAAAATGTTTAGTTTTTAATTTTTAAACCATGGGAAAATAAAAATAGGGAAATATGAATTTCCCTCATTTTCGGATATTTGAAATTTTAATAGCCCACCCTTTTGCTTTTAGAGGGGGAAAGTGAAAATTTTAAATTTTTGTATCCCACTCTTTTTCTATTTTTGAATTTTATTTCGTGAAATGTGCTAAACAAATTATTAAATACCTTGGAGAAATATTGAGTAGGGTTTTGATTTTTTCGATCAATATGAAAAATGTGTCTTCAAATAAAAAAATACGCATAGACCGTTGATTATAGGGCTGAGTGTTCAAATGCAAGTTTTTTTTTGCATGCGATTATAATCGTGTTCAGAGAAAGGTACAAAAATAAGTACAAAGAGGATGAAAAAGAGGACGCACATGAAGGAGGATAACAGGGTAAGTGCAAGAAGTTGGTGGACAAAAAAGGGGTCATAAGTGGACATCATATTGCAAAAATAGAAAAATCTCAACTTGTAGGGATTATTAGCAATACGTGCACTCAAAATTAGAAAAATTTATATACATATGAATTGTAGCATCTAGAATCTAGTTTCTAAAATACATTTTTTTTTTAAAAACGGACAATTTTAGCTATATTAAACACTCAAAATTATATGACTTGGTTTTTTTTTTTTTTTAAAAACCTATAAGATTGTAGTCCATTTGACCGTAATTTGGATGACCAAATCTTGATATATATTTTTTCCTTTGGTGAAAAGTTAGATGCCACTCCCAAAAAAAAAAAATCATGGAGCGCTCTCCAACAACTCTCCCATGCCCTAAACCCTGTGCAAATGGAAGCGGTGGAGGCGGTGGTGATTTTAGTTTGGACTAGTTGATCAGGGGGGTCTCCCTGGATTAAAAAAAAAAGGTTTTGTGGGTGTCGCTAAAGCTTTTAACCATGTTTTAGTTACCACTATTGACAAGAATGCATCCTCATTTTCCCCTCTCGTGGAAATCGATGCTGGATAGGAAGGAGCCGTCGGCTCAAGTCATGGTGGAGTGGTAGCTCCTGGCAAGGGTCTATCCATAGGCCGATCTCATAATGGTGTTCGAGATGGCAGTTTTGGGGTGCATCCGGAGGAAAACAATGAAATCGATCTTGTCTTAAAGAGGAAAAAATAGAGCTTTGCTGCTATTACAAGATTTGCTTCCCTAATCCCTTCTAAGCCTATGGATTTTGTAAAGAAACCTCCTTGTTGTTTTCTTTGGTGTGCAGAGGTTCTGAAATCTGAGACTTATTTCAAGAAAAATGGATTGATATGCAGATTTAACAATTTCTGCCCTGGGCTCCCGACATTACATGAGTGGATCTCAACTCACTGGAGGCCTCTAATGTTAGGTAAATTAGACATTTACCCTCAATCCAGGGGTTTCTTCATTATTGTTTTTGATAAAATTCCTGATAAGGATGAGATTTTTGGTAAAGTTTGGGATTTTCAATCCCATTTTTTGCTAATGAAACCTTGGTTCCCTCTCTTTAACCCGATGACTGAAAATTTCTATGTTAAGCCTATTTGGGTCTGTTTACCAAATTTACCTCTCTATTTTTGGAGTGAGAATTGTTTCTTTGTCAATTGGGAATACTCTGGGTAAAATTATGGCTATAGACCCACGGACTTTGGCCTATGACTACACCTTCTATGCCCGTATATTGGTGGACTTGAATATTTCTGTTGATTTCCCTGCATCAATTGAGCTCAAAGTGGAGGACAGGGTTTGGATTCAGATTTAGACTATGAAGGGTTTCCCTTCAGATGTAGAACTTGTTTCTCTCTCGGACACTTAGCTTCAGATTGTCAGGTTGTGAGGAAACCTGTCAAGAGTAGAAATTCATGGTGGAAGAATTCTGACCCATGTCAATTGGTTGTTAAAGGACCATTGGATAGTGATTCAGAGGTGGATTCAGAGAGTGAGGATGATTCAACCTCAAAGAATGAGGAGCCGGCTCCTCATCATTCTTCTACTTCACTTGATGGAAACTCCACTACATTTGTTTCAATAGAGACTCAACTTCATGTGGAGAAAGAGGACTCTGAAATACTAGGTCATAGAAATGAAAATGAAGATCCGAATATCGAAAAGGGTTGGACTAAAGTGTGTCAAAAGAAGAAAGGGAAAATTGTAAATGTTGCCTTTAAAAGGAATTTAAGATCCCATGGGAAGGGATCTCTTAGCTAAGTTTTTGTTGTTTTGTTGTGTTTTGTTTCCTTGTTGTGTGCATTTGGAAGAGGCTGGATCTACTGGTTCCTTTAGTGCAATATATTTTTCTCCATATGTATTGGGGTAGGGTCCCCTTAACCCTTATTTTACCATTAATAAAAAAAAAGTTATATGCCACTATCTATCTTGGGATAGATTTTATTTTAGATTTTTTTGAGCAATATTTTATTTTTATGATTTTTTTCATGAAAGTGGTCTAAAAACATAAAGAAAATGGAGCACTTTCCATTTTCCCACCATAACTTCATTAAAAAATATTGAAATCAAATAATTTTTTTGAACGTGTATATAATTTCACCATGGTTGGGATGGTATAAGTTTTATCACATTCTGACAAGTGAAACAAAATTTGTAATCTTAAACGTAGACATGAACATTCACGGGAAAAAGTGTCTTAAAGACCTACTATTAGTAAAAATTATAAAATGATATTTATCATATTATATTCACTTTAAAATCAATATTTATACAAATATAACAGTCTCCCCTACGTGATGGTACCATTTTTATGACATATTTTTGACTTTTCGGCATGGTTCAAGTACGCATAAGACTAAATTTGATGTTTTGTTGTTTTTGATGTAAAATTCAGGATTTGATGTCCACTGATTTGTCCCCCAACTTGCTGCACTTACCCAAAAAAAGAGGTTGAGAAATGGATTGTGATGATTATTTGAATGAGATAGCAGATGGAGGTTTCATAGACATCATAAAAATGAAATCATTTTAGATATTACTAAACTAGGTATTTATAGTAAAGGTGTACCTTTTTTATGCGGGATCTATTAGTTGCTCTATAGTCAACTGGTTTCGTGTTTCACATGATAGTCCAATCGTGATCCACACAAGCCCTACTTTGTCCTACTAAATCATGCTCCATAGTCAAGCCTTTTCTTTTGATCTTTGTGCAAACTTCCTTGTTCTTCATGAAAAATCACTTTTTTTGTGCGTTAACGAAAGAAATTTCAATCACTTTTCTTCTCTAGTATTTATCTTTGTTTAAAGCTTTCCCATTTCCACCATTCTATGTCTCTCTTTGGCTATTTTCATTTTGATTTTTATTTGTCGTCCATGCAATTTGTTTTTAGGATAATGATAGCTTCTAGCACACTCACCTTATTTTTAATTTTATTTTGGTTGGGAGAACCCAAAATAGTTTAATTTTGTTCATCAAGATGATGCAAACAAACCTCATTAATTAATGCATATTACATTTTTTACATGGTTTCCGCTTAGATATTTTAGGAAAATATATGACGTTAAAAAATTAATTCAAAACTATAAAACTATATTAAGAATTCAATTGTATGATAATTATTTAAAACTATATACGTGTTTCAATGTATAGTTAACCATATGTAATGTCTTCATCATTTTTATGTGTTGGCTTGGAAATTTGTCTTGAGGACAAATTTAGGGTTTTCCTCACCAACACTATGGGAATCTAAGTCCCTCTACTTTGAATGGTGCAGCTACCATATTATGCATGTAAAACAGGTGGATTCAATGGTGGTTTTTCAACCAGAGATCCATAGGGGCACTCCACTGACCCTATGGAAAAGCCTGTAATTTCTTGCTAGGGAAGAAATTGGTTTGAGAGTGGGAAAGGGGAGTGAGAATGAAGACAAGAAGATCAATAATGAAGGTAGGACATCAGAGGCCCACATACATTGATCAGAAGGTTCATAACATGCATTAGATATCAGAGGAAGAACAAATTTACAAAACCCTAGCTACAGGACCAAAAAGAAACCCTTGGTCACAAAGTACCAATTCATTATTACATCAAAGAGACTTAAAAATCCTTCTTTTCTTATTGAAACCAGAGCAGAAACTTGTACAATGAGTGGAAATAGAAGAAAATTACATAAAAGGAAGAATAGAAGAAGATTGACTATCATTTTTGTCCTCTATTCCTAAAATACATTTACAGTATCCAAATTCAATTGCCAACCCATACAATGACTTCCAGAGGACATGAAATAGCCCACAAGGGGTGGTTACAAATTCCCAAAGCATCCAAGAAATGGTTTTAATTAAATCTAATCATTCGGGTTGTTTCTAGTTCTTGATTTATAGAGAAACAACTTTTAAGGGAAATGCAAGAGAATTCATAATTATGTACAAAGAGAAATGCAAGAGAATTCATAATTATAACTATTACAAACTTCACGGGTTTGAATATGAACCGTTAGATTCATTTTCGTAATTTTAAACTTGAGCCATCCACGTGGAAGAAGGTGATTGGAGTGGTCATGAAGAGCACCTTTTCATTTTATAACTTTTTCTAAATTTGGAAATTTGGAACAATTTCCTCCATGACCCGATTTGATTTTTCAAAGAGGACATGTGGCACCATTTGATTTGATATGGGGTCGCAGCTCAAATTAGAAATTTTTGAACCTTTATTGGAAAAAGGCTCAAAATCACAAAAACCTCTACCGGCCACATCCCACATGAACACATGGCATCTCTTGATTGGCTTGCGAGATCATGACTCAATTTGGAGCATTTTGAACCTTTGGGAAAAAATAGCTTAACGTTACAAAAAAATCCACCGGTCCGCATGAATGCGTGGCACTATTTCATTGGCAATGGGATCACGGGCCAATTTAGAGCATTTTATCCCTTTGGTGAAAATGGCTCAAAATCATAAAGTTCTCCGCTAACCCACATTCCCATGTGAACATGTGGCAACACTTGATAAGTTGTGGGGGTCATGTATAAATTTTTACTTTTATCCCCAAAGGCTAAAAACTTGAAAACTTGCTAAAAGCCCATCGACTAGTTTGACCGGTCAACAGGGACATGTGGCACCTCTTGATTCATTGTGAGAGTGCAAATTAATTCATATCTTGTAACTTTTAAGCCAAAAAGACTTAAAGTTTTAAAATCCTCCATCGAACCATGCTCCCACTTTGACTTTTTAACATTAGAACGGACACGTGTCAACATCCGGTTGGTTGCGGGGATCAAACCTTATTATTTTCTCCTGCTCCACTTAGGCTCGTGGGTCCACCATCACCAATTGAAAATTTTGCCGAAAAGACAAAGTGATAAAGAAATCTCCTCAGCCCCACTGGTCCACCTTGGGAAATAAATGCAACTTAGGTCCACCGAGCCATATCTTACAAAATATGAGTTAGAATGACTTCTTTACCTTTTTGGAAAGGGGAAGAAATTTTCCATCCGATGAAGCAGGTTCTAAACATCTTTGGGCCCTTGGAAAGTACCAAAAATCAAAATACTTAGATTTGACCATTTTCAAAGGGTACTAACTCAAAAATTTAGGTTTAGACCTGGAAGAATGAAGGAAATTTTGAGGGGGCAACAATCTCGCTCTATCTTGGGGACATGATATGGCTTGAACAGGGAGAAAACATGGCATGAGGATCCGAATCACAAGTTTAAAAACATAAAACGTTGACCAGTGCCTTATCCATTGGGCCTTACAGAGTCATGTACAAGTTCTGAAGAAGGAGAGAAGGAAGAAAATGACACACAAACCAAAGACACACCAAAATAGAAAGGGAAAGCCAAAACATACAATAGAAAAGGGAAAAAAACCTATGATACAAGGTGAGGGACAACTCATTTTCACTGATGATATAGCTTCAAATATTTCCCACTTCTAGGAAATCCTAATGGAGTTCCATGAAAGTAGGATAAGAGAAAAACATTCTCACCACAAGTTCCATGAATTTGAAAAGGACCTAGCGACAAAGAATCAAATTTTCCATGACTACCCTTTGGTTCTCTTCTCTTGTCCCAAAGTAGAAAAAAGTCTCCGAATCTAAACTCTTTTGCCTTAGTTCTTTTGTCAAAGAGTTTCTTTACTTTCAATCGATGTTCTTTGATTCTATCCACCACCCGAGATCTTCTTTCCTCCAAATTTTCAATTGTCAATAGAGTCCTTTTTTCGCCATCCTCCACATATTGAAGCAATTTAAGAGATGGAATTTCAATTATGATGGGGATCTCTGCTTTAACTCCATCTAACAGCTGAAAAGGTGATGTACCTATGGACTTCTTGGGAGTGATCCTATCAACCCACAAAGCATCATATAATCTCTTGTGCCAATTCCTTTGGTTCTCATCAACAAGCTTCCTAAAAATGGTTACAATGTTCTTGTTGCTTGACTCAGCTTGACCATTTCCTTGTGGATAGTAATCAGAAGAATGGGATAGAGAGATTCCAAAGGCATAACAGAACTCTATCAACTCCTTTGAAGATAAATAAGTAGCATTTTCTACAACAATCTTCTGAGGAACTCCAAAAATGGACAATGATGTATTCTTGATTAAGCTACATACCACTTTAGAGCTAGCTTGTTTGGTTGGAATGGCTTCTACCCATTTGGTGAAGTATTCTATGGCAGTGAGCACATAAGTATGCCCTACACTTGAATGAGGATTCAACACACCAATGAAGTCCAACCCCATTGTTGAAATGGTCCTTCAATGATCACATGCATGAGGGGAAATGCAACTAAATGTGGTTTTCCAACAAATTGTTGGCATGCTTTGCATTTGGAAACCCAACTCGAGTATCAAAAATATAGAAGGCCAATAATATCTACCTATGAGAATCTTGTGGGTAGTGACCATTGTTGAGAAGTTTCCACCACATGCTTGGTCATGATAGGCCTTAAGCAACTTTCCTTGTTGCTCTTTATCAACACATCTAAGGAAACAACCATCCATCCCCTTCTTGTAAAGTGCATGATTCCATATTACATACTTAGTTGCCTTCAACTTGAGAGTTATTATTTGCTTGTAGTCAAGATGAGGTGGGCATTCTCCATAAGTGAGCAGAAAAGAAATATATGCATACCACTCATCAGTAGTGGTTATAAAGAGAACTTGTGGGCAGTTTTTTGAGCAGGTTGAACAAGTGTCATCTTTCTCTCCATGCTGAGATTTGAGAGTTTCATCTTCAGCAATTAACTTGCACAAACCATTTTCTCTTACCAGATTAGAGGGCCTAATCTCCAGATCATACTCTTGAGTCTTTGTAACCTAATTTCCCCTTTTGGCCCCAAGGTCTTGTTGGGTCAAGATGGACTCGATTGCACTTTCAAGGACCATCACCACAGTATGAGAATTGAGAATGTAGAACCTAAATTTCTTCACATCCTTAACCACTCTATATGCATGTTTCTCCACTTGACTGTAGCTTAACTCATGTTTCTTTAAAGCACAGCTCATGAAGGTAATAGGTGCTTCCAAATCTTCATCATTCTTTTGGGAAAGGACAATGAGAAAGAGTGTGTTCGAGGCATAACATAAGAAAGAGTGTGTTTGTTAAAATTTGGGGATACAAGGGTTGGATCTTTAACAATAGCTCTCTTGATCTCTTCAAATGAAGTTTTCCCTTCATGGCTCCATTTGAAACTTGTTTGAGGCTTCATCATAGAGGTGATGTGCTTTGTTAGTTCAAAAAACTTAGGGACAAAGTGGTGAAGAAAGTTTACCTTCCCAAAGAATGAGTGCACTCATTTCTTTCTTGCTGGTGGGATGAGATAGTTCTTGAAGTGGCTCTCACCCTCTCAGGGTCATTGTGTGCTCCATGTTTGTTCACAATGTGCCCCAACAAATTGCCTTATGTGACTCCAAAGATGCATTTCTTAGGGTTAAGTGAAATGTCATGTTTCCTACACTTTGTAAGAACTTGTTCCAAATGACAAAGTGTTCTTCCCTTTTCCTTGAGAATATAGTGAGGTCATCAAGGTATATGACAATGCAATGCTTCAAATATTTAAAAGCCAAGTGTGTTTCTCTTTGGAATTTGGCTCCTACATTGATTAGTCCAAAATGCATTCTACTACAGGAAAAAGTGCCCCAAGGAGTTTTGAAGGCAATTTTACTACAATATTCCTCTACCACTCTGATTTGGTTGTATCCAGAAAATCCATCAAGCAAAGAGAGCATCTCAGATCCAGTGACTACTTGAAAAATTTTATTCATGATGGGAAGAGGGTAGTTGTCCTTGAGTGAGGCTTGATTCAAATTTTCAAAATCAACACATATTCTTATCTCACAATTCTTCTTCCTCACTAGCACAATGTTAGCCACCCATGTTGAGTGATGAATGGGAAAAATGATTCTGGCATTCAACATCTTGGTCACTTCTTCCTTGATGATGTCAACAATCTTTGGGTTATAAGGCCTTTGCTTCTACCTGAAGGGCTTAACACCTTGCTTCAAAGGAATGGAATGGTGCATTTCCTTTCGTTGGAAATATTTGAGTTCTTCATAGGAGTAAGTGAAAACATCAGAATATTTCTTGATTAGAGCAACAAATCTTCTCTTCTCTTCATGTGTACAACATTTACCAATGTTGACTATTTTGGATCTTCTGAAGTTCCAATGTTTTCTTTGTCAAAATCAGATCGACACCGAGAAGATAGCTTTTCTTTATCTTGAATGAATCCATCATGTTTGTCAAATAGATCCTCCAAAGAGACTAAACCTTTGGAAATATTGTTGCCTTTTAGTCCGATCATGCCTTCATCATCAACTATTTCAATTCCATAAATTTCCTTTTCAGCAACAACCTCTCTATGTGGATTGATACTTCCTTCAAAGAAGAGATTATTGAAATTGTCTCTTTTCTCTAAGAAGGAAATTTTTTTTGTCATCATTGAAGATTTGCCAATGATATGCATTATCAGGAACACTAGGTTTGAATACCATCTCAATAGTCACTTTATCTTTTCCAAAATAAGGATGAGGTGTTAATAAAGAAGCTAACACTGTAAAAGAATCAGCCCTTTCATTTTGTTGCCTTGGAATGGTTTCAATAGAGAATGCATCAAAGGATTCAATGCTAATCCCAAACCCTTTTCTATAGTGCTTGAGCCTTGGGTTCTTCACTTGATATTGCTAGTGAATTTGCTTCACTATCACCTCTACATCACCAAGACATCTCAACTTCTTGATTCCCATGCCTTCTGCAACACTCATGCCCAAAAGGAGAGTTTCATATTGTGCTATATTATTTGTGTTATCAAACTGCAATTTATATGCAAAAGGATGCATTTCTTTAGAAGGAGAATACAGAACAACACCAGCTCCTAAGCCTCGCCCTGGTATGACTTCCATTTAACTCCATTTTCCAAATTTTATTTCCTTCTTCCTCCATGAGAAGTGGAAAGGTTTCATCCTTTTTTGATGTGAGAAAGTAGTTTCCTAACTCAGAATATTGAAGGAGAATGTTGGCTCTTGGATCATCAGACTTCTTCACTGTGAATTTCATCTTTCTTACAGGCAACAACCTCTTCATTTCACCTTTGACTGGGATAGTTGCAGATGACCAATCCATTTTTATCTCTCCACCTAGGTCTCTACAAAAACTTCTGCTCAACAGCATGCCAAAAGATGTTGGGATGTCTGCCACTAAGATAGTTAAGAGCACCTTCTTGTCAGGGAAGTCAGCCAGAGCTACTTGTGCATCTTTTATCCTTCCAATCAGTGGCACTTGTTTAGATTCCATTGAATAACAGGCTCCATTCACTCTAGTCAAGGTTAGGCCAAGGGAATTTACAACTTTGAGGGGCATTACATTATCAGAGGTTCAGAATCAATGATACAATTGTTCAACTCAAAACCATTTATGAGGAGGGACAAGTAGAAAGGCTCAACCCTAGTTTTCTTGGAAGCATTGAGAGCTAACATGTTTTGAAATGGAGGTGTGGATGGTGTTGGAAGAAGTCCTTTAGAAATATGACTTGAAGACATAGGGCTACTACCCTGGACTGCATTGATGAATCTGTCAAATTGAGCAGGGTGTGTTTGTAGGTATTCTAACTCTGAAATTTGGACTTTGGTTTTGCTTGCATGCTCCACAAAGTCAAATGGGACAATGTTGGATGAGGAGGAAGTTCTTGTAGTAGAGGAGGGTTTACATGACAAGGGATTTGAAGGAACCTTGAATGTTTTGGATGGTAGGATTTCTCCCAAAGCTGATGTAGTCAGTTTAGCGTAAAGTGAAGGTGTAACCTTTAGATGAACTTTAGGTATCTTTGCAGAGATTCCAATGGAGGGGGAAATGTTCTTAACAACTTGAGAACTAGAAGAAGGAACAAAATATTTACTTAGTATGGCAGCATGTCCTTTGGTAATAACCAAGTCTAGTTTTTCTTTGGCAGAATCCATGGAAGGTGGTAATGGAGAACCTTTATTGATGATCCTCTTTGTTAAACCTCTAAATTAGAATCTTATTTGGTATTCTTCTTCTTGTAGCCACCTGAAAATGGAGTTTTTTTCTTGGACTGTGCTCTGGTGAAAACAACACATGAGAAAATTGGGGATTCCTCATCATCTTCTTCATCATCATCAACAAATTCAAACAGTCCATTATGCATATAAATTTCTTCCACTTAAAGGTAGATTTCATACTCTTCTGTATTTTCTCCCTCAGGTTCATCAGATTTAGATTCCTCTCTTGATTCTCTAGCATCACAGACAACATTGATTGGTGGTGCTTCTAGAGCAAGTTGGCGAGGAGGTGGTGCAATCCTTTCCTATAAGGGAAATTAGGTCTTCTTGGAGCATTTATCATGGTGATTTGTGACAGCTGCTTCTTCAAGGAAACCAAGTCATTTGCCATTTTTTGGAACATTGGATCTATTGTGACTAAACTAGAACTCTGCCCCTTTTTCTTTCCATTTGGGCCTTTCACCTTTCCAAACAGAATTAGGTCATCATTAGTCTCAATTGGAAAGTCCTTAGCATCCCTTAATGTTCTTGGTTGGGCTCTTCTAAGGAAGAAACCAACTTATGATGGCAAGGAACTGATGAAGAAACTCTTCAAGTTGTTTTCAGGAGGAACTACATCTTCAGGGATTCTTCTTGTTACTATCTCAAACCTTACTACAAAATATCTCATGGACTCAGAGACTTTCTTCTTCATTTGCACCAATTGGACAAGAAAATCTTGGAAATCTTCAATGCTCTTGAATCTACTTGATCCAGAGGATCCTCTAAGAGAAACACCGATCTAAGATCTTCTCAGAATAAGTTGCAGTCATTTTTAAAGTGTGGAGAAAAATTATACGATTCCATCGATATATTGTTTTGCAGGAAATGGAGCTCGTTTGCAAAAAGTTATAGCCCACTGAAATTTTTGCTCAGCTGGAAAAATTTGGAGTTTTGTGTAGGTTCGACACACTTGATTATGGAGCAAATGTCTTGGCCTCCTTCTCATATTATCATTATACCAACTTGTGTATATATATGCCTCTGATTGCATTTTTGCTATGCATTTGGGACTAATTGATAAGTGCATATTAAACCAAAGACCAATTCCATATTCCATATTCCACGCATTATTTAACTACCTCCATATTCCACGCATTTAGTTTAAACCTCCACAATCATTATTAAATAATGCACCTAAAACTATGTCAATGCGTATCCATGCACAACACTTATCCATCCACCAAGGCACCCACATCCCAAGCGGCTAAGGTGGCTCAAAAGCCAATACAAAAGCACCCCCTTTGCATTATTAAATGCCTCCTTCATTCATGCACCCACAATGTGGGATAAACCTCTTGAAATCTGCATAAGGAGAAGGAAGTGGAGATATGGGGGGATTTGAACCGTGGTCTCCATGGTAAAAGATAAGAGCTTTGACTGCCGTGCCACTTCTTGGGAAACATTATATAAGGAGTGTTATTGTATTTGAAGTGATATTTGGGTCTGTGCAAAATATTGAAATGCTCATAACTTGAGCTAGGAGTGGAATTTTGAGGAGAAGTAAAAAGTAACCCCTATTATTTTTGATAGAGGAAGACTGTGAGAAGGTCAAAATTTTGTAGAATTATTTGTAAAGAATTATTTTCAAGATTTTAATAGATTGGTCCCATTCAACCAGACTTGGAGACGTAGGCCTCAAGCGCCGAACTCCGTTGTCAATTCTTGTGTCAAATTGTTGGTGAATTCTCTTCATTTCTCTAAATGTTTACATAGTACTTGTAGTTTTAATTCTTTTATTAAAAATACAAAAGGATATAATGCTCAATTTTTACATCGAAAATCAATACAAAGCAAAGAAATGTGTGTGCATAATTTCTAGTTAAATTTAATTTTTAGATCATTGGTATCAGAGCTGATTTTGACTGATTTTTGGTTCAAATTAACTGTTTTTGGATATCAATTTGTGTGTTGGATGTTAACAAGGTCTCGATCTAAGAAGGGTGAAGGAGAGTTAGTTGAAGGAGATCCCAAAATTGGTACCAGATGATCTCAAAGTCCTACAATGGTGGATCGAGAGGAAGAAAACTTTTGTCAATCATTCCTACAGATGAAGGAAATGGTGGAAGAAATGTACCAAGATAGACAAAGGGAAAAGGGAACTAGAGAAGGTAAGAAAGAAGAAAGATTTAGTTCAGATATCCCAAAAAGAGACTCTTTAAAATCTGATTTTCCTTCATTAAAGTTAGATATCAAGTTTGAATTGCCTATGTATACTGGAGAGCTAAATGCAGAGAAGTTGGATAACTGGGTCAAGCAGATAGAAGTATATTGCAGGGTTCAAAGAATTGTTGATGATGAAGAAAAGATTCATTCGAAACTCTTTGGATGGGTGACACAACACTCATTTGGTGGGAGAGTAAGCTTCAGGAAGTGGAAGAAACCAAAGGTATAGAAATCACTTCTTGGTCTGAATTTGTTTCAAATCTTAGGAAACAATTTTATCTTATTGGTTATAAGAAACAAGCTATGATGGATTGGAAAACATTAAGACAAACTAAGGGACAAAGTGTTCAAGAATACACACAAGAATTTAGGAAAAGGGCTATAATTATGGGAATTTCACTAAACACGGAAGAAACCTTGCTCAAATAAATTGGTGGATTGCATAGTTATCTAAGGCATATGATACTTGTTTTAGGTCCTACTAATCTTGATGCAAAGTATGTGTTCAAGCAACCCATTTGGAAGCACGAGGAAAATGAAAAGGAGTCCTCTTTCTCTTATTTTAATCAAAAGAACAAGCAATCTGAAGGAAAATGTTCGAAAGAACAAGGAAAAGGAAAGGGTAAGCATAAAACAAACTCTATTGTTAAGAAGGAAGATGAAAAACCATTTTGTAATCATTGTAAAAAAAACCATGATGATTCTAAATGTTGGAAATTACATCCCGAAAAGAATCCTAAATGGATGGTTAAGAAAGGAAAAGAAAAGAAAACAAACACTATAGTGCATGATCTTGGTTCTGATTCAGGTGATGAAACCAAAATCACAGCTATGATTTTTCAAGGAAAATCAACTCTTTCAATTTCCAACAATAGCACTACAAATGTTGCATCTTCTTCTAGTAAACAAACTATACCCGGTGATAAGAAAAGGAATGATCTTTTCCACATTAGAGTAATTTCAAAGAATATGAAAATTGATACTCTTTTTGATAGTGGATCTCAAGCTAATCTAATTTTTGAGGAGGTTGTTAAGAAACTAGGACTCAAAACTAAACCACATCCTAAGCCTTATCCTTTGGGCTAGGTTTGTGATGATGCAAAATTGCAGGTAACTAAAACTTGTACTTTCAAATTTGCCATTACAGACAAGTTTATAGATGAGGTTGAATTGGATGTAGTTCCTTTGGATATTTGTGGGGTGGTTTTGGGAAGTCCTTATTTGTATGATCGTAAAGCAATCTTCTATAGGGAAGAAAATAAATATTTGCTTGTAAAGGATGGAATTGAGTTTATTGTTAGAGCTCACCATGAAAAGAATAATCTATCCTTAGTAACTATAGGTCAAATGAAAAGGCTTGTAAACTCAAGCAAAAGTTTTGTGCTCATGGTGGTCAAAGCCAAAGAAAAGAACATGAGATGGCTTTTGAGACTTGCGATCTGAAACATAAGAATGAATTGGTAAAAATTATTTCTCATTTTGATGATGTTTTTTAGGATCCACAAGGTCTACCTCCCAAAAGAGGGGTTCAACATGAGATACAGTTGCTTCAGGATGCATCTCTTCCCAATATCGGAATGTATAGGTTGTTAGTAGTAGAGAATGAGGAAATCAAGAGACAGGTAATGGAACTTTTGGCACAAGGTATAATTTGTCCAAGTACATCCCCATGTGGTTCACCAATTATATTGTTTCCTAAGAAGGATGTCACTTGGAAAATGTGAGTTGATTTCCATGCTTTAAACAAGATTACTATAAATAATCGTTACCCTCTTCCTAGAATAGATGATTTACTAGATCAATTAAAGAATGCAATTTATTTCACTAAGTTAGACTTAAGAAGTGGTTATCACCAAGTAAGAATTGCAGAAGGTGATGTGTCGAAAACTACTTTTAAAACAAAACAGGGATTGTTTGAATGGTTAGGGATGCCTTTTGGTTTGTGCAATGCACCAACAACATTCATGAGAGTTATGAATGAAATCTTTAGACCATTCATTGATAATTTCGTTATTGTCTACTTAGATGATATTCTTATTTTCAGTAAGTCATGGGATGAACATGTTAAACACATCCAGAAAGTCTTAGATGCACTAAGGAAAGAGAAATTGTATTTGAAGATGTCAAAATGTGAATTTGGAAAAACATCTTTAATTTACTTGGGTTATATTGTAGGAAATGGAGAATTGAGAATTGATCCTGCAAAAATAGAGGTTATTGTGAAATGGCCTAGACCCACTAATGTGACGGAAGTTAGAAGTTTTCTAGGTGTAGTTCAGTATTGGAGAAAATTTATTGCTAACTTCTCATATATTGCATCTCCTTTGCATGCTTTGACAAGTATTAAATAGGTCTTTCAGTGGGGAGGAAAACAACAAAAATCCTTTGATACACTGAAAGAGAAGATAAGTACTGCTCCAATCTTAGCACTTCCGGATTTACAACATTCATTTGAGATTAAGACATATGCTAGTGACTACGCAATGGGGGCAGTTTTGATGCAGAACAAATGACAAGTGTGTTACCATTCAGAAACCTTTATAAGTGCGGTAAGAAACTATCCAACTTATGATAAAGAGTTGTATGCTTTGGTTCAAAGTGTTAAAAAGTGGAAACATTATTTAATGGGAAAAGAAACAATTATACATATTGACCATCAATCGCTTCAATACTTACAAACACAACCAAATTGCAAATTTCTAGAGATTTCTGTGGATGGGATTTTTGTAACAATTTCATCTTCTAATCAGGTATAAAAAGGTATTCAAAACAAGTTTGCCAACATGTTATCTAGACCACTAGTGGTAGTAGCATCTATTATTTTGTAGCATAGTTTTTTGGCTCATGTTAGTTACAAGGAACAATATGTAAATGATGTTGATTTTAGAGAAGTGTATGAGGATCTAGTAAGTGGGAAACAAGTAGGAGAAAAAGATTATCATTTGCATGAAGGATTGTTATATCATTCTAGAAAACTTTGTATTCCAGAAAATGAGCATGTGCATATGATTAGGGAAGCACACACTTCTCTTATTTCAGGGCTTTTTGGTATTAGTAAGACAGTTGCACATTTACAGAAATATTGTTATTGGCCTAGAATGCATGAACATGTAAATAGGTATATTAAGGGATGTGTTATTTATGCCACAAGCAAGCCAAGTAATAGGAAATTAGGACTTTACACTCCTCTTCCTATTCCAACAAGGCCTTGGGAAAGTGTTTCCATGGACTTTGTAGGAGGCTTGCCCATGACATGGAAGAAACATGATTACTTATATGTGGTAGTGGACAGATTTAGCAAAATGTGTGTGTTGGTTCCATGTACTAAACAAATAACTGGTGAAGGAACTGCACATTTGTTTTTTTAGTTTGTTTGGGTTCATTTTGGTTTACCTACTTCAATTATATCTGATCGAGATTCTAGATTTCTTGGGAATTTTGGTCAACATTGTGGGGGTTAATGGACACAAAACTAAAAAAAAGCACTACTTTTCATCCACTGGTGATGGTCAAACAAAGGTTGTAAACTGCAACAACAAAGTGGTATAATTACTTAGGGGCTATAGTAGCAAACATCCTAAATTGTGAGATGAACATCTTTATTATGTGCAACATGCTTATAATCGTGCCTTACATTCTTCTACTTTGAAGTCTCCATTTGAGACTTGTTATGGATATCTCGCCTAATTCTCCATTAGATATATATTATGGACATGAAACTCGTAGTTAATGGTGCAAGTGATTTCGACAAGGATAAAAGATTTGTGCAGAGAATACAACTTCATCGGTATGTCCGTGAACAATTGGAGAAAAGTCGGGCCAAGTACAAAGTTAGGCATGATAAACATAGAACTGATCACAAGTTCAAAGTTGGTGATTCAATTTGGCTTCACATCAGCAAGGAAAGACCGAGAGGTGAAGGTAAAAATTGAAACCTATATAAGTATGGTCCGTTCCAAATAATGGAAAAAATTGGTAACAACGCTTTTACGGTTGGATTTACCTCCATATATGCAAATCTACTCAGTTGTAAATGTTGAGAATTTAAGATTGTATGAACCACCTATGATTGTTGATCATGATGATGCTAACATAATGCCTTCCATTGATGATTTTGCTCCTGAGTATCTTGATGAGTTGCAGGAAGACATCATTTTGGATAGGAAAGTAAGAACTTCGTGAAGGGGTGACATTGAGTATCTTTGTGTTGGGTTCAAAGGCATGCATCTAAACAAGGCTAAATGGATGGAATCGGAAAGGTGAGGGAGAAATACCCTCACCTATTCACCAATTAAGTTGACTTTTGGGGTCCAAAAGTTTCTTAGTGGGGAGGAATGATCTCAGAGGATCCTCATAGAGAAACACTGATCTAAGATCTTCTCAAAATAAGTTGTAGTAATTTTTAAAGCGTGGAGAAAAATTTTACAATTTCGTCGATATATTGTTTGGCAGGAAATGGAGCTCGTTTGCAAAAGTTATAACCCGCTGAAATTTTTGTCTAAAGTAGAACTGGTAAAATTTGGATTTTTGTGCAAGTTCGACACACTTGATTATGGAGGGGTTTCTTGGCCTCCTTCTCATACTATCATTATACCAACTTATGTATATATATGCCTCTGATTACATTTTTTCTTTGCATGTGGGACTAATTGATAAGTGCATATTAAACCAAAGACCAATTCCATATTCCATATTCCACACATTATTTAACTACCTCCATATTCCATGCATTTAATTTAAACCTCCACAATCATTATTAAACAAGGCACCTAAAACTATGTCAATGCATATCCATGCACAACACTTATCCATCCACCAAGGCACCCACATCCCAAGCGGCTAAGGTGGCTCAAAAGCCAATACAAAAGCGCCCCCCTTTGCATTATTAAATGCCTCCCTTCATTCACGCACCCATAATGTGGGATAAACCTCTTGAAATATGCATAAGGAGAAGGAAGTGGAGATATGGGGGGGATTTGAACTGTGGTCTCCATGGTAAAAGATAAGAGCTTTGACCGTTGTGCCACTTCTTGGGAAACATTATATAAGGAGTGTTATTGTATTTGAAGTGATATTTGGGTTTGTGCAAAAATATTGAAATGCTCATAACTTGAGCTAGGAGTGGAATTTTGAGGAGAAGTAAAAAGCAACCCCTATTATTTTTGATAGAGGAAGATTGTGAGAAGGTCATAATTTTGTAGAATTCTTTGTAAAGAATTATTTTCAATATTTTAATAGATTGGTCCCATTCAACCAGACCCGGAGACATAGGCCTCAAGCACCGAACTCCGTTATCAATTCTTGTGTCAAATTGTTAGTGAATTCTCTTCATTTCTTTAAATATTTACATAGTACTTGCAGTTTTAATTCTTTTATTAAAAATAAAAAAGGATATAATGCTCAATTTTTACATCGAAAATCAATACAAAGCAAAGAAATGTGTGTGCACAATTGCTAGTTAAATTTGATTTTCAGGTCACTACTTTCAAATGCACTCCTTATGTCATCCCAGCTAGTGATAGATCTTGGGGAAGCATGTAAAACCATTCAGCAGCTTTCTCCTGAAGTGATTCCACAAAGATTCTAACTGATACATCTTCATCTTCAACCCCCAATACACCACAAGCAGTGATGAATGCTACTACATGTTCTTCAGGGAGTTGAGAACCATCACCTTTAAACTTGGGAAAATTATTTCTTGAACCTCTTGGCAGATCATGAAGTGGTTGTTGGAGAGCAAGTGGACCAGTGTTTCTTCCCCATGGCACATTTGGTCTATGTGCTTCACATTCATTATCACCCATTTTGTTCCTATTCCTGGATTCTTGAGTAGTTAGGGCTTCCTCTCTTTATTTTGCCTCTATTTGGAGTCTTTTAATCTCCTCAAGTTGATCCCTGATCACTTCTTCTATATCAAATTGAAATCTTACCTCTTCTTCTTCCCTCTCAAATTCTTCAAAAGTAGGATCAAACACTCCTTCTTGCCTTAACTTCTGGGCATACCTTCTCTCATCCATCTTGAAGGCTTATTGTAGTCTCTAATGTGCTAAGATGTGTCTTTGCTCCTCCAACTCAAGAACAAATTCTTCTTCTTGATCCAAGATTCTTGAGGCAATAGAGTAATGGTTTACACTCTGCCTATTGTGCCAAATAGCTTCCCTTAGCTCAGAAATGATATCTTCTTGAATATGAAAGAACAAGGAAGGTCTCTCAACAGGAGGGTTTACAAGAATATCCATAACTTGTATCCATGTGGATCACAAGAAAATTCAAATTTTCAACAAACTCTAAAGGTATATTATGACCTTATGGTCATTTTAAGGGTGCAGATGTTGCAAACTCTACCCCACGATGGGCGTCAAAAATGTTGGCTTGGAAATTTGTCTTGAGCACAAATTTAGGGTTTTCCTCACCAACACTATGGGAATCTAAGTTCCTCTACTTTGAATGGTGCAGATACCATAGTATGCATGCAAAACAAGTGGATTCAATGGTGGTTTTTCAACTAGAGATCCATATGGCACTCCACTGACCCTATGGTAAAGCCTGCAATTTCTTGCTAGGGTAGAAATTGGTTTGAGAGTGGGAGAGGGGAGTGAGAATGAAGAAAAAAAGATAAATAATGAATGTAAGACATCAGAGGCCTACATACATTGATCAAAAGGTTCATAACATGCATTAGATATAAGAGGAAGAACAAATTTACAAAACCCTATCTACATGACCGAAAAGAAACCCTTGGTCATAAAGTACCAATTCAATATTACATCAGCGATACTTAAAAATCCTTCTTTTTTATTGAAACCAGAGTAGAGACTTGTACAATGAGTGGAAATAGAAGAAAATTACATAAAAGGAAGAATAGAAGAAGATTGACTATAGTTTTTGTCCTCTATTCGAAAAACACATTTATAGTCTCCAAATTCAATTACCAACCCATACAATGACTTCCAGAGGACATGAAATAGCCCACGAGGGGTGGTTCTGACTCCCAAAGCATCCAAGAAATGTTTTCAATTGAATCTAATCATTTGGGCCATTTCTAGTTCTTTATTTACAGAGAAATGACTTTTGACGGGAAATGCCACGAGAATTCATAATTATAGCCATTACAAACTTCACGGGTTTGAATATGGACCATTAGATTCATTTTCGTAACTTTAAACTTGAGGAATCCAGGTGGCAAAAGGTGATTGGAGCGGTCACGGAGAGCACCTTTTCATTTTATAACTTTTTCCAAATTTGGCAATTCGGAACAATTTCCTCCGCCGGCCTGATTTGACTTTTCAAAGAGGACACGTGGCACCATTTGATTTGATACGGGGTCACGGCTCAAATTAGAACATTTTGAGCCTTTGTTGGAATAAGGCTTAAAATCACAAAAATGTCCACCGACCAAGTATCCCACATGAACATGTGGCATCTCTTGATTGGATGTGAGATCATGGATCAATTTGGAGCATTTTGAACCTTTGGGAAAAAATAGCTTAAAGTTACAAAAATCTCCCTGGCCCACATGAACACGTGGCATTGTTTCATTGGCAATGGGATCACGGGCGATTTAGAATATTTTATCCCTTTGGAAAAAATGGCTCAAAATCATAAAGTTCTCTGCTAACCCGCATTCTCGTGTGAACACATGGTAACACTTGATTCACTGCAAGGGTCATGTACAACTTTTTACTTTTAGCCCTGAAGGCTAAAAACTTGAAAACTCACCGAAAGCCCATCGCCCGCTTTGACCAGTCAACAGGGACACATGGTACCTCTTGATTTGCTACTGGGGTGCGACTTGATTCATCTCTTGTAATTTTTTAAGCCAAAAAGACTTAAAGTTTTAAAATCCTCTACCGACACACGCTCCCACTTTGACTTTTCAACATTAGACAGACATGTGTGTCAAGCATCGGTTGGTTGTGGGGATCAAATCTTATTATTTTCTCCACTCCACTCGGGCTCATGGGTCCACCATCGCTAATTGCAAATTTTTTTGAAAAGACAAAGTGGCAAAGAAATCTCCTCAGCCTCGCCGGTCGCCTTGGGCAAAAAATGCAACTTAGGTCCGCCAAGCCATATCTTATAAAATACAACGAGTTAGAATGAATTCTTTACCTTTTTGGAAAGGGGAAGAAATTTCCCATCTGATGAAGTAGGTTCCAAACATCTTTGGGCCCTTGGAAAGTACCAAAAATCAAAATACTCAGATTTGACCATTTTCAAAGGGTACTAACTCCAAAATTTAGCTCTAGACCTAGAAGAATGAAGGAAATTTTTGAGGGGGCAACATTATGGTATGTACATTGGAATTTAAACACATTATATATGCAATAATATTATTAAATCTAATTTTAATCAATATGCATTTTATAATTAATATATTCTTCCTTTTGAGCCCACTAATCTATGCCAAAAATTAACATATCTTTGAGGCTACCATGATATAATTGGTTGTTTTGACAACATATTGACAAAACCCCAATTCTATTTCAAATTACATACATGATTCTACACGTATATTTATATATCCATTATATAAATTCCAGATTTATTTGTTATCATTTGTATCTTTTCAATATGATTTCTTTTCTATGAATAAACTCTACCATAGGAAAATTTGTCTACCCTAGCATTTGCTAGGATATAATTATAATTTGGAAAAATCATTCATTTTCCTTGGCACCTCGCAGATTAGTTGTTGTTATATAGGCAACACAACATTTTTTGGTCCTAGCGATCACTTTTGTTCTTTTTCAGCTGTTATATTCACAAAGATTAACAATTTAGATTTATAAAATAAATTCATTTTGAACATGATATATTTACCTTTAGGAATAGCTTAGTGGTCGCTAGGGTGCAATGAGTAGATCACGTTGTATTTAAAAACTTGTAGTATAACTTCTAGGTCGCTAGTCCAAATTTCTTTTCTTGTCCTAAATGTAAAAATATTCTACCAAAATATTATAGGAAATATAAAACTCTAGATGTATAGTTATGTAAGTCATGGAAAACATGATTCTAAACGTACACAACTTGATTATGAACACAACATATTTACCTTTAAGTATAACTTAGCGGCCATTAGGGCACAATGAGTCGAAGTCTTATGTATACTATTGTATAAATTCTAGATTTATATGTAACCATTTATATAAAATAAATTTTGAATACGATCTAAATGAAAAATGTTGGCTAGTCTAGTGACCGATAGGATATAATTATTATTTGGATGAATTCTTCGTTTACCTTTGCGGCCTCAAGGATAGGTGGATTTTGATATAGGCAACACACTTTTTTGGTCAAGCGATCAATTTTATTTTCTCTTGTTAAATACGCTTGGTTATTTTTAGGCAAGACACTTTTTTTGGGGTCAGTGATCAATTTGTTTATGAAGTTAAGAATACCATGTTTTATAAGCATTAAGACCTTACGGTGTGTTGGATTAAACAAATTAAATTAAAATATTTTCTAATAAGCGGGCGCTAGGTACTTCCACACTATAATATTTTAAGCTTAGTGGGTGTTATAATCTATCCAGTTACCCAATTATATTTCGAGCTTAGTGGGTGTTATAATCTATCTAGTTACCCAATTATATTTTGAGCTTAGCATTCGCTAGCTTATGACACAACATAATATTTGGATCTTAGAAATCTCTAGGTTTCAGTAAAAGAAAGTAAGATATTATAAGCATAGCGGTGGGTAGGTTATGCCAAAACATAATAATATGATCTTAGTGAATACTGGTATTAAGAGCTTAGCGACCACTAGGTTATGCCACAACATATTATTTAGGTATTCAATTTGCTAGGTTATGTATCACAAACATGATATGTTATTTTAAATTAAGATATTTCGAGCTTAGTGCCCACTAGATTATGCTACCACATAATCATTGGAACCTAGCAGTAGTTATGATTTAGAAACTAAATTGAGATATTAAGAGCTTAGTAGCTGCTAGGTTATGCACACAATATAGTATTTGGGTATTCAATTTGCAAGCATATGTATCAAAAAAATTATATGTATCGTAAAGAAGATATATATAAATTAGTTGAATTCATTCTATGATTTTAAGATATTAAACTAGGATATTTTGATGATAAGTCTTAAAAAAAAGTACATGAGGAACCATTCCATGATAAGTGTTCTAGCAGTGGACTCCCATGATGATTACAAGAAACTTATCTTACTAAATATATGCCAAAATATGGGGAAGATCTATAATCAACTTAACTTCACCCATAAATACTTCCTATATCGATAAACTTTGCTATACATATAGCCATTCCAACCCTTAATAAAAAACCAAAGACAAATGCTTCTAGGAATGATTAGGTCATTTCGACCTCTCGGCTCCACCTCATTGATGATCTCAACATCTGCATCCCCTTTACTCTGATCAAAGGAGGAGGACGAATTGACACAACATTCCAACATTTTCACTTTCGCGAAAGAAGGGAGTTCTATACCATGATTTTTCCGCAATTGCCTCCAGACCATGCACAATCACTGCATCCCCGCGTCAAGGCATGGACATGATACTGAAGGCTGACTAGATGCTCTTCCAAATTATCATTCTCTTTATGCAAGATAAACTGGCCCGAAGAGTTGGACAATATGTTTTCCATGCTCAACCCTTGTGTCATGTCAAAAACATTCCTCTGCCCCTTGGACTAGTTCAGATCAAGCATTATCTTGCACATTCTCTCACAAATATCACCGTCATATTCTTATTCGAATATCTCCATGACCAACCTTACCTTCTCAAGCCAATTCCGCATAGATGTGTTTCAAATTTTCCCGTCCATCCAATAAGTAAATGATTCCACAACGTCCTTGCCTATTATAGCTCTTTGCCTCTTCTGCTAGGACCACATTCAATATTACCCAAGAAACCACCAACACCCCTATCACCATCGCAGAGAGACAGGGAGTCATAATGACCAAAGATGAAAAGAGGAAAGGGGTAGTGAAATTTCCATCTGACCCGGAGATATAAAGCCACCAGCACACAACACATGAAAGGGGGTAAGTGTGGCATGATAATACCAAAGATCATCGATTAGATATCCTTATCATAAATATCATGCTTCCCATTAAAACTCTTAAATTCCCAACGCCATCTTACATGTCATGTGCTTATAACCCTTAATTGATGTCATAAATGACCATTAATTCTCAGTAGATGTCATATCCTCTTTTTGCCGCAAAAGGGTTACCCCTCAAAATAATCTAACCATTTTTATTAAAATCTTATAATTCGCTACATTTATACAAATTAAAGTAGGTTATTTTGAGCTTATCGACCTCTAAGTTAATCAACCACGTTAACTTTGGAGAAATGTATAACAATCAAGATCTGTATAAATTATTTGACTTTATTGTATGATTTTAAGATTTCAAATTAAGATATTTTGAGCATATTGTCTGCTAGTTTATGCCACCACACAATCTTTATAGCCTATCAGTGGTTAGGATTTGATAAAATAAATTAAGATATTAGTGGTCTATAGGTTTCGATAAAAGAAAGTAAGAAATTAATAATATAAATATTTTGAGTTAAAAACAATAGTATTTAACAAACAAAAGAAAGAAAATGACTTTGGAGATCTTTATAGCAATCAAGATGAGTATAAATTAGTTTAATTCTTTGTATGCATTTAAGATTTAGAATTAAGATATTTCAAGATTAGTGCCGCTAGGTTATGCTACCACATAATAATTGGATACTACTGGTGGTTTCAGATACTTTGAGCTTAGTAGTCGGTAGCCTTTGCCACAACATATTATTTAGAGATTGAACTCACTAGGGTTCAATAATTCATAGTTATGATATTTTATAGTAGTTAACAAATTACAGGAAGATATTTATAACTTAGCTGACGCTAGTTTACACAACAACATAATATATGGAGGTTACGATCGATATGATTATAAAAATTAAATTAACATATTTTGAACTAAGCGGAGACTAGGTACTTCCATTATTATTTCAAGCATAGTGGTTGCTATCATTTAACATGTTACTGAGTGATATTTTGAACTTAGCATCTGCTAGATTATGACACAACATAATATTTGGTGCTTAGCACTCACTAGGTTTAAACAAAAGAAATAAGATATTATTAGCTTGGCTATCGGTGGGTTATGCCAAAACATAATATTTGGATCTTAATGGTGATTGTGATTTAGAAAATTTGAATCAACATAGTTTGATCTTAGTGGTTGTTAGCTACTTAAACAATATATTATTTTGATCTTTGCGACCGCTAGGTTTTTCCACAACATGTTATTTGGTGATTTCATCACTAGGGTTTAATAATTCATAATTAAGATATTTTACAACATCTAGCAAATTAGAGGCAAATAATAACTTTTTTGGTGCTAAACCCACAATATAATATTCCGAGTTTAGTTTTCACTACCACCTAACTAGTAAGAAAATTATATTTTGATATTAGACAACGGTACATTATGCCACACCATAAATTTTTGGAGCTTAGTGGTCACTAAGTTTTATCAAAATAAAGTAGGATACTCTCATCTGAGAAGCCGTTAGGTTATACCAAGACATAAAATTTGGAGCATAGTGATCTTAAGGATGTAAGAAAACTCATTAACATATTAGGATCTTAGCCGTGACTATGATATGCCAAAACATAAAACTATTTGGAATTAGAGTAAAAGGGGTTTTCCCAAATGACCCGCATACTTGCACAAAAAATTCCTCATGGCCAAATATTATAGTGAAACAAGAAGAGAAAAATCTTGTATGAAAAAAAAACAAAAAACCAAAAAGTCCCAAATTGGAAAAAGCCAAATTACATTTTATGGATATTCATGAGAGTAGTTGTTACATCCTTAGCATCGATAGTAGGCCTTCCTTGAACCAACATGTCCACTAACTTAATGTGTTCTAGGAATTCTTCATTGATTTTCATCAGGTCATGACCATGTGAATTTTCCATTCCTTGATAGTAGATATTGAGTGAAACATAATCTTTGATGGCCTTGTGCGGATCAGGAGAGATATTCTCTAAATGCTCCTTGTGTTCCAAAGCTACAATGGGGAGCCCATTTTCTATGACAGAGGAGAATCATGGTAAACCAAGGAGAGATCCCACAACACATCAGGAATTTCTAAGTCCATGCTAACTTCCATGCAAAAAGGAGGGAGGGCAATCGCACATGCTTCCATGATCAGGTGAGTTGAGATGGTTGTAGCCATTACAATGTCAGTGGAGATGAGAGGAGAAGCCAGAGAAGCATCAACAAGAGGTGGAGAGGAAGTAAATGTTGGGTCTAAAAGAGGTTCAAATACCTTAGGAGAGTTCTCCGAGGTGTCAGAGGGTTACGAGCCACTAGAGAAGACAAGGGATACCTAAGAGTGAAAGAACAAGGGCTAATGATCATGATGTCCAAATCGGATTCGAAGGGAGACCAAGGCAGCGATGGTGACATATATAGGAAGATAGTTACATAAGAGGTGGGGAGAGATGACACTGCTTGCCTAGCTTAGAGGGGAAGTGTAATATTTATTTTTGGAAGCTTCCATTTTAAAGAGAAAATACAAAAGGCCTTGGTGTAGGAAAGGACCATCATCTTCTATAGCCATTTTAAGGGACCTCTCAAGCAATTGAAATAGAAAATCCATAAAGTTTACCTTCCGATCATGTCGAAGATGCACAAGAAGAAAAATATGAGGTCCATAGATCACTTTGTAGCGTTCGTTGAAGCGTGAAGTACCTCCTCAATTCTCAAAGAACCCTATCCCAGGTTGTGGAAGTGAGTCCCATTTATAGCTTGAGTGATACATTGTCATATTTTCACTAGGATATAGGAAATCATCCATCTCCTCTTGAAGTGAGTGTTTAAAATAAATGTCTCCCTCCATGGGGAGGCCCATCAGCTGCATGATGGTGCCCTGTCGAAATAATAAATTTAGTCTTTCCCACTTTGACTCTTCCTTTCTTCTAGGTTTTCAACACACTGCACATTACGTTGATAGAGTGACCAGACAGTCTTTCCATAAATGATGTAACACCACCATCATGCAAAATATTCCATACTACTAGGTTGGCCTTGAACTCTTCATAGGAAGAAGTTGTTGGTCATTCAAAATTGCACCTGTGTCTCGGAGCTAGAAGAACCGAGTCGTTTGAGACAACAATGGAACCATATCAAAGTTTTGGGACCTTGCACATTAGAGATGGATCTCCAAAAAACCGGTTCCTCTATTTATTTCTACTGCAACTACTACTCCTAGTCATGAAAGGGAAGGCTAATCTAACAATGCCAAGGGACTAAGGAAAGAAGGATAACAGAAAGGAAAACTAATCTAAGGAAGATGATAACACCAAAAAGAGGGATGAAAACTATTTGTTCTAAGCGAAAATGAAGAGAAAGGCATGAAAGATGGCTAGCACACCTGTAGCACAACTAAGATGCATTTACCAGATCAGTTTCATGGAACACAACTAAAAAGGGAATTGCAAGGGATGTAGAATGACACAACAAGCACTCAATGCAAAAGAAAAGGCAAGAAGAAGGAATACAAACATGTTAGGATAAAGAATAGTAAAAAAATGATGCTTCTATTACTTCCAGAAATGCACAAAGCTGTTACAATGGTGAAAGAGGCCGATATCCACATGCACGAGCCAAATCTAGAGGTCTACGACTCAAAATACATAAAATATGAAGTCCTTAGCAAAGTGCGTAAGGATCCAAAATGTCCAACATTAACAATGAGCCCAACTCTTACATTTATAGATGAATCCATGAAAGAAGAAGGAGAAGGAGGGAAAACCTGAATTTGAAACACAACCACCAACAAGAAACATTCAATGCCTCAAATCCGCTTGTAAATCTACCGGTAATCTATCAAATCTATAAATCATATTTCAAACCTCTTTAGGAGAAAGTTATATAATACCACATACAAGGTCCCACTAATTTTTCATAATTTTTGATGGAAATATATTTTTTATTAATTTTCAAAGTGCACACATCCCAAAAACAAAATACTTGTGTGTACACCCCCGTAACTTTGAGAAAAAAATTCATTGTTTTCTTTCTTTCTTTTTTAATGCGTGTAGAATGGAGTTTAGAAGAGGAGTTTTTTTTTTTGAAATTTGGATGAAAAAATCATAAATTGTGTACCAAAACGTATGCATAGGTTTTGGAAAGAAAAGAAGGCACTAGTAAAAGAAATTATGGATGAAATCCTTAAACTAATCGGATTTTAGAAATAAGTATATCATCACCAAGGTAAAACCGATATTGACATCGTAGTATAATTTTTTTAGAATATTATGTTATAACACATGAGATATTGGGGTGTACACGTGATATTTTGATGGTTTTTTGTAAAACACAAATTTATTCATGGATTACACAGTCCAAACCTTAGGTTTGGATATCCAAGGAAAATCCAAGCCTATGGATTGGGAATTTCAAACCCAAAGAAGATGAAATGTGCTCGCGTTCTCTGTTTGCTATGTGGTATATGTGTTTATGGGAGGGATATATTTACTAAAATAAATAGCTACAGTATATACTTTAAATTTATTTGAGTAAATATAAGAAATCGAGATCACTCTGCACCTTATGGAACCCAGTCTCACATGCTCCATCTTTCACGAGTTTAGAAGATAACTTTTCATATTCTAATTTGGTTAGTACATAGGTAATTTTTAGGATTTCAGCATGTTGGTGAGAAAATTTGTCGAATGGAAAAACTTGTGGATTTCTTGCCAACACTCTGGGAATCTAAGTCCCTCTACTTAACCGATATAGATGTCGTATGTGCATGCATGAAAAAATGTGGATTTCTATGGTGGCCTTTCGACCATGGATCCAATAGGGTCACTCCACTGACCCTGCAACAAAGCTAGCACTCTCTTGCTAGGGAAGACTTTGCCTGAAAGTGGGAAAGGGAGTGAGAATTGAGGTAGGAGACCCAATCTTGCAAGTTGAAAATAAGAGACTTGCACACACCAGTCAGAAGTTTCATTATATGTACTTGAATTTTAGAAGAAAACAAATATGCAAAACAACAACAAGACTAAATAGAGCTTAATGAACACAAAGTACTAATAAACTCCTTAATCAAAGAGGGTAAAATTCCTTCTTCCTTTATTGAAGCTCAACAGAATTTGTACATAGTGTGGGAATAGAAGACATTTTTGAGAAGGGGAAAATAGAGGAAAATGGCTATCTCCTTTGCTTTCTCTAGGCACAATGCACTCTTGAGTTTACAATATCAGTTACCAACCCTTTGAAATGGGAATGTCTTTACAATTTATAGAATAGAATTGACTCCTCATCTTCCTCATGACCTTTCAAATACATTAATATGACTTAAGACTGCTCATATTCCACTTTAAATATTTAAATCCCTTTTCTAATAGCAAGGTGACTAAAAGTTACATTATATTTCTAAAGTCACTTAAGTCATATTAAAAAGTGCAACCCTTAACGTAAAAATATAACATTGAAGCAGAGAGAGTGTCGTATGAGAAGTGAAGAGAGAGAGAGAAAGAAGAGGAAGAAGAAGAAGAAGAGATGTCATTTTCGATGAATTTTGTTGATCCTCATTGATGGAAATCTCCAAATATAGTGAAACTTAGAATCTTTGAACTCCTTGCACACTTTGAATCTCCTTAAAATTAGCTCGTGAATGCTTGCCAAGTTGAGTGAAATAATCCGTTGATGACCATAACTCCTAGCCTACGTATGATATAATATTTTTAGTGAGAGGTAATTTTTTCCTCTTCTTGACCATCATGATGGGATGAACTCCCTCATTCAATCTTACACACACTACCCTTGCCTCAGCCGCTTCTTTGGGGTGACTTACTATTTCTAGTAAGCACCCATATAAGGGACTTACTATTTTTAGTAATTGGTCATTTTCACAGTTTTTAGCTCCGGATAATCATTCGGCCTTTTGGATATCTTCAATGCAAACTGCCTTTTCCATAGCTACTTTTGATGAAGACTCACCAAAAATAACAAACATGTATAGGAAAGCTTACTATTTTTAGAAAGTTTTTTTGATGCTTAGTTTGCGATGGAGTATATTTTTCTATATTCAGCTCATTGTCGTAGTCACGTCCTCCGAATTTCACTTGATTTCTCCCACTAGAATGATTGGAAATAATTTTTTAAATTTTTACCTAGCAGTGGCTTCGGGCATAGAGCTGCCATGGTGGCCATTAATGGAGCTTAAAATTTACAGGTCTAGTTTTTTTCTCTATTTTCAATAAGAACAACTCCATTGTGATAAATTTTTCATTTGGAGCTCATGTGCAAGTTTTTATCTTGTTTCCATTTCTAGAATGATGGGAAATTTGATGAATGTGAGCCAATGCACGAAGTGAGGATTTTGTTGGAGAAAATGATTGTGGGCACCATTTTAGAATTAGGAAACTTAAATCTAGTGAGAGGAATAGAGTGGAAGTATGAGAAAATGAGGTTTTACAAGAAAATGAGTCATTTTAACAATTGATTGGGCTTGTGTACAAAATGTGAGAGTAGGATATGGGGGTTGGAAGGGTAATTTTTAGGTTGATTGTGCCATTTTTGCATATTTGAGCCTATAGAGCTTGTTGGAAAGACTTCTAAAAACAAGATACTAATGAGAATGATTGAAATTGGTTGTTATGAGTTGATGAATGAATGTAAATTTTTTGGAGATCTGCATCACCTCATGATGTTTCAAATCCTTCACAGACCTCATGATGACCATTCCCTTGATTATTTGAATCGATAAAAACTTACATATGTGTTTTGATTTATTATGTGTTATAAGGAATTGCATGAGTCCATATATTTGAGTATTTTTGCTACCTTTGGGAGTTGTGAGGTTTAAAATATATAGTTTTAACACATATAAAACTCCTAGAAATGTCAATAACTACTCAAGAATACCCCAAAACCTAAAAATGACTATATTATTTCACAAAACACATATTGATTATAGAATTTAAACCCTAAAAGCCTTAGTCTGAATTCTGAAATCCTGAAAAATACCTATGTATTGACTAGATTAAAATCTGAAAAACTATCTTCTAAACCGTGACAGATGTAGTTGTGAGACTAGTTCCATAAGGTGTCGAGTGACCCTAACTTCTTATATTTACTAAAATAAATTTAAAGTATAATTTTTTATTTTATTAAAATTTTAATAAAAGAAAAAACTTATACTTAAACCATTTATTTTAGTAAATATATCCCTCCCATAAGCATATATACCGCATAACAAATAGGAACATGAGCACGTTATAACATGCTTATGTTTTAGGCTTGGTAATTACCAATCCTAGAAACTGATAACGTTCATGCGCTTTCCCAAAACACACTCACGTTTTTCTTAAAATAAAAAATGTGTCTGATTTTTGGTCCCCCATCTCTGTGCACTTGCTCATAATTTATGTTACCATATTTCCTCTCATGGTTGTCCTTGGCACATTAAGACCATCCAATTTTCCACTACGTTTCATAATTAATTCATAGTTATATAGAATACCATGCTCTTCTCTTAATGACCTAGTTACACAAATCGTGATGTAACAAGATAATTTTTTTCATAAGGCTAATACAACCTTGTTGGGGCATTACATATACTAACACCCATATTAAAATAATCTGGTACATGATACCAAAAAACATCATATTTTATTAAAATTATTATAACCTTCTTAAAACCCACAAGTGATCTTATGACTCCTCTAGAAGAATTTTTCACATCCTAGAAGCATATGGTAATCATACCATAGTTAAATTTACTTAAATAATTTCAGTAAACATTCTTTAGTAATGCCAAACAAAGGTTATTTTCCTTACCTCCTACTGACTCATTCCCTACCTAAACTAAGAATTCTTTTTTGTATTCATTGATGATATAAATTATATTAAAATATTTACTTGAAACCTTTTTTAGAAATCCAAAAATAAAAAATTATAGTGCTCATAAATATGTCATATGATTTTAAGAAGGCCATCAAAAGCCTTTATTATCAACCCACTAAAATGGAAAAACTGAAATTCTATGTTAGGGATATACTACAACATGTAACATTCATCCCTTCACCATAGAATTATGGACTAAGCTTGCATGAGATAAATTTGACGACCGTTTAAACAATTTTTTAGGGATTTTAGATGTAAAATACTTGCAAATATTTTATAAAACCGTCACATGCGACTTGCATATTTAAAATGTGATTGTTAATTTTTATATATATTTATATGTAAATTATATTGGTATATATTAAATATGGAATATTCGTTTATAAAATTTTTAGTAGTGTATAAATACCATTGCTTTTGTATTTTTGACCAACAACATTAAAAATTTACTGTCACCTAGAAATTGTTTGACATGTATAGATGGCCCTCAAATTCAACCCCTAGACCAAATTCATCCATAGTGCAGGGCATGGAGATGTCTTATGACGATAGTCTTCTAATTGTTACACCTGTTGGATTTGGAATTTTCACGAGATTACTCTCGGGTGATGTGCTTTGCTCGAAGTACTTCACCCACTTCATTTGTCCCACCATTATTTCTACATCATGTTTCATTTCTTTCGATTTATGTTTGGTGGCCTCCTACCTCACCAACCATTGATACCTTGCCACATCTACTACCTTGTTTACATAGACTCAAACTAATTTGTGGGAGGATGGTTGTTATGGTTTGTGGATGGCTCAATTTCCCCAACCTTTCAAGAAAAATATAATTTCTAAGACTACAAGATTAGTTTCTTGCATTTAAAATTTTCAAAAAAATTGGGCATCAGAAAGGTGATTCAGAACATTCATAAATGAGCCACAATTATTATTGTTTATAGACTTAACATTAGGTGCCTATGCGCAACCAAAATTACACGTGTTGTAGTGTCGGGAAAACGGTTACGAGAACCCCCAATGATGATTCAAGGTCCTTTCAAGAAGGTGTTTGAGCTCCCAAACTAACTTGTAGTATATATTTGTAGCCTAGATAGCCTTACATATATTTTCCATGCTTTTTTTCATCTCCCTGCTTCTTTTTGTGCTTTCTTTGGCATTAGGTGTCAAAACCGCCACCCTGTCTGGGGGCGGTTTACAAACATCGTCCAGGGAGGGCTGCGGTCTTGAATCCACCGCCCTACGCAGGGTGGCGGTCTGGTCAATTTTTCTAGAATCTTCATCCGTAAAATTACATGCGACAATTCAATTAAGTTTTCTTTTTGAACACATCCGTGAGTCAAATTTCCTAAAAATAGTTTCATTTATTTGGTTCTCCTTGCTCTTTCTATTTCTAAATAGATTTAATGTGTTGGAACTACCTCTTCAAAGCCTTGTGCATGAAGTAACCTTCTATCCTCCATTCCTATATATTCCATGCTTGTGTTCAAGAAAAAGGCCTGTGAGATAATTTGGTGTATCTTGTTTGGTTTTTTTGCCATAGTCTTGTTAGAAATTGCATAGCCAAGCTCAGATCTCTTGTGCTATCTCTCTTCTACTTGCATTGCATCCAGATTGCTTCCAAGCCACCATTTCTCAAGTGCCATCCTCTTGTTGCTATTATTTGCATTCCCAATTGCTTGGACCACATGGACACTCAGAGAAAGGAAAGAACTGAGGGGACAAATACTAATACTACTGGATTTTCCAAAGCTCTTGCTCTTCCATGTCGGGGTTGTGTATTTGTTTGCTTTGTCTTTATCAGATTGTCAATTACATATCAAATAGAGTAGAGAAACAATTCATTTCAATTAGTTAGATAATTGCAAATAGATCAAATCAATAGGAAACTTTCTCTTCAACATTTCCAGGGAAGCTATGAAGAACAATAGCTCTATTAGGGTTATGATTTGTTCTTCACTTCTGAGGTAGGGTTGGAAAGATTTTGATTGAATTAGAGTAGATTTATTGTTTAGATCCACACATCTGCACAAATAATTAGCTACATCCGGCTAATTGTTTGTTTTAAATTTGTTTATTAGATTAGATGCATTGTTTGAAAAGATAGAAAAGAATAAAAATATTTACTTTCAATAGATTAGCTTGTTTAACTTGCTTTTTCTTGATATACTAAGAAAATCACAAAAACATAGATTAGATTTCCCTTCATAGATAATTCATTTACCAGAAGAAAAAATAATTCCTCTTGCATGACCATCACATGGTCCTCAACAGGAAAAGAAATATAATTGTGATCCCCTGGTCCCATAACCCAATGGGCTAGAATTAATAACCGACATTGATATGAGCTTACGCTTGACAATTTTACAAACACCTGTAACATACACTGAGAAGATAGAGCAATTAGAAACGCTGAACATCACTGCAAATCTAGCCTTTGACTTTTGGAATGCTCATGGTAACAGGATTTGATTGTATGCATGACCATATGAGGGCCTCAACCCCATCGAATCTTTGGCTGTGATCCACAAGTCCCACAACCCAACAAGATTGCTAATTAGTTAGATATTGACACTAGCTTACGTGTGTTAGTATTCATATCTTCACCACTTCCACCAGATATTATTACACAACTTGCATTATTTACCATAAGACTGATTGATCAAGCTAAGAATTTCTGGACAAGACCGAGAAAATTGACCATAGTTCTTGCAGCTTCATAAATGCCTCTCGTGCTTTCATTTCATGACATTGTTTGGAAACCCATACGAGGCACTGCTGCAGGATACTTTCCATGTGTTCCACAACCTATCAATATAATCTTGGAAAAACAAGACATAGATTAGAGTCACTGAGTAGCTATCATATCGATCATAGCATTGCACCATTTTGGGTTAGGAGAGCATTCTTCACTTTAGACTCATAGATTCCATTGTTGCATGTCGAAGACATAAGGTTGCCCAATTAGCTTGACCACTACCATCACTTCCATTTTCACTTCTATTCCACACCGGCTGTCCCAGCACGACCTCGGGAGGTCGGGTGCGAAGAAGGTAACGTGTTGATTTTTGTCATACAAAATTGGTGAGCCCAATGTGAAGAGCTAGTCTCTAAATGTTTCCACTTTCTGCTCCTCTTTTCATTTTCCCTTTATTCAACGGGTATTCTCATACCCCCCGAATATGTCGGGATTCGATGAATATGGTTAGCCCATTCCGGGTTACGATGTATATAGTTACCTAGTAGGTGGGCAACAACAATCCCCCTCGCTCTCAACATGGGCATATCAAAGAACAAGCGATCATAATATTCTCCTCCATGTAGTTAACATTGGTTCTTCCATGTGCATCGAGGAAATTGATCAATTCCCACAAAATTACCCTCATGAATAGTCAAGTTCCAACAATATGAATCTTCTTGGGAAGCAACCTCATCTCCACGGGTGTTTTTTTGCCAACCTATCGGTATACAATCAGACCAACTCCCACCTCTAGATGAGGAGTAATTTACGCGACATGCTAAGGGTGAATGACATTTCTGGAAAATGGATTGCACCTATGATAGGTTGCAAAGACATGATGAAATTCCACTTCAAAATAATAATACCACCCTCCCACAAATGAAAACATTGCCAACGAGGGGTGGCCCAATAACCCCAAAACCACAGGCGCCCAAGCAAAAAAATTGCTCACCAATAAGGGATGTCATCTCCACATTGGTGGATAAGGTCAAAGAGTTGGAGCTCACCTAGAATACCCAAAACTCATATATAGGGAAATCAAATTCTACGTAATATTTTCCAAACTATGGGTAATATCTTCCAAATTAAATGGGCACTCCAAACCCTAGGGATTTACTAACTGGGATGAATACTTTGGGTATGGCTCCTTATGCCACACATGGATAATCGAACAGGCACCATCCATAAGGCATTCTTAAATGCCATACCTTGAGAAATGTAACGTTTCCTAGTTTCATACCTTCAGCTCCATACCGAGTGGCCAACCCCTATATGAACATGTATTCCAAGACACCATAGGGATATACATACACCTATCTTGGTCCTTATGGTTATCCACAAGGAATGCCATATGCCCTGACAAACACTTATGCCATGTCATTTCAACAGCCAATACAACCAATGTAACCTTTAATTCCCCAACAAGGATCTTCAATGGTTGAAACCTATTCAATGGGAACCTACTATGAGTACCTAAAGGATCCTCTAGACTTTTCCATTTGGAAAGTCATGCTCCCAAGGCCATTGCTTGATCTTCCAAATTTTAAAGGGGAAGGTGATCCAAATGCTCACATTAAAGCCTATGCAACAACCATTCGAGAGTTTCTCCCATGGGATGTAGTTATTGCAAAAATATTCCCTAAGACGTTAGAAGGCATCGCTCTCGAATGGTATTACAGAATACTAGAGGCTTCGATACATTATTTTAAACAACTCGTTTCAGATTTCATTAAATCCTTCGATATGAATAAATTGTTAAGAACAAGGATAAGAGAATTCTTGCATATCAAGCAAGAACATAACGAATCTATAGCTCACTTCATTCAGAGGTGGGGACAAGTTACTTACTCCTCCGCAAGTGCTCAAAATATGGATCAAATAGAACTTTGTGATTTATTCCTCCACTCTCTTAACTAGAGAGATAAAGGAGGAAGTTTAGAAGTTCCCACTCAAGAGTTATGAGGAGGTCTGGAAGGGGCTCCACGTATTGACCAAGCAGCCATTGATAGTGGTCATAAGACTTATGGTGTGAACGGGAAGCTAGTCACCCCTAATAAGAACAATCCTTGATATTCAAACAACAAAAATAATAATCAAGGACCAAAAATACTTAACAAGAATCATGGAGCCACGATTGATGGTGTGACTGACCATCCTAAAAATCCTAATGTTGTCAATCCTGTTAACATAAATGCTATAAATAACAACATAATAATGGAAACAATTAGATAAGTAATAATTTCTCACCCTCCTTAACAACTGTAGATTTTAATCTTCCACAACAACAATAGCAACCACAACCTCAAAAACATGGGCAAACACCAACCCCAATCCCTAGTCAGTACTCAAGTGGGTATAATAACCTATTCTAGAATCAAGATTAGGGATTTTGAAATTTCAACCACAATAACCAACAACGTAATGATGGTTATGGTTTTGTGAAACAATAAGGAATAAATCAAAGGCAGCAAGATTATTATCCTAATCTATATTGTGGTTTCCATAGGGTTTGCGGGCATGACGCAAGAACATGCCGTAATTGTAAAAATTTCTTTTAATGTTTACCAGAGGATCAATGACAATTTTTTGTCGATATGTTTCTAGAAGACCCCACTTTGCACCAATACAAAATGCCTATATGGGGCTAGTGTCCCCAAAAAACACACCGCTCGGGATATTTAATGACCCCCTTCCCAAATGACCCAAGGACGAAAGGATAGATCCTAATGGTTCTAATAAGGGAATTATGATAGGCACTCACGATTTTGATAGGCACCTTCTTTGGATAATCACCAACAAATGAAGATTGTGGGTTTGGTTGAATTAGACGTTGAGCCCCAAATTAATTTTGCAACAAGAGCCAAGGATTATTCTTCCCATCCGATCCTGATATACCCGGATGTATCAAGAAGTGTTCATGATACACTAAGCAAGCCAATAGGGGCTTATGATCTAATCAGTGATTTAACCAAGACCTTTTCACACATTTCCTTTTAGATCTACTAAATAACTCTTCGCTCATGAAATTTGTGTTATTAGAGGCATTAGGTTTAGGTCATCTAGTTAACGTTACCCCACTTCTAGAAACACAAGCCAATTATATAGATTTTTACATTTTCCCTCTAGGGAAGCCCGAAAGAGATATTGGTTTTGTGTTTGACATAAGTAAAATGCCTACGAATCTGAGATAACTCATAGGGGAGATCCGACCTTGTTTTTACAAGTTTGGATCTACAACAAGTACATAAAATATGTAATGATCGATGATGGGGCAACAGTTAACATAGTCCCCTTCTCTTTCTCGTAGAAGTTAGGATATGGGGAGACTAATTGATCCTCAACAAGAAACACATTAAGGGGATCTAATAGCCTCAAGGCAACGTCAATTAGAACCATAGTGTTACTAATCACCCTCGGGCCCAAGACAGTCTTAAATGAATTTTATATTATAGATCGGGAAACTAATTATAATATGATTCTTGGTCATCCTTGGATCCACCGCATAAACGAAATCCCTTCCACCCTATTTCAAGAGGTAAGGTTCCTGCATTTAGGAAATATCTTTGTCACACAGGGTGATCCAAAGACTTTTGACATACATTTGGCTAAACTAAAGAAAATACTAGACATTCACTTTGAGTTTGAGCTTCCACGAACCGATTAAATATACTGCAAACACAAACATCGAGAGAAAAACTAGTCCCCATGATGAGTTAGAATTCATGGGGTTGATTGAGGGTATTCCAGGTGGCTAAAGATGAAATTGTAGTCATAGAGACCGTATCACTTTGGAAACCATGGAAAAATGATTTACCTATCACTTTCCCTTTCAATTCTATGGGTATGGGACATACCCTAGGGCTAGGTTCCCTCCCATCAGATGAGGTTTACATGGTTGAAGTAGCGAGGTGAAAGGGGAGAATAAAAAATATGAACCAACATCCATTTTCCAAGCAACTTTGGACTCTCCATTTTGATGGAGTCAAATGTCGCTTCGGTGCCGGGCAGGTGTGATCCTTACTTCTCCTAAAGGAAGGGTTATACCTTTCACCTTCAAATTAGATTTTGAGTGCACAAATAAAGGCGTTGATTATGAATCTCTCCTATTGGGTCTAATTATTGCTAAGAGAATGGGCATCGTCAACATTAGGGTGTTGGGTGATTCACAACCTGATCACCAATCAAATATCCGAGGTGTATGAAACCGTGCAGTGAACACCTACAACTCTACAAAATAGTCATGTTAGGTCTAATAAAGGAATTTGACTTTATATCCATAGAGGCAGTTCCATTTGAAAAAAACCTTCTTCTGAGACTCTAAAAACTTATGCTTCACATTTCACTCCAAGTAGTGACCTAAAAGACACCAATTTCACGGTTTCGATTCATATTGAACCCTTGGTTCGTAAAGTGCTAACGACACGATGTTGACATAAGTAGAATTGAAGAGTCAACCTAACCTTTCAAGCCTCACCAATGGCGATGAAGCAACTTGGAGATATTTAAACACTCTCGCAGATTTTCACCTTACGTACCATGAGATAGACCTCTCCTTAATCCCACACTCCTCTTTCTATTTTTGGAATCCCATGGTCGAATCCTCTCCGGGAAGGGATCTTGAGATTTACGAGATATAAGAAGAGGGGAGTTGTAGTTTACTCTGGCCCCACCAAAATTCAAGAGGGTAATGCATCCTTGATTGAGGGAACAATAGATATAAACATCGGAATAGAGGAAGAACCAAAAATCTTAGATATGGGGTCCTCGTTAACTCCTAAGGAAATAGAAATACATACTCGAATCCTTAAGGAGCATCAAAAGGCCTTCGCATTTAGTTACAAGGAAATGACGAGGATTGCACCACACATCACAGTTCATAACCTCATCACCAAGCTAGATGCTAAACTGATTAAGTAGAAGTCAAGACCAATGAAACCAAAGGTGGCCCTTATGGTAAAAGAGGAAGTAATGAAACTTCTCCAGGTAGGATTCATTAAGATGGCTGATTATTCACAATGGGTTTCTAATTGAAAGAGGGTTTAATACTGCAGTGAGGATCACGAGGGACAACATGCACATCAATGGACGTGCGAATGACAGCGTGAAGAGATCTCGGGAGGAGCGAGCATCAACCGAATGTGCATGCAAAGATTTGAAACATGGGCGAACTGGTTAAGCCATAAAACTCTCCTCTATCTCATAGATCAAATGGGGTGTACATAGAGGAGGTGTTGAGTAACCCCCAGTGCTACAATCATGACAACTCGAGTAGAGAGGGGGAATTACATTCCCAGAATAGAAGTGTAACTCCCAATGATGCATATGATGCATTGATGTAGTGATGCGCTAACACACTGATGTGTAAGAGAATCTCATAATGACCCCTAAATGACACATGGACCGACAATCTCACCTAATTGAGATGACTTACCTAATGATGTGGAAAATAACACACACCAACACCCCCTTCATCATAACTTAGGATGAGGTGGCAAGTCAGAAATGAGAAATGGGTCCTGGAACAAAGCCTGATGAGGTACCCATGTACAAGAAAAAGATCCCAAGTAGTGAAGGAAAACCCAGTGGGAAAAACATCCACCACAAGATAAAAACACACTCTCTAATCTAAGAAAGATGCCAAAGATGGGTCCCAACTATAGACAAGCCTGAAAAGGTACCCATGTATAAAGAGGCAATCTCTCAGAAAGAAGAAGAAGAGAGAAGAAGAGGGAGATGAGAGGAATGCAGAAGATTTCATGGATGGATTTGAACTCTACAACTCTAAGAAGTCTCCCAGAAGAATGTCGATGATGAGATCCTCTACCTCTGGATTGAAGAAGAGCCACCCACATCGAACTATGTGCCTACCCTTAGGAAGGACAAAAATGATGTGCTAGAAGTCCGCCCACTCCCACAAAGGAAATCAAGGTAGCAACACGAAGAACTCTGAGTCTGGTGCATGGAAGTGTGACATAGGTCTAGCAAGTGAGTGCTAAGGAACTGAAGGTAATGCCACGTGCGTAGAAATGTTAGAGTGAAAAAGAGGAACACCCACAAAAAGGATGTCCAAGTGATGTGAAGGGAACAAAACATCCTCTACAACAAAAAAGGGATCCACAGGTTAAGGGTGGATCAATGAAGGTCTCTGGAAATGTGGAAGTGACATGATTCCGGAAGGGGCACTCTAACAACAGATATGATGAACTCCTCTCGAAACACACCTGTAGATGGATGAGGGACTGTAGTGCATCACAAGTAGACTCTACAAAAAGATGATAAAGGTCAGGCAGATACTCATCCCAATGAGGGGGCTCGACAAACAGAAGAGCGATGTAAGATAGGTATGAGTCATCCAACAAAGGTAGAGGAGTGAAATGGGCCTCACACACTGGAACTGGAAAGGACGTGCGTGTGATGATTGTATGATACTGAGTAGGAGACTGATCAATATCTGATGAGATGTGGGATGTGTCAACACTCTCTAGAATAGTGAGAGAAAGAGGAGAAGAGTCCTCTGTAGTACTCTCAACATTAGAATTGGGTGCACAATCCTCATCATCAGAAGTAGAACCAAGTGATTCTATGTCGCAGAAGCGCCATCACACAAAGAAATGGAGGAGACAATGAATCGTAGCAACAACAATGGTGATAGTATGTGAAGGGTCTCCATAGAGGGACTAAAGAATTCTCCAGACACGGTGAGGTGGATCTAGTGTCTGCCACGTGAAACTAGAGAGATATAGAGACATGCATCATCATGTGACCAAAGAAATGATCACAAGTGTTAATGAAGTCCTCCGGATGATGATGATCGGTGGGTGCAGGAATTAAACCAAGCAAGAAGGGTAAAAGACCCTCATGGGTGAAGTAATGTTCCATGGAAGCATGCCAAGCTAAATAGTCCCCTCTCCCGGTGAGAAGTGGTGGAGGTTGTAAAGTGATCCTACGATGCTTAAGTATGGAAAGAGCACTCTCTATGATGAAAAATGCAAGATGCACAAAAGCAAGATGTCGGACTCGGTCAATAATGCGTCTGCATGTGTAGGCCCAAGAGTATAGTCAATCCCCAGAATGCGGCACTTTATAAATTATTGCATTTAAAAAAATGAAAATTCCATCATCTAGTGTGTGAGAAATCATACAACTTTGAATAAAGAAGCGCTAAAAAACGAGCAGCGAGTCAAAAGTTATAGCATTAAAACAATTCCTGCAACTGATGGAAAGTGCCACTAAACACTACAAACGGATTAAAAAAGTGCCCTAAATGGGTGCAAAGGGTATTGTGTGACTACCCGTTGGAAATGGCATGAAATTTTAGATATGGTTTGTTTTGACTGCGAGGGGGATTAGCCTCCTACTAACCCCGGACCTCGCCCTCCATCTTCGACACTCAAAGGAAGGTAAGTAATACAAGCCAAAAACAACCTTAAAAATTAATATAATGCCATAATGAATGTTTTAACACCTTAAAACATTTAAAAAGGTCTGATTTGATTTAAATAATCAAAAGAAAGGAGTGAGTTGACTTCCCACGCAAGAGGGCGAGCTGGAAATGTTGACTGAGCTATTGGGAATGGAGCCACGAGTGACAATGTTGGTGAGCTATTGGGAATGGAGCCATTTGCTAGAAATGTTGATCGATTTGTTGGGAATGGAGCCATGTCTGCGGGTCAAACGAAGGTAGGTGAGTGGCAGGTAGAAGAACATTGAGCCCGAGGAGTGCTTTGTAGGGATTTGAGTGAAATGACCCAAAAGATTCGATGGATGCACAACTCCACATGCTCAAGTGTTCACAGCGTAGATTCCCTTCGCAGAGCAAGGTAACAGGTGGCAGGGATCCTTGAGCAATGATGACTGAGACAGTGGTTTCAAATGATGAATCCACCACAAACCAGGCTGAGTAGAAGGAGAAATGTGTCAAGACAGGTGGGAGTAGAAAACACGGGTTTACAACAAAAAAATGTGTTAAGTAAAGATTGTAACATGCGGTAGGAGAGAAAAACCAAACACAAGTCTGGATGAAGTGTCCTTCACATGGTATAACATTGAATCCTGAGCTGGTGGCTACTTTTTGAGCAGAAGCCAAGAAAACAGTCCAAAAAGGCTGAAATACATTCAATCTGAGCCTGTTGCACATACAAACAGGTGCAGACCGTAACCAAGGACCGAGTCAAGGCCAGGTTGAAGAGACGTTATGTGTAGAGATTTCACACACCGAGGTCCCCATGGGCACGAGCAACACATTCAAATCTACGGGATGAAACCAAGGCTCATAGTTCGAGTGCAATGAGCAATAGTTGGATGCGTGCAGGGTCAACACAAGCCGATACAAGCATCAACAAACCTTGTAAATGCAAGTGCATGAGTCGTCATGCTAACACGAGATACACAAGCCAGAGGCAGTCTAAAGCAATATCAAAAAATTGAGCTGATCGCTAGAGATGCACACCACTGAGGAGGACTTACCCACCACTGAAACTCAGTAAAACCAACATGTGAAAAACTCAGATTTGTAACTATAAAGCACCCAAAACTACAACCAGAGACTTTGAAGCACCTCAAAACCACATGTAAAGTAGAAAAACCCACAAACACCATGTAAAATGAACCACGAACAACCCGAACAGAGGTATAGCGCCTAAAATCAATGCAATAAATGCATGAACGGAATCACCATTACGACACACGCAACGAGAACTGAATATCATGCCGGAAGCTGGAAAACACGCACAGAAATGCCAAGGAGTGCATGGATCCACAAGATCCACTCTGATACCATGAAAGAGGGTTTAAAACCCACAAGTGAGGATCATGAGGGACAACATGCACATCAACGGACGTGCGAACGACAGCGTGAAGAGATCTCAGGAGGAGTGAGCATCAACCGAATGTGCATGCAAAGATTTGAAACATGGGCGAACCTGGTTAAGCCATAAAACTCTCCTCTATCTCATAGATCAAATAGGGTGTACATATAGGAGGTGTTGAGTAACCCCTAGTGCTGCAATCATGACAACTTGAGTAGAGAGGGGAGTTACATTCCCAGAATAGAAGTGTAACTCCCAATGACGCATATGACGACCGATGCGGTGATGCACTGATGCACTGACGCGTAAGTGAATCTCATAATGACCCCTAAATGACACATGGACCTACAATCTCACCTAAGTGAGATGACTCACCTAATGATGTGGAAAATAACACACACCAACACTAACATCGTTCTGTTATAAAAAAGAATGGAAAGATCCATATCTGCATAGACTTCGGCATATAAATAAGGCTTGTCCTAAGGATGATTTCCCATTGCCATCCATTGACGTTATTTTTGACACAATAGCTGGGTTCGAGTTGTTGTCTCTTATGGATGGGTTTTCGGGATACAATCAAATCAAAATTTCTGAGGAAGATCAAGCTAAAACTACATTCATAACTCCTTGGGGAACATACTGTTACACAGTCATGCCATTTGGCCTTAAGAATGCTGGTGTTACGTATCAATGAGCAATGACCTATATATTCCATGACCTTATTCACAAGATCATGGAATCCTATGTTGATGACCTTCTGGCTAAGGCCAGGAAGCGTTGTGATCATCCAGAGGTTCTTCATATCATCCTTTCTCGATTAATCAAGTACGGTGTCACACTAAATCTAGAGAAATGTGTATTCGGAATAACAAGAGGAAAGCTTTTGGGTTACATTATATATTCATGAGGGATTGATTTCAACCCAGCCAAAATTTGGGATGTGCTCGAAATGGTTCCACCGTCAGAGGATTCTGACATGAGATCTTTCCTTTGGAAAATCGGTGCAATTTAAAGATTTATCCTGACTTGACCTTTGTCATCCATCCAATCAACAATTTGTTGAAAATGGATTATTGCATTGATTGGACAGAGGAATGCAATGAGGCATTTGAGTCCGTTAAATGCTTTTTATTGTCTCCTCATACACTCATGCTACCCAAGTCATATTGTCCCTTGATCCTCTATTCACGAGCCACGAATTCTCATTGTCTGCATGTTAGCCCAAGAGGATGATGATAAACGTGAAAGTGTGAATTATTTCATTACTCGAATGCTTTTGATTATGAGGCACACTACACACAAGTAGAGAAGGAATGTATCACTATAGTATTTTAATGAAACACTTAAGACATTATATGCTAAATCAGGAAACATGAGTTATAGTTAGGTCTGATCACCTACAAACGTTCCTCACACAAGGATCCTTATCTAAGAAGGTAGGACATTTCATAACCCTAATGGGTGAGTTTGAACTCACATTTGTGAATCAGAAGTTTGTTAAGGGACAAATCATTACAGAACTGGTTGGCTAACAACCCATTAGATGGAGGTGATATGGTAAGTTTAGACTTTCCTGATGAATGTGTGTACTTTGTCGAAACCAAACCTCCAATCTTTGTGTGTCCTTGGTAGTGACATTATTAATTTCATCATGGATCATACATACCCAAGAGGGGCAATATCACAACAAAGAAGATGGTTACATGTCATCGTTGCTAAGTATGTCATATTGGAACAAGTTCTCTACCGCAAAGCCTTTGACAAAATGTTATTAAGGTGTGTTGACATAGAGGAATATGAAAAGATTCTCTATGAGTCACATAGTGGGGTATGTGGAGGTCACTTCGGTGGCCATGCCACCACTTAGAAAATACATCGAGATGGGTTATTTCTGGCCCACGCTAGAGCATGATGTAATAGAATTCATGCGTAGATGCCATAAATGTTAGGAGTTCTCTCATGAGATCCACATACCGGCACAAGCTCTGTAACTGATTGCAACTCCATGGTATTTTTCCACCTAGGGCCTGGACTTGATAGGGAAATTTTCCCCCTCATCAATTGACGGCCATAACTTCATAATCACGGCCACGGAATATTTCACCAAGTGGGTAGAGGCCATGCCTCTTACAACTATACTTGGATCTGTAATTGCTAAATTCATACTGAACCAGATCATTTGTAGGTATGGGGTTCCACAAGTCATTATTTCTGATAATGACACATCATTCAAGAATGATGAGGTACGTGAGCTATGTGAAAAGTTCAAGATAAGTCATCATACGAATTCTCTCTACTATCCTCAGGGTAACGGAAAAGTTGAGGCTAACAACAAAATGTTAAAGTCCATTCCCTAAAAACCGTTAAGGAAAACAAATGAGATTGGAATCTAAATCTTTTTTCGGCCTTGTGGGCCTACGGACATCGGTTAGAACACCAACAGTGCAACCGCCTTTTATTTGGTGTTTGGTTTAGAAGCGATTCTCTTGCTCGAGGTCAAAATACCTAGCCTTCGTATTTCACTACAAGGAATTTTAGGAGAAGAGGGTTATTGAGGAGCTCGAATCTCTCGATTAGAAAGTCTTGATGAGGCCGGACTCAATAGCAAAGCAACAACACGGTGTTTACACTAACCGAATGGTTCGGAAATATAATAAGAAAGTTTACGAACATGAGATATATGAGGGAAACTTGGTATTAAGAATAGATATCGAATAGACAATAAAACCAAAGTGAGGAAGGAAATTCAGACCTAGGTGGTTAGGTCCATATCGAGTAGTAGAGGACTACAAAAATGGGGCATTTCACTGTGTACACTAGAAGGTGAAGAGTTTAGCGAATCCATGAACTCTCTTCACTTAAAGAGATACTATGCATGATCCATCAACATTTTCATATGTACATTACTGCATCTGCATTGCATTTTCATCGCAGTCATTTTGAAAAAAAAGCGTGATCAAGGAACTTATTCGATAGCAATTACTAAAAACTTCTAAAAACATTGGCAAAACATTCAAATCATATCTTTTCAAACCCTCATAATATCATCAACTGTTTCTAAAATCAGTTCATCAATCCAAGCAAGATAAGACAAAGTGTTGACAATAACCATACTAAGGCCTACATACTTGGTTCTACTTTTGGTCTCTTCCTAGGATGGGTGTCTTTGTCTATGGTCTATTCTAGAAGCTTCTTAGCGTCACATCTATAGCATATACATCTCTTTGGAAATAAGAACATTCTAAACATTTTTCCAAATAAGTAAATCAATTGCAAATCATTAGAAATTTTTTATTTTACACATTTATTTTCCCTACCAACCTTCGGTGTTGAGCTTGCATCTCTTACAAGTGACGTAGGGTTGGGAAAGGATGGAAATGCCCTTACTCGCCTAAGCCTTGTCCATGGTGATGAACCCACGCTTCCTATTGGTAGCATGGGGCAAGGTGTAGGGGGTCTCTTTGAAAAATCTCAAAGTCATAAACAATTAATTCAAATGCTGTGAAATCTTAAGTAAAAAACAAAGTGAATTAGATGTCCAAAACTCCAAGAGAATTCAAAAACCTAAAAACTAAATTTTTTCAACCAAGTGGCCATCTATGGATCCAAGTCTAGATAAGCTGCAAAACAAATCACATTCTAAACTATGAAGTAACTTGAGTAGAGTAGAGTTGTAGTATCTCAATTTGGTTCTGCCAAACCTTTGTATGTCTCTCATCATTACCACTCAGCAAATTTCATAACTTGTGCCTTCTCTAACTCTCAGTGTTGAGCCCTCGCATCTTACTAGTTACGTGGAGTTGGGAATGGGGAAAGTATATGTACTTATCATATTATATTATCATAACGTTTTGTCAAAACAATGCAAAGAAATGAAAATTGCTAAATAAGCTAAGTTTAAAATCACATTGTGTTTGCATCATCATATATCAGTATCACAAAATACAAAAATAAATCATTCTATCATCATTCATATCCATTGCATACATTCCAAAAATCATTGAAAAGTAGAAATTCTAAAACATCTAGAGTACACATGCGGGATAAACCAAAAATAAGTCAACTCGGATACAATGGAATACCTTGAACGAAAAATAGAGTCGATAAATATATGGTAGATCAAAGTTTTTTTATACAATGCCGTCATGCCCTAGGCATGGTTAAAATGATCACAAGGAGCCCAAAATATTAAAAAAAAATCATACAAGTGTCAAAATATTAGAGGATCAATATCATGTCGGTCCCTGTGGGACCCCTCAGATGGTGCACGACCATGTCTAAGGCTCATGTTGTGGCTGCGATGATGATGGGAATGAACGAATGGTGAAAATGCTTGTGGTGGCACCTGCTTCTCGTAACCTCATTATGTGAGTGGATCCGCCTCATCAAATGATCAATATTCTCGTATCCAACTACCTGGGTGCGAAGCGGAGTCACTATCTCTGCCACCTTCCAGATAGGGGCGAAGATGTTAGTATGTCAGCCAGCAGCTAAAGGCTATCTCATGTCCTCAGTCAAGTCAGCCTAAATCTTTCCCGAGGGGATAAGAAAGGTTTCAATACACACCTGAAAAATAAGCTCTTGCCACTCATGTGTAGATGCTGCAAAATAAATAACACAATAAGTTAGAAAATTGCATAACATGGATCAAAATAAGGATGCTAAGTTAGTGTGCACCAAATCAATAAACAAGGTCGAGAGAGGAGTGAAAAAACTTACTCGGGTCTCCGGGCACCCATGTGGGATCTATTACTATAGCTGCAGGTGTTCTTTGGCTCTGAGGGGGCCTCTCCGACATCATGAGCATGACGATGTCCCATCACAGACTCATCATCCCCCTCTCCAAAATGAGGAATTGTGGTCTCTGAGACTAGTGTCTCTTGCTCTGCACTCACCTCATCCTAAGAAGCTCTAAGTATCTCCTGAGTGTCATGCCACTCATGGTCACTCTCCTCTCCATGTGAATGGATGATCTCCTCATCATCCTCCCCTGTATCCTCTCTCGGAAGACTCCCCCTCGTGTCATCTCCCAAATACTCCTTAGAATCGGAGTCTAAGTCAATCAGCTCACTCTCCTCCCCACTATGAGTAGGAGCAGCCGCAATCTTGAGTAACGGTTCTCAAGGAGCACAAGCTGATCTCTGAGCCTGGAATATATGTCTAACTATGATTGGCATGTTGGGAGTGACCACTATCCATCCAGGATCCCCCCAGGACCCCTTCGGGCCTCTGGATAGTCTGTAAAATGGTATGACTAGAGGAAGCATATCAACATAAGGGAGGCCGAATTGTTGAGGCACCCAATTAAAAGGATGTGTCTCCAACCTCTCTTCTCGGTCAACCAACTAGCTCATAGAGGAAAAAGCCACTCTGTCATAACCTTCTCTACCCATAACCATGCAATGTCAAGGTAGGGGGTGGCAATCATGTTTACTGATAACAAGTGAAGCCACCTTTGGATGATGTGGCATCCATAGAAGGCCCGACATCCCCTCCCACTGGATGCCCAAACAACCTCACAGGTCTAGTACTAGAATATCTCTACTGTAGGGGGTAATGTGCTTGTACACCAATCTCATGAAAAGAGTGGGAAGGCTCAAGGACTACCCCTGTAATATTACCACCCTGTATAAATCGTGGTATGTGGTCCCCAAGATATCAACACCCCATGCATATTTCCAACCATGCCCTTCAATCTATGCAATGATAGGGGACCAACATTATAATAATGTGTCTCCTCCCTTGTCTACGATCACTCTCAAGGACAAGATTCCCATAATCACCCTCCGAAGAATGGGAATGGGAGAAGTGGAAATATATCAAACTCTGATCCCCTTCTTCGATCTAGAAGAGACTGCAACATCTCCAAAGTAGGTGGCCCATTGTGCCATCTCTATAGTGGACCCAATTGTCCTCAGAGTCAGTCATCTCCTAAGAACCGGGAGCCCAAGGATACATAATACATCCTCTATGGTGATAGGCCACTAAACTATGTAACACTGGAAACCAAAAAGTGTTCTAGTATGCATCCCAATATGAGAACAAGTCACACATACAATATGTGGAGCGGCAGAGTAACATGGGGTACCAAAGCTATCGCCAAATACCGCTCACTTCTGAGTAGATCCATGTCAGCCTGTGTAAGTTGATCCAAAACCCAAGGGAGTTAATCACACACCGATCGTGACTCCATATAATGTACTCCTCCTTCTGCATTCACCAAAACATGAGAAAATAAAAAGTTATCAAGTTACATCACATGATAAGCTCATCAAAAACATAGTAAAACATCAAAAATACCAAAAAAATCAAGTTGTGAGCATGTTTTGAAGTTTTGTCAGAATCATCGCGCCGGTGCGGGGTGGCGGTTCCAGGACCGCCTCCCTACCTTGGGCGGTGGTCTCTTGACCACCACCCTGCTTTAGGCGATGGTCTTGGGCTGATTTCCAAAATGTGCCCTTAACCATAAAAATGACCAAAAATGCTAAAATTGACCATTTTCGAAAAAATAAAGGCATGCCCTATGGCGCCCCCTTAAAGACCCATTCAAGACAAGAAATTTTGAAAATGCCCCCTAGGTGAACTTTTCAACATTTTAAACTTTAGGGTACAAAAAGACAAAGGAGGAAATAACTAACCTGAGAGCGTGTTGGTTGATCTCCTGCTCACTAAGGCATGATCATGATCTCAGCAAGAGACATATTGAATGTACTCTCACTTAAGGAACGGTCACCGTAAATCTAGAGCTCCAAATCAATCAAGTCAAACAAATCAACAATGCACAAATGAATCAAAAAATGAGTTTGTTTTGATATATATATATATATATATATATATATATACGTTATTTTTAACGTTGTTTTGAGTGTGTTTGTTTGCAGGTCTAGAGCGTTGGTGCAGGTATATTTCTATATCCCCATGCAAATGGTAAGTCCTCTTGTCATTTTGATTTAGTATTTATTTTTTGATATTTTATCTATCTGCACTTGAGTCTTTTCTCCCTTTTACAAGCAACAGGAATTTGACGGCAAATTTTTGACACATGGGCATGTCAGGTATAGCTTCTAACTCCCCATTTTAGGAAAACCATACTCGGACTCTATGTTTTACACCTTCTCATGGCTAAAACACTTCTCTAAGGGGGAAATATATACGCACTCAAAATTACACGTGTTATACTGTCGGGAAAATGGTTATGAGAACCCCCAATGATGATCCAAGGTCCTTTCAAGAATGTGTTTGAGCTCCAAATCCCACTTGTAGTATACATTTGTAGCCTAGATAGCCTTACATATCTTTTCCATGCTTTCTTTCATCTCCCTGCTTCTTTCTGTGCTTTCTTTGGTGTTAAGTGTCAAAACCGCTACCCTGTCTAGGTGGCAGTTTGAAAAGCTTGCCGCCAAGTAGGGCAGAGGTTCGAAACCACTACCTGCGTAGGGTGGCGGTCATGGCTGATTTTTCCAGAATCTTCATGCATAAAGTTGCATGCGACAATTCACTTAAGTTTTCTTTTTGAATGCATTTGTGAGCTAAATTTGCTAAAAATACCTTTGTTTTTGGTTCTCCTTCTCCTTCTATTTTTAAATAGATTTAATGTGTTGGAACTACCTCTTCATTACCTTGTGCATGAAGTAACCTTCTATCCTCCATTCCTATATATTTCATGTGTAACATTCCCATTTTAAGACTTTACAAATAGGGAATTTTTTTTTTGCGTAATGTTCCCTATTCTAAATATGTAATTTAGAACACACATTCCAAACAATCATTCTTATAAAAGATAACCATATGTAGTTGTAATGACTCGGTAATCTATAGATCTATTCATTTCATGAATTGATAAACTATCGATCTATTCATGTTTAACACTAAGTATTGAATACTTTTCTGTATACTACATATACATGGTTCTCTTACCCTATTCTGGGTATTGAGTGATCTGTCTAAGGAACCTAACTGAATAGTTGTTACCAATATTCATCTACATCACGATCCTTAGACTAGGTGACATAGGACAACATAATCGCAGATTGCGATACTATGGCCAAAGATTTTTAACATACTGTTCATATTACTTACTCCTTGACAACATATTCGTCAATCCAGAATACAACCTTCATCCCACTCTATTGTTATCTAGAATGTCCTTTACTGACTTCCGTCAGTCCTCTTGCCCAAGGTTTATCCCTAGTTCTTATTAACATCATAGATTATGATGGAAGGGGCTCACAAATAATTAGGATAGGTTGGCATCATTTGGGTTAACCTAGGTCAACCCCGTGTGCCAAGATACCCTGAGTCCTAGAGGGCTACTTTGTATCGCAACTACACTACTACCCAGTCCTGGAGAGAAACTAAGTTCAAGTACAAAAAGTGTGTAGATCTAGATGATCAATGCAGAACGGTGTTTCCACATGTCAACTACAATACTGTATCCTCGAGAAGATCCTAATCTCCTCAAACATACAAATTTGCAGTCGGCGTGTGTCAGCATCCTATAGAACAACCTCGTTAAGATATACATACCCTTAGGAGATTATTTAAGTTAGTTAATTTGGATTCCTAGAGGTAGATTTCAGCAATCCTTCCCAGACCCTAATCCAACCCTCCCTAAGTTCCTTTCCAATCAGGTTCTAATAACCCTTGTAGAACTTCCTTTTGTTAAGGTTTCTTTTGATGTTTGTTAATGTTGGCTGAAAAACATCCAACCAGAAGTAAGGACAACAATGCCTTAAGTTTTCTTCAATGTAAATTAACTATTCAAGGAAGTTCAACAACCATCAAGGTTGTAACCTAGCAGGCTTTATTAAAAGTAGTCTAATGATTGTATTCATATTCCCCTCTTTTCTTACTTTTTAGTAAGAGAGGAAGAGTCTTCCTCCTAAGTTCTAGGGTTTAACACACCCTTTATGTCCCCTATAAAGTTCTTAGTTTTTATTGTAAGTTCGTCACACATTACCTTAAGAATTTGAGTTGTTTAGATGAGAACATTGATTATTAGAAACTTACTTAGTCACTTCACGTTTAGGGGTAATACTTTAATCCCCTTTTCCTACTTATCCAAGAACACTCTTTGAAACATATAGATAACATGAAGAACATCAATAGAATAGGAATTCCATTTCTTTTGCAAAGTACAAAATAATTCACATAATCCATGCAAGTAAATTCTCATTCTACATTTCCTTTTCAAACTTATACATTTACAATGTATACATTTACATACATACTTCATATCAACAACCTTCATTAGAAAGGGAATAACTTTTCTTTTTCAATACAACTTAAGAACAGATCAAAATTCTTCATAAGAATCAACATAGGTCAACCAATGCATCATATAAGTTTTTCCTTCTCTTATCACTTACGAAGTCCATCTACAAAAATTGCTAGCACGGGTCAATTCAATGAACTAAGCATGATAAGCACTAAGCCTTAAAACGATGTTCATTCCACTAATTGCTCCAATAAAAACAACCCTGCTTTAATGAATAACGAGGTGATTCATACTCCTAAGCATAAGTAATACCAATAAAAACAAGAGCAATACTAAATAGGTTTCAACACAAAGAGGAACATGATACAATCTATAATACCTATCCTATAAATTGAAGTATATTTGATTCCATCAATTATCTTTACAAAACAACCAAAACATACTATATCGTTGTTACAAATTTTACGAAAAATTACACAACACATATCTTTACTATAAGATACAGAAGTGTTTACAACATATTCCCTCTTGATTGTTTCAACTAACTTTTAGGTAAGGAAGAAAAGAATGTATTCCATTGCCAAAGTACTTAATCATCACCAAGGCTGAAACCCATGTATATCATGATTTAAATTGTTCATTTAAAGTAATTCTACTTTAAAATATAACAATTTATTGTATTTATCAATAGATTTAAATGAAAGAAATACAAGGAGAAGTGATGGATTAATAGTCATCTACAAGTTACAATTTCATTTGCCAACCTAACTTCAATCTCATTCCACTTCATTTTAGTCAAATGAAAAGTATACAAGATTAATAAACGTTGTTTACCTTTTTCAATAAGAATAAGAATCAGGAGGTTCTTAATCAATGAACTTATCCCAACTGCATTATAGAAGAGATCTTACCAGAATATGATCCCAAACTCTAATCATTTCCTTCAACATAATAAAATAGTTTTACCTTCTCACATTCATGTAGTTTAAGTTCATTCAAGAGTTCCAAGGAAAGAGAACAATGACCATTCCAAAGAAAGAGAGTACTAAAAACTATCTTCCTTTCTAAACCATCCCATTACAATGCATGAATTTCTATTTTCCATTAGAATACTATAACAATAAAGCTCATACAAAGTCCACGAACAGTAAGCTTCGCAGAATATTTCTTTAAAGGCCTAACATTCTCCCATTAGACCAGAACAACCATAGATAAGAAGAAATCAGGTTAACATTTCCCATTCATGGAACCCTATAAAATCAATAGTGTAGTTCAAACACTTTCGAAATGAATTTTAGATCACAATCAATCTTCCAAGACATAAGATACATCTATTAGACCCAACAAGAAGTAAGAATTTGAGTAGTTGCTAACACTCAGACTTCCCTATAGTTCAAGCCAAGTAGAACAATCTTAATGGTATTCCAACACATCACTACCTGAACTATGATTTGGGTTTCTAATAGAAGACAAGGTCAATCTATTGAGAAAAGAACATGTACAGTCAAGGACTTATTTACGATTCTAAGCACAATGCCAAGCATAAACGCCTTGAAGGATCAAGACTTTTAAATACATGTAACCAAGTTAGAATAGCTACATGTTCCCTCAATGGTGAAATAAATAATCAAAAGACCATAATACCTGAACCAACATGGTGTTCAGGTTTCTATTTCAATTAAGAACACCAAGTATTAAACGGTTTGTATAGTGATGCATCTCAATACCACAAACACAATTACAGAATGTGCCAGCATCCTAGAACTAGACCGAGAGCAGTGAAACTATTTACATATAGTTCGAAGTAAGAAGAAATGCTTCCATTCTTCATTAACATCCTTTCAACCCTATTTCCAAACCTAAATAGGATGTAAAATAAGTTTTGATAGAGCTCAGATTTAATGACTTAAATTTCGAGTTCATAAAGAATCTTCAAAAACCAATGATGTGGACTTAAGAACAAGATTCCACAAGCACCATGCCAAAGATCTTTCAAGTTACAATCTAGTTACCCAAAATAAAAAACACAAGTTCCAATTCAATACTATTCCAAAATCAAACAAGTTTTCACAAAAGGAAATACAAACTAAACCAAATATGGTTTTCCTTTGCATGCAAGTTTCAGTAACAGTCCATGATTTTGCAAGGAGATATATAGAAACTAAACTATATATGGTTTTTCTAGTGCATGCGAAATTTGCTACAGTCAAAGTTTCCACAAGATAAAACAAAAAATCAACTAGATATATAAAGGTTTATCCATAGAGTATGCAAAATATGATAACAGTCAACAATTTTCGCAAGAAGGATACAACCCCAAACCATATACGGGTTTATCCCAAGTCCATTTAACTAAGGATAAAAAATGCTCACTTAACAAACCCTGAGAATCTCTATTACAGTTCACTTTACTAAACAAGTTTCCCATCTGAAGCTCAAGCTTGCATACTAAAATAATAAGACTGGAGTTCTTACTAGTTTGAATTCACAAGACGCAACGAGTTCACCCAACAATAATTTCCACAACACAGGCAGAACTCAAGAGTTCCTTTTTAAAACTTAGCTAGTAATTCACTATCAACAAAAGTGGTCAACCCAGTCAACCATTTTCAATAACCAAGAAGCTAACAGAGTTACCAACATTATTTGAGCATGCATAGATCTTTTATGCAACACAATTTTCAACAACATCATGTATAATCATAGATTCAAAACAAAATGCAAGTATACAAAGCCCTTCAATCTATTTACACAAAAAAATGCATGAATGCACAGAGCTCATCAGAGAAAAGTTTTTAATGAAAACACTTAGAGGAAAGCAAAGGATTTTAATAGTTAGGGCCTATCATGCCTGATAGTGTCACCGAAAAATTGAAGAAGACTTCTAGCTGAGCTCGCTTCTTCCCTTCTTCTCCATGAAGACCAAAATAACAAAATAATTCTTCCACAATGCCTCATATACTCTCCATGAAACAAAGATAGATTTGAAACCTCCAAAAATAGCCATGTAATGCAGTTTAAACTACTGGTTTGAAAAACCAGAGTGCAAGTAGAAGAAAATTGAAAAGCATGCAAAATGAAACAAGCCCACAAAAATCCACTGGCATGCCTACCAAAGCGGTTTGGGCTCATCAAACAAGACAATTAATTGCATTAATTTCCAAATCTCCCACCCAATCTTCCTACCACCACTTTGCAAGTGCCAAATGCGAGTTCTAAATCAAATAATACATGTGTTTCCATTTCTAGTGATATCGCCACCTAGGCCTCGCCAACCAAACTATCCCCTTCCAAATCGGAAAGTCCATAGGAATTAATAAACCTTATCATCTTCATAAATGATTAGAAACCATCGCCAATGTACATGTGACCCCTTTTAGTTCCCAATTCACATCCATTAGTTTAGGTTAGGTTAGATTTCTTAGGTTAGATCTTAGGTAGGATTTAAATTAGTACCTTAGGATGTAACACTAACCACTAACCTCCAACATATATCTTTAGTAATTAGGTGAGATAACTCCACATAGGTATGTAATCAAGAATAGAATAGTTTTTAGAAACTAGGGTAGATCACCAAATAACCTTGTAGTGTAAGGCTCTAGTTTTAATACCTAGCAAACCTTCTAACCCTTAGTACCAAGTTTAGGTTAGCAACCAAATTATATCAAGTAACATGGCTTAGGTAGGAATAATTTCACCTAGCTTAGGATTCTGAAAGTCAATCCTCAATAGGATCCCAGATATCTTTCTCCTATGCTGTGAACAAATGCATTCCCATCGTTATCAACAATGACCTGTCATGGTCGATCTTCAAGGACCCAAGCCAAACAACCTACTGAATGGAAGTGCGTTCACATACAAATCAAAGAACTTACAACAAAAAAGTTCAGTCCAACATGTAGCTTAACTCATGGAATGTCAATTTTACCATTCATTCAACAAAACAATTTTAAAACATTCCTTGGATCACTAAAATTGATCCAAGGATGAGTCAAATATAATACAAGTTTATAACTCTTAAATTAGATTGCAAACAACCTTCCACAAGTGAAAAATGAATTCAAAGAAGTTATATTCATTCGATCAAAGGATCTTAAGAGAAGAAAAGACTTATCCATATCAAGCATGATTTCCAAAAATCAAAAGAACATATCCTTATAAGGAAAATCACATATCAACACTTGAATGCAAAGGAGGAAAATAACAACAGTCAAGGGTGTTACATGCTTCCCTCCTAAAAAGAATCATCATCCTGATGATTACTTCTTTTAACAATTTACATCAAGGATAGTCAATTCATTCACTTCTCTTATCCTAAGTCAAGTATTTCCAAACCTTATAGTTCCAGAAATCAATAATAAATAACCTTTTATTCAATTCAAGTAAATATCTTCCCAAAACCTTCTTACTTAACATCATTAAAGAATAAATTCATATAATTTTATCAGTCAAAAATTCAATTCTGTTCAAATAGATAGGGAAAATCAGTTTTCATATCCTCTAGATTTTCCCAAGTTGCACTCTCCTTGTTAAACTGGTCCCATTCGACCTTACATTGACTTATTTCTCTATTTCTTAGATGCAACTGGTGATTTTCCAGCACTCGAATGGGCTTAACCATGATTATTCAAGGGTCTTGGACCTACAAGGAATTCCAATTTAACATATGTGATAAATCTAAAACATATTTCTTAAGTAAAGAAATATGGAAAACATCATGCATTCATGACAAGTAGGTGGTAGTGCTAAACGATAAGCTACAGGGTTGATTATTTCAACTATTTCAAAAGGTCCCACGTATCGAGGTGATAACTTGGAAAACTTGCCAAAAGTTATGGAACTCTTTTTTGGTTTAACCCGAAGAAAAACCTTTTCTCCAAGTTCAAATTTCCTGTCAACCCGCTTTAAGTCAACATAACTCTTTTTCCTATCTGCTGCTTCTTTCAAGTGTTCACGAATCATTTTAACTTGTTGTTCCATTTCCGTAAGGATTTCAGGTCCAATTACCTCTCTATCCTCAATGTTATCCCAACTAATAGGGGTTCTACATTTCCTTCCATAAAGCACCTCGAAAGGTGCCATCTTAAGAGAAGCATGATATGTATTATTGTATGAAAATTCAACTAAGGGAAGGTACTCCTCCCATTTGTACTACTGATCCATATAGTACATCCGTAACATATCCTCCAAAACCTAATTTACTCTTTCAGTCTATCCATCCATTTCGGATGATATGCAAAACTGAAATTCAATTTAGTGCCAAGAGCTATCGTTAAGCATTTGCCAAAACCTTGACATCATTCTAGGGTCTCTATCAGATATGATTAATTCAGGTACTCCATGTAATCTGAAAATTTTGTGTACAAATATTTTAGCCAAAATAGGAGAATCATCCTTTAGATTTCCAGCAATAAAATGGGCTACTTTCGTTAGTTTGTCAACTACTACCAAAATAACATTGTGTTTATTTCTCGACATAGGCAATCCTTGTACAAAATCCATGCTTATTACCTGCCACTTGTATTGCGGTATGCTATGAGGATATAGCAAACCAGCTAGATGCATATGTTTCAATTTTACCCATTGACATTCAGACAATGAGTCACAAAATCTATAACATCCTTTTTCATTTCCTTCCAAAAGTATTGTTGTTTTATATTAGCAAGCATTTTTGTAATGCCAGGTGTCCAGAAAAAGGTGAATTGTGAAACTCTGTCAACAATTTCTTCCTCAAATCATTAGGTAAGGGTATGTACACTCTATTTTCATATCGTAAGAATTCCTTCATTATCAAAGTGAAAACCTTTGTACTTTTCATCTTTTGGATCTACAATAAGAGCTGCTTTCACTTGTTGAAAGTAAGAATTAGGTTCCATAGCACTTTTTACTTCATCCTTAAACTAAGTTCTTAGTGTTATAAGAGCAGAAATGTGCTTCCTACTGACTTAGAGTGTCAGCCACTCTATTCTCTTTTCCTTTAATGTAACTTATGTCAAAGTCATATTGAGACAAAAACTCTAACCACCTTCATTGTCTTGCATTCAGATTTGGCTGAGTAAAAATATACTTCAGTCCAAGATGATCATTTTTCAACTCAAATGGTTTACCAAGTAGATAATGCCTCCAAACTTGAAGTGCATGTACTATGGCAAGCAAGCTCTAAATCATGTGGAGCATAATTCAACTCATGTAACTTAAGTTTTATGCTTTCATAAGCTATGACATGATCATTTTGTAACAAAATACCTTCAAGACCTTCCCTAGATGCATCCATTACAACCGTGAAGGTTCCATTTTTATCCGATATAGCTAAAATAGGTCTTTGAAGTCAACTGAATTTTAAAAAATTTTAAATGCAGTTTCACATTTATCATTCCAAAAAAAATTTTTATCCTTTTTCTACAATGAAGTTATTGGTGCAGCCACCTTAGAAAAATCCTTAAAAAACTTTCTATAATAACTCTACAAGACCCATGAAGCTTCTAACTTCATGTACATTCTTTAGTGCGAGCCACTCGATTATAGATACAATTTTAGAAGGATCTACAAAAATCCCATCTTTACTTATAACATGACCCAAATAGTGAACTTAGTGTCATAAAAGAACATTTGGATAATTTACCATATAACCTGTCTCTTTCTCAAAATTTCCAAAATTGTTTTCAAGTTTTCATGGTGCTCCTCCACACTTTTAGAATATATGAGAATGTCGTCCAAGAATACAAGCACAAACTTGTCCAAGTATTCTTGAAAGATATTATTCATTAAGTTCATAAAATCTATAGGTGCATTTGTTAATCCAAAGGGTAAAATTATGAATTCATAATGTCCATACCTCATCCTAAAAGCTATTTTATGAATATCCTCCTCCTTAATTCGTAGTTGGTGATATCCAGAACGAAGGTATATCATAGAATATACTGATGCTCCATGCATTTGATCAAATAGATCATCAATTCTAGGCAGTGGGTACCTATTATTGATTGTTGCTTTGTTTAGCATCATGTAATCAATGCAAAATCTGAGGGTTCCATCCTTCTTTTTCACAAAGATCACTGGTGCTCCCCATGGTGAAACACATGGTCTAATCAAACCCTTAGAAAAAAGTTTTTGTAATTGAGCCTTTAGCTCTACTAACTCTGTAGTAGTCATCTAATAAGGTACTTTAGAAATAGGTTCAGTACTTGGTTTGATTTCAATCATGAAGTCAAACTCCCTTTTGGGTGGTAGTCCTAGTAATTCTTCTAAAAACATCACCGTAGTTCTATAACAATGGATAACATTCCATAAAATCGTTGTTTTCTTCCGTAGATTCAGAAATCTTTACTGCATATAAGGTATAGCCCTTATTTTTGGCCTTTTTAAGTTGCATAGCTGATAATTTCCTAACTAAAATTTCTCGTTTTACACCTTGAATCTCTATTGTTTTCTGCAGATCATCTAAACAACTAATATGTTTTTCAAAATAGTCTACCTTTTCTTTATGCTCTGCTAACCAATTTACACCTATGACTATATCATAAGATCCCAAAGGTGCTACATAGAGATCAACTTCTATGGAAAAGCTAGGTAAGTCAAGGACTACCCCGAAAAGACACATACTAACTATATGAACAAAATTATTACCATAATGTACAGTCCATGATTTATCCATGTTTACAAGCTTTTCTTTTAAGTTTTGAAGCAAGTTTACTAGAAATAAAACATTTAGTAGCTCCCGTATCAAATAGAATAGTTACAGGTATGCCAAATAACTTACCAGGAACTTCAATAGGTGTAACTTGCTTTTCAGCTTGCTTGTCACTCTACATCGCAACATGTATTTTGTCTTTCTTGATTACGATCATCCTTCTTCAAAGGACATTGATTCATGTAATGATCTTTGCCACAGTTATAACAACCTCCTACCGGTCCCTTTTTGGTCTCAGAATTATTTTCATCATTAAAGTTATCATTTTGACCTCCATAGGGTTTTCACCCATTATTATTATTCCGGAAAAATTATTTTGTGTATTACTAGTAGTCTTATTCATTGTTATTTTCTTATTATTATCGGTTGGAAACTTACTTTTGTTACCAAATTTTTTCCATGGTCCTTTCTTAGGTGTAAGAGAAACTAAAGAAGAGTTTGGAACTTTCTTCCGTACTTCTTCCTTATGAGAAAAAATAGCCTTTAATTTATGTTCCTGCCTTATGGATTTTTCAACAACCCCTTCCATAGTGGTTGGGCTGTGAACATCAACCTCTCCCCCAATAATGGGATTCAATCCCATGATGAATTTCCATATCCTGAACTTCTCATTAGTTTGATACTGAGGTACATACTTGAGTAGTTTCGTAAACCATTCCCAATACTCAGTTATAGTTAACTTCCCTTGAGCTAAGTTCTAAAATTCAGTCATTTTCTAATCATAATAAAGTTGTGGCAGCCATCGTTGCCTAAAATAACCTTTAAATTGATCCCAAGTGATGTTAGTTTCATCAATGTTTAGCTCAGCCTTCCGGCTGTCCCACCATGAAGATGCTTCATGGGAAAGTTGATATGCTCCCCAAATAGCTTTGGTCTCTTCGGAGAAGTTCCTTATTGCAAAGTACTTCTCCATCTCACTAAGAGCTAGTTCTCAGCTCCATCACCTAATGTGGTGCCATCAAACTTAGGTGGACTTATCCTTTTTATATCATTAGTGAGTTCAGCAGCCAACCTAGCCTTTTTGTTTTCTAGTTGTCAGGTACATTAACATTGTTATTATCAACACCCATATTGGGGTTGTCCTCAAGAGGTGGCTGATTGTTATTACCAGCTTCATCTTCCTCCTCATTACCCATCACTTGTTGCTCGAGCATAGTCAAATGATCTCTTGTGTCCAACAGGGCAGCAAGGATCTCATCAAGTTTTGGGCTTTGCTACTCCTTCCTTAGGTGGAGAATTGTTCACAACATTTCCTCTTATTCTAACCATTTTCTATTACAAGAAAATTCAAGTTTTTATCAGAGTATGGACACAATATGTCCAAGAGATGCAATCTTCAACTCTGATACCAAGATGTAACATTCCCATTTTAAGACTTTAGAAACAAGGAATTTTTTTTTTACGTAATGTTCCTTGTTCTAAATACGTAATTTAGAAAACACATTCCAAACAATCATTCTTATAAAAGATAACCATATGCAGCTGTAATGACTCGGTAATCTACCGATCTATTCATTTCATGACTCGGTAAACTACCGATCTATTCATGTTTAACAATAAGTATTGAATACTTTTCGTATACTACATATACATGGTTCTCTTACCCTATTCTAGGTATTGAGTGATCTTTCTAAGGAACCTAACTGAATAGTTGTTACCAATATTCATCTGCATCATGATCCTTAGACTAGGTGACATAAGACAACGCAATCAACAACTTGCGATATTTTGGCCAAATATTTTTAACATACTGTTCATATTACTTACTCCTTGATCATATATTTTTCAATCAGAATACGTCCTTCACCCCACTCTATTGTTATCTAGAATGTCCTTTATTGACTTCCATCAGTCCTCTTGCCCAATGTTTATCCCTAGTTCTTGTTAACATTGTAGAATATGATAGGAAGGGGCTCACAAAGACTTAGGATAAGTTGGCATACTGGGTCAACCTAGGTCAACCCCGTGTGCCAAGATACCCTAAGTCCTAGAGGGCTACTTCATATCGCAACTACACTACTACCCAGTCCTAGAGAGAAACTAAGTTCAAGTCCAAAAGTGTGTAGATCTGGATGATCAATGCGGAAGGGTGTTGCCACATGTCAACTACAATGTTGTATCCTCGAGAAGATCCTAATCTCCTCAAAGGTACAACTTTGTAGTTGGCATGTGTCAACATCCTACATAATAGCCTCGTCAACATATACATACCCTTAGGAGATTATTTAAGTTAGTTAATTTGGATTCCTAAAGGTAGATTTTAGCAATCCTTCCTAGACCCTAATCCAACCCTCCCTAAGTTCCTTTCCAATCAGATCTAATAACACTTGCAGTAACTTCCTTTTGTTAAGGTTGCTTTTGATGTTTGTTAACGTTGGTGAACAACAACCATAGAATTAAGGACAACAACATCTTAATGTCTTAAGTAAATTTTCTAACAACCACCGATGTATTCAAAGCTTTATTAAAAGTATTCTAATGATTGTATTCAAATTCCCCTTTTTGCTTACTTTTTAGTAAGAGAAGAAGAGTCTTCCTCCTAAGTTATAGGGTTTAACACACCCTTTATGTCCCCTACAAAGTTCTTAGTTTTTATTGTAAGTTCATCACACATTACCTTAAGAATTTGAGTTGTTTAGATAAGAACATTGATTATCCGCAACTTACTTAGTTGCTTCACGTTTAGGGGTAATACTTTAATCCCCTTTTCCTACTTATCCAAGAACACTCTTTGAAACATATAGATAACATGAAGAACATCAACAGAATAGGAATTCCATTTCTTTTTCAAAGTACAAGATAATTCACATAATCCATGCAAGTAAATTCTCATTCTACATTTCCTTTTCAAACTTATACAATTACAACTTATACATTTACATACATACTACATATTAGTATCCTTCATTAGAAAGGGAATAACTTTTCTTTTCCAATACAACTTAAGAAAATATCTGAATTCTTAACAAGAATCAAAATAGGTCAGCCAATGCATCATATAATTTTTTCCTTCTCTTATCACTTATGGAGTCCATCTGCGAAAATTGCTAGCACGGGTCGGTTCAATGAACTAAGAGCATGATAAGCACTAAGCCTTAAAATGATGTGCATTCCACTAATTGTTCCAATAAAAACAACATTTCTTTAATGAATAACAAGTAATTCATACTCCTAAGCATAAGTAATACCAATAAAAACAAGAGCAAAACTAAACAGGTTTCAACACAAAGAGGAACATGATACAATCTATAATACTGTCCTATAAATTGAAGTATATTTGATTCCATCAATTATCTTTACCAAACAACCAAAACATAATATATCATTGTTTTACCTATTTTATGAAATATAACACAACACATATCTTTAGTATAAGATACAAAAGTGTTTACAACATATTCCCTCTTGGGTGTTTCAACTAACTTTTAGGTAAGGAAGAAAAGAATGTATTCCATTGCCAAAGTACTTAATCATCAACAAGGTTGAAACCGGTGTATACCATGATTTAAACTATTCATTTAAAGTAATTCTACTTTAAAATATAACAATTTATTGTATTTATCAACAGATCCAAATGAAAGAAATCCAAGGAGAAGTGATGGATTAACAGTCATCTACAAGTTACAATTTCATTTGCCAACCTAACTTCAATCTCATTCCACTTCATTTCAGTCAAATGAAAATTATACACGATTAATAAACATTGTTTACCTTTTTCAATAAGAATAAGAACCAGGAGGTTCTTAATCAATGAACTTATCCCAACTGCATTATAGAAGAGATCTTACAAGAATATGATCCCAAAATCTAATCATTTCCTTCAACACAATAAAATAGTTTTACCTTCTCACATTCATGTAGTTTAAGTTCATTCAAGAGTTCCAAGGAAAGAGAACAATGAGCATTCCAAAGAAAGAGAGTACTAAAAGATATCTTCCTTTCTAAACCATCCCATTACAATGCATGAATTTCTATTTTCCGTTAGAATACTAAAAACATAAAGCTCATACAAAGTCCATGAACAAGAAGCTTAGCAGAAATATTTCTTTAAAGGCCTAAAATTCTCCCATTGGACTAGAATAGGCATAGATAAGAAGAAATCAAGTTAACATTGCCCATTCATGGAACCCTATAAAATCAACAATGCAGTTCAAACACTTTCGAAATCAAGTTTAGATCGCATGATAAATCTTCCAAGATATAACATACATCTATTAGTCCCAAAAAGAAGTAAGAATTTGAGTAGTCGCTAACACTCGGACTTCCTTATAGTTCAAGCCAAGTACCTACCAAAGTGGTTCGGGCTCGTCAAACAAGACAATTGATTGCATTAATTTCCAAATCTCCCGCCCAATCTTCCTTGCCATTGCCTTCCAAATTACCGAGTTCCAAATCAAATAAAACATGTGTTTCCATTTCTAGTGATAATGCCACATAGGCCTACACCAACCAAACTAGCCCCTGCCAAAGTCAGTTGTCCGTAGGAATTAATAAACCTTGTCATCTTCATAAATTCTTAGAAACCATCGCCAATGTACATGCGACCTATTTTAGTTCCCAATTCGCATCCATTAGTTTAGGTTAGGTTAGATCACTTAGGTTAGATATTAGGTAGGATTTAAATTAGTACCTTAGGATGTAACACTAACCACTAACCTCTAACATAGATCTTTAGCAATTAGGTCAGTTAACTCCACATAGGTATGTAATCAAGAATACAATAGTTTTTAGAAACTAGGGTAGATCACCAAATAACCTTGTAGTTTTAGGTTCTAGTTTTAATACCTAATAACCCTTCTAACCCTTAGTACCAAGTTTATGTTAGCAACCAAAATATATCAAGTAACATGGCTTAGGTAGGAATACTTTCACCTAGATTAGGATTCCGAAAATAAATCCTCAATAGGATCCGGATATCTTTCTCTTATCTTTGTGAACAATCGCATTTCATCTTTACTGAAGAATGACTGTCATGGTCAATCTTCAAGGACCCAAGCCAAACAACCTACTGAATGGAAGTGTATTCACACAAAAGTCAAAGAACTTGCAACAACAAAGTTCAGTCCAACGTGTAGCTTAACTCATGGAATGTCAATTTTACCATTCATTCACAACAGTTTTAAAACATTCCTTGGATCACTAAAATTGATCCAAGGATGAGTCGGATATAATAAAAGTTTACAACTCTTAAACTAGATTGCAAACAACCTTCCAGAAGTGAAAAATGAATTCAAAGAAGTTATACCAATTCGATCGAAGGAGCTTAAGAGCAGAAAAGACTTATCCATATCAAGCATGATTTCCAAAAGCCAGAAGAACATATCCTTATAAGGAAAATCACATATCAACACTTGAATGCAAAGGAGGAAAATAACAACAATCAAGGGTGTTACATGTTTCCCTCCTAAAAAGAATCATCATCCCGATGATTACCTCTTTTAACAATTTACATCAAGGACAGTCAATTCATTCACTTCTCTTATCCTAAGTCAAGTATTTCCAAACCTTATAGTTTCAGAAATCAGTAATACATAACCTTTTTTAACTTCAAGTAAATATCTACCCAAAACTGGCTTACTTAACGTCATTAAAGAATAAATTCATATAATTTTATCAGTCAAAAAATTCAATTATGTTCAAATAGATATGGAAAATTAGTTTTCATATCATCTAGATTTTCCCAAGTTACACTCGTTAAACTAGTCCCATTGAACCTTACATTAACTTATTTATCTTTGTCTTAGATGTAATCAAGAGTTTCCAGCACTTGAATGGGCTTAACCACGATTATTCCTAGGTATTGGACCTACTAGGAATTCTAATTTAACACATGTGATAAATCTGAAACGTATTTCTTAAGTAAATAAATATGAAAAGCATCATGCATTCATAACAAAGTAGGTGGTAGTGCTAAACGATAAGCTACGGGGTTGATTATTTCAACTAGTTCAAAAGGTCCCACGTATCGACATGATAACTTGGAAGACTTGCCAAAAGTTATGGAACTCTTTTTTGGTTTAACTCGAAGAAAAACCTTTTCTCCAAGTTCAAATTTCCTGTCAAACCGCTTTAAGTCAGCTTAACTCTTTTGTCTATCTGTTGCTTCTTTCAAGCATTCACAAATCATTTTAACTTGTTGTTCCATTTCCGTAAGGATTTTAGGTCCAATTACCTCTCTATCCTCAATGTTATCCCAACTAATAGGGGTTCTGCATTTCCTTCCGTAAAGCGCCTTGAAAGGTGTCATCTTAAGAGAAGCATGATATGTATTATTGTATGCAAATTCAACTAAGGGAAGGTACTCCTCCCATTTTTTTGCTGCTCCATACAGTACATCCATAACATATCCTCCAAAACTTGATTTACTCTTTCAGTCTGTCCATCCGTTTCTAGATGATACGTAGAACTGAAATTCAATTTAGTGCCAAGAGCTACGTTAAGCGTTTGCCAAAACCTTGACATCATTCTAGGGTCTCTATCAGATATGATTAATTCAGGTACTCCATGTAATCTGAAATTTTTTTGTACAAATCTTTTATCCAAAATAGGAGAATCATCCTTTAGATTTCATGCAATAAAATGGGCTATTTTTGTTAGTTTGTCAACTACTACCAAAATAACATCATGTTTATTTCTCAACATAGGCAATCCTTGTACAAAGTCCATGCTTATTACCTGCCACTTATATTGCGGTATGCTATGAGGATATTGCAGACTAACTGGATGTATATGTTCTAGTTTTACCCGTTGACATTCCAGACAATGAGTCACAAAATCTATAACATCCTTTTTCATTCCCTTTCGAAGTATTGTTGTTTCATATTAGCAAGCATTTTTGTAATGCCAGGGTGTCCACAAAAAGGTGAATTGTGAAACTCACAACAATTTCTTCCTCAAATTATTAGGTAAGGGTATGTACACTCTGTTTTCATATCGTAAGATTCCTTCATTATCAAAGTGAAAAACTTTGTACTTTTCATCTTTTGGATCTACAACAAGAGTTGCTTTCACTTGTTGAAAGTAAGAATTAGGTTCCATAGCACTTTTTACTTCATCCTTAAACTAAGTTATTAGTGTTATAAGAGTAGAAATGTGCTTTCTACTACTTAGATCGTCAGCCACTCTATTCTCTTTTCCTTTAATGTAACTTATGTCAAAGTCATATTGAGACAAAAAATCTAACCACCTTCGTTGTCTTACATTCAGATTTGGTGAGTAAAAATATAATTCAGTCCAAGATGATCGAGTTTTAACTCAAATGGTTTACCAAGGAGACAATACCTCCAAACTTGAAGTGCATGTGCTATAGCAACAAGCTCGAATCATGTGGAGCATAATTCAACTCATGTAAATTAAGTTTTTTACTTTCATAAGCTATGACATGATCATTTTGTAAAAAATACCTCCAAGAACTTCCCCAAATGCTTCCGTTACAACCGTGAAGTTTCCATTTGGATCCGGTATAGCTAAAATAGGTCTTTGAAGTCAACTGACTTTTACAATTTTTAAATGCGAGTTTCACATTTATCATTCCAAACAAATTTCTTATCCTTTTTCGTAATGAAGTTATTGGTGCAACCACCTTATAAAAATCATTAACAAACTTTCTATAATAACTGCAAGACCCATGAAGCTTCTAACTTCATGTACATTCTTTAGTGCGAGCCACTTGATTATAGCTACAATTTTAGAAGGATCTACATCAATCCCATCTTTACTTATAACATGACTCAAATAGTGAACTTCAAAGTGTCATAGAAAGAACATTTGGATAGTTTACCATATAACTGTCTCTTTCTCAGAATTTCTAAAACTATTTTCAAGTATTCATGGTGTTCCTCCACACTTTTAGAATATATGAGAATGTCGTCCAAGAATACAAGCACAAACTTGTCCAAGTATTCTTGAAAGATATTATTCATTAAGTTCATAAAGCTATAGGTGCATTTGTTAATCCAAATGGTAAAACCTTGAATTCATAATTTCCATACCTCATCCTAAAATTCGTTTTATGAATATCCTCCTCCTTAATTCGTAGTTGGTGATATCCAGACCAAAGTTCTATCTTAGAATATACCAATGCTCCATGCATCTGATCAAATAGATCATGAATTCTAGGTGGTGGGTACCTATTCTTGATTGTTGATTTGTTTAACATCTTGTGATTAATGCACAATCTAAGGGTTCCATCCTTCTTTTCACAAAGATCACTTTGGTGCTCTCAAGGTGAAACACTTGGTCTAATCAAACCCTTACAAAAAAAGTTCTTGTGGCGAGCCTTTAGCTCTACTAACTCTGTGGTAGTCATCCGATAAGGTGCTTTAGAAATAGGTTCAAGCACTGGTTTGATTTCAATCATGAAGTCAAACTCCCTTTTGGGTGGTAGTCCGATAATTCTTTCGGGAAATACGTCACCGTAGTTTTGTAACAACGGATAACGTTCCATAAAATCACTGTTTTCTTCCATAGATTCTAAAATCTTTAGTGCATATAAGGTACAACCCTTATTTTTGGCCTTTTAAAGTTGCATAGCTAACAATTTCCTAACTAAAATTTCTCGTTTTACACCTTGAATCTCTATTGTTTTCTGTAGATCATCTAAACAACTAATATTTTTTCAAAATAGTCTACCTTTACTTTATGCTTTGCTAACCAATTTACACCTATGACTATATCATAAGATCCCAAAGGTGCTACATAGAGATCAAATTTTGTGGAAAAGCTAGGTAAGTCAAGGACTGCCCCGAAAAGACACATACTAATTGTATGAATAGAATTATTACCATAATGTATAGTCCATGATTTATCCATTTTTAGCTTTTCTTTTAAGTTTTGAAGCAAGTTTACTAGAAATAAAACATTCAGTAGCTCCGTATCAAATAGAATAGTTACAAGTATGCCAAATAACTTACCAGGAACTTCAATAGGTGTAACTTGCTTTTCAACTTGCTTGTCAGCTACTGCAGCATGTATCTTGTGTTGTTGATTACGATCATCCTTCTTCAAAGGACATTGATTCACGTAATGATCTTTGCCACAGTTATAACAGCCTCCTACTGGTCCCTTTTTGGGCTCAGAATTATTTCCAGCCTTAAAGTTATCATTCTAACCTCCATAGGGTTTTCACTGTTATTATTATTCTGGAAAAATTGTTCCATGTATTACCAGTAGTCTTATTCATTGTTGTTTTCTTATTATTATTAGTTGGAAACTTACTTTTGTTACCAAAATTTTTCCATGGTCCTTTCTTAGGTGTAAGAGAAGCTAAAGAAGAGTTTGGAACTTTCTTTCGTACTTCTTCCTTGTGAGCAGAAATAGCCTTTAACTTTTGTTCCTGCCTTATGGATTTTTCAATAACCCCTTCCATAGTGGTTGGGCTGTGAACATCAACCTCTCCCCCAATAATGAGATTCAATCCCATGATGAATTTCCGTATCCTGAACTTCTCATCAGTTTGATACTGAGGTACATACTTGAGTAGTTTCGTAAACCATTCCCAATACTTAGTTACAGTTAACTTCCCTTGAGCTAAGTTCTAAAATTCAGTCATTTTCTAATCATAATAAATTTGTGGCAACCATCGTTTCCTAAATAACCTTTAAATTAATCCCAAGTAATATTAGTTTCATCAATGTTTAGCTTAGCCTTCCGGCTGTCCCACCATGAAGATGCTTCATGGGAAATTTGATATGCTCCCAAAATAACTTTGGTCTCTTCGGAGAAGTTCCTTATTGCAAAGTACTTCTCCATCTCACTGACCCAGTTCTCGGCTCCATCACCTAATGGGGTGCAATCAAACTTAGGTGGACTTATCCTTTTATATCATTAGTGAGTTTAATGTACCAACCTAGCCTTATTATTTTCTAGGCTGGTCGGTACATTAACATTGTTATTATCAACACCCATAATGGGGTTTTCCTCAAGAGGTGGCTGATTTTTATTACGACTTCATCTTCCTCCTCATTACCCATCACTTGTTGCTTGAGCACGGTCAAACAATCTATTATGTCCAATAGGGCAGCAAGGATCTCATCAAGTTTGACTTGTTGCTCGAGCATAGTCAAACAATCGTTCGCAATGCTTTCTCTTATTCTAACACTTTTATGTTACAAGAAAATTCAAGTTTTTATCGATTATGGACACTGATAGGTCTAAGAGCTGCAACCTTCGGCTCTAATAGCAAGATGTAACATTCCCATTTTAAGACTTTAGAAACAAGGATTTTTTTCGCGTCATGTTCCTATTGTAAAAATGTAATTTAGAACACACATTCCAAATAATCATTCTTATAAAATATAACCATATGTAGCTGTAATGACTCAGTAATCTACCGATCTATTCATTTCATGACTCGGTAAACTACCGATTTATTCATGTTTAACACTAAGTATTGAATTCTCTTCTATATACTATGTATACATGGTTCTCTTACCTTTGCACGGGTATTGAGTGATCTATCTAAGGAACCTAAATGAATAGTTGTTACCAATATTCATCTCGCATCATGAACCTTAGACTAGGTGACATAAGACATTGCAAACAACAACTTTGTTATACTTTGGCCAAAGATTTTTAACATATTGTTCGTATTACTTACTCCTTGACGACATATTCGTCAATGCGGAAAACATCCTTCACCCTACTCTATTGTTATCTAGAATGTCATTTATTGACTTCCATGGATCCTCTTGCCCAAGGTTTATCCCTAGTTCTGGTTAACATCGTAGATTATGATAGGAAGGGGCTCATAAAGACTTATGATAGGTTGGCATACTGGTTCAACCTAGGTCAAACCCATGTGCCAAGATACCCCGAGTCCTAGAGGGATACTTCATATCATAACTACACTACTACCCATTCTGGAGAGAAACTAAGTTCAAGTCCAAAAGTGTGTAGATCTAGATGATCAATGCAGAAGGGTGTTGCCACATGTCAACTATAATGTTTTATCATCGAGAAGATCCTAATCTCCTTAAAGGTACAACTCTGTAGTCGGCGTGTGTCAACATCCTACAAAACAACCTTGTCACTGAGATATACATACCCTTAGGAGATTATTTTAAGTTAGTTAATTTGGATTCCTAGAGGTAGATTTCAGCAATCCTACCCAAACCCTAATACAACCCTCCCTAAGTTCCTTTCCAATCAGGTTCTAATAACCCATGTAAAACTTCCTTTTGTTAAGGTTTCTTTCGATGTTTGTTAATGTTGGTTGAACAACATCCACCCAGAATTAAGGACAACAACATCTTAAGTTTCCTTCAATGTAAATTAACTATTCAAGGAAGTTCAACAACCACCGAGGTTGTAACTTAGTAGGCTTTATTAAAAGTAGTCTAATGATTGTATTCATATTCCCCTTTTTGCTTACTTTTTAGTAAGAGAGGAAGAGTCTTCCTCCTAAGTTCTAGGGTTTAACACACCCTTTATGTCCCCTACAAAGTTCTTAGTTTTTATTGTAAGTTCGTCACACATTACCTTAAGAATTTGAGTTGTTTAGATAAGAACATTGATTATCCGCAACTTACTTAGTTGCTTCACGTTTAGGGGTAATACTTTAATCCCATTTTCCTACTTATCCAAGAACACTCTTTGGAACATATAGATAACATGAAGAACATCAATAGAATAGGAATTCCATTTCTTTTGCAAAGTACAAAATAATTCACATAATCCATGCACATAAATTCTCATTCTACATTTCCTTTTTAAAATTATACATTTACATACATACTGCATATCAGTAGCCTTCATTAGAAAAGGAATAACTTTTCTTTTTCAATACAACTTAAGAACAGATCATAATTCTTCACAAGAATCAACATAGGTCATCCAATGCATCATAAAAGTTTTTACTGCTCTTTTCACTTACGAAGTCCATCTGCAAAATTGCTAGCATGAAAGTTAGTTCAATGAACAGAGCATGATAAGCACTAAGCCTTAAAACGATGTGCATTCCACTAATTGTTCCAATAAAAAAACCTGCTTTAATGAATAACAAGTAATTCATACTCCTAAGCATAAGTAATACCAATAAAAAGAAGAGAAATACTAAATAGGTTTCAACACAAAGAGGAACATGATACAATCTATAATACCTGTCCTATAAATTGAAGTATATTTGATTCCATCAATTATCTTTACCAAACAACCAAAACATAATATATCATTGTCACCTATTTTATGAAATAGAACACAACACATATCTTTAGTATAAGATACGAAGTGTTTACAACATATTCCCTCTTGGGTGTTTCAACTAACTTTTAGGTAAGGAAGAAAATAATGTATTCCATTGCCAAAGTACTTAATCATCAACAAGGTGAAACCAATGTATATCATGATTTAAACTATTCATTTAAAGTAATTCTACTTTATAATATAACAATTTATTGTATTTATCAATAGATCCAAATGAAAGAAATCCAAGGAGAAGTGATGGATTAACAGTCATCTACTAGTTACAATTTCATTTGCCAACCTAACATAAATCTCATTCCACTTCATTTCAGTCAAATGAAAACTATACAAGATTAATAAACATTGTTTACCTTTTTCAATAAGAATAAGAATCGGAGGTTCTTAATCAATGAACTTATCCCAACCTGCATTATAGAAGAGATCTTACTAGAATATGATCCCAAACTCTAATCATTTTCTTCAACATAATAAAACAATTTTACCTTCTCACATTCATGTAGTTTAAGTTCATTCAAGAGTTCCAAGGAAAGAGACCAATGACCTTTCCAAAGAAAGAGAGTACTAAAAGCTATCTTCCTTTCTAAACCATCCCATTACAATGCATGAATTTCTATTTTCCGTTAGAATACTATAACAATAAATCTCATACAAAGTCCACGAACAATAAGCTTCCTAGAATATTTCTTCAAAGGCTTAACATTCTCCCATTGGACCAGAACAACCACATATAAGAAGAAATCGAGGTTAACATTGCCCATTCATGGAACCCTATAAAATCAACAGTGCAGTTCAAACACTTTCGAAATCAAGTTTAGATCGCAATCAATCTTCCAAGACATAACATACATTTATTAGACCCAAGAAGAAGTAAGAATTTGAGTAGTCGCTAACACTCAAACTTCCCTATAGTTCAAGCCAAGTAGAACCATCTTAATGGTATGCCAACGCATCACTACCTGAACTATGATTTGGGTTTCCAACAGAAGACAAGGTCAATCAATCAAGAAAATAACACATACAGTCAGGACTTACTTACGATTCCGAGCACAATGCCAAGCATAAACACCTTGAAGGATCAAGACCTTTCAAATACATGTAACCAAGTTAGAGTAGCTACATGTTCCCTCAATGGTGAAATAAATAATCAAAAGACCATAATACCTAAACCAACATGGCGTTTAGGTTTCTATTTCAATTAAGAACACCAAGTATTAAACGGTTTGTACAGTGATGCATCTCAATACCACAAACACAATTACAGAATGTGCTAGCATCCTAGAACTAGATTGAGAGCAAGTGAAACTGTTTACATATAGTTTGAAGTAAGAAGAAATGCTTCCATTCTTCGTTAACATCCTTTCAACCCTATTTCCAAACCTAAATGGGATGTAAAATAAGTTTTGACAGAGCTCATACCGAATGAATTAAATGTCGAGTTCATAAAGAATCTTCAAAAACCAATGATGTGGACTTAAGAACAAGATTCCACAAGCACCATGCCAAAGAGCTTTCAAGTTACAGTCTAGTTACCCAAAATAACAAACACAAGTTCCAATTCAATATTGTTCTAAAATCAAACAAGTTTTCATAGAAGGAAATACAAACTAAACCAAATACGGTTTTCCTATGCATGCAAGTTTCAGTAACAGTCCATGATTTTGCAAGGAGATATATAGAAACTAAACTATATATGGGTTTTTCCAGTGCATGTGAACTTTTCTACAGTCAAAGTTTCCATAAGATAAAACACAAAAACAACTAGATATATATAGGTTTATCCATAGAGTAAATGAAATTTGATAACAGTCAACGATTTTCGCAAGAAGGATACAACCCCAAACCATATACGGGTTTATCCCCAATCCATTTAACTAAGGATAAAAAATGCTCACTTAACAAACCCTGAGAATCTCTGTTAATTCACTTTACTAAACAAGTTTCCCATCTGAAGCTCAAGCTTGCATACTAAAATAATAATACTGGAGTTCTGACCATTTTGAAGTCACAAGACGCAACCAATTCACCCAACAATAATTTCCACAACACAGGTGGAACTCAAGAGTTCCTTTTTAAAACTCAGCTAGCAATTCACTATCAACAAAAGTGGTCAACCCATCAACCATTTTAAATAACAAAGAAGCTAAATGAGTTACCAACATTATTCGAGCATGCATAGATCTTTTATGCAACACGGTTTTTAATAGCATCATGTATAATCACAGATTTGAAACAAAATGCAAGTATACAAATCCCTTGAATCTATTTACCACAAAAATGCACGAATGCCTGAGCTCATCAAATTTTTTTTTAATGAAAACACTTAGAGGAAAGCAAAGAATTTTAACAATTAGGGCCTATCATGCCACGATAGTGTCACCGACAAATTGAAGAAGACTTCTAGCTGAGCTTGCTTCTTCCCTTCTTCTCCACGAAGACCAAAATAATAAAATAATTCTTCCACAATGCCTCATATACTCTCCATGAAAAAATATAGATTTGAAACCTCCAAAAATAGCCATGTAATGTAGTTTAAACTCCTGGTTCGAAAAACAAGAGTGTAAGTAGAAGAAAACGAAAAGCATGCAAAATGAAACAGCCCACAAAAATCATTGGCATGCCTACCAAAGTGGTTCAGGCTCATCAAACAGATGATTAATTACATTAATTTCCAAATATCCCACCCAATCTTCCTTGCCACCGCCCGCTAAACTGCCAAGTTCCAAATCAAATAAAACATGTGTTTCCATTTCTATTGATCGCCACCTAGGCCTTTGCCAACCAAACTAGCCCCCCAAAGTCAGGGATCCGTAGGAATTAAGAAACCTTATCATCTTCATAAATGCTTAGAAAGCGCCGCCAATGTACATGCGACCCTTTTAGGTCCCAATTCACATCCATTAGTTTAGGTTAGGTTAGATCGCTTAGGTTAGATATTAGGTACGATTTAAATTAGTACCTTAGGATGTAACACTAACCACTAACCTCCAACATAGATCTTTAGCAATTAGGTCGAGATAACTCCACATAGGTATGTAATCAAGAATACAATAGTTTTTAGAACTTAGGGTAGATCACTAAATTACCTTGTAGTGCTAGGTTCTAGTTTTAATACTTAGCAACCCTTTTAACCCTTAGTACCAAGTTTAGGTTAGCAACCAAATTATATCAAGTAACATAGATTACGTAGGAATACTTTCACCTAGCTTAGGATTCTGAAAGTAAATCCTCAATAGCATCCCAAATATCTTTCTCTGTCTTTGTGAACAATTGCATTCCCATCGTTATTAGCAATGACCTATCATGTTCAATCTTCAAGGACCCAAGCCAAACAACCTATGAATAGAAGTGCATTCACACGAAGTCAAAGGAATTGCAACAACAAAGTTCAGTCAATGTGTAGCTTAACTCATGGAATGTCAATTTTACCATTCATTCAATGTAAACAGTTTTAAAACATTCCTTGGATCACTAAAATTGATCCAAGGATGAGTCGATATAGGACAAGTTTACAACTCTTAAATCAGATTGCAAATAACCTTATAATAAGTGAAAATGAATTTAAAGAAGTTATACTAATTCGATCAAAGGAGCTTAAGAGCGAGAAAATACTTATCCATATTAGGCATGATTTGTAAAAATCGAGAAGAACATATCCTTATAAGGAAAATCACATATTAACACTTGAATGTAAAGGAGGAAAATAACAACAATCAAGGGTGTTACATCATGCTTGTGTTCAAGAAAAATACTGTGAGAGAATTTGGTGTATCTTGTTTTGTTTTGCTGCCATAATCTTGCTAGAAATTGTGCGGCTATGCTTAGATCTCTTGTGATATCTCTCTTCTACTTGAATTGCATCTAGATTGCTTCCAAGATGCCATTGCTCAAGTGCCATCCTCTTGTTGTTTTTCTTTGCAATCCCAATTCCTTTGCCTCACACGAACACTCATAGAAAGGAAAGAACCAAGGGGAAAAACGATCTTGCTAGATTTTCCAAAGATCTTGCTCTTCTAGGTTGAGGTTGTATATTTGTTTTCTTTGTCTTTATCGGATTGTTAATTACATATCAAATAGAGTAGAGAAACAATTCATTTCAATTAGTTAGATAATTGCAAATAGATCAGGTCAATAGGAAAATTTCTCTTCAACATTGCCAGGGAAGCTATGAAGAACAATAACTCTATTAGGGTTAATATTTTTTCTTCACTTCTGAGGTCGGGTTGGAAAGATTTTGATTGAATTAGAGTAGATTTATTGTTTATATCCACACATTTGCAAAAATAATTAGATACATTTGAATAATTATTTTTAAGCAATTTGTTTATTAGATTAGATGCATTGTTTGGAAAGATAGAAAAGAATAAAAATATTTACTTTCAATAGATTAGCTTGTTTAACTACTTTTTCTGATATACGAAGAAAATCACAAAAACATAGATTAGATTTCCCTTCATAGATAATTCATTTACCAGATTCAAAACCAATTCCTCTTGCATGACCATTAACGGTCCTCAACAGGAAAAGACATGCGATTGTGATCCTTGGTCCCACAACCCAATGGTCGAGAATTAATAATTGACATTGATACAAGCTTATGCTTAACAATTTATGAACACCCACGACATACACTGAGAATATAGAGTAATTAGAAATGTTGAACATCGCTGCAAATATAGCCCATGACTTTTGGATTGTTTTTGGTAACAAGATTTGATTGCATGGATGACCATATGAGGGCCTCAACCCCATTGAATCTTTGGTTGTGATCCACAAGTCCCACAACCCAATGGGATTTCCAATCAGTTAGATATTGACACTAGATTACACGCATTAGTATTCATATCTTCACTGCTTCCATCAGATATTATTACACAGTTTTCATTGTTGAACATAGTAGCTGATCGAGTTAAGACTTTCTCGGAAAAGACCAGAAAATCAACCATAGTTCTTATGGCTTTATAAATGGATCTCGTGCTTTTGTTTCATCACCTTGTCTAGAAACCCATACGAGGCACCTGTAGGATACTTTTCGCGTGTTCCACAACCTATCAATAGAAGCTCGGCAGAACAAGACATAGATTGGAGTCTCCGAGTAGCTATCATATCCGATCATACCATCACACCACTTTAGGTTAGGAGAGCATTCTTTGCTTTACTCTCATATTCCATTGTTGCTTTTTGAAGACATAAGGTTTCCCAACTAGCTTGACCACTACCATCACTTCCATTTCCACTTCTAGGCCACACCGTATGACCCAAATCGACCTTACAAGGTTACGTGCAAAGAAGGTCACATGTTGATTTTCTATCGTATAGTGCCTCTACTACCATACTAATTCATGGACTCTTTTTTGCATTATGTATTTATACAATTATGTAATGTTGCATCACAATCATTTACCCATGACAATGATCATGATTTTATGTTATCAAAGTGGTCTTCACATTTTTGAAAATATATTTTATCATAGGTTTCTCTCGATGCCACATATTTAGTATTGGGTCACTCTTAAGTAATATAATCATTTTTCCCTTACTAAGCAAAAAACGTGTTAATCCCAATAGGATAGATAATTAGGAAATTTGAAAATGATTTGTATTCACATTTGTTTCAATCAATGTATGTTGCTAATTTAAATAGTACAAACTCAATTTCAATTTGGTAACATAAATTATGAAACATTCATTTAGATCCTAAACCTAACCCAACCCAAATGAGAAGAAAAAACAAATTCTTACAAGAATAAAAAAAACAGAGGTTGAAACAAGGTATGTTACTGACATAAAAGATCTCATTTCAAGGCTTCTTCCTACGATTTCTAAAGCTCTAAAAAGACTCTAATTTTTTAGTATAAATTACAAACCTCTATGCTCAGTTCTATATCTTATCCTTATGATAGAGACAAGGGATATCTCCTGATAGAATGCACCTATTCCCATAAAATCACCATGCATCCATCCCATACATACGTTTTGTGTTCACATTTACTTAGTTTTATTACCCTTTCAATAGTGGTGAGGGTTATTCTCCTGATAGAATACACATATGCCCATAAAATCACCATGCCCCCATCCCATCCATATGTGTCACGCACACATTTACTTAGTTTTTTTCCTTTTTTTTTTTTGTTGAAAAACACACATTCCATTTTAGCCACGATTTTTGGGATTGGAACTTGCGACCTCCTATTCACCAATGCACAACAAACCAACTGCAATACATAGGAATAAATTCAACCATTTTATTCTCAAACTCATTTGTTGGAAAAAATGTGTCGTTGATGTGACAATGACAATGGGACTTGCCCATGCATGTGTATGCATAAATTTCGTGTGGGCATGCATGAATGCATGTGCATTTTATCGGAGTTTAGTCATCAAATCCTATAATACCTCATTCAAATCCACATTATTTGTAAGTGATCTACAATTATATACTCATATTTGACTAGAACTTTACTATGAATTTATTCAGATGTTTAAGTTATAGCTATGCAATGTAGATGGATTCTTGTCACTGTTCTAATTAAATCCTTCATACTATGCTAATTAAAATACATAATCCATGTGCCACTTTGTTAATGCATCCGTTTCCCACATGGAGGAAGTGAATATAGAAATACATGGGATTATTATTGACCAAAATCTATATTTATTCCATGAAATCTTCATGCCTATATTTTGAACGTCCGTCATTTTTTCTATAGGAGAAATGAAAGAATTTAGCATTTAGAAAATACATAAAGTCACAAACACATTTAGCATTTAGACAATACATATTGTTCACCACTTAATGTATACTTTCTCCTCTAGGATAATATAGAAGAAAAAAATATATACATCAGAGAGCAAAGAGAAGAGCAGTTGAGATAGAGATCTGAAAAATGCAATAGAATAGATGCATAGTAAGAGATGTACACATAACAAAGAGAGATGTAATTATCAAAATAAAAAAATAGAACTATATCTATGTAAAAACAGATCAACATCTCTAAAATTTATGAACTAATTATTTTCTAATCTAATATATATACATATTTGTGTGGGTTTCTAAGTTATACTTTATTTTATCTCCTGGTTTCTTTTTTTCTTGGCATATATATTTTCCAATAATTTGGTATCAATGTTGGAATATGCATGTAGCCAACATGTAATTTCTCTTGTAGACAAAGTCAATTTTAGTAAACAATAGTATTTTTACATGCAATTAGTAGTTTTTAGCTAAGTCTAGTTGAGGCTTATTTTTAGGAATTAAATAAGTTGAATAAAACAATAAAAAATATGTTGTCAAGAATGCATTGATTTTGAAATGCATTTCTATTTTTGGAAAGCTCTGTTTTAGAGTCGTAGGTTGTTATTTTTATATAGAGTTAGTTTTTATTTAATTAGCAGCAATTGTAATTGCATGGAATGCACAACATAGCAAAAGTCGAAGGCAAGAGAAGTATTACATGCACAATTGAATTGTAATGAGCCAAAGCTCGATCAAGTGAATGAATTAAATTTGATTATGTACAATAGTGCTGGTTTGATTATTACTCTTTTTTATGCAAGTTATTTTATTCATTTTATTTGTTGTTCGTTTTTCAAGTATGCATAATTTCTACAAATTGTTATTTTAGCGAGGTTTTTCCATCATGTTATTAAATTGGCAGTAAGTTATGGCTTCCACATTAGGTATGCAAGAACCAAAATTTAATGGAAATAATTATAAGTAGTGGTCGTTGACCATGAAGGCACTATTCAGATCCCACAATGCCCGGGAGATCATTGAGAATGGGTACACAACCTACATATGCAACAATGTATATTGCACTTTCTTCGGCAGAGAAAGATACTTTGAAAGAATTATGGAAAATCTCTTTTCTATATTCATCAAGAAATGCATGAAAGAATCCTTCCTAGAGTGGTATCATCCAGTCAATAAAAATCTGCATGGGATACTCTCCAAGTTGCGTATCAAGGTAAGGAGAAAGTAAAAACTACCAAGCTACAGTTACTTTGTAGAGATTTTGAGAATTTGTCAATGAAAAATTTAGATTCCATAGAATCCTTTTTTACTTATGTAGTTAGCTTATTCAATCAAATAAAATTTCATGATGAGATTATTGAATACAAAAGGATTATTAAAAAATTGCTTAGGAGTTTTCCTATGAAATTTGATCCTCTAGTTGTTGTTATTGAAGAAACTAAGGATCTAAGTCAGTTTTCAATTGATGAGTTGCATGCATCACTAATAAATCATGAACAAAGGATGAATAGATTATATGTAGTTGTAGATCAAGATTTTGCATCTCAAACATCAGGTATTCATGGAAAAAGAAGAGGAAGTTTTAGCCCAAGATTCCAAGGAATATTTTCATCTAGAGGAAGTAACAACAATTCGTCAAACTCAAGTGGAAGAGGAAAAATTCAATAACACAGTCATAGTCGAGACAAGATAAGTCTCATGTACAGTGTCACTATTGTAAGAAGTATGAGCACTATGCTTATGATTACAAGAAAAAGCAATACGATCGGAGAGGAAAAATCAAAATCAGTTTGGAAGTTCTACTTCTAGATCTATGTTTATTGCATACACAAGGATTGCTGAAGAAATACCTTCTTTATCATATATTGAGTACAATTTATCAAAAGAGTGTCCATGTGATGTATGGTATTATGATTTTGGTTGTAGTAATCGCATGCCAAGTAACCTAGATTTATTTTTAGTATGGATGAGTCAAGTAAAGACCGATATTACTCTTGGGAATAACAATATTATTTTTGTAAAAGGAAAAGGGGCGAGTCAATATTCGACTAATCGGGAGAAAAAAAAATACATGATGTTGACTATGTTGCGGGTTTGAAGCATAATATTATGAGTAATGGATAGTTGGCACAAAAAGGATACATAGTTTATATGGAAGATAATCGGTGCATGATTGTGGAAAAATACCATAGAACTCAGTTGATAGAAAAATTGAAAATGCACATAAATAGAATGTTTCCTTGATATTAAAACGGGAAAAAGGAGAAAATCATATCTCGATTACGGGAAAATCAGCAACTCGGTTTGTAGCCGTGTCCTACACCAAATCAAATCAAGACTCTCCGAGTCCTGCGCTCAAGAAAATGAGTCTTGCACCAGTGTAAGAGAGTCTTGTGCTAAGGTAAATGAGTTCTTTGCCAAGTGTAAATTATGTATTCATTAATGCAAGTGAGTCCTACATTGAGTCCGATGCTAATACATTTGAGTCCTACACTGAAGGAGAAAAATCAAAATTTCAGTCATTTGTGAAAGATGAATCATGGATTTGGCATCCAAGGTATTGAGATTTAAATTTTAGATGTTAAATTTGCTTCATAGAAAGAATATGGATAAATGTTTTCCATTGATTCAGAAACCAGAAAGAGTATGTGAGGGGTGTATTTTACGGAAGCAACACAGAGAGTCTTTCAAGTTGGAAAACAACAAGAGCAAGTGCAAACAAATTCTATTGGATGTTGTTCATATTTTATGACCTTCATTAATGATTACACAAGTAAGACGTGTGTATTTTATGAGACATAGATCATATGCCTTTGATATATTTCATCATTTCAAGGAATCGGTGGAGAAGCAAAGTGGATAATCATCAAGGTTTTATGGATAGACAAAGGAGGTGAGTATGTTTACAATGTTTTTCTAAATTTTTGTAAATATCATGGAATGCACAAGTAGTTTAATGTAGACATGTAAATTAAGTATCTTTACCCTAATCACCCGTGCACACATATTCATTTATTTCATCCCCCTTAAGTTATTAAAATTCCCCCATTTATCCCATCCCTATTGAATTTAATTAATTAATTCTTATTAATCAATTAATATCCTATCCCTTGCCTTAATGGACTTTCTATTTCCCATCCCTATGCTTTTTCTAACCTATCTCTACTACTAACTCACCTACACCTCATTCCTAATGCTCTAAATCACTTTCCCAAACATAAAAACCTGAAATCATGCCAAAATCACAAAAATCTAGTCTCATTAGGGAAAATTTCCCGCATTCGGCGTGCAACCTAGCCAGTCATTGTTGACCCTATAAAGTTAAGTGTTTTCCTTCCATTATAGAATCGACGCATGCTAATCCTCAAAATTTCTCAAGAGCATTGAACTCCCTCCCGCGTCTATGAATTACGAAGTAATTGCGAGACCTCTCGTGCCTATTTGGAACGTGCTTGCATCCCTCAGGATCATCCCTTGTGACCGTGTCATTATCTTTGAATTGATTTATTTCAATTTTATCGTTTTATAGTTGATTTTTTGGTATGTAACCTTTATAGGAGTAGATCATCCATAACAACGTTCACGCTTTTTTCATCAATCTCCTTTTTAGATCCATACTTGTAGGTTGCTCTTCTAGCTTACTTTTCCTTAGCTTTATCCAACTTTTTCATAGTCATCATTGCCCCCGATAGGTCGCCATCACCTCGGCCTTCTATAGTTTTTACTTTCTATTCTATAACCTTCTCCCATCTCTACATGATTTCTATCTCTACCCTATCTTGCCAAAACTTCCTTCTAATCCCTCTCGTGGCATTAAAATTTAGCTTATCTCGCACCTGTGCCACCATCAAACAAGGTCTTGATTCACAACTTACCCTTCTTAGCCATCACTTTTTGTCATTTTATTGGTTTTTGTTTCCTCATATTCCCTCTGCGCAGTTGATCCAAGAATTCATCGAGTTCGTGATGTATTCAGATTACATCCAGATCTCGTATGGAAGGGAAAATTTTAAGGAACCCCCCTAAAAACAATTTATAGAAATCATAGTGAATATACCTTTACCCAGTTTCATGGTTTTGGAAAATATCCTGTAGCATGTTTCGTTCTTTCGTGAAAATGGTAAAAATATTAAAAATAGTTACAAATCAAATGACGAATCTCCTTTAACTTGTTTGGTGAATACCCTCTGTTGAATTTGATTGTAATGAGGCCCAATTTTTTCAAATATTTTACATGCCTTACCTTTACACTCAAGTTTCTGGAATGTGTGACACTTGGAAACTCGGAGGAACAAGAAAATGACATGTAGTATCTTCTTATTTCTCATTGCCACTGCCTTGCATCACCAACACCGCAGACCCGAAACTTTATTGAATTGGTTCATTCCGCGGGCTTGGAGTACAAGGAATGCATTTTACTTGGGAGGCTCTTAATCCTTCCACGTATCTCGTATGATGGGTAGGGAAGGATTGATAAATTTAATAATAAGGTAAAAATAAATTATATTTAATAATAAATGATACGATGTTGGTTGCTATTAATTTTTTATGTTTGGTATGTGCAACAAGAAGAATGTGTTTTTCTAATAATGGTAGGAGGTAAATGTAATGATATGAAGAATTAGTGCTCGCAACATGTGAAGAAAATTTATACATTGGTATTTGTACATGTGTGTGCTGAGAAACATGATCAAGATTTTGAATTTTGAAACTTAAGTTTAATTTAAGTCCAAGAAGATGAATTTGTTTCAAAGGAACACATTGGAAATTTGTGATATCATAGGAAATAGCATGTAGGAGATGCAAATTTATCATGTCTTAGCATTATGTCATTTAAAGTTTGTGACTGATTATTTCTCTAGTGTTATTCCTATAGTTTTTTACAGGTTCTTCTTCTTTAAAAAAAGACAATTCAATGATTACTCTTGCTTAGTACTTATAAGCTTTGGAAAATACAAACAAAAATATCAATATATATATTATATGGATATATAGTAGGAGCCAAGTAGTTATCTCAAATTATCCTAGTCTCAAAGGTGATGCCACTATTATAACACATGCCAATTTTGTTTATATATCCTAGTAACCATGACCAAGACCCTTGCTTTAAATGAAAAAAAAGGATGAGGATATTTCTAGAAAGCACCTACCTGAAACACAAGAACTCTCCCACTGCACTGAAAATAAATAAGAACATTTTCCTTGCAAAAAAATACTAACACATTGCGTGGGGCATCCTTGCAATTTATTTCCAAGACCAAACATTGCCTCTCCTCCTTCCAAACTCAAGCTCAATCTCAAACAAAATTATGTCCTTCAAATGGTCCCCATCTACAATTGGTCGTTGTAAGTAGCAACCTTTCTTCAAATACAACCAACCTTGGTCTGTAATGAGGGAAATGGTATCTGCCATATCTTACAGGTAACAACACAAAATACACAATAGCATAATCTTGAATGTTATAAATTCTCACACCCAACACAAGTTCATATGACATTAAGAAGAAAAAATTGTGACTGAAGACAATGGGTCCATAGAAGAAACAATCTCTCAATCGTGCCACAATCCTCCAAGTCCCCATATAAGAATCATAAATTTCTATAGTACCATTTCCTGCATTAACTCCAGATCTATTAGTGCCTGCTTGAACCACTTTGTACCCCTTGTTGTCATCCACAACCAAAATTCCCCACGCATAAATATAAAAGTGTCATTCATTAGGTTGAGCTAATAACATCCGAGGAATCTTGAAGGAGGTTCCAGCATTCAGTGGATTACATACCCTTGAAACATGACTTGAAAAAAATAATATTATCCCTCGATGTCAATTTGGTGGAATTCATGAGTTTTTTTCTTTCCTTAGAAACTAGAGAGAACTTGCATATGGATTCTAATGGAAGCCAAATAAATATGTTTTCCCAAACATCTTAAGGCAAAGTGAATGATCCACGAACATGATTTCCATGTTTCTCCTCATTCTTTGACATTAAATCATTTTCCATTTCCAGGATTTCTCTTTTTCCTTTTCTCAGTGATAGCTAGAAAGAAAAGGAAAAGAAAATTCAATGGCAATTGATGATGCTAAAGGAAAGCACACATAAAACACACGACATGAGTAGGGGTTATAGGATAAATGTCTAGTCGGGGTTTTGGCAAGTGGGAAATAAAAACGTAGCTAATGGTATAAACATGTGGAAATCTTGAACAAAATAGGGTTTTGTGAAGGATGACAAAATAGGAACATGGAAAGAAATAGGAACATGTGAAATTGAAAAATATTAAGAATTTTAGAAAGAATAAAAGTAATATTAGAAACAAGATAAGTTTAAGAAAGAAGAAATTTATAAATAATTTTAAAAATGACTACATACATGTCACATATTGAAATCTATTGCAATTTGTAGGGATTTTATCATAGTTACCAAATACGGTTGATTTTTACAAATTTACCACATTTTTCATTTTCTTCCCTTCACCGAATGAAACTCGAAAATTTCGGTATTTGGTAGTTTAACAATCGAAAAAAGTAAAACTCAATTCTGCAGCTATAAATAATAATTTTTTACCAAATCTGTTTCCCAAAAAGCCAAAAACTGCGGCTAGAAATAATAGAAAATCCACCGAATCTATTTGGAATTGATGTTGTTATATTTATAATAGCCCGTTGGTATTAATTATTAAAATTACTATATTTTTTATATATACAATTTACCATATTTTTTTGCTGTATTTATCGTATTTTTTCTATGGACCATTTTTTCCATATTTTGTGTCCACCGTTTAATACTCTCCGTATGAAAGTTGCTACTATAGATTTTATCTATATTATAAGTAATTATGTATCCATTCATTATTTACCTTGTAGAGAATCTCTTACACTATAAGTTATTAAATATCTGAATCCTTTTTACTATTGAAGCGCCCTTTATATTTAAATAATTGAATGCTTTTTTAAATATATAACATCTAAAAATAATTTCATAATTTAATAACTTAATAACTTATAACATATATTTCAAAATTATAAGTTATTAAATTATTTTTAGATGTTATTAATTTTGACATTTATTAATTATCTGTCCATTTATTATATATTTGTTAGTTCTTACTTAAGTTTGTTTCAATTGATAGAAAACATGAGTATGGAGGAAACATTGAGGAATATCTAATTTAAATATTATTATTCTCAAACTAGATTGTACCTTCCTAAGAAAAAAATAGAACATTTGCGTACAATTCAAGACATACCTCTCATATATTTGTTGAAGCATAAACATTACATACCATAACATATGCATACCAAAAAATCTATAGCTATATTTTAACATAAATATTACATATCATAATATATTTCTCGTTCTTGTATCGCTTTCCTAGCTGCATCGTATTGATCTTATCTTCCAGATTGTCGCTAAGGGTTTGTAACATGACACATTACTTATCAATGATAGCTTTGCTAGTGTCTATTAAGTATTTCCAGGTTTTAATTACTTCAAAATATCATTGCAGATTTTAAGCACTATCCATATGAGGGGTCATCGTCAGGGATTGATTGCCATCAATTTCCATATCCACATCATTTGTAGCAGCATGTGGATAATCCAAAGGTTTCAGGTCAAGGGATTCTGGATAAATAATAGAGAGTACCCGTAATACTTTGGGGATTGGCTATTTAGATAGGGAATCTGGATGGAGTTCTGCAAGAGAAGTTCCAAGAGAATTAAGGGGAACTATGTTAATAGTCGACTGTCCAGGAGAGGGGGGTGGAAGCACCATCATAAGGAGAACTATAAGTAGAGAGGGCAAAGGATTGCCCAAAAATAACCTCTTCCGAGTTCGTATCAGAAATAGAAGAAACCACGACGTATTTATGGTTTGATATTGGTTCGATGAGCTCAATTTGGTCCCCCATGATTTTGTAACAGAAAGTAAGTGTCGGAAAATTACCATGGGCCTTGAATTTGTAATTGCTGAGTGAGTTCTTTGACTAGACTCAGTAAATGTGTCCACCAAACCCAGTGTAAATAGATGGTTAATATTAAATGCAAATCATGGTGAAAAATTTACCTCTAAACTAGCATCACTATCCCACGTGCCTCCGCCTTTTAGATGTTATTTTATCATGATGAATATGATATCATTAATGATAGAAATATCAAGATTTGAGCAATATATTAAGGAGAGGAGCTAATCATCGAGCATGGATGTAGTGCCCACATTTTTATAGCTCAGTTACTTGTTGCTCATTTACTCATAGACATGTTTTGGTAGGGATCTATTATATTTTGGACATCACATTAGGAGATTTGATCTTACTAGACATGTATGGAGATTTAGGCATATAGTACTAATTTAGCTTGATTACTATGTTGTTTGCATTATCTTATGATGTCGGGGATACTAATAGGTATGATTTTGTTTTGGAACATAATTATATTGATGAATTCTCGTTTGTTGCATGTTGGGATTCTATGGATACATGTCACGTTATCATTATGACTAACTTATGGTGAATTGTGTATAATTGTGCACATTGTCACACTTCGATTCCGAGAAAGATGATATGTCAGTTTAGAATTCATTGATATCATATTTAGTAGTTAATCGACATTTTATTAGATAGGTGCGTTTAATGCGTGTAATGAGTGTGCAGGTGATAGGTCACAGGAGAATGTGGGATTCAGGCCAGCTACACAACTTTGCACAAGCAGCCCATAGGGCTAAGTCCTAGCCGTGTTTATTGTATGAGGCCTTAGTATTATATTTTATTGTTTTGGGAACCATGAGTGACCTCATTTGTAATGTAATATGTCTTGTATTATTAATCTTGCTTAGGGTAATTAATTTGTGTTGTAAACTTGTTTTGGGGAATTAATGGCCCCACTTACATTAAGTCTTAATTTTTTTTAAGTGATGTACTTAATCAAAAGGGATTAGGGTCACATGTGAACCCTTGGGTGGGCCCCAAACCCTCTACCCTTGTGCCCAAGTTTTCCCAAACCCGAAATTGGGTTATTTTAGGCATTTTTAGGGACCCCTTTTTAGTTTGGGAGTTCCCTTAGCATGAAAATGGGCCCTTGGACCCTACCTAATAGGTAGGGGGGCTTATTTCCAAGGCTTAGAGGGAGTTTTCCTCCCATTTTTCCTCCCTTTGGTCACATCCATGTAAGGGGTATGGATAAGTGTGCTTTGTTAAAAGTTGCACAAGATTGTTTTGTTATCATTGTGGGTAATTTGGGAGAAGAGGGCTAAAAGTCATTTTATCCTTTCTCTCTTTTATCTTTGGCATCTTTGACCTTGAGGGAAGAGAGGGGTGACACATGTCACCCCCTCATTTGTGAGGATTTTTGCTTGCTCCTCTTCAAATTCTCCCTCATGGGAAAAGAAGAGAACTTTTTTGGAGCTTTTGCTTGGAGGCTTGTGGATTTTGGAGCTAGAGTTTGCTTGGGTCAAGAAGTGGAAGAGATTGAATTTGGAGAGATTTTTGGAGGTAGGATTCTTGAGCTTTATTGTATGTGTTATATCATGCTAGATATTAGTTTGTTTACTTGGAAATGTTTGTTGTTGCATGTAGATTTTATTTGTTGTTTACTTGATTTTTCTCCCTCCATCATATGGCATGATGGAGTTTTGGAGTTTGTGGGGGAAGAGAGAGGGATTTTCCCTCTCAATCCTCATAGGCTTGATGGGAAAGCCTTGTAGGATTTTAGTTACTCCCCTCAAATGGTTTGAGGTGGGGAAGGTGGTTCATTTGGCTTGAACCTCCTTCCCCATTCTTGGTAAGGAAACCCCTTTGGGGTTTGAAAATCCTTCCAAGAAGGATTGGTGAAAGGGTGGAGAAATAAGGAGGGCTTGAATGAATTTGGAGGAATAAGGAGGGTATGGAGATCTTGGTTTTGTGCAACTAATGTTGGTTATAATTTTTGGAGAACTCCTCTTTTCTCTTCCCCATTTTAGAGGTAGAACATGGTTTCTCCTCTTGTTCATCTTTGCAAAATTGGTGTCTTGTTTTATATTTGTCTTGTTTCATGTGGATGTAATATTGTTTGTTCACCCTCACTCTTGTGCAAATTTGTGGATAGTAGTCCTCTTTCCCATGGGCTTGGGGGAGGCTAGCATGCATTCCAACCTTGGAAAGGCATGTAATGATGCCTATGGTTGGGTGGTAAAACAAGATTCTTCTCCTTGTATGGATTCCTTGAAGGCATTTGAAGTTGGATCGCAAGATGGAAGTTGGTGATAGTTGGAGCTTCATTTTCCTCTCAAATCTTTGTGAAACATTACTTGCATTGTAACCTCTTGAGTATGGCTATGTGGGAATTTTCTTTTCCTTGTCAACTCTCCATTTTGTATATTTTGCATTACTTGGAAACTTGAGACATGTTGTTGTTTGAGAAATCTCTCTTCAAACTTACAAGAAACTTGTAATAGGAATTCTTGGGTAGTTGTATATTTGGGGATATATTACTCATTAAGCCTAAGCTTGTGGAAATGAAATATTGTAGCAAATGTTCCCTTTAATTGTAACTTGATGTAACTCTTATATTTTTGCAAAAGAAAGATAGTTTGTTGGAAATGTTGTTAGCCTTGTAGTAGGCCTTTTTGTTTTCTTGCAAAAATTGGTAGCAATATGCCAAGGAAAGAAATTTGTTTTCTTTTATATACTTTCTTGTTCATGTGAAAACTTAAGAAATGATGTTATTTGGAAATCAAATTGTGATATGTATTCTTCTTGTAAATTTTAGACTTATTCCAAGGCTCTCTTCTTTTATCTAGTTGCTACATTCTTATTTTATTGCCTAAATGAGCAAATTATTTTGGATATAGGCATACCATAAAACCATCAAGTTCCATTCTTTTCTTTTTAAGACGAATAAAAAAATAAAGGGATAGTAATCTATTTCCTTTCAAAAGGTGACAGCTTTATCATCAACACATAGGTTATAAATATATTTATATATATTTCTTATAGTTGTATTTCCAAATACAACTATACAATATTTCTAGAAAATATTAATCTAATTATATTTTTAATCTATCATACTTGTTTTTTTTTTTAAAAAGAAACATTTTTATTTATTATTATATTGTTTATATATATAAATTATATATATATATATAAATATAATATATATATATATATATATATATATATATATATATATATATATATATAATAAACTAGTGAATGCAAAATCGTAATGAATATCAATTAATATATTATTTATCCCTACATATAATATACTAATAAATATAGATATAAATAAATAAATATATAAAATGGTATTAATTTTTTTAAACAAAAAATAAAAATAAACATAGTTCAAGGAGGGCCGAACCCCTCCCCCCATCCTCTACTGACCACCCTCGGCCCACCCTGTCCCAAACCCCCGCACCTACTTACCACCACCGCGCGCTGCTGTCCCGCCGATCTTTGCCTATCCTCGCCATTGTCCACCCACTTTGTCCCCATCGGGCCCGTGGCCTCCTCTTCCTCCACTGTTCCAGCCCCTACACGGCCTCAACCCTGTCCTCCCACCAACACGTACAACCCTTCTTTCCTCTATAGATCCATAGCCCTTCCCTTCAAAAAAATAAATTAATATATGTTAAAAAAAAAGGGAAAAAGAAACGTTTCCTTTTATTGTATGAATCTCTCAAGAAAAAAAATTACATAAGTATTAAACCAACTCCCATAGCTCCTCCTCCACCTGCAAGAAGAAACAAGAAAAAAGACAAAATGAGGGAAAATGATATGGAAAAGAAAGGATATAGATGGTTAGGGAAACTTTAGGGTATTTTTAAAACAAGGGTCAAGATCAGATTTGATCCTGGGGTCCACAATTCACCCTACTCACTTTAGGTCATGTTTTTTTTTAAAATGTTAATGGGAGTTAAATTTTATTTAGGATGTATGTGTGGGGGCAATTAAACTTAAAGAGGGGAAAACTAATTAAATTAATGAGGGGTGTATAGACCTTCTTTAGTGACCCTAGAAAACACTTAGTAGAAATAAATAATTAAAGATGAAACTGGACTAGTGGTTAAATAATTGGGTAAACTGAAATAGTATAAAATAATTAATAATGAGAATTAGATAAGGATTGTTTAGTAATTATTTTAAAAGAAATTTTGTTTACCGACTTATTGGTCCATTTTCGGTGTCAGAGGTGGGGCTCTACATTTTAGTATTAGAGCAAGGTTCGCACACTTGAGACACTTTGGGTAATTAATCAACTGGTTAACAATATTTGTGATAACATTAAAGTAAATAAATAAATTAAATGATTAAAAATTTCCCGCAATCATTTAATTATAATTTAATAACCTCTTCACTCACCTCATGCATAAGATGACACCCATGAGATGACGCTTGGTTAGGGGTTTGGGACATGGTTCACCTATGCCTGAACCACTGGCACCCAAGTTAGGGCCTCAGATCTTAGAGGCTCTCCAAAGCAATTGATCGGCGTTGTGCAGCAACGTCTCCCACCACCGTAGGAGGTGAGAGAGGAGAACATTCAGTTGGGAGATGAGGAGCCGATAGGTGAGGATGCACATTCGAGTCTCTAGATCACAATACCCCAAGGCAAGAGAGGTCATGTAGCCCTTCCGTTCATCACGAGAGGGTAGCCTCGTACCGTTGTAGCCACTCACATAGTCTTGAGGGACCATTTGGGGATAGGTGACCCCATTCACCTATTGGTTTGCATCGCTAGGATCGGGATATAGGTAGTGTGATCAGGGATCTTATTCACTTGCAACCGCCTACGTACACTGGCTCTACATATGGCTTTGGGGTGGAGTCATGGCTCCTTAGCCTGGATAGTTGCTTCACTTGCACTCATACGAGAGCAATGTCAAGGCAAGGTTTTCCATACACCTCCTCCGAGACACAACAGGCATTTGGTGGAGGAATGAGGAGCATAAGCTCCATCTGACTCAAGAGATAGTGACCTGGGAGATGTTCAAGGAGTGATTCAGGGCTTGTTATATGTCAGAGCATTTTGTGCAAAAGAGGATTGATGAGTTTCACAACTTACGACGGGGATCTCAAAACCGTAGCATGTATGAGAGTAGATTCTGGATCTTCGTAGTATGTGGATTACCTACAATATGAGAAATTGTAGGTTAACAGGTTTATTAGGGGCCTTAATGTAGATATAGTAGGAGCATTTAGGATGTTATCTCCTCCCACACTTGAGAAGGCCATTGAGAAGGCCTACTTAGCTGAGGAGAACAGGAACAGAAACAGGAGCAACAAGATAGAAACAAGAGCAAGTTTTAGGATAGGATATAGGCCTTTTAGAGTCAGAGGTCATGGGGTACAACACCCCCTAGAGGAGGATTCGGCCTCCGCCGGCAGCCACGAGAGCTCCTATGCACTGCAACAATAGGATTGACGCAGCACCATGGCCACCAAAGAACATAGGGCTAGAAAGACTTAGAGCTTTCAGAGAGGTGGCACTAGAGGAGGTTTTGGTGGATCTAGGGATAGGAGGTAGGGTACTCAGTAGGTACAACCAACTCACATGCAACAGTCTGCTAGGGTTGGACCAGCAGGATCAGTGCACCAGAGTACAAGAGGGACCCCATCTCATAGGGGTACAGGAGGATGTTTTATTTGTGGGTCTCCTGATCACTATGTGCATATGTGCCTGCACAAACCCAATACCATGGATACATAGAGGGCCTCTAGGTCTGAGTAGACAGTGGGTGACGTGGGACACACTCATCATGTTTATGTAGTGGTTGACAACTGTCAAGCTGAGCATCGAGCCACATTCATTGAGACGCAGCCAGTCTTATCGGGGATATTTGTCTCAATACTTTTTGATTCAAGTGCTTCAGATTCTTTTATATCACCTTCTATAGTGGACCAGTGTGGGCTAGTGGTGGCTAGGCAACCAGATAGTTGGCAAGTTGAGTTGGCCTCTGGGGCCAAACTCGTCGTGGACTCGTATGTGGAGAGTTGTGTACTTGATTTAGGAGCCTTCTCCACTACACTTGACCTCTAAGTTATTCCTCTAGGATCCTATCAGGTAGTGTTGGGTATGGATTGGCTCGAGGCTCATCGGGCTAAGGTAGATTATAGAAATAAGGTCATTAAGTGTCAGGATGACCTTGGGAGTGTAGTTGTGATATCAGGGATGCAGAGACCTATCTCCTTGTGTATGATCTCAGCTAAGCAACTCAAGTAGAGCATGCGTAAGGGATGTCAGTTGTTTGCTATCACCATCAGTGACCAATCAGAGAGCACTCCATAGCATTCACCCTTAGATGATCATGCAGTTTTGAGGGAGTATGCAGATGTGTTTCCAGTGAGCTTCCAGGGTTACCACCCCGCAGAGAGGTGGATTTCACGATTGATTTAGTACCTAGATCTGCACCAATTTCTAGGGCACCCTATCGGATAGCGACTTGAGCTTCATGAGCTCAAGATTCATTAGAGGAGTTGTTAGAGAAGGGTCTCATTCTCCCTAGTGTATCTCCTTGGGGAGCACTAGTCATATTTGTGAAGAAGAAGGATGGTTCTCTCAAGCTTTGTGTTGACTTCATACAGCTCAACAAAGTAACAATAAAGAACCGTTATCCACTCCCTAGGATTGATGACTTGTTTGATCAGATGTAGGGAGTGAGAGTGTTCTCCAAAATTGACCTAAAGTCAGCGTATCATCAGTTGCACATATTAGATGTAAACATTCATAAGACAACTTTCCGCACACGTTATGGGTATTATGAGTTCACAGTTGTCCCTTTTGGTTTAACCAATGCCTCGACTGTCTTCATGAGCCTCATGAATGGAGTATTTAGGAACTTTCTGGATAGCTTTGTCTTAGTGTTCCTTGATGATATATTGATATATTCTCATTCCCAGGAGGAGCACGAGGAGCATTTGAGACAGGTACTTCAAGTTTTGAGAGAGTAGAAGTTGTATGGGAACTTGGAAAAATGTATATTCTTTCAGACAAAGATTCATTACTTGGGTCATATCTTATCAAGAGAGGGTATCTCAGTAGATCCCTCTAAGATACATGCTATTATGGACTGGCCAGCACCCACATCAATTACCGAGGTGAGGAGTTTTATGGGTTTAGCAGGTTATTACCGCAAGTTTGTACAGGACTTTTCTAGGATTGCTCACCCTATTACTTCTCTTCAGAGAAAAGGGAAGAAGTTTGATTGGTCAGAAAAGTGTGAGTAGGCCTTTCTATTGCTTAAGGAAAGGTTAAGCATGGCAACCATCTTAGCAGTTCCATACCCGACAGAGGATTTTGTTTTTCGACTAATGCATCGCTAGAGGGTTTGGGAGTAGTTCTTATGCAGGAGCATCGCGTTATTACCTTTGAGTCTCGTAAGCTTAAGGACTATGAGCTTAATTACCCTACTCATGACTTGGAGCTTGTAGCAGTTGTTCATGCACTTGTGTGTTGGTGACATTTCCTTTTGGGTAGACCTTTCATTTTGAGGACAGATCATCATAGCTTACAACATATCTTCTCACAGCCGAACCTCAACGCTTGTCAATGACGTTGGATGGAGTTCCTATGTGAGTATGACATGGAGGTACAAGTATATCAAAGGAAAGGAAAATGTTGTTGCAGATGCACTTAGTAGATGATGACATGTGCTTGCTTCATTAACACTTTAGTCAGATTTGAGAGGCAGGATTCTTGAGCATCTTCCAGAGGACAGGTTTTATGAGGGAGCTAGACAGATGTTGGAGTCACAGGGTTCATTAGAGGGTAGATATTCAGGGTGTATTTTAGAGACAAATGGTTTACTTCAGTTCCATAGGTGCATCTACATGCCTAAGTCAGGTGATCTGTGTAGCTTCATCCTCACAGAGGCTCATCGAGCTCCATATGCGGCACATCCAGGAGTGAAGAAAATGCATGCCGATCTGAGGGAGTTATATTATTGGCTAGGTCTTGACGGGACATAGAAAATTTTGTTGCACGTTGCCTTGAGTGCCAAAGGGTCAAGGCAGAGCATTCTCATCCCACAGGACTCTTACATCCTCATGATATTCCCGAGTGGAAATGGGATGTGATCTCCATGGATTTCATAGTCGGACTCCCTATGTCTTCTTATCATCATGATGCCATTATGGTCACTATGGATAAGTTGACCAAGGTTGCGCATTTCTCACCAACAAAGGTCACCTATAATGCACAGGACCATCGCCAAGGTATTTATGGAGGACATTGTTAGGTTGCATGGGATTCTGAAGACCATCATCAATGACAGGATACCATCTACACTTCAATTTTCTAGACTTCCTTTCAGACCGCTCTGGGTACTCAGATTAATTTCAGTTCAACCTATCATCTAGAGATAGATGGATAGATAGATAGGGTCAATCAGGTGCTAGAGGACATGTTGAGGATGTATGTGATGGATCAGCAGAAGAAGTGGGAAGATTATTTTCATTTAGTTGAGTTTTCCTACAATAACAACTATCACAGTTCCATTGGTATGGCTCCTTACCAGGCTTTGTATGATCAACCTTGCAAGACACCTTTGAGTTTGGACAGACTAGATGATAGGATTATTTTGGGACTAGCTTATCTTTAGGATTTAGAGCAGCAGGTTGTTCTGATTAGATAGCGTCTTGAGTAGGCTAGAGCACACCAGAAGGTGTATACAGACACCAAGAGGATTGATTGTCACTTCTTAGCGGGTGACAAAGTTTTCTTGAGAGTTCATCCACATAAGAGCCCAATCTGTTATGGAAACGGTTCTAAGCTATCACATCATTTTGTGGGGCCTTTTAATGTTTTAGAGGTCATCGGTCTAGTTTCCTATTGCCTAGCTTTTCCACCATGCCTTGCACGAGCCCATGATGTATTTCATGTTTATGTACTACATAGATATGTACCTAATGTCTCTCATGTCTTGGATTGGTCGACATTACATGTAAAGGATGAAGGATAATGGAGATTAGAGCCCGTACACATACTGGAGCACTAGAGGTTGGCCCTTTGAGGTCGATACTTGGACTAGGTTAGAGTGCAGTGGGACCAATACAATGAGACAATAACTACCTGGGAGGATGTGACACCTTTGAGGGCTAGATATCCCTATCTCTTTCAGTGACTTCCAAGAGGAAGTCTAATTTTAGTAGAGGGGGATGTAGTGCCCACATTTTTATAGCTCAGTTACTTGTTGCTCATTTACTCATAGACATGTTTTGGCAGGGATCTGTTATATTTTGGACATTACATTAGGAGATTTGATCTTATTAGACATGTATGGAGATTTAGGTGTATAACACTAATTTAGCTTGATTACTATGTTGTTTGCATTATCTTATGATGTTAGGGATACTAATTGGTATGATGGTGTTTTGGAATGTAGTTATATTGATGGATACTAGGTTTGTTGCATGTTGAGATTCTATGGATACATGTCACTTTATCATTATGACTAACTTATGGTGAATTGTGTATAATTGTGCACATTGTCGCACTTTCAATTCCAGAAAGATGATATGTTAGTTTAGAATTCATTGATATCTTATTTAGTAGTTAATCCACATTTTATCAGAAAGGTGCATTTAATGTGTGCAATGAGTGTGCAAGTCACAGGTCATAGGAGAACATGGGATTCAGGCCAGCTACGTAACCTTATACAAATAGCCCACGGGGCTAAGTCTAGTTGTGTTTATTGCATGAGGCCTTAGTATTAGAGTTTATTGTTTTGGGCACCATGAGTGACCCTCATTTGTAATGTAATATGTCTTGTATTATTAATCTTGCTTAGGGTGTTTAGTTTGTGTTGTAAACTTGTTTTGGGGAATTAATGGCCCCACTTACATTAAGTCTAGAATTTTTTTAATGATGTACTTGATCAAAAGGGATTAGGGTCAAATGTGAACCCTTGGGTGGGCCTCAAACCCTCTACCCTTGTGCCCAAACCCGAAATTATGTTATTTTAGGCATTTTTAGGGACCCCTTTTTAGTTTGGGAGTTCCCTTAGCACAAAAATGGACCCTTGGATCCTACCTAATAGGTAGAGGAGCTTATTTCCAAGGCTTAGAGGGAGTTTTCCCTCCCATTTTGCCTCCCTTTGGTCACATCCATGTAAGGGGTATGAATAAGTGTGCTTTGTTAAAATTTGCACAAGATAGTTGCTACATTCTTATTTTATCACCTAAATGGGCAAATTATTTTGGATATAGGCATACCGTAAAACCATCGAGTTCCATTCTTTTCTTCTTAAGAGGAATAACAAAAATTAAGGGATAATAATCTATTTCCTTTCAAAAGGTGACAATTTTATCATCAACACATAGGTTATAAATATATTTATATATATTTCTTATAGTTGTATTTCCAAATACAACTATACAATATTTCTACAAATTATTAATCTAATTATATTTTTAATCTATCATACTTGTTTTTTTTTTTAAAAAGAAACATTTTTATTTATTATTATATTGTGTATATATATATATAATAAACTAGTGAATGCAAAATTAGTAATGAATATCAATTAATATATCATGTATACCTATATATATATATGATACTAATAAATATAAATATAAATAAATAAATATATAAAAATGTATTAATCTTTTTAAAAATAAAATTAAAATAAACACAGTTCGGGGAGGGCCGAACCCCTCCCCCATCCTCTACGGCCACCCTCGGCGCGCACCTATCCCAAAACCTACACCCACCGACCACCACTACCACTGTCCCCACCGCTCTCCACCCACTATCCCCATCCGTTCGTGGCTGCCTCTTCCTTCGTTGTTCCCGCCCCTACGTGGCCTCAACCCCTGTCTTCCCACCCACATGCACAACCCTTCCTTCCTCTACAAATCCACAACCCTTCCCTTTAGAAAAATAAAATAATATATGTTAAAAAAAAAGGGGAAAAAGAAACGTTTCCTTTTATTGTATGAATCTCTCAAGAAAAAAATTACATAAGGATTAAACCAACTCACATAGCTCCTCCTCCATCTACAAGAAGAAACAAGAAAAACGACAAAATGAGGGAAAATGATATGGAAAAGAAAGGATAGAGATGGTTAGGGAAACTTTAGGGTATTTTCAAAACCAAGGGTCAAGATTAGATTTGATCCTAGGGTCCACAATTCACCCTACTCACTTTAGGTCATGGGTTTTTAAAATGTTAATGGGAGTTAAATTTTATTTAGGATGTGTGTGTGGGGGCAATTAAACTTAAAGAGGGGAAAACTAATTAAATTAATGAGGGGTGTATAGACCTCCTTTAGTGACCCTAGAAAACACTTAGTAGAAATAAATAATTAAAGATGAAATTTGACTAGTGGTTAATTAATTGGGAAAACTGAAATAGTGTAAAATAAATAATAATGAGAATCGAGATAAGGATTGTTTAGTAATTATTTTAAAATAATTTTTTTCACCGACTTATTGGTCCATTTTCCGATGTCTTGAGGTGGGGCTCTATAATGGACTAATAAATTATAATGGTATTGGTGAGGGTAGATGTAAATACTAAAGATAGGGACTAGTACTTGGAAATTTATCACTTAAAATTTGATACAAAAGTAGTCAGTGAAATGTTTCACATCAATCAAATGCTACAACAAATGTAAAAAAATTCAAAAATATTCTCGAGAACAAAATAGGGTTCTATTTTAGGGGGCCCTACCCTTGAAAGCATATATACATACATACATACACGATATTACAAAATACATATTACAGATTACTTTATAAAGATAAAATACAATGTTCATTATTTTGAAGACATAGATTCATCCCGAAATCTTTTGCAAAGACGTTTTAACAAGATGTCCCTGCATTAGATAAACATGTATTTGACCACTACGCTTAAAATGAACTAGATATTTCCCACTAAATCCCATGACATGCCCATCTTTAGCAGCTTCCAGACTCTCACCTAAGGCCCATTCAGTATTTCGGTTAATTATCTTTTCCTTTTATGTGAGTTTACCGACACAGAAAGAGAGTCTCCCCCTCTTATGTATTCTTTGGTTTTCTTCCCTAAAGAAAGTCACAAGTCTAGCAGACTCACAAGAGGATACATAACTCACTATACGAACTCCACACATCACAAGGCATCACAAAACAACTCCAGATATCTCCAAAACACAAAATAAAGTTCCATATACCATCCCAAAGCATCACCAAATAACCTCCATATATCTCTCATAGAGAAAGAATCATAGTGTCAAAACCAAGCCGGGTCACTCAACCATAGAGCCCCATCAAGAATATCAAGTCACTCAAGCATAGAGTGCCATAAGAATAACATGTCACTCAACCATAGAACCCCATTTATAATAACAGTCACTCAACCATAGAGGCCCATCTCCTTTCTCCTTTTTAATGAGGTCGGGTCACCCTATGGCCCTAGGCACATAGAGCCCCATCACCCCCAACCCAAGTGACATAATAACTCGTGGTTCAACAACCCACTAGTTATCTGTAACTCCTTGGGGCGTACCCCCATACAATGAAGTGGGTCCATAGGTTCAACCACTCCATGGTTAATCCCATGACCCTATTCCAACACATTATGACATTAGAACCAAAATAACAATCTAATCAAATACCAAGTGGCAAAATCAAAAGCCTTGGGATAGGCTACAAAACTTTTAAATATGAAAAGAAATTTTTAAAACTAAGAAAAAAAATGGCTAATTAGCCATGGTTAATGCAATAATCAAATAAATGCCCAAAATATAATAACATGTCAAACAATAAAATGGTGGTTCTAGCTAAAAGAGATGATGATCAATTTACGAATAAAAATACGTATAGAGAAATAGCACATTACAATCACTATGTGGCCTCATACCACCACTAGAGGGGTACTCATCGAGTTGCTGACACTCAAACATCGAGCCTCAGCTCATAAAAATATACATGTAACCAGAAATGAGTAAATCAAATAATGTATCTGTCATCATCTCTGCCTGAATCATAACTCCAAACTCCCACAAGGATCAACATAGTCAAAATCACATAGGATTATTCAATGAACAATCCAATAGGAAAGAGTAGGGAACTCTAGTTGCATAAGTTGAGCCTAAGGTGGTGTGCACCCACAATATATTGAGCAAGCTCGAAGTATACTAAATAGATAGAAGTGGGTTTTCAGTCTATATAAGACTCCACTTCCTCACTCGTACTTAGCTCAAGATTATGAAAACCTGGTCCATGCCTCCTCTCTCCACACATACACTCTTGAAAATTTATCCCCTTAGGGTCGTCTAGTGTAAGGTTCACAACATACACATAACTACATCACTAACACAATGGTGATTCACACACATTAACCATAACGTCTTGCGCATGGTGTATATATATATATACAGGTATAACACAATCATTACTTTCACGAGTTACGATACATCACATTACCTCATCCCACACCCAAAGTGCAATCATTGTACACTAGGGATCATACTCACCATATGCCCCTAACTCATGACATGAACCATCACATATTACATGAATTATACGTATGAGGAACACAATGTCTAACCTTACAACATATAGTCAATTGCAATACAACACGACGATGCACACAACAAATCACAATACGGTGATGACACCATGATAAAATTCCTTTCACTTTACATCAATTTTGTCATGCAATACATCAATACACCTTCACATTACATAATGCCAAAATGTTCTAACCCTCAAAGAATCCACAATAACATTCCATTCACAAACAACAAGGTGGTACATCACACATGGATTCCTCATTGAATCCATGAAAAGGAGAGTCGATACTCTCATCACAAGCACATCAACATGACAACAAATATGTAAAAAGTGACATGAACTACATGCGCGTTCATAATTTCACAATTACGCCATAGATCACATCACTCTTAAAACACATTACTCTTCCAATATTTATCACCATCATGAAACACCATCACCATCATGCAGAATCATCACAACTCCAATCTATCCCAGAGGTTCGAGAGCATGAACCTTTGCTCTAATACCATATGTAGTGCCCACAATTTACGCACCCAAAAACAACAGTAAAATACCAGGATAATTTTTTTACTTACATTGCTCACTACACACAACACAATAAGGGCTCCAAGTACAGAAACTTGACTCACATATGACAATCACATAAGTCATCGACTCCCATACACACATGAAAATGACATAGGCATGTCGATACCACACTTTTCGCAATAAATGAATACCAGCAATGACCCAACCACAAGAAACATGACTTCAGGAATGGCAAACCCACAACACATCATTTCTTTAATTGCATCTTAGTTACGATTAACATTCTAAGAACATTATTGTGCAAGGATAGTTTTCTCCTTTTTCCATCTACAAAATCTTAAGTTCATTCCACATTTAATTTACAATTCGACCAATTTAGGTTGGCTTTCTTTATGCATCACGGAAATTTCCGTAACTTACTTGCTTATTTGGCACAATTCAAATCACATTTCCAGTACTTAATTATCTTGTTCTTATGCTAAGAATATGCTTCTCAAATGTTTATTTAATGTTTAAAAATTTACCCTTGCTACACAAGTGAATCTAACGTGATGTCAAGGTGAAATCTTGGGATTAAGGAAGACATAGATTCGAGATAGCTTTTTCCCCAAGAACATCCTTCGATCATGGAATAGTTATTTCGCTACCATAGTTAATAAAGTTCAATAACTTATTGACTTCCATTTATATTTATAAATCTTTTGTTTTCTCAAAGTTTGGTCACACCAAGGCAATACCTAATTTTTTGAAACACTGAAAGATATTTAATTAAGTTAAAAGGACTCCGAGAGTGGCAGTATCCCTAACCTCAAATCTCTTTTTTTTTTTCTTCTATGCTTTACTTTTACATCACATTATGGTCGCATTTTTACCATCGTTTTATAACAAAAGAGTTACGAAAGCACTTGTCTGATATCTTAAGGAAGTACATGGTTAGAAGCATTATAAACTACACATGAACCACAAGTGACCTATGTTCACGAAGATCCCATGTCTCTGCATTTCACGATTCCGCATAAGAAATATTCCTTATTCCTTAATGCCACAAAATGACATAACAAGGGATTATGGGACAAGATTTCAGTTTCTAAGGTTCTCTAGAATCAACATCTTTCAAAACAATTTCATATGCAATGAGTTAAATTATAGTTTTCTACCCACAAGTTAACATCCTAATCAACTAGGGTTTAGTTTAATTCCAATTTTCACTTAGGGCTTTACGCTCTATTATAGATTAGATTAAGGTTCAAAACATATTCACCCTATAAACCCTCCGTAAAAGATCAAAGCACTATAATGTCACTAGCCAAAGATAGTACATATAGCTAAGAGGATCTATTCATTAACAAAATTTTAAGTGATAGAACCACTATTTCTCTAGCTCCATGATGTCATCTAGATCCCACAAGAAATTCATTCGATGCAGAAAATTTAATTCTAAATCTATCTTTGGAAGACAAGGCAGTCCACTAGGACACGAAGGAAGCGTTAGCTCTACTTACTCCAGGTCGAGTTTGACTGTGTTGCTCCTATATGTCTGGTTTATGTCGATGTCACTAAATGTACCTACTAAGACGATCAACCCATTTAGGGGATCTTATTTGCCTAAACTAGGATGTTCCATCGAGTGTAAAGGTTCATTTGAAGGTCATAGTTTTCTACGCTAAGGGGTCAACATAGGCAGGTTAGTTATATACAAATTTTGAACTAAGGTTGATTGTTGTGGTTAGGTTCCTTTATTACATTTTCAAGGTAAGAAACACAACACCAACTATTAAACCAATAATTACACAATGAAAGCTCACTACAAGGTATAAATTTCAATTCCTTTTGACATTTGTATTCCACTTTTACCATAACAATTTTGGGATCAAAATAACATCCATGAAAGAAATACCAATTTCTCAAGCTCTTATTAATCTATCAATTTTTACATACTACCAATTTCAACAATAAGTCTTTCAATATATTACCAAAAATAAACAATGAATTACTCAATGCCTTTACGTCATCATTCTTTCATCCTACAAAACCACGTGAGCAAGATATCAGCGATAAATCGCTGGCATGGCATCCACCCTAATCTAACATAATTATCATTTTTTTAGTTTTCCATTTACATATGATAATAATTACAATTTGCAATCGAAATAAAAAAGTTTAGAGACATGTATTCATTACATTTCATTTTTCTTCTTTTGGTAACCCAGGAGAGAGAAAGAGAAGGGTAGAGAGAGAAAACATCATTTTTTCAAAAGTTCTAATACACACAACAAGTTTCATTATAGTGTTTTAAACAGTTATTTACATGTTTTGAAAGTATCTAGGTGGTTTGGCAACTCGACGGGGTCCCGCACTTCCTATTTTTACATTTTCTTACTAGCTACAAAACATTCAAAATGAGCTCGAGAGGCTAAGAAACTACTTCCAAAAGTTATCTTCTAATGAGAACGCACACCACGATTAACTTTCTACATGTCCCCAGATATACCAAGAATTCATAGCAACTGGTGGGAATGGGAAAGAGCAACTAGTTTACGTTTGGCGGTTAGTTCTTTGCCACCACGCAGAAATTGACCCAGTTGCAAATGAAAAAAATTTAGCTCGAGGGCCTCAGAAAACCACATCCATAACTGATGTTCAATGGATGAGCATGCAACGAGACACTTCCTACAAGTTCCCCTATATGAGGATAATTCATCAGAGTTGACGGGACTGAGAACTAGAAAACCATTTTCAAACGGCGACAAGTTTTCTAGAGCGACAAGTCGAAATTGGTCCAGTTTGACCTCGTCAAACTGTGGCGGAGGCCTACAAAATGGCTTTGCCAAACTATCCAGAAGAGTTCTTTTCCCTAAGTTGAATGTTCCATGCAATTTTCTAGTATAAACACTAGAGGTTTGCAAAGACGGGAAATAATTTCTCTATCCAGGTTTCAAATGGTGGTTCAAAATGAAAGCCAACTTTCTAGATTTGACAATTTTCTACTGTTGTAAACCAATGTAACAGGGCTCCTATAAGAGCGTCAAAAAGATCACATATGTTCGTTCGGGGTCAATTTAGAGGTCATGGTGACTCCTCACATAACAAGGTACACGAATGAAGTCTAACATCTCATTTTCAAAGTTACGAAGGGTACTTAATGAGTCTCCAAAAACTATAAAAATTAACTATTTAACCAGGAAGAAGGTCAACAATATTACTGGGAAGTCAAACTCATTTTGTCGATAAAACAATGTTGTAGTGATTCCAGTTGGGTAGGAAGTTTTCTACATCACCTCTAGAATGAGGGTGGAAGTTCGTGTTTTAATGCAAACAGGTTATTTTGACTTAGTGAGTTTTTGACACGACATTTCATTGTTTTTGCAACGAGTTGAAAACAACATTTAATGGTATTAAAATCCTAATAGTTTAAAATTCTATCAAGTTGCAAAATAGAACTAAAAACACGAGAATTATGAGAGGTAAGGGAAGATGAACCATGCCTGGAGAGTGAAGTTGGTCGAAACTGTGGGATTTGGTTCAGTAACTTGCTTGGGCACATCGTCAACCAGATCACGAGCATCCACAACTCCACCATTTAACATACATGTCTATCAATAAAATCTGTAACTATAGATTTGAAACCATTCCGCTACTCTGATCACATTTCTCCTACCTTCTGGATTCAACCCACCACTTGTTGAGCATGATCAAATGGTTTCTTATTGTTGTTGTTTGGATAGAATGAGATCTTCCTCCTTTTGTGCATAGCCTCAAATCTTGCAACCATTAGACCATGATTTTTGAAGGCATTTAGTCAAACACTTCACATGCCTTAAGCATGCCTCCACATTTTGCACATTCTCATGTGCTCATCAAAACCAAGCAAACATAATGATTAATTCTAGGCATGATTCTACAAGAGGCACTCATGCCATCAAAGTATTTACAACCCTCATGCACTGAACCTACATGGCTGAAAGCTAATTAAACAAAATGAAGCTTACATGGTCAGGGTATGTTCCATAAGACCACATCTCTTTGAGGCATTCTGTCAAATAGTCCAAATGCCTTTTTAACAAATCCATTTTGTGCATATCCTGCACTCATGGCACTCCATGAGACCACATTTCTTTGAGGCATTCTATCAAATAGTTCACATGCCCTGAATACACTTCCACATTTTCATGTATAACAACTATGACACTTACAAAAAACCAGATTCTATTGTTCATACCCTGCTCCAAAGCTTCCACGTTTTTGCACAAGCTAGAGATTCACTAGAAAATGTAAACTGATTGGGTTGGAGAAAAGGGCCTATGAATGGTGTAGCATTATACACGTGCCCCCTTAACACATTTGCAATAGCAACATCTGAAAAAATTTCTCTTTCCATTCTGCTCTGATGGAAGTCCACGCAGGAGTTTGGTGCAATTGGGAGGATGTTGAAAAAGGTTATGGAGTCTGGCTTTACACATATCAATTGCACTTGCTTGAAAGTTTCCAAGGAATTTTCAACAAACTCATTTTCTGAGATCCTCGTGCCCCCAAACCACCGCCCAACACCTAAAACCAATGCATTGCAGATCTACATTTACAAACAAGGGAAAGATTTTGCCCTAATCCGCCCCTTTACGGGCTTTTTTAAAAAAACTTTTATTTTATTTATTATTATTTTTTTGTTTGTTTAAATCTTAAAAAATGTCATAAAACCCTAAAACGAAGTAGAATAACAATAAGCACGAATAATAATGATCGCCACATTAATAAAGATAACACAAATCTATTAATAATAATAATAATAAAAATAACGCAAATTTATAAATCATAGCCCATCAACAATGAGTAAAACAATAATAAGTACAAAACGACAATTCAATATAATAATTATTATGTAGATGTCCCTTCAAGCTAGACATGCCATAACGACATCAAGACAACATTAAAACCACCTACAGAATTCGAGAATGAGATTTTCCTTTAACCGGATAGTCGTCCATGATGCTACGAGGCCCACAGTCTGGGGTGTCGACAATGACCCGAAAGGCAAGAAGGAGAGGGAAGGTGCAAAATCTTCACTGTAACAAGGACAAAGTCAACAATGGTCAACGAGAGCACATGCACACAAGTCTCCTAGGCTTAGCAACAGGGTCATCAGGTCAGGGACTGGGGGAACATCGAACGGGGTATTACAAAGATATTTAATAAATATGGAAAATACGTTTTTCATAAAAGTAGATATTTAATAAATATGAAAAATAATTTTTCCATAAATTTGGTCTTTAAAGTGATGCATTGAAATTTTATTATTAAGATTTTTAGATTTGTTTAGATTTCATCACATATACGAGGAGACACGTTTGAAAAAAACAAACTAACTACCTATATAAAATATAAGAAATCATATTTTAGAAATTTGGAAGTGACATATTTCAGCTATCATGTATATTCAAAAGTTACTAGGTTTTATGAAAAGGGCACTTTCCTGCAAAATATATTGAAATGGCCATCATTGCATTCAGTGATCAAATTTGAAGGGCTCTTCATACTTTAATTTGAATGGCTAGGTTAAGATTTACCCTTCGTAAATGAGATATTAGAAAACAAATTACCCTTCATTCAAAAAAATGAAAATGTTAATTTTCTTTCAATATATGTCTAATTAGTTTGAATAAAATAAATATGAGAAATGTCAATATTATAAAACGTATAACATCTAAAAATAATAATGAAAACACTATATAAATGGGAAAACACTATATTTCATCAATAATGACATCAACAATTATGAATTCTATTTAAAAACAAAAAATTTGTTAGTTACTTCAATTCAAATAGTAAATAATATGTAAGGACCTCAAAAACCGAGGTCCAATTTTTTTCTCTCCAATTATTCCCATTGTTTAATTGATATGTTGATTTCACACATAATCAAATCATACAATTATACAAATAAATCATATGTGTTAAACACATCGATAAAATCAACTTTGAGTCCAAAGGATATCTCATTATTTTCAATATCTCAATACAATCTTATAAGGTTACATGCACTGCAAAGAGCCTCATAAGTTTATATAACATACTGATTATTCTAGCAAAGTACATCAAGTACAATTTATTCCATATCTAAAATATAAAAGTATCTAATCAAGATCTGAAATCAACTTGAATCCCTTCAAATTCTTTCATTCCCTTATCTCCGAATGGCATGTATTTTACACAAAGGGTCAGCTCAAACCTGAATGGAAAGGATTTCCATTTTCATATCTATAATATTCTACAAATGAAAACGTATTGAGAATATACAATCATGCATCGGGATACTAATTCATTCATTATTATAATAATGATTTCAAAAGCATGTATACATGCAAGAACTAACCCATCTCATAATATCTTTCAAGAGTGGTGGCTTAACCATCTTACATGAAAATACATAAAACTTACCTTACGTAAGGCTGATTACATAATGCATTTCATAATATTATTTCATAATATTATTTCATGCCAAATCAAATCAGCATACCAACTGTTTGAAGAAATGTCACATATAGGCTCCATATAAAAAGGAGAAGGCATGATAAGCAATTGTCAAAGCATCAACATGAACTTCACTTTACAATTCTTACAATGAGCTTTATGCCAAATCAGATCAGCAACATAACATAATTTCCAAGAGGAACAAAATATCCTTTATACCCAAGAATGCATGCCAACCATATGACAAAATGTCATATAATGAACTTCACATATATTCCAAGGAATGCATACCAATTGTATGACAAAATTTCATATCATGAACTTCACTTCACAAGCTCAAAATGAACAATATGCCAATTCATATCAACAACATAGCACATTTTCAAAAGGCACAACAAATCCTTTATACTCAAAGAATGCATGTGAACCATATGACAAAATTTCATAATATAAACCTCCAATATCATCCATAGAATTCATGCCAACAATATGAAAAAATTCACTACAATGAACTTCACATACCATCCAACGAATGCATGCTAACATCATGACCGAATGCCATAAAAAAATTTCACATAAAGACCAAAGAGTGCATTCCAATAGCATGATAAATTTCCATAAAATAAATTCACATAAATTCCAATGAATTCATTCTAGTAGCATGATAAAATGCTATAAAATAACTTCACTTAAATTCCAACGAATTCATTTCCATAGCATGATAAATTATCATAATCCATACTCATGTATTTATGCCAATAAAATATTGCATATCAACTGTTTGACATAATGTCACAACACTTATTTCTTTAAATATTATACCCAAATGATTTCACACTAATGGTTTGACAATATGTCATAGCACAACATTCTTTGAAAATGCTATTCAAATGATTGCACACTAACCATTTTACACAATGTAGCTTGGAGATAGTCTAAAACCCATAGTGAAAATGTCAAGAAATCTTCTCTCAACAACCAAATGAATAACCTCATGGATTCCATTTATCAAGTAAGGATTTAAAAATGAAATCTTTGGCTCTCATACTTGAGAGATCTGAATTATATCATGCCCATATTATAATAAACACATTTTTCAAATACCCATAAAGGATTGATTTAAAAATATTAATACCCATAATAGATAATCCATATTTCTCATTACCCAGAAGAGGAATAAACTGAATATGCATTTACTTGTAAAATATTGCATAGAAAAAAATAAGAAACCCTTGCCTGAAAGATTTGAGATGAAGAAGATAAAAACCCTTTGTGCTTACCTCTTTTCCTCCAAACTTCTTAGCTCCACACTGTACAAAATAAAACCCCAAAATCTTATTTATTATTCTAAAAATTTCTCCCCAACATTGCTGCAATAAAGAATGGCAAGATCCCAAAATACAGGCCCAAAATTAGCTCCAAATGGCCGTAAAACTTCCATGAAATCCTCCAGATTTATTTTTGACATGGTCTCCCTCTATTTCCTCCTCTCTTCATGCCATGCTAAATGGTAAAAATCAAAACCTAACTCTCCTTTATTCCATGGATTCCAAAATCTATTTAAATATAATTAAACTTCAAAAATGCCTCCACTTAGCTTTAGGCTAAGTTTTTATTTATTTATTTATTTTAAATAAAACTATGTGCCACATTCCAAGAGGAATATTTAACACATAATTTAATGCCAAAATAAGTCATAATTCAAATTCCATAATATATCATTCCAATCAAGCAATTTTTTTAAATGTCGAGCTCATTAATCAAGAAAATCAAAATGCCATGCATTTATTAAGGTTGATTCAAAACATCTATATAATATTTTGGCACTCGGTTATGTTACTAACATACAAAGCATAATTTAGGCTTAGGTTAGATCACGTAACCTATATCTTAGGTTAGTTAGGCAAGCAATCGATATTAAATAATATATCAATAGGAAGTTGCTAAAACATTGTCACTGAATCGAAAGGGTGAGTGCTAACTTACGGAAGAGTGGGCACTTGTATGTATACTCGCATGTGTATACACACAACTACGCTAGCTTATATAAATAAGTATATATGCTTGCATACCTATGATCATACCCATATGGGTATATGGACGAATGTCCATTCCTTCATGCTTTATACTCATACCTTTGATGAATGACTAATGAAAACACAAACAACAACCAAGAAGAAACAACCAAACAAATTATTAATAATATTGAGTTCCAAAAGTTGGGATGTTACATCTTTCCCCCTTAACAAGGGTAATGTCCCGATTACCGAGACTTAAAAAGAAATTGAAAGTTCTTTCTTACATACTCTGCATCTTCCCAAGTGGCACTTCTTTCACTTAGGTTGTCCCACTGGACCAAAACTTGTTGGATATCTCTATTTTGCAACTTAATGCTTCCTCCGATAATATCCTTACTGGATCAAGTGGAAAATTTATCTTATCATCCACTTGCAAGTTTTGTCAAGTTAGCACATGTGAGCGATCATGCACATATTTTCTCAAAAGTGAGATATGAAATATGTCATGAATTTTAGAAAGTGAAGGAGGAAATGCTAACTTGTAGGCTACAACATTAATTTTCTCTAAAATGTCAAATGGACCAACAAATCTAGGTGCAAGTTTAGATGCCTTTCCAAACTTAATTGAACTTTTATGAGTTTTCACCCTCAAAAACAATTTTTCACCCACCTGAAATTCTTTTTAGTCCTTTTCTTATCAGCATAACTCTTTTGTCTATCACTTGCAACCTTTAATTTTTGTCTTATAACAATCATTTGTTGATCGTATTCTTTTAAAACATCAGGACCTGTGGTTACCCAATTTTCAAGGCCTTCCCACCCTAAGGGTGTTCTGCATTTCTGCCATATAAAGCTTCAAAAGGAGCCATTTGCAAAGAAGTATGATAAGTATTATTATAAGAAAATTCAACTAAGTGCAAAAATATTCCCACTTGTTTTGCTAGTCCATAACATACATTCTTAGCATGTCTTCTAATACCTGATTTACTCTTTTCAGTTTTCCCATCCATTTCAGGATGATAAGAAGAACTAAAATGCAGCTTTGTGCCAAAAGCATCCGCCAGAGTTTTCCAAAACCGAGATGTAAATAAAGTATCTCTATTAGTAATAATCAATTCAAGAACTCCATGTAATCTTACGACTTCCTTCACAAATCTATTAGCAAGTACAAGTGCATCATCCATTAGATTACCAGGAATAAAATGAGCAACATTTGTTAGCTTGTCAACAACAACTAAGATAGTATCATGCCTCTTTTTAGATTTTGGCAAACCAGAAATAAAATCCATAGTTATAGTTGCCCATTTGTCTTTTGGAATGTCATGGGGAAAAATCTTACCACCGGGATGGAAATGATCAAATTTCACCTTTTGACATTCTAAACATTTAGAAACAAATACAACCACATCATTTTTCATACTGGCCAAAAATAAAATTGTTTCAATTCATGAGTCATTTTAGTGACCCGGGATGTGCAAAATGAGGAGCTTGATGCACTTCTTGCATCAGAATAGTTCTGAAATTTCCTTCAAAAGGTATGTAAATTCTACCTTGGAACCTTAGAAGACCATCTAAGTCCAAGGAGTACCCAACATACTTGTTATCCACTATTTCTTGCAACAAATTTTTAGTCATTTCTGACAGAAAATATCTATTTTCTGTTGTTGTAATAGTTGATCCTTTAGAAAAAAATTATTCTAGAAACAACAACAAAGTGGACTCTACGGCTGAGTGCATCAGCCACTCGATTCTCTTTACCTTTGACATATTTTATGTCCATATCATAGTCACTAATCAATTCCAGCCATCTCCTTTGTCGGGCATTCAAGTTGTCTTGAGTAAACAGATGCTCTAGACTTTTATGATCTGTTCTAAGTTTGAATGGCTTACCCAACAAGAAATGTCTCCATTTCTTAAGAGCATGAACTACTGCAGCCAACTCTAAGTCATGTGGGGGATAGTTCATCTCATTAGGCTTTAATTTCCATGACTCATAAGCCACTACCTTTCCTTCTTGAGTTAGTACACCCCTAAACCATCTAGGGATGCATCAGTCTAGACCTCAAAAGGGCTGTTTGGATCTGGAACCAGCAAGATAGGTGTTGTAGTGAGAGCATGTTTCAACTTTAAAAAGGATTCCTCACACCTAGCAATCCATTCAAAATGTTTACCCTTTCACTGTAGCGATGTGATAGGATGGGCTATTGGTGAAAATTCATTCACAAACCTTATATAGTACCCAACCAAGCCCATGAAACTTCAAACTTCTGTCAAATTTTTAGGAGTTGGCCATTCTTTTGTGATTTAATCTTGGATGGATCCATATAAATCCCATCCTTAGAAATGATAAATCCTAAGTAGTGTACTTTATCTTTATAAAAATCATACTTAGACAGTTTTGTATATAATTTGTGGTCCCTGAGCCTTTGTAGAACCATTGTTAAATTTTTTTCATGTTCTTGCTCATCCCTAGAATAAATTAAAATGTCATTCAGGAAGAATAATACAAACTTATCTAGAAAATCTTTGAAAACACTATTCATTAGGTTCATAAAAGCAGCCGAGTGCATTGGTCAAACCAAAAGGCATAACCATGAATTCATAGTGTCCATATCTTGTACGAAAAGTTGTTTTATGCAAATCTTCCTCTTTGATTCTAAGTTGATGGTAACTAGACCTTAAGTCAATCTTAGAAAATACAATTGCCCCTTTCATTTGATAAAATAAATCATCTATCCTGGGAAGCGGATATTTATTCTTAATGGTAATCTTGTTGAGCATGTGGTAATTAGTACACAACCTTAATGTGCCATCTTTCTTTTTAAGAAAGACCACTGGTGCTCCCCAAGGGGACACACTTGGCCTAATCATTCCTTGCTCAAGAAGTTCTTACAGTTGAAATTTTAGCTCTTGTAAGTCCACAATATTCATTCAGTAAGGTGCTTTAGAGGCATGGGATGAACCTGGCATTATATCTATTGAAAAATCAAACTCTCTTTTGGGGGAAGACCTGGTAATTCCTTAGGAAAAAAAAATCCTTAAAATCATTTACTATTGAATAATCATGTAAACTAGGTGCCCTCATATCAAAAGACTCTTCCATGTGTAAGGAAAATAAGAGACATCCCTTATAGATTGCTCTTTTCAACTGTAAGGCAAAAGGAGTGTGTAAAAACTTTTTTTTATACCAAATAGAACTTGTTCAAATCCAAAATCATCAAAATAGTGTATTCTTTTGTCAAAACAATCAATCTGAGCTTTATGGTCTTGCAACCAATCCATGCCAATAATCATATCATAAGATCCCAAAGGAACAACATGCAGATTTAATCTAGTTTTAAACATCCCTAGATCAACTTCTATTTGATCTAAATATTCTAGAAATCTACACTTTCTTACCAGTCCCAAATTCTACTTGCCATTTTTCTTTCATAGGAACAGTTTTCAGATTTAGCTTTTACACTATTCTAGGAGACACAAAGCAATTAGATGCTCCAAAATCAAATAGAACAGAAATTTCAGCACCAAAGATTTTACCTCTAGTCTCAATAGGGGTTGCTTGGTGCTCAGCCTTGCGGTTATCTACTGCTGCATAGACCTAGTGGCTTGTTGTCTTGCTTGCAAGGAATTTTGGGAAATCTCTTTGGTAATGGTTCTTACCACATGTCCAACAACCTTGTTGAGGTTCTTTGTTTGCCACTAGAACCTTGTTGGCTCCTATAGCAGGTGTGTATCTATTACCACCAGCCTACTAATTATTTTGTTATTGTTTAATGGGAGGCCTTGGCCTCTCCGGTAATTATTTCCATGAAAATTTCCATTGTTCTAATTGTCATTAAAATAATTCCTTTTGAACTCTGGTTTCTGCTAAGGTCCAGAAGAGGAAACAAAATACTTCTTACTTATTGTTGTCTTCTCTTTCATTTCTTGGCGGTATTTTAGCGAAGACTACTCTTTTTCTTCTACCCTATAAGTTTCACTAACTACTTGTGCAAGACTCTTAGGGTTGACCATATTTACGTCTTTCTAGATAACCTCTCTCAAACCCAGTTTGAACTTGGTTACCTTGGACTCTTCATCCTTCATATAGTCCACATGACGAATCAAATCTAAAAAGTGAGCTTCACTACCACTGATCATGTTATTTTTTTCAAACTATGAAACTTAGTTTTCTTCCTTTCTCGAGTGATTATCCAAGACATATCTAGTTCTAAATTTCTTCTCAAATTTTCCCAAGTAATGGTGGAATCCACATAACCCTTAACTTGCTTCAAATGAGCCCACCATAGGACAACATGTTCTTCAAGGTGGTAAACTGCAATATGGGCCTTGGTATTGGAGTTGCAATCATGCAGCCCAAAGTATTGTTGTAAGTTAAACAACCAAGCCTCAACTTTATCACCCAAGTCAGTGGATAACCCTTTGAATCTAGGAATAGGCACTTTCTTCAATTCCTTGAGGAAGGGATCTATTACTCTATTCCCTATGGGTAAATCTTCATGAGCATGTAGCTGGTTGTTCAAGTCTCCCAGGTTTACCTCATGCTGGTCATGTCTTACTTGATTACCCCCTAGGCCACTATTTTGCTCTAGGTTCCTCTCGTGAGTTGTCAATCTATCTTGCAAAGTGTTGATAGTCCTAAGAAGTTCATTTAGGACTTCTTCAGTGGGGTTGAGGACAAGGTTGATGTTTCCACCAACTCCTCTACCTGTACCTCTTCCATCTCCTCCCCTTTGGCCACCACGACCTTGGTTTGGATTATTCACACCACTACTGCTTTGAGTTTTTACCATTATTCCTGGTAAGTACAAAGAGAAGTATTAGATAACATTCCCAGAGGCCTAAGTGTTATACAACCTCGGCTATGATACCAAGTGTAAGGACCTCGAAAATTGAGGTCCAATTTTTTTCTCTCCCATTATTCCTATTTCTTAATCAATATGTTGATTTCACACATAATCAAATCATACAATTATATAAAAAAATCATATGTGCTAAACACATCGATAAAAATCAGCTTTGAGTCCAAAGGACATTTCATTATTTTCAATATCTCAGTACAATCTTATAAGGTTACATGCAATGGAAAAGAGCCTCATAAGTTTATATAATATATTGATTATTCTAGCAAGTACATCAAGTACAATTTATTCCATAATTGAAATATATTAGTATCTAATCAAGATCTGAAATCAACTTGAATCCCTTCAAATTATTTCCTTTCCCTTATCTCCAGAATGGCCTATATTTTCCACAAAGGGTCAGCTCAAACTGAACTGGCAAGGATTTCCATTTTCATATATGTAGTATTCTACAAATGAAAACGTATTCAAAATATACAGTCATGCATCAACATACTAATTCATTCATTATTATAATAATGATTTCAAAAAGCATGTATACATGCACGAACTAACCAAGTTCATAATATCTTTCAAGAGTGGTGTCTTTAACCATCTTACATGAAAATACATAAAACTTACCTCATGTAAGGCTGATTACATAATGCATTTCATAATATTATTTCATGCCAAATCAAATCAACATACCAACTGTTTGAAGAAATGTCACATATAGGCTCCATATAAAAAGGAGAAGGCATGATAAGCAATTGTCAAAGCTTCAACATGAACTTCGCTTTACAATTCTTGCCATGAGCTTATGCCCAATCAAATCAGCAACATAACATAATTTCCAAGAAAAACAAAATATCCTTTATACCCAAGAATGCATGCCAACCATATGACAAAATGTCATATAATGAACCTCACATATATTCCAAGGAATGCATACCAATTGTATGAAAAAATTTCATATCATGAACTTGACTTCACTAGCTCAAAATGAACAATATGCCAATTCAGATCAACAACATAGCATATTTTCAAAAGGCACAACAAATCCTTTATACTCAAAGAATGCATGTGAACCATAGGACAAAATTTCATAATATAAACCTCCAATATAATCCATAGAATTCATGCCAGCAATATGACAAAATTCATTACAATGAACTTCACATACAATCCAACGAATGCATGCTAACATCATGACCGAATGCCATAAAAAATATCTTCACATAAAGACCAAAGAGTGCATTCCAATAGCATGATAAATTTCCATAAAATAAATTCACATAAATTCCAATGAATTCATTCCAGCAGCATGATAAAATTCTATAAAATAACTTCACTTAAATTCCAACGAATTCATTTCAGTAGCATGATAAAATGTCATAATCCATACTCATGTATTTATGCCAATAAAAGATTGTATATCAACTGTTTGACATAATGTCACAACACTTCATTATTTAAATATTATACCCAAATGATTTCACAATAATGGTTTGAAAAAATGTCTTAACACAACATTCTTTTAAAATGCTATGCAAATGATTGCACACTAACCATTTAACAAAATGCAACGTACTAGCAGCAAAACACTACAGCAAAGAAAACAACAATCTAGCAACGAATTTGCAGCGTATAAAACACATCAAATCACCATGCTTTGTTAACCAACATTGCAACAAAATGATACATAAAATTTTAACGAAACGTAGCAAGGAATTAACCAAAACTGAGTGCTATAACAGCCAACACTACAACAATGAATGGAGCAATAATTTAACAACTTCCGGAAGTGCAATAAGTTTTGGTGGTTGTTGTCACCAAATCAAAAGGGTGAGTGCTAACTCATGGAAGAGTGGGCACTTGTGCGTATACTCACATGTGTATGCACACAACTATGCTAGCTTATATAAATAAGTATATATGCTTGCATACCTATGATCATACCCATATGGGTATATGGACGAATGTCCATTCCTTCGTGCTGTATACTCATACCTTTGATGAATGACTAATGAAAACACAAACAAAAACCAAGAAGAAACAACCAAACAGATTATTAATAATATTGAGTTCCAAAATTCGGGATGTTACATCCTCCCCCTTAACAAGGGTAATGTCCCAATTACCGAGACTTAAAAAGAAATGGAAAGTTATTTCTTACATACTCTGCATCTTCCCAAGTGGCACTTCTTTCACTTAGGCTGTCCCACTGGACCAAAACTTGTTGGATATCTCTATTTTGCAACTTAATGCTTCACTGCGATAATATCCTTACTAGCTCAAGTTGAAAATTTAGCTTATCATCTACTTGCAAGTTCTATGCCAAGTTAGCACATGTGAGGGATCATGCACATATTTTCTCAAAAGTGAGACATGAAATACGTCATGAATTTTAGAAAGTGAAGGAGGCAATGCTAACTTGTAGGCTACAACACTAATTTTCTCTAAAATTTCAAATGGACCAACAAATCTGGGTGCAATTTTAGATGCCTTTCCAAACTTAATTGAACTTTTATGAGGTTTCACCCTAAAAAAATTCACCCACCGAAACTTATTTTTCAGTCCTTTTCTTATCAACATAACTCTTTTGTCTATCACTTGTAGCCTTTAATTTTTGTCTTATAACAATCATTTGTTGATCGTATTCTTTTAAAACATCAGGACCTGTGGTTACCTAATTTTCAAGGCCTTCCCACCCCAAGGGTGTTCTACATTTCCTGCCATATAAAGCTTCAAAAGGATCCATTTGCAAAGAAGTATGATAAGTATTATTATAAGCAAATTCAACTAAGTGCAAAAATATTCCCACTTGTTTTGCTGGTCCATAACATACATTCTTAGCATGTCTTCTAATACCTAATTTACTCTTTCATTTTTCCCATCCATTTCAGGATGATAAGAAGAACTAAAATGCAACTTTGTGCCAAAAGCAGCTGCTAGAGTTTGCCAAAACCGAGATGTAAACAAAGTATCTCTATCAGTAATAATCAGTTCAGGAACTCCATGCAATCTTACAACTTCCTTCACAAATCTATCAGCAAGTACAAGTGCATCATCCATTAGATTACAGGAAAAAATGAGAAACCTTTGTTAGCTTGTCAATAACAACTAAGATAGTATCATGCCTCTTTTTAGATTTTGGAAAACTAGAAATAAAATCCATAGTTATAGTTGCCCATTTGTCTTTTGGAATGTCATGGGGAAAAAGCTTACCACCGGGATGGCAATGATCAACTTTCACCTTTTGACATTCTAAACATTTAGAAACAAATACAACCACATCCTTTTTCATACCAGGCCAAAAATAAAAATTATTTCAATTCATAAGTCATTTTAGTGACCCGGGATGTGCAAAATGAGGAGCTTGATGCACTTCTTACAACAGAATAGTTCTGAAATTTCCTTTAAAAGGTACGTAAATTCTACCTTGGAACCTTAGAAGACTATATAAGTCCATTGAGTACCCAACATACTTGTTATCCACTATTTCTTACAACAAATTTTTAGTCATTTCCTGACAGTAAATATCTATTTTCTGCTGTTGTAATAGCTGATCCTTTAGCAAAAATTTTATTCTAGAAATAACAACAAAGTGGACTCTACGGTTCAGTGCATCAGCCGCTCGATTCTCTTTACCTTTGACATATTTTATTTCTATATCATAGTCACTAATCAATTCCATCCATCTCCTTTGTCGGGCATTCAAGTTGTCTTGAGTAAACAGATGCTCCATACTTTTATGATCTATTCTACGATTGAATGGCTTACCCAACAAGAAATGTCTCCATTTTTTAAGAGTATGAACTACGTAGTCAACTCTAAGTCATGTGGGGATAGGTCATCTCATTAGTCTTTAATTTCCATGACTCATAAGCCACTACCTTTCCTTCTTGAGTTAGTACACCCCCTAAACCATCTAGGGATGCATCAATCCAGACCTCAAAAGGGTTGTTTGGATTTGGAACAAGAAATATAGGTGCTATAGTGAGAGCATGTTTCAACTTTAAAAAGGATTCCTCACACCTATCAGTCCATTCAAAATGTTTACCCTTTCGCTATAGCGATGTGATAGGATGGGCTATTCATGAAAATTCATTCACAAACCTTCTATAGTACCCATCCAAGCCCATGAAACTTCCATCTTCTATCAAATTTTTAGGAGCTGGCCATTCTTCGATAGCTTTAATCTTGGATGGATCCACAAAAATCCCATCCTTAGAAATGATATGTCCTAAGTAGTGCACTTTATCTTTATAAAACTCACACTTAGACAGTTTTGCATATAATTTGTGGTCCCTGAGCCTTTGTAGAACCATTCTTAAATGTTTTTCATGTTCTTGCTCATCCCTAGAATAAATTAAAATTTCATCCAAGAAGACTAATACAAACTTATCCAGAAAATCTCTGAAAACACTATTCATTAGGTTCATAAAAGTAGTCGGTGCATTGGTCAAACCAAAAGGCATAACCGTGAATTCATAGTGTCCATATCTTGTACGGAAAGTTGTTTTATGCAAATCTTCCTCTTTGATTCTAAGTTGATGGTAACCAGACCTTAAGTCAATCTTAGAAAATACAGCTACCCCTTTCATTTGATCAAATAAATCATCTATCCTGGGAAGTGGATATTTATTCTTAATGGTAACCTTGTTGAGCATGTGGTAATCAATACACAACCTTAATGTACCATCTTTCTTTTTAACAAAGACCATTGGTGCTCCCCAAGGGGACACACTTGGCCTAATCATTCCTTGCTCAAGAAGTTCTTGCAGCTAAACTTTTAGCTCTTGCAAGTCCATAGTATTCATTCGGTAAGGTGCTTTAGAGGCAGGGGCTGAACCTGGCATTATATCTATTGAAAAATCAAACTCTCTTTTTGGGGGAAGACCTGGAAATTCCTTAGGAAAAACATCCTTAAAATCATTTAATATTGGATAATCATGTAAACTAGGTTCCTTCATATCAAAATACTCTTCCATGTGTAAGGAAAATAAGAGACATCCCTTACGGACTACTCTTTTCAACTATAAGGCGAAAGAGTGGGTAAAAACTTGTTGTTTTTATACCAAACATAACTTGTTCAAATCCAAAATCATCAAAACAAAGTGTATTCTTTTGTCAAAACAATCAATCTGAGCTTTATGGTCTTGCAACCAATCCATGCCAATAATCATATCATAAGATCCCAAAGGAACAACATGCAGATTTAATCTAGTTTTAAACATTCCTAGATCAACTTCTATTTGATCTAAATATTCAGAAATCTACACTTTCTTACTAGTCCCAAATTCTACTTGCCATTTTTCTTTCATAGGAATAGTTTTCAAATTTAGCTTTTGCACTATTCTAGGAGACACAAAGCAATCAGATGCTCTAGAATCAAATAGAACAAAAATTTCAGTGCCAAATATTTTACCTCTAGTCTCAATAGGGGTTGCTTGGTGCTCAGCCTTGCGGTTATCTACCACTGCATAGACCTGGTGGCTTGTTGTCTTGCTTACAAGGAATTCTGGGAAATCTCTTTGGTAATGGTTCTTACCACATGTCCAACAACCTTGTTGAGGTTCTTTGTTTGCCACTAGAACCTTGTTGGCTCTGTTGCGCAGTGTGTATCTATTACCACCAAACTGCTAATTATTGTGTTGTTTAATGGGAGGCCTTGGCCCTCCCCGATAATTATTTCCATGAAACTTTCCATTATTCTACTTGCCATTAAAATTAGTCCTTTTGAACTCAGGTTTCCGGTAAGGTCCAGAAGAGGAAACAATAGTCTTCTTATTGTTTGTTTCCTTCTCTTTCATTTCCTAGCGGTATTTTAGTCGAGACTGCTCTTTTTCTTCCGCCCTGTAGGCTGCACTAACTACTTGTGCAAGACTCTTAGGGTTGACCATATTTACGTCTTTCCGGATAACCTCTCTCAAACCCAATTTGAACTTGGTTACCTTGGACTCTTCATCCTTCATATAGTCCACATGACGGATCAAATCTAAAAATTGAGCTTCATACTCAGCTACAGTCATGTTATTTTGTTTCAAACTATGAAACTCAGTTTGCTTCCTTTCTTGGTGATTAGCCAAGACATATCTAGTCTCAATTTCTTCTCAAATTTTTCCCAAGTAATGGTGGAATCCACATAACCCTTAACTTGCTTCAAATGATCCCACCACAAGACAACATGCTCTTTAAGGTGGTAAACTACAATACAGGCCTTGGTATTGGAGTTGCAATCATGCAGCCCAAATTATTGTTGTAAGTTAAACAACCAAGCCTCAACTTTATCACCCGAGTCAGTGGATAACCCTTTGAATCTAGGAATAGGCACTTTCTTCAATTCCTTGAGGAAGGGATCTATTACTCTATTCCCTATGGGTAAATCTTCATGAGCATGTAGCTGGTTGTTCAAGTCTCCCAGGTTTACCTCATGTTGGTCATGTCTTACTTGATTACCCCCTAGGCCACTATTTTGCTCTAGGTTCCTCTCATGAGCTGTCAATCTATCTTGCAAAGTGTTGATAGTCCTAAGAAGTTCATTTAGGACTTCTTCAGTGGGGTTGAGGACAGGGTTGATGTTTCCACCAACTCCTCTACCTGTACCTCTTCCATCTCCTCCCCTTTGGCCACCACGACCTTGGTTTGGATTATTCACACCACCATTGCTTTGAGTTCTTACCATTATTCTGGTAAGTACAAAGAGAAGTATTAGATAACATTCCCAGAGGCCTAAGTGTTATACAACCTTGGCTCTTATACCAAGTGTAAGGACCTCGAAAATTGAGGTCCTTTTTTTTCTCTCCCATTATTCCCATTACTTAATTAATATGTTGATTTCACACATAATCAAATCATACAATTATATAAACAAATCATATGTGCTAAACACATCGATAAAAATCAGCTTTGAGTCCAAAGGACATTTCATTATTTTCAATTTCTCGATACAATCTTATAAGATTATATGCACTTTGGAAAAGAGCCTCATAAGCTTATATAATATATTGATTATTCCAACTAGTACATCAAGTACAATTTATTCCATAACTGAAATATAAAAGTAACTAATCAAGATCTGAAATCAGCTTGAATCCCTTCAAATTCTTTCCTTTCCCTTATCTCCAGAATGGCTTGTATTTTCCACAAAGGGTCATCTCAAACTGAACTGGAAAGGATTTCCATTTTCATATATGTAGTATTCTACAAATGAAAACGTATTCAGAATATACAGTCATGCATCAACATACTAATTCATTCATTATTATAATAATGATTTCAAAAAGCATGTATACATGCACGAACTAACCAAGTTTAGAATATCTTTCAAGAGTGGTGTCTTAACCATCTTACATGAAAATGCATAAAACTTACCTCATGTAAGGCTGATTACATAATGCATTTCATAATATTATTTCATGCCAAATCAAATCAGCATACCAATTGTTTGAATAAATGTCACATATAGGCTCCATATAAAAAGAAGAAGGCATGATAAGCAATGTTCAAAGAATCAACATGAACTTCACTTTATAATTCTTAGAATGAGCTTATGCCCAATCAGATCAGCAACATAACATAATTTTCAAGAGGAACAAAATATCCTTTATACCCAAGAATGCATGACAACCATATGACAAAATGTCAAATAATGAGCTTCACATATATTCCAAGGAATGCATACCAATTGTATGAAAAAATTTCATATCATGAACTTCACTTCACAAGCTCAAAATGAACAATATGCCAATTCAGATCAACAACATAGTGCATTTTCAAAAGGCACAACAAATCCTTTATACTCAAAGAATGCATGTGAACCATATGACAAAATGTCATAATATAAACCTCCAATATAATCCATAGAATTCATGCCAACAATATGACAAAATTCATTACAATAAACTTCACATACCGTCCAATGAATGCATGCTAACATCATGACCGAATTCCATAAAAAATATCTTCACATAAATACCAAAGAGTGCATTCCAATAGCATGATAAATTTCCATAAAATAACTTCACATAAATTCTAATGAATTCATTCCAGCAACATGATAAAATTCTATAAAATAACTTCACTTAAATTCCAACGAATTCATTTCAGTAGCATGATAAAATGTCATAATCCATACTCATGTATTTATGCCAATAAAAGATTGCATATCAACTATTTGACATAATGTCACAACACCTCATTCTTTAAATATTCTAGCCAAATGATTTCACACTAATAGTTTGACAAAATGTCATAGCACAACATTCTTTCAAAATGCTATGCAAATGATTGCACACTAACCATTTGACAAAATGCAGTGTACTAGCAAAGCAAAGAAAACAACAATCTAATAGTGAATTTGTAGCGTATAAAACACATCAAAGCACCATGCTTTGTTAACCAAAGCATTTTAGCGAGAATGATACATAAAATATTAACAAAACGTAGCGAGGAGTTAACCAAAACTGAGTGCTATAACATCCAACACTGCAACAACGAATGGAGCAATAATTTAATAAAAAAATAGCACTTCTGGTAGTTGTTACAACACCAATAAATCCATAAAGAAAGCAATGCTTCTAGCAGCTGTTACAACAACAATAACACAACTTATAATAGTTGTAGTAGACCAACGAATCAACAAAAACAAAATAGCATTCCAACATTTAAAAATGTATCTTGGAGACATCCAAAACCCATAGCAAAAATGTCAAGAAATCTTCTCTCAACACCCAAATGAATAACCTCATTGATTCCATTTATCAAGTAAGGATTTAAAAAATGAAATCATTGGCTCTCATACTTGAGAGATCTGAAATATATAATGCCCATATTAAAATAAACACATTTTCCAAATACCCATAAAGGATTGATTCGAAAATATTAATACCCACAATAGATAATCCATATTTCTCATTACCCAGAAGAGGAATAAACTGAATATGCATTTATTTATAAAATATTGCATAGAAAAAAATAAGAAACCCTTGCCTGAAAGATTCGAGATGAAGAAGATCAAAAACCCTTTGGCTTGACCTCTTTTCCTTCTCTATTTTTCTTCCTCCAGCTTCTTAGCTCCACACCGTACAAAATAAAACCCCAAAACCTTATTTATTTTTCTAGAAAATTTCTCCCTAACATTACTGCAATAAAAAATGGCAAGATTCCAAAATACAAGCCCAAAATGAGCTCCAAATGACCATAAAACTTCCATGAAATCCTCCAGATTTGTTTTTGACATGGTAGATACCCTCTATTTCCTCCTCTCTTCACGCCATACTAAATGGTAGAAATCAAAACTTAATTCTCCTTTATTCCATGGATTCCAAAATCCATTTAAATATAATGAAACTTCAAAAATGCCTCCACTTAGCTTTAGGCTAAGTTTAATTTTTTTATTTATTTATTTTAAATAAAACTATGTGCCACATTCCAAGAGGAATATTTAACACATAATTTAATGCCAAAATAATTCATAATTCGAATTCCACAATATATCATTCCAATCAAGCCTTTTTTTTTTGTCGAGCTCATTAACCAAACAAATCAAAATGACATGCATTTATTACGGTTGAGTTAAAACATCTATATAATATTTTGACACTCGGTTATGTTACTAACACACTAGCATAATTTAGGCTTAGGTTAGTTAGGCCAGAACTAATATTAAATAATATATCACCAAAAGCTGCCAAAAATTGTCATCAAATAAAAAAGGTGAGTGCTAACTTACGGAAGAGTGGGCACTTGTGCATATACTCGCATGTGTATGCACACAACTATGCTAGCTTATATAAATAAGTATATATGCTTGCATACCCGTGATCATACCCATTTCGGTATATGGACGAATTTCCATTACTTCGTGCTTTATACTCATACCTTTAATGAATGACTAACAAAAACACAAACAACAACCAAGAAGAAACAACCAAACAAATTATTAATAATATTTAGTTCCAAAATTTGGGATGTTACATAATATTAAATAACATTTGATTTTATTCATATTCATTTTCTTTAGAAATACATCCTTTGATCTATTCTCATCTATGAATATTTGGTTTTGTATTTTGAAAATTGAACTTGTGATAGCTTTTTAATTTATTGAAAACTTTAAATTAATTAAAGAAAGAAAAATCTAATTTAAGAAATCAATAATGTAATATAATATATATATATATATATATATATATATATATATATTGGGGCCCATCATATATTCCATGACCAACAATGAACAAATAAACCCGGACCCAAAATTTTAATTCATCCCACCTAAATCTGGGAGGTTCACGTCCGTGGGGGCAAGGCAAAAATAAATCCATGGAATTCTTCTACATGGCACGGAGAAAATGGGATTAATAGATTTTTAATTTATTGAAAACTTTTAATTAATTTAATAAAGAAAGAATCTAATTTAATAAATCAATAATGTAAATACTATAAATATATATTTATATATAATATGTTGGGGCTCTAAAAGCATATATTCCATGACCAATGATGAACAAATAAACCTGCGGACCCGAAATTTTAATTCATCCTACCTACATCTGGGAGGTTCACATCGTGGGAGTAAGGCAAAACAAAATCCATGGAATTATTCCGTGTGGCATGGGAAAAAGCGGGGTGATAGCTTTTTAATTTATTGAAAACTTTAAATTAATTTAAGAAAGAAAGAATCTAATTTAAGAAATCAATAATGTAAATACTATAAATATATATTTATATAATAATATATATAAATATATAATATGTTGGGACCCATCATATATTCCAATTCCAATGTCCATTATCAACAATGAACAACTAAACCCGAACCCAAAATTAGAATCTCATCCCACTAAATCGGGGAGGTTCATGTTCGTGGTGGTATGGAAATAAGAAATCCATGGAATTCTTCCATGTGGCATGGGAAAAAGTGGGGGTTTATTATTTAAAATATTTCAACAACCCCCAAAAATTTCAATGGCCAAGTCATTAAATGCCCACACACATCGCTGCGGACCGAAACTTTACTATTGAATTGGTTCATTCCGCAGGATTGGGGTCCAAGGAATTCCTTTTCCTCGAGGAGGCCCATTATTACGCCATGTGGATGTATTATAAGGAGGTTAAATTTGACGTCTATAAAGTACATTGAAATATGCAATCATTTATAGTGATGTTAACAATTGAAATATTGTTTCGGAAGGAATCTTTGCAATGAAGGAAAAATAGATTCATAGAAGTTGTGGACCATGTAAAACTCAAAATTTTCATATTTCCAAGTAAGTGTCATCCTGCATTTGAATCTTGATTCTTTAAATATTATCTTTTTATAAACATCATTGTAGAAGCCTTCGTTTTGAAATATTTCAATATAAGGGTTGAGAAATTAGGGTTGAGGGTTTACATAATCCAAAATTCCAAGCATGTCTACTTCCACAAGATCCCAAAGTAAAATTAAAACCCAAATCCCATACGCCAATTGCTTAAAATTAAAACCCCTAGTTTTACTGATGAATATCATGATATTTATGATCCTATAATTGGCACAAGAGCTTCATAACTTAGATACACATCTAAGATGAAGATGAGGGAAATTGGACATTTGAACCCATCAGGTAAACATAAAGGTTGGATAACATGGGGGTCTGGATTGGGATGCATGATGTTCCACGAGGTTTTACCCTACCCTGAATTTGTCAATATATGTGCCCAAAATTATAATGGGACAAAAAAATAATTATTGCAAAGGAAATAGACCATAAATTTTGTCCATTACAGAGGTAAATCTTGGCCATGCGTTGGGGTTTGAAAGAAAATATTTAGGAACCATCAACATAAACCTAGAAAAAATTGCTAGCGATTATCATGCCACCAATAAAAAAATAAAGATACACGTTTTAAAGAAAATTAACAGTTGATGGAATGGTACCAAAAGGGAAGGCTCCACATGTAATTGAGATGTTTAAACCATGGGTCAAGGATACCATTTCTATGCTAGTGTTTTGCCTTAGATTCATAACAGATGAGAAAGTGGATGAAACCATCCTAGAAATGGTATACAATATACATTTCATCTCTCCACCTTGTCAATATAGATTTTTGGGCACATTACAGAATCTATGCATAAACAATTATCAACAATAAAAGAAGGATCCGAAATTAAGACCTTTAGGTTCACTACCTACTTGTGCTATTTAATTCTATGGTGGTTTTTTTGAATGGTTTGAAAAAAACAAACTTGTAATTGAGCCCTATATTGTTGAGGTCCATCCAAAGTCAATGCGTCGATTAACTCGAGTGGACCCCTAGATAAGGATGTATGATAATAGAAGGGACTATAGTAAATTTTTGGATTATTTTTAGGATCCAAATTATCAAGCAATTACAAAAAGTACATAACCTATATTTCTATGAAATGTAGAGATTGTATTCAACTCTGGGATCAAACATATAGTTAGCAGATGGTACTTCATGGAGGAATATATTTTCTCGTGTTTTATGGATCACGAGTACAACCTCGCAAATTACCAATATATGTGATAGATAGATTTTTTCCTTGGAATATATACGACAAATGGAAAGCACATATAATCTTTATTTTGTTACTCAGCAAAAAGAAGAGCATATTTCTTTCCTTACCATTCTCATGTGGAGGGTTCACATTTGAAAGAAAATCATTCTCATGGCACATGAAATTTACAACGTTTTAAGTCTGGGTGTATGACCCATGTGAGGTGATTAAAGAAAGGGTAGTGGCGAATAAGAACTCTACCACTAAAATTCAACATGAAAGAAAAGTCTTGCTAGAAAAATTGAAAAACAAGAACTCTTGGGATGAAGTACAAATAGTAATGAATGAAATTCTTTGTTGAAATAGGAATTCGTTCTCAAGAGTTGTCAATACAAAGTTTTATGTTTCTGGGCCTCCACAAAAAAATACAGAGGATTTTCAATCTTCCAAATTCTATGCAAAACATGATAAAAATTCCTCTAAAATCATGCCAAAGGCATTACATCAAGAATTGTGAGATAAAAATTGGACAAGGTCAAAAATTGATGCCTTTTGGTATATGAGGCAGGACCTAGGCCATCCAAAATCTGTAGAAGACTATGATTCTATTCTAGAAGATGCAAATTTTAGAAAATTGTTGAATAAAGAGCATCCTAAAGAGGCAAGTAGTGATGATGACACTACCTATGAGGAATTACACACTCCCCCTGGCACATATAAACCAAGTATCGATGAAGTATTGAAACAAAGATATTCTACAGAGAAGTTATTGTTAAAAAGTTGGGTTTTAGTGGTGGTGGTTAGGGTTCAACAGACAAGGCATTTGGTTTCCACCGAGGTGCAATCTAGAATTTTTTTGAAAGGTCATGCCTTGGAGATTTTCCTTCGGATAAAGGACCATTGAATACTATAACATATACAACTTCTAATCCAATGTAATTTACTCCAGAGTCAAATCCTCAGCAACCAGTTCAGCCACACATTGAAAATCTTAGAGGAGAAGTTGGGCCTTGAATCTATTAGTATTGCTAATGTTGGAGGCTTTAGTGATGATGATAGTAGTCAATAGATTATTGTAAACTTAAAGAGGAAAATAGAAACAATTGAAGTTTCTAGGGATATTTTCCAATAAGGAACCAAGAAGAGGTAAAAGATATAGGAAGACATGGGTACAATTAATCTTGGCTCAAGGAAGCTATTTATAGAAGGTGGTGCCACTTCCGCCCAAAAAACTTCCATTCCATAAGGAAATTCTCCCCAAAATTCAATTACTCCTTCTCCATTCAAGGTGGAATAGTTCATTCCTATGAACACCTCAGGTTTTGATTACCTAGCCAAGTTTTCCAATAAATTAGAAAGAGATAAAATAAACAAGAAGTAAATTATACAAGCTACTGGAACTTCAGATCCATCCACAATTAGGGTATTACCTACATATAACCCAAACACACGTACGTGGAATACAAGTATGGAATCAATATGATTACCTTTAGGCACATGTAAGTTTGGGGTTAGTGCTAATCCTTGTTTGAGATTCAAAACAATGTATTGAATATTTGAATATATTAATTATTATATGAACATCTATATCATTGGATATCCAACAATGGAACCTTCCAACTTGATGGACCTAGATCATCTCTATCATTTGATTCACCAAATATCGAGACCTAATATTTCTTTCTTGATATTGATTCAATTGCAATCGGGTCATTTGTTGTATTTGTGCCATTGTTTTTAGTTCCTCTCCTTTCATTAATCGACTTTCATACTTTCGCAAGCCTTGTCATAGGAAAGTTTTCCGCTTCGATACCGTGATGTGTAAATTCTCAAACAATTTTTCAAATTTTTGTCAAGCTTGTTTCATAATCTTGACTTTATAAAGGCAAGGCGATTAACATTATCTTATCTTCAACTGAACCCAAAATCATTGTTTGACATAGAGCAGCCAATAAGAAAAACTCAGACATGGTTTGATGTAAAATAGTACCGCACCCAACTTTTTTCAATATCTAGGATATTGCTCCACACTCTAAGGGATTATCCAAACCTTTGAATTGTTGAATCATTGTAGAGGTGAATTCATGAGATTTCTCAATCAAACTATCCTTTCTTAAAATACCTGGAATATTCATTCCATTGATATCATAAGGCTTACAAACATGTTGAATCAATGTAGTCAACCTCTTGAAGTAGTCTTCCAACATATATCTTTCATTTTTCATAGGATTCCAAAAGGTGGGATTTACTATAGCCATTGATTCAAGTAAAGCATCCCTTCTAAATCATTCCCTTATTTCTTCTAGTAGGTACACTACAATTTATCTTAACCTAGACCTTATTAATGATACAATGTTATCAAACAACAACCCTGTGACATTTACCTTCTCAACCTTACCAGTTGCTACTTTAAAAATGTACATTAGTATATCATATCCACGTACAGAAAAACATACTTCCCCAAAAAAATTGAGCTTCGAGAAATCTACTTGCATTTTCAATATTTATCAAATCATTCCAACCATCAAACTTTGGACCTGTAAAATTAGTTTCAATGAGAAACACATATTATATTGCCATACAAACTTGTTTCCTCAAACTAGAAAAATCAGCAATTTATATAGTTATTTATTGTGCATGTTTAATTAAACGATGCATTTCTTCCAGCTAGGGAAGGAGACCACACAATATCATAAATGACTCTATATCAGTCAAACAATGTATAAAATCCTGGGCCTTGTCCACTTCCATGTGATTGTGCCACATCACTCCTAATAAGGATTTATACTCTTCGTACACCCTATAAACTAGTTGGTACAATGAGATCCACCTAGTGTTGACATATTTTAATAGTTTATGCCCATTTTTTAGTACTTCTAAAAATATTTGGAATTTCATGAACCTTTTAGAACTACGACAGAAATAAGCATGCACCTTTTGAACAAGATCTTCAAATTTTGCTACAGTTTAAATTTGTCAATTATTTTGTAATCTAGGTTCATTCTATGAGCCATACAATAAAAGGAAATCATATAAGGGAAATGAGGTGTTTGGAGTCTTACACACTTGCATTACAGATGGCATCCATGTCAGCGATCTCCTTCAAAAAATTTATCACCAACTCACAAAGGTTTTCAACATTAGAGTTCTCTCTCTTCTTATGAATGACAAGTAAGTGAGGATGTCTCACAGAATTCTCAATAGTATACACATGCATACAGACCTAAGAATTATTATCTACTGATGTAACCTCATCAATAGACAAATATATGTATCGTGCAAACTTCAGTTTCTCTTTCAAGTCTTCTTTCTCAACCATAGCTAGGAATTTTGCTCAATCCCAACCACTACTTTCTGACCAGTGAGAATGAGGAAAGTGTGGGACACCAAGAAAATACAACATCTTCTTTTTTCAGGAAAATCTGTTATAGGACGGCCTCTTTTCAAAATGTGAAAAATAATAGCTAGCTGAACTATTTTACCCAAAATACTATTTTGAATGATCTTGTTGAATTGAGAGGTAATTGTCCCTCTATTCACTGCAACTATTCTTTCATTTCTATTGTGCTCTTAAAATTATTTTTCATACCTAATATGTAAACAATCATGCATAATTTCCCATCTGGAAACATTCTTCTTAATGCCATCTACAATTATCTTTTCATATATATTTCATACATGCTTCTCAATAGTATCCAACTTAAGTTACATTGTCTTGTCCCTGCCCAATTTCTAGCTACATATTATACATTTGCATTCTTTGGGAGGTTTAACTTTCTTCTCATTTTCAACAAGTTCAATAAATGGAAACTTAGAAACCCACTCTAACCTGAAACTCGTTCGCAAGTCCCATTTTCTTTCCTTTCTCTTTCTTCCAAAAATAGGTGTCCACTAAGTATTTACCTTGGTGGAATTTATATTTCGTTGACTTCCACTTACAGAAGTTTCACCTCCAACATTCATTTGGTCACTTATAGGTGATATAGTGTCATATTAATTCGAGTTGGGTAGGTGGTACAAAGTGTCAACCTCAACATCATTCAATGAAATGTCTTGAGGAGGCATTTCATTGTTGTTATCAATGAATGACATTAGGAAAATAAAAATGAAGACATTCTCATTCTGAGTTTCATTTTCAATGTAATCATTAGCCCTTGATTGTGATGGTTTCTTAGATGGGGTTACTCAGATGGTTTCTTAAGATAAGATGTTATTTTTTGAATTCCAGTACCACTACCAGGAGGGGTTGGAATAACATTTTTCCTGAGGCTGAGCTTCTTGTTTTAGGTGCCATTTTACTGAATCAGTGAATCCTGTAGAATTGAAAGAAAAAAGATACAACATGTTAGATTAAATGATATTGATATGTGAACATACATATCAACATGAGAAATATGTATAAATAAAAATATTATGCATTCAAATGAATTGATTTAGGTAGAAATACAAAAAAGAGAATAAATTCATCATGAAGCATCTCAAAGGCACTCTCATTGACTGATTGCTAATGTTAGCATTGATTACAAAGAAGTGATTTCAATATCCATATATGATGTTCTCAAAACACTAGATAGTGCATCTCAAGATGTATCATGTAATGGATGTCAATTGATAGAAAATGCACAAAATTGCTATAATGGATATCATGTAATGGATGTCAATCAACATTGCATCTTACAAGAAATATAAAAATCTGAAATAATAAATTAAAATAAGATTCATCATGGAAACCTAGAATAAGTTTAGATGTAAAAATAATAAATTTAAGGAGAACAAAATGTAACTAATCCCAATGGAATTCTTCAGAGAGATTTGAATGCTTTTCAAGTGATTTTGACATGGGCTATATAATATCTTGTCACTTAACATCTACCACTTTTTCCAAGAGTGTTAAATTAGTTTAAGAAGAAATTACAAAATTTTTCCCATAATTTTTCATGGTTTCTTGATTGTGTTACATCAAATTGGATAAGGATTACCTACCATTTATTGAGTTTCAATGCACTTGATATGTATCGGTATGATCTATATGTTTTAGTATAAAAATCACAAGGTTTGACTCTTTTGAAAGAAAAAATTGATATAGAAAAAAGTGAAATGATGAGGTGATAGTTTTAGCTATCTTTTATATAACTTAGTTGGAAGGAATAAGAATATTAGTACAGTCAGAATTAGAGCATACATCAAGCAAACTAAAGATGTATCAGAGGTTTGAGAAGAGAACAAACAATTTAAATGATTTGTTGAGCAGCCAAAGACACTCTAATGATAAGACACTCTAGTGATAAGAAGTCTCTGTTATATCTAATCAAACATGAAATAGGTGATCTCGGGGTCTATGATCAGTTCAAAATCAAAGTACAAAGTATGTATCTGCTCATGAAGGACTACGAGTTCATTGATTCATCCAAGGTATGATCTATCTTTAATTGATTAATGAAGGAGACTTGATGACCGATCTCTGTCATAATGTATAGAGGTTTATCCTAATATATAGAGGTTCTAAATGTTGTCATCAAGCTAAATAAAGTGTGCATTTGCTCATGAAGAAATTATTGATTCATCGAGGTATGAGGTTTTTCATAAGAAGATTTAATTACCAAGAGTCTTCATCATTTCAAAGGATCTAAGATAGAATATATGGTCTTCCATATATGACTCATTGTGGTATGAGACTATGAATTCAAGGTTGAGAATGTATGCAGGGTTCTTTGGCTTGATAATGAAATGTCAATGTGTCAAAGCTAGCTAAAGTATCATTATTCTTGAGAGAATCTTGAATGCTTTGATATGATGTTTCACATATGATACAATCATGATAAGGGTATTATTTGTATATTGTTGTGTTCCTAATTGGAGAATGAGTTCAAGAAACTTGAAGGATGCAGGAATTAAAAATATCCCCGGATCTTGATGTTTTTCCTTTATATTAAATATTATAGACATGTTGTTTGGACTACAACAAGGACAAGAAAATATGTCAAAGAGTGATCCCACTTCTACAATCTTCATGGAGGAAGAAGAGGTGGTGTAAACCCCTAAAATTATTTTTGGAAAATTCTTGTTGTGAATAAATAGATTCCAACTTTTGCTCAACATTAATAAAAGTGAATTAGTGTTACTACACATTTTACGATGGATTTATAACACAATTATTTTCACAAGAAGTACCATAAGTGAATATGAAGATAAAGAAAGCATTTTTTCCTCCTTCGATTTTTGAAGGAAATGCATGCTTAGATTAAATTCAATACATTATGTTTCCATGTTTTAAAATTTTTGAAGTACATCATAGCAAAGAAAATGGTGGTAACAACTAAGCATGCTACAATAAGGATAAGAAAATATGTCGAAGAGTGATCCCACTTCTGTAATCTTCATGGAGGAAGAAGAGGTGGTGTAAACCCCTACATTATTTTTGGAAAATTCTTGCTGTGGAGAGATAGATTCCAACTTTTCCTCAACATTAATAAAAGTGAATTATTATTACTATACAGTTTCTAATGGATTTATAACACAATTATTTTCACAGGAAGTGTTAGAAGTGAATGTGAAGATAAAGAAAGCATTTTTCCTCCTCAGATTGTTGAAGGAAATCCATGCTTGGAGTACATTCAATACATTATGTTTCCATGGTTTAAAATTTTGAAGTACATCACAATGAGGAAAATGGTGGTAACAAGTAAGCATGTTTGTGACAAGATGTCTATACTTTTCCCACAACTACTATTTTTATGTCTTTTGTTTTTCCAAATGCTAATTATTCGGTTTTTGGTTCATTGTTGGAATTTTTTCCCTTTTACATTTCTTGAATTTTTCATTTTTGACATCTCTCTATGGTCTTTATTTTGTACATTATTATTTGTCAACATTCATTAACCTCCCATTCCCAAAAAAAAATCCTCCCATCGGACATGAACATTAAGGAAGGAGCCACGGTTGATAAATTTTTGGGTCCGGGAGCGGGTCCCGAATCCCGGCTCCTAGGAGGTCTATGCCATGCCTCGCCATCCCGTCAATTTCCCAAGAAAATGCCCCTAGAAAACGTGAAACCTACGGAATGTATCACATTTTATATATCCTCAGTCTCTGTATGGGACACGGAAGTGTTTAGCAGAGACAGTGATAAATAGTCATGGTATTGGTCGTGGAATAAATGGAAAGTGAAATCGCGAGTATATATATATATATACACATATGTATATATATACAGAAGAGAGAACATTAAAAAAATATTCAAAGAAGATACACTGATAAAGAAAGGAATATACAGAGCAACAACTCATGGAGATGTATGAAGTGATTTTAAATATTATATATATATATATATATATTTTACATAGATGTATCTAAGATAGGAAAACTAGTTATGATTCTCTACAAGTGGAGGACTATTCTAGATGACATAAAAAATCATAGTGGTTATGAGGATGAGGATGTTCAGGCTTTGTAATAACTTACAAAGGTGGAATCGTAGATAAAGCAATGCGAGATGATAGAAAACAAGTCTCAAATCGTCGAGGACCCACCTACTGATAAGTTATTCTAGGATGTAAAAGCTGCAACGCCATATATTTGGGCCCTGGTAAGGCCAAGATTTATTTGAAATTTTGTAAGAAAATTGTAATATGCTGATTCACTAAATCCCTTTCTACTACTTCACAAATACAAAAATTGGAAAATTGCTGGAAAACATCACCTATGTGTATATATCAAGAAAATTTTGGGAATGTTTTCTTAGCCAAATAAGGTTCCATAGATTTCTTAGTGAAACATTAATGTTTTCAAATCCCGGCGCTCAATTTTTTGGCGAAACATCAATGCTTTCAAATCCTGACACGTCGATTTCTTGGTGAAACATAAATGTTTTCAAATCCTTGTGCGACAATTATGCGGTGATTTAATATAAAAATATACATTGGGATTGGAAATTCCTTGGCGATTCAAATGGGACTGATTATTTTTATGGAATTTTGGGTGAAACATGGGTACTATCATTGTTGTAAAATTTTCCAAATACAAATTCCTAAAATTATTCTATTTTCCAAACTATGAATATTTATCGCTAAAATTTTCCTTGTCATAGGGTCTGCATATTTCACTTATCTTCCATATCTCCCTTCCGAGTCACCATCAACTGCCTCTGCAAATATCGGGTCACCTGCGACCCAAACTAGCTACATTTAATTTTCATTTATTTTGATCACATCAACACTTAAATCAATCAATAATGCTTTTAGAATCTATAATTCCTTTAGTTTCTGCATATTATCAACTTTTCTTTTAATTTATATCCATTTTGTTTAATAATGGGGGTTGACATCCACCGAGAAAGTTAATGCTTCTTGGGTCTGCTTTGTTGGGAAACCCCAACATAAGTCTATCTAATCAATCTTGTTTCAGTTCATCTTATTTGCAAGTAATCAGTGACAGAACCCACCATCTACTTGGTGCCTATACATCCATTACACATATAAGGTAACATAAACCCTCCAATATTTCTGAGTTGTGTACTTTCTTTAGTAGCTAACTCATTAATTTGAAACGAATGAGAAAATACTACAACATTCTGGAATGCCTGATGGGACCACCCTTTAGGTGATCTCTTGCATTTATTGCTTTTGTCTTTGCTTTTTTGTTTCTACTAATACAACACTTGACTTTGAGGGTCCGATTTATTGCTTGCTCATGTTGGGTTCATGGCTTGGATCACTCATTCCTTAAGAGTGCAGATAAATAGGAAAAGTGTCATCCAGGTATTCCTTACTTTTCCCCTATTTTCTCCTTTTTGTATTGTAACTTTTCGTTCTTATCTGTGTCCTCATCTAATATCACACTTGATTTTGGGTTTGAAAATAACATTATTTTTGCATCTTGCTTACGTATATATTTTAAGTGGGGTTTAAAATTCTACATTTCACACTTTATCACACACAACCTAAACCTCACAAATCAAATTGACAAATCAAGACATCCCTTTTCCCAATTAACTATTTGGGATTTCACAACCGAACAGGAATTCACCTCATACTTCCCTAGCCACAAAAAACCTAAAACCAAACATAGTTTACCTTCTCCTAGGTCCTTTTTTATCCATCCCCTTTTCTTTTCACACTTTCTTAAATAAATTAAGAACATAAAAAGAATCTGTTTTCTTGACTTTCTTGGGTAAAACTTGTTTCATGCATGTAATTAATTATTTAGCAACCAAAAGAATGGAAGAAAAATTGGCTTCAAACAGTTCCTTATCTCAACAAATGTTCACCACAACAGTTACCTCATCCATGCCCTTGATTACTTCTTTCATGAGAACTCAACCCCTCATCGATGTCTCTCACCCAAAACCCCTCGTTCACACTACAACTTTAGGTGAGACTAACCCATTCTTACACCATCAATCTATCTGTCTAGGTCAGCTACCTAACCATCTATTTGATCAGATTTTTTGGACCTCCTAAGGTCCCTCTCAGTGATACCATGATCTAGGAGCTTCTGGATGTTAATCCAATGACACTCCAAGATTATCTCCTTAGGAGATCAATTCAGATTCCCTTAGATGGTCTGCCACTCCAACAACTTTATCCTTATCAAACCAATCCTCAAATTACCAAGTTTGTAGCAAATGATATTTCTATAGCCCATCTTTCTTCCTCTCCCCATCTCATAAAACTACCCAGATAGTCACACTTATTCCCCACAATATCCCTCCGATCAACATGATAATCAACACTACGCTTCCCTTCACCTCTTTGGTCAATATTGCCACTAGTTTCCTAATCAACATGCCCAAACATCATATCCCCTATTCGAGACAGTATGACCTTCTCACATCTAGCATGCTTGTCAATACTTCTCAACCCCCTTTCATAGGTGCTTTACATTATTTAGTATCTAACCCTTTTTAACAACAGTTTCAACCCATTTATACCCACATTCCCACTCAAAGCACTTATTGCATCGGCCTACCCAATCCTATCATGTTCCCATCTCCCAACAACAATTCTTTCAACAACCACCCTTTCAATCATAGCCCATGATTTACACTCACCCCCAAAAATTCCTCAAACACCCACACATCTGCAAGTTCATCAAAAACTCATGTGACCACTTATTACATGTAACTTCCACCTTTCATCCTCCAATAGACTCTTTCGAATGACCCTATACAGGATATTTTGAATAGGTTAGCCAACCTCGAAGTCGATACTCTAGGATCCAAAGTTTCATTATCCTACGAAAAAATCTATAACAAGCCTATTCATCCATCCATACCAGTTAAACCATATCCTCTACACTAGGAATTTCCAAAATTCACCAAGTTTAACAACAAAGAGGATCCACAACAACACCTTCATGCATTTAGACATGCATGTTACCTTATCGTGCACGATCAAGACTTAATTCTTCATACTTTCCCCATGTCCTTGGCTGGTCCCACACTAGACTGGTACAATAGTATCCCTCAATATTCTATATTCTCCTTCTCCCAACTAGCATAACTATTTTTAGAACACTTTTCTATTAACATTGTACAAAAAGTAACTATCAACGATCTATACACTATCGAAAGTTTGAGGACAATTCTATTGTAGATTTCTTCACGTGATGGCCTGGCATTATAAGCCGCTTATCCTTTTCTCTCCTACAAAATGACCTCATAGATTTCTTCTCACGTTCATGTGCGAAGCATATATATTCTATTTTACAAATCCAATCATTCTGAACCTTCAACGAAGCCTTTACCATGGCTCACAAACTTGAAACATGCACCCTTGAATAGGGTCATTTAAAATTCAAGTCAAAAAAACATAAATATGATTTTACCAATCCTTCCATGCAAAATGAAAAATTAAAAGTGATGGCCAATTTTGTCTTCATTAATCATCTCTGTATCTACATCCAAGTACATGCACTCAATTATGATCCCTTAAAACAACGTCTAACTACACTCCCCTTGGGGAGTCATATAGTACAATATTTGACAAGTTGATGGCATTAAACCTTATCATACTTCCTCCTATATGGCCAGTTGATGAATCAAGACTGAGACATGTGTGGTATTTTAAAGACCATTACTGTAAGTACCACCAAGTCTGAGGACACGGCATAGAGAGATGTCAAAATTTTAAGGATTTGGTCAAAAGATTCATCGATCAGGATGATCTTCAAGTGGACAATTTAAATGCTTTACCAAATCAACCACTTGACAACTTTGAACAACCTTTTCCAATTCATACACTAGCAAGCCAAGCCACCACTTCTACTACAACCTAAGTACCCAACGCTCACAATATAAACACCCTGAACACTACTAATGAGGAACATATCCCATCCAAAATTCCTATCCTTTATCGTCGATCACATCCATTCCCTTTGATATCCTTCCTACATCTATTATACCTACATTTATCTCGATATCTGCTCCCACCTCTACAACTTTTAAGACCCCATTTGTGAATATATCATTTATGCCCCTAGAGACATTCATGAAGAAACCATTACAACCTATTTCCACATCTAGCATTGTTCCTTCATCAACTCCCTTATCTATCATATCCACCTCGCCATATACTTCATCTATTCCAGTAGGCTTGAACACCTCACCTATAACCATGCCACCCTTTCACATCATATCATTCATAGAACCTATACTAGTTCCTCCTCCCACTCCTTTACCTCTGTTAACTAATATGGTCACACCCGTCTCACCTTCTTCCTTAACACCAATTTCATCATTTGAGTAATTCCTAAAAACACTTCACCTTGCAATGACCTCAAGTGTTCTTTCTGTGACATCAACACAATCCCATCGATCTCTACCTTCCGTAGATCGCCACGAGACAAGTGCTACTTCCTGCACCCAAACCAACCATGGCATCACCATCTAACTCCCCAGTTAAATTTGTTGTCACTCCTCCCAAGGATACATATTCACATACAAAATCTATAATCCCTCCTAGGGTTAAACCATCCAATCCAAAATCATCGATTTAGGACCATAAACATTTCAACCCACCAATCCAAAACCATTCAACGCTAAAACACTAACCAACATCAAAATTGAATTCAAGTCACCAAAACATCAATATACTCGGAGTTTTACCCCAAACATCCAAGCTATCTCACAAGGCATATTCTAGCACTTTAGTTGGATCATATACCAAAATCTTCCAACACTTACTATAAACCTCTATAATCACGCTTCATCCTATCAAGTCCTTTGACCCAAAAGGAAAGAAACCTTTATGGTTTAATTCTAACCTTATGTGCACCTTTCATTGTACCTTTGGGCATGATACTGAACATTGTAGAGTGCTCCAGGCCATTTTCATAACCTCATCGAAGAGGAAAGACTTCTTCTTGAACCAAGTTAGTCCCTTCCTACCATATCTAGTCCGACATATGCCATTTCACCTTTAGAAGATGGCTCTTCTAGGGTGGTCCCCTTTGTTCATTAATGTTATTCGGGTGACCACTCGATCAGGCTCACATGATCCAAAACCAACCTCCAAACAAAAATCAAAGACCTTCATATCCATTCCTCCTCCTAAGGATTTAACCACATCATCAAATCGAAAGGTTTCCATTTTAGCATCCCCAGGCCTATTGAACAAAGTATCGTCAAACAACTTCATCAGGCCCTAGTCAATATGTCACTTTATGAGCTCATCCAAAGATTTCTAAAGAGACAAACTCTTAATGAATCCTTAAAGCACATTCCAACATCCATTAAAAAATCTCAACCCTTCACATATCTCGTAGGAGTGCTCACTACCCCTACAGATATCTCATTTGATGATACTAGAATTATAGACATCCCACTGAAAGAACACAATATTCCCCTCTTTATTATGGTTAGGATCAATGATACATTCATTCAGGTGATCCATGATAAATAATTGGGTGAGCATTAATAATCTTCCATCATATAATTTCCATCAAATAAAGATCCCAAAGGAATATGTCACCTAGCGCTGCGAGTTCTTTGCGCTTTCAACGATGTCATCGCTTCCACCTTGGGAATGGTTGTCTTCCCTATCTATGTTGGTGAGAAGATCATTCATGATATATTTTATATCATTGAAGGATAATTTCAATACAATGTTATCCTTAGATGATTGTGGATCCACGCCATGCATTGCATCCCCTCTACACTCCATCGTTCCCTTAAATACAAGCATAGGAGAAAAGTCTTGACTCTTCTTGGGGATGTTCTTCCCTTCCAAGGGTGCAACATGACATATAGAATAAATGATGTACTCCTTCCTAAGAATGATCCATATGCATCGAGTTGGGATGATGGAAAAAAACCTAAGTATGAAAACATAGAAGGATTGGGCACACTGAGACACGGGGCACGCAGGAGTGTATGGAAGCATAGAAAAAGAAGGCACACCTAAGGAAGGTTCAAATCGGGACTTAGTTAATTTAAAGTTTGGGGCTAAGTATAGACATGGAGTGCAATGCATGTTTTTAGAAGGATTGGAGACCACGTAAAGGCTATTTTGGATGAGTAAAAGATCAAGTGTCATGCATAGTTTTGGAGCTAATAATAGGATTATACTGTAGTTGTATTATTAGATAATATATTATTAGCGAGTTTGCATGCTTTTGTATTTACCATGTAAGGGCGCATGGCTATTATTAACATGTAGCCTATTTTTGAAAGGTTCATGGGAGGTGCCGATAAAGTTGCCATCCCTATAAATATGTATTGATTTACATGGATTGGTATAACCAATTTTTTATTAGAGTTGTGTTGATGGTTAGTATTCGTGTATGGCTCATGGGGACACTCAAATGTATATGAACAAAAAAATTGTAGTATTTAATATAACGGATCTTTGCGGTTGGATATTGATGGTAGACACATTTTTACTGGTTCATGTATGGTAAATTTAATCTTGATTCTTGTTTAAGTATTCCTTCATATGGTTAAGATCTAGATTTGGTTTAAGCACTCCACTATAATTTATTATTTGTTATGGATCTCGAGATATATGTTCAACCATGTTAACTCCTTAAACAAGTTATCATAAAAGAGTGACCTGGTACCCTTATGTGATTCGGGTGAGCACTCAAATCAGGATGAGTGATGAGCCAACACACCTTGGGTTGTTGGTGGTAAAATCTAGGCTACATTTTGGTTCCGTTGCCGGGACCTCTTTTTCAGTTGTTTGGCAGGATGTTGCATGATGAATATTCATTGATTGATCTTAGCCAACATTGAAGAGTGGTTAGATGATTTGGAAGAGAAGTATGCTCATAGATTTAACACTGGAACTGAATTTAATGCACGCGTGGGTTGATCAAAAGATGTATGATGAGCTGTATGAGACATTCTTCACCATATTTCCTATAGATCTATATGAGTGGATGGTTTCTTATGCATCAAAGAGAAATTAGAGGTTTCACACACTTGTTTAGATTCATGAATAATTCCAAGCCTTTTATGATGTAGATCGACATGGATGCGCACTATGAATCAATGGTTCTATGGCATTATGAATAGATATATATTAGAGTTCATAGTTTCTAATTACTCTTGTCTAGAGGTTACTGAGTTCCAGTTCATGTGTGAACCCAAAGGATATTATTTCCATGGTATTCCTTTGGAAATTAAAATCTTGATTGTGACCTGGATTTGGAAGAGAAACCTATGGCTAGCTAAAATCCACCATGCACGGGGCGGAGTAGGTGTGTTGAAATATGGTGGATCTATCAGTAGAGAGACAGAGAGAAGAAAGGAGGCTTAATTTTAATGAAGTGTGCAAGAGGGACTTGGAGAAGCATCAAGAGATTGTGGAAAGAATGGTGTTGTAGAGAGAGATGGATCATGAAGTATTTGGAGCTCACATAGAGGACGTGGAGCTAGAGCATCTAGAACTCCCCCATTTGGGAAAGCATGGTAGAGAACCCTCTTTAGCTTTAGATGAAGGACCATCTATTCATAAATATTGAGAACCGTGCTCACACATCTAATCCTACCTAGCGACCTAGCCTTTGCGCTTGGTTTTATAGATTCTACGATAGTTAATAGTAAGCAAGCTAGTGTGGGTAGTAGAGTTGTAGTAGATAGAGTTAATTTGTAGTCAAGTTTAGGAGTTAACCAGGTAAATTATTCATCTATGGAAACACAATCATCGTCTATGTTATTTAGAGGTCGAGTTGGAGGTATCTTTTCTAGCACATCATCAAGCACAAAAAGTGTGCACACAGAGCGTTGGCATAACATCTGGAATTAACACAAATTTCCATACTATGGGAGTTAATTTTAGAACAAGCTGTTGGGACACAAATTAGTGCATCCTCAGTCCGATACCGCTACAAAAGGAGGATGAAGTATCTCAAGATCCGATGGATTTGGTAGATCTAGTGTTTTTGGGGGTGGAGAAAACACATGAGGAAATATAATTTTGGATCTGGTGGGCACGGTCCACACCAGTCCCATAATATTTATATGGAAATGTCTCTTCGCCTTCCAGAATATAGCTAAGCACATGCATATGTGTGTGATATTATAGTGCACGAAGGGGATTACATCTCCGAGTGCAAGGAAAGTCATTTTTCAACTACATTACAAGGGCACGCACATAGTTGGTACAAGAAATTTGATCTAGACCAGAATTGTGTGGATTATACCATTCTGCGGGATGTTTTCTTAAAAGAGTTTTATATTCCTGAATTTGAGCAACATAAGTGCACTTAAGGACATAAATTAAGGTACAATTTGAGAGTGTTTGGGAGTATGATGCATATTTCAAAACCCTTTTGTCTAAGTTATCTTATGATATACATCCGAGACAACATGCTCAATGGTTTTTAGAGGACTCATCACACCTTTTAGAAGGTCACTATCACATAAACACATGATTAACACTAGGAACTTTAAGCAACTCTATGCCTTTGAGGAGTGGGAAGTGTAGACATAGGAGTGAGCTCATTTTTAGAAGCCCAAATTACATCTATGACTAAACAATTTGAGAAATTTTCAGCTAACTCAACGCATGAGACGCGTAGTGGAATTTGGTGCACATATTGTGAAGTAGAAGGGCATACTAAGGATAGTTGTCTTTGGAAGTCAGTGTACACCATGTTACTGGACTACGAGATTTGTCACTTGGATCACGATTAAAGTCAGTGCCCACTGCTGTAACACATGATAAAGAAGAATGTGTCTTGTTACTGCAAGATTTGTCGGTCTACTACTCATGATACTAAAAATTACGGGTTGATTCATCAGATCCATGATGTCATTGATATTGGTGTGTGTCAGACCAATGTTGTAAATAAATCAAAGGAAAAGGTGAGCATCATGATCATGATCAAAATGAAGGGAACTCTGATGGAGTCCATGGTAGAGGTCAAGGATACCATGGAGGATTCAGAGGTTGAGGTCATAGTGGTGGAAGAAGTGATTTCCCTCATGGAACATGTTATACATGTGGATCCCCTGATCATTACAGGTGCGAATGCCCCCATAACATTATTTATTCTTTCTATGGGAAGAATCGAAACTATGAGGAATGTACAGACTTGTATGAACACTTGATTAAGAAGCATACGAAAGACAAGGGCACGGGAATGGTTAGAGTACAATGCATTGTGGAAGATCAGTGGATGGAAAAGTTAGACGTTGGATCCTAAGTTGGTACCTATGAAAATTACTACATGCACTTTGAGGTTATGGGAACCAGAGAAGTTCCAAAGTAGAATCTTTCCATTACAAAGGAGGAGGTACTACATGCAAAGTATCCAGACCCTACACATAATAAGGAGGTCTATCAAGAAACCATGGAGGTGATTAGGAATTTGCAGGGTGAGATACAATGTTTGAAAGAACATTCACAAAATTTAGAACAAAATAAGGTAGTTGAGATCCATCATACAGATGTTGATGATCTAAAGAAGGTTTTCAAGATCTGCAACAAGAGAACAATATTCTTTTATTAGGGAAATCATTAAAAGGAAACACCTCTCATGTTGGAATTGAGTGAGAAAGACAAATTTTCACGGTAACCTTCCTCCTCATAGTCAAGATCATGATAACGAAATAACTCGAATGTGGTTGTTGATGGCTGGATTTTAAGTAACATTCTAATTGACACAGGTGCAGAAGTGAATGTAATCACTTTGGACACATGGATTCAGATGGGAAGACCACTATTGAAACCATCTTCAAATGTGTTGTTTATGGACAATAGGACTAAAACCATGCCTATTGGAGTTTTGAAGGATGCATCTATTACTATACAAGGGGCCAAGTTTACTGGGGAATTTGAGGTCTTGGCACTTGTAGAAGCAGACAATTTTCCAACACTACTTGGGCACCCTTGGTGTTATGCAAACAATGTTGATCTTCACTTCAATGATGTTTACATCAATTTTGAGAACAAGGAGGAGTGTTTCATCATTCCTTTGGAAGATGGAAAATTTGCACCTTATGTAGAGACCTTGACGAATAATATTTGAACATAATTTGTGTACGCACCATTAGAGATCTAGAAGTGCTTGAGCCATCAAAGGAAGGATTTTTTAGTGGGATGATGCACAGTCCATAAGTGATACTACAAGTTTTTCAAGTGATAATTGGGAACATGGTACTTATGAAATGATTGTACGAAGTAAGGAGTGTAACTACATTCGTAAGTAGGTCGTGTTGTGTTAGGTGTTTGGGCAACAACCAAGTACCAAGGTACACTGAAGAAGGAAATCCTAAAGTATTCCTACATGCTATGGAAGTTCAATGGATAGATCAAGTGGAAAGAAGGAATATGCTAGTATATACTCTATGCGGGATAGTATTGCCTTTGGTAGATAGCTCATAGGGATAATATTTTGGAATGGTGAGAAGTGAGAATCACCTTCTCTAGTATATTTCTCTAGAGTAATGCGCCTTCTCAGATCTGTGAATTTAATGGAAGGATCATATTCAACACCAGAGTTCAATAGTGTGAGAGACTTTGATAAAAGGGGAAGGAAGCTTTACCACATTCGTTGTGGGTGCAAAATCTCTACTAAACCTTACGAGGTTGCGCGCTCATGGTATGTTTATGTAGAGTTGAATAGAGAGATTGGAAATTGGCAAGAATTGACTGTAAGTATGATGCAGACCTTTGACTATTTTTCCACCATACCTCTACTGAATGAGGTGTTATAGGTTATGAAGTGCTTGACAATGGAAGATGGTGCAAAGGATGAGGAACTTATTCAGGAATTACTAGGTGAGTCGAACCGGAGGCGCGCTTTGAAGAAGAAGAGACAAATGTAGAAAAACTTGGGTATGCCTACATAGAAAAAGAAAAGGGTAAGATGTTCTATATGATTGACGATGAAGATATTGGGAATCTAGATGCTGAGCATATAAAGGGTACACGTGAGGTCTTAGAAAGTGTAGATGAGAAGGCACATGCCTACCATGAGCTAATGAAAACTAAGAATATCAACATTGGAATGGATGGTGAACCTAAGGAGTCTGTCATTAGGGATTATTGGTATGAATCTGAGCTTGCTAAGATAATTGAGTTGCTATGTAACTTCCAAGATCTATTCCCTAGAGGCTATCATGAATTTACAAGGGGTGCATGAATCTTTGGGCGAGATTAGAATAAAGCTAAAAGAAGGTGTGTGCCTAGTTAGGAAGAGGCCTTACATGATGAATCCTAACCTACACATCAAGGTAAAGGAAGAAATTGACAAGATGCTGAATTATGGAATCATTGAGCCCATTGAGGAGTTAGAATGGGTTAGCCCTATGGTTATCAGTATAAAGAAATATGGCAGAATTAGAATTTGTGTGGATTATAGGGAGTTAAATGATGCATATGTAATTGATCTATTTCCCCACCATTTCTTGAAGAAATCTTGGAAGGTGTTGCAAGGTGTGAGATCTAATCCTTCATTGATGGATTTTCTGGATATCATCAGTAAGGATAGCTAAAGAGGATCAAGAGAAGAAAAATTTCACCACTGAGTGGTGAAGTTTTGCATACATGGTCATCCCCTTTAGATTAAAGAATGCACCTATTGTATTTTTGCGCATATTTGTGCATGCATTCTAGAATTTTATCCATAAGTTCTTACAGTGTATATGGATGATTGGGTCATCTATCATCTTGTGAAGAATCACTATGATAACTTAAGGCTCATTTTTGAAAGATATTAGTAGTTGAGCATCTCCTTAAATATTAAGAAGTGTGTTTTACTACACCCTTTGGGATTTTTCTTAGAAACATCATCTGTAAGGAAGGTTTGTTAGTAGATCCTACTAAGATTGTTGTTATTTTGGGCCTAAAGAAACCTACTAGCCAAATCAAGGTGTATAGATTCTTGGGGCACATAGGGTATTATAGGAAGTTTATCAAATTTTATTCCAAGATCATTGTGCCCTTAGAAGAATTATTGAAAGGAAAAGGCAAGTTCTATTGGGGTAAAGCACAACAGGGCACATTTGAGACACTAAAGGAAATGCTTACTACAATGCCTATTATGCACTTTCCTTCATGGACCAAGCCTTTTCACATTCATGTAGATGCCTCTGACATGGCCATTGGTGCAGGTATTAGCCCAACATATAGAAGGGATTGTTGATCATCCTATTTTCTTTGCAAGTAGGAAGTTAACTCCAACAGAACAAAATTACACAACTATAGAGCGCAAGGCCTTGTCTATGATCTACATATTGCATAAGTTTCGATAGTATTTCTTTGGATACCCATTAATTTTCTATATAGATCACACTGCACTTTGAAGGGAATGAAATTTTTGGAGAAGAAGCAACTTTCTATACATGTCGCACCTTATATGTTAATTAGTGGAGATTTATACAAACTAGGTTGAGATGAAGTCTTGCGCGGTTTGTGATTGAGCATGAGCATGAAGAAATTATGGATGAAGCTCATGGTGGTATTGTAGGTGGACACTATGCAGGAGATGCTACCGCACACAAGATTTTATTAGCTGGTATATGGTGGGAAGCGTTACACAAGGATTGTAAAGAATATTACAAGGCATGTGACCATTTTTAACTACTTGGGAAGCCTAGGCATAGAGATAAAATTCTTTTGAGGCCTATTGCTAGCGCATAACCTTTTGAAAAATGTGTAATTGAATTTGTAGGTCATATTTCCCCACCCATGCGTAAGACTAGGTCGCGCTACATTATAACTTGTATAGATTATCTTACAAGGTGGGAAGAAACGACACCTACAAAGGATTATACAAAATCTATGACATCAAGGTTTCTGTGGGAAAATATTATCAGTAGAGTACGAATGCCCTTTAAATTTAACAAGTGATAGGGGTACTCATTTTCATCACTCCTTTGCCATAACTGTGACATGGAGAAATAAGCACAAAAATTTGAGAAACGTCAAGTTAATGTAAAGTACGGTGGTATGTAGCGAGCAATAAATGTGGAATTTTTTTGAAAATCTATATAAGGTGGTGTTGTGAAATCATTTTCACCTTTGCGATCAAGATCATTCAAGTGAGTTATTGATGAGTGATCTACTAAATGAGTTATGAAGTATGAAGAGCTATGAACCATTTGAATTTTTCATATTTATGCACCATGGTGATTACGGCTCCATTTGCGGAAGTGTTTGAGTGAAGCAGAGGTGTGCAAGGAAGAACATTGTGATTAGGATTCAGATTTGAGCTAGGGAACAACGAGATGATTCATAGAGCTCGAACCGAGTTGAAAGAACACACCTTTATAGTGGAAATTGCACCAAAAAGAGAACCTAGAGCAACGATAAGGGGAAGAAGCAAAAGGAGGTTGAAATCAAAGTCAAAGACACCCCTAAGAGCAGGTTTTATGAAATACAATACCCAAAAGGGGTTTACATGGGTCGTGATTGGGACTCACACATTCATCCGGTGCAAGGTGAGTGATTACAATCATAGAACAAATGATAACAAGGATGAACTAGATAATTTGATCGTTATGAAAACAAATAAGAGAACAAAAAATGGCATGGTTGTGTACAATGACGCTTGCAAAAAGTTGTTGACTAAGGTGGGTGATTTACAGTTGTATGAGCTCCCCTATTTTGGCAAGCCATAAAAGTTATACCATTGGTTGATGAGCAGAGTCCATGAAGAATTCTTCTATTTTGATGGGTGACGAATGAGGCTCACCACGCCCTTGATCAGGAGTTTAATAGGACTTAGAAGTTTGGGCACTAAAGTAAGTAGTGACTTATTAGAAAAATAAGGTATAATGGTAAAAAATAAGGCACAAGGTTACCTCAAGGAGGGCATGGGATAAATATAGGAAAGCTAGAAAATATCTTGTGGTTCATGCGTAACGCACCTCCTCATGGAGCTTAATGACCAAGAGAAATGGTCGCGAGTAAATACATCGTGGCTACATATATCTAAGAAGATGGCTAAAGCGGTAACTTACAACTTGGTGGGTTTTAAATTTGAAACCATCATTGAGGAAGCACACAGATGTGATAAGATAATTTTTGGCATGATCTTATTATCCTTGATTTTTGTAGAAATTAGAGTGCCCAATGGGCCAAAAGATAAAGTTGGGGAATATCCTGAGGTGAAGAAATCTCTTGCATAGATATTTGAGAAGTATACTTGTGAGGGGACCATGAGTGGGCCCTTTAAAAAAAGGGCAAAAATGTGGTATGAATGACTCTGTTCCATGTTTGAGGAGGAATGGAGAATACCCAAGGATTTACCTTCAGTACTAGATAAACAAGTGAAGTTTGTAGTATATCAACAATTTTGTATTACATATTTTGGGATGAAGAATGGGAAGTGGAGCCGTTTGTGTAATATCTCTTATTCCTTTACCATGCGCTAAATCCAATCATTTATACACAATTTTTTAGATGTACTCCAACTTTTGTTCAATGCGAATAAGGTAGACTGTGACTACCACACCCTCAAGAAGACTTACGTTTATCCAAGTAAGTCTACATATATTGAGAGGTTAATTTCAGATGATATTAATATGAAGGCTATGAGTTTGGCTAGTAATAAATTAGGGGAAACCCTTGTATATATCCAACTCAAGCCCTAGATTAGAAAATGGAAGATATGTGGATAATGAGTTCAAGATCCCAAGCCACCCAAAGGGAAACATACAGTTAACACTCTAGAAGATGAGGAACCAGTATCACCCCTTGTGGAATAAGAAGATGATGAAAAAGAAATGCATGAAGGTAGTGGTGCTTTTAAGAATAGGGCGGGGAAATAACCTAATGTTAGAGAGAAAAGAGAGCACGAGGTAACCCCTCCATTGCAAGAACATGATGTTGAAGTGTTAGAGAATGACCTTGCAATGGAGGTGGATATAGAACAAACTATTGAGGAACCTCAATTTAAAAGAGTGCTCAGAAGAAAACTAAATTAGAGTGTAGGGACATCCCAGCCCCTTAGGAGGTCACCTAGGAAATCTCTTATGAAAGTTGAACCTAGAAAGAAGAAAAGGCACAGGTATGTCCCCTAGAAAGATGATGAAGATGAGAATTCGAGGACAAAGCACATTGAATACTCCAGTCAAACCTGAGCTTATGGAGGATCCTTGGGAACAACAGATGAAAAATGATGAAGAGGAGTTAAAGGAAATAGAGTTAGAAATAGATAAGGGTGAGCCTTTAGGCATGCCCCATACTACTAGATACAGGTGAAGAACTGGTGTTGGATTCGGGAGTGTACACCCCTAAGGGTAAGCGCTCAAGGAAAGGAAAGGAGGAAGAAAATTATGAGACACCAACAACTAGGTACATTGATGATCTGACCAAGATCATATGCGTGAAATTCAAAGAACTTTGGATCCCAAGGATTTGTATGGATGGGAGCTCATGGATGTGGATATGGCGACCACTCGCACAAGGAAAGCAGATTGTCATGGATGATTTAGACTTATATGGATGAGCTTGACTTATACATATTTGAGGAATCATGTGCATCGTGTAGGTTGAATAAGGTGCCTCATTCACACCATATAACTATTAAGCCCATAGTCATCTCGGATGAATAGGAAAGCACCATCATGACTAGAGTATCTCTTGAATTTGTGCCCAGAACATTGATAAAGTGGAAATGATTAGGGCCTTGTTGGATTATAAGAAAGATAAGGACACTAAAATCAGGTGCCTTACAAAGGAGTGAGATAAAGTTAAGGAAGAAGTGCAAAATTTTATTAAAATGGAAGAGAAAATTGGTGATGAGGTCATGGAAAAGAGGACGTATCTATAGGATAAGGTTGCAAAATAATTTCCATCCACTCTGCATTATCTATGCACTCTACAGTTCACCAACTATTGGAGGAGGGACCCATGCGCATGCTAGAACCAAAGGACAACTTTGTTGTGTAGGTAGAAAGGGAAAGGCATCTATTGCAAGAAAAATTACGGGTGATAAATCTATTATGAAAACTTTGAAGGATGAGTGAAGAAAGCGGATATGGCATTGAATATACGTGTGATGCCCGATTTGATAATAGAGACAAGGAACATGGACGAAGAAGATGAGGTCCTTTAGGAAGTGAAGAAAGAGACACTCGAGATGTGTGGAGAGGCTTACTTTACTAGAGGCAAAGTGTGACATGCTTATATCAGCCCAAGAAACATAGAAGGAATGAATAAAGGAAATTGGGAAGCTCATCACACGAGAAGATGGATTTCATGGAAGGAATTGTCTCTAGCATGGATAATATTTTTAGAATATTGCAGAATGAAAGTGGAAACATGAATCTTGATGAGTTGGAAGTCATGGTTATAGAAGCTACTAATAAGGCCGGTAAAGCATTGGTATTTGGAGCGGGTTGGAGGCACATATCAAAGAAGAATATCCAAATTTGATTCTTCTGCAAGATGTAGAGGGCACCAAAGTATTTCCTCATTCTTGTTGTACAATTATTATTTTATTCTTTTGTTCATTATTATTTGTTCTTGGAGGGATAAGTTGGGATTTCCCATTTCGGGGACGAAAATAAAATTAGTGTGGGGTAATGTTGGGCTGATGGAAAATAGCCTAAGTATGAAATTGTAGAAGGATTGGGCACACAGACATAGGGTGCATAGGAGCACGTGAAATTATAGCAAAATAAGTACAAGGAAGGTTCAAATTGGGACTTAGTCATTTTGATTTCGGGCTAAGTATAAACATGGAATGCAATACACATTTTGTAGAAGGCTTAAAGACCACACAAAGGATATTTTGGATGAGTAGAAGATCAAACACCATGCATATTTTGGAGCTAATAGGAGGATTATACTGTAGTTGTATTATTAGATTATCTATTATTAGTGAGTTTGCATGATTTTGTATTTACCATATAAGGGTGCATGGCTATTATTAGCATGTAGCCTATTTTTGAAAGGTGCCTGGGTGGTGAAGGGAAAGTCCCCACCCCTATAAATATGTATTTATGTGCATGAATTGGTATCACCACTTTTGTAATAGAGTTATGTTGTTGGTTTGTATGCATGCATGACTCATGGGTGCACTTGAATGTATGTGAACAACTTCTCTATTTTGCGCAAAGTATTTAATATAATGGATCTCGTGGTTGGATATTGATGGTAGACACATTTGTTACTAATTCATGTATGGTAAATTTAATGTTGATTCTTTTTTAAGTATTCCTTCATATGGTTAAGATCTAGATCTGGTTTAAGAACTGCAATATAATTGATTATCTGTTATGGATTTGAGATATATGTTCAACCATGTCAATTCCTTGAACAATTTTTCATAAAAGAGGGACCTGGTAACCTTGTGTGCTTTGGGTGAGCACTTAGTTTAGGCTGAGTGATGTGCCAACGCACCTTGGGTTATTGGTGGTAAAATCTAGGCTACACACCATCCACCAGCTCAGCCATTCCCTCATCCAAAATCCCTAACGATGACTCCCTGGATAACGTAATGGAAAAGCTTACAATGGGGGAGTATTGTCTTCTCACACTCAACACCCTTCCCACTCCTCACCATATCGGTAGACCCGATAAGGCGCCTATGTATCAACCAAGCATCAGAGATGTCATTCCTTTTGGTCCACCACATCTTTGCACCAACCTCATATATGGTGGTTTTGATACCCCCTCTTCTCACATAGATGATCTTTCACATTCCAAGATTTATATTGGTGGCTTTGGATTTCTCAACAAACCATATTTTTCCTATACCTATCTCCATCATTGCACATGGAAAGGATTCGGCCTAGGCCATTATGAGCACGGCCCACATGGCCTTATTCCTGATCAATGTCATAAACCTCATGAAATGTTTGGGCTAGGCTACTGGAGAAATCTTCTGATCCCATCACACCATGTGAGATACTCACAGTCATGCCTTCTCTGCCTCTTCTATCTCTTCTAACTTTGAAGACATGGACATACCTTCTCTACCTTCTCCATCTCTTCTGAATCCCGAAGACATGAACATACCTTCTCTACCTTCCCCATCATTTTTGGCTCTTAAAGACATGGAAATGGATGACACCATTTCTATTGCTTCGAACTGTTTTTAGTCTCCACCATAACTTTGGGAACGGTCATTTCAAAGGTGTGAAAATCAGACTAGGTCCCTTCGCCTTTGTCATCCATACATGATAGAATAAGACTCTCCTACCATTAATGTCCTTCAGTGTGCGATGATGATGTCATTATTTCCCATATGGGGGCATAAGATTATTATCTTCAAAAGACCTTGCCATCTAACACACCTACTCTTCTCAATGAAGCCACCATCGATGTCAATATCAAGACCCCTCAGGAGCCTCGTATTCTCAAAGTGGGCCAATCTCTTGATCCACACGAGCTAGAATATTTCACTGCATTCCTCTCCTATCATAGCTAGGAATTTTCATGGTCATATTTAGACATGTCAAGTCTTGACCCTTCTATCGTCGTCCACAATATCATCACCTATCCCAATGCTAAACCGGTAAAGCATAATCTTTGCTACATGCATCCTCGCATTTCCCTCCTTGTTAAAGAAAGAGATACAACGCCTTCTTTCTTCCAATTTCATCATTCCCATCAACTATCCCCAATGGGTTTCAAACATTTTTCTAATCTCCAAAGCATCGAGAAAGCTTCATCTATGTACCATTTTTTGAGATCTCATTCTCACTTGCCCTAAAGACAACTTCCCTCTTCCAAACATCAAACAACTTCTAGATCTTACCACAGGTGATGAGATGCTTTCTCTCATAGATGGTTTCTCTAGTTACAATCAAATTCTCATCATGCCAGTGAGACCAACACAAAAATCCTTTATTAATCCTTGGGGTACCTTTTTCTATTATGTCATGCCCTTGGTTTAAAGAATGATGACACTACTTATCAATGGGAAATGACTTATATCTTTCATGATCTCATCCACAAAACTATAGAAGACTATGTTGATGATATTTTAGGCAAATATAAACATCAACGCAACCATCTTTCTCCGTTCTCGAAATCATTTTTGAGCACCTTATTCATTTTTATCTTCGTCTTTGTGTTCAATTAAAGGTTCAAAATCTATGGAAATGGGGTAAGAACACTTAGAAACCCCAAGGATTTATGAAAAACCAATCAATGGACCATCGGATAAGAAATAAGCAAGGATTCCTAATTTTCATTCATTAATCTTGAAGTAAACAAACAAACTTAACAAATACGGTTACCCTCTATTCTTGAAAGCTTAAAATAAATGAACCTAGTAAGGATCTAAGCAATCAGTTTATGCTTCAAGAGAATGGGATATCACCATTAATGGATTCAAGGCTAATGGTTATTCCCATTTGCTCCATGTTGTGTAGTGTGTTGCAAAATATAAATCAAATAGCTCAATAGAATGAAATAAAACTCCTCATCCTAGCAATAACACTATAGTTTATGTTAGAGGGAAGAAGTGTTCTTAGAAATGAGAGTGGGATATAGTCCTATTTATAGTTTTCCATTTGGGAAAGTGGGAGGTTTGGGTGCATGTGGGACAAATAGAAAAATCCAAAAAGAACTTTTAGCAAGTCAAAGTAAGATTTGACTAGGTTTAGAAGAGGTTGACCATGGTTAAGACTAGTTAACCTAGGTTAGGCTAGTTAATCATGTTTTAGAGAGAAATTAGGGTTTTGAGAGGGTTCTAAGAGGCCTAATAAATCCAATGGAATGGATTGATAGTCTAGGAGGCTATTAGAAGTATATTAGAAAGTAATGAGAAGATGGCTTAGTCAGAACGAGGCTATAATAGCCTATTTAATTGGTTTATAAGAGGAATACGACCAAAAGAGTGTCGTAAGAGGGGAGTTAGATAGGTCTAACTGACGATGTGTTGTCAATTTTCAAGGAGGAGAATAGTTAGTGCAATATTAGGAATAATAGTGCTTTGATCAAATTATAGGTGTCTACGGTCTCAATATAGCCAAGTGTGTATTTGAAGTCTTAATGGGAAAATTCCTTGGATTTATCGTTTCTATTAGGGGCATTGAATTTGACCCCATAAAAATTAAGGAAATTATCAAAATTCCTCCTCCTTCCAATCTCAAGAAACTTTGCAACCTTCGAGGCCACCTTCAATATGTCAATTGTTTCATCTCACAACTTTCATATTAACTCCAACCCTTTCATCTCCTCCTTCGGAAGGACATAGAACTCAATTGGGATCATGATTACCAGAAAGATTTATGATATTAAACAATATCTCCTATCTCCATTGGTGCTTACACCTCCACGTGAGGGGGAGCCATTTTACTTATACATTTCTACTACTAATCATACCCTAGGAGCTATGTTAGCACATTGCGATGACCAAGGTCGTGAGTAGGCTGTTTATTACATCAGTCATACCCTTCATGACTGTGAAACCCACTACACTGAAGATGAAAATTTATTTAACATGCTCTTCTTTTCTACTTTGAATCTTTGACACTACCTCCTTAATCATAAGACATATGTCGTTACTAGTTTTCATTTTCTTAAAAATGCATTCCAATCCATATCATAATGATTGTATCACTGTTGGCTCATGCTCATGAATGAGTTTGAGCTCGAGTTCATTTCTCAAAAATATATTAAGGATCAAGCTATTGTTGACAAATTAGCGAGAATCCCTCTTCTGATACGCATCTTCCTCATGAGCATTTTCTGGATGAATCCATTAACCGATTTCATCTCGAATATAATGCTCTCAAATTAATTCTCTTCTTCGATGGCTCTAAGTGTCATCAAGGCGAGGGAGGCTGGAATTTTTCTTATTCCTCCTTGGGAAAATCCTATTCCCCTCACATATAAACTCAATTTTGAGTGTATAAACAGCATGGTATAGTATGAGGCCCTTATCTTGGGTCTTGAAACGTATGTCTTTCTATGTGTCTAAATTATTGACATATACGGGGATTATGATATTATAATCAAACAAGTCATAGGTGATTATCAATATAAAAATGATACCCTTCAAAAATATCATGACATTGTTCATCTTCTCCTTGAATCCTTTGATTCCTACACCATCCAAATTGTTCCCCGATCGACCAATCATTTCACTAATACGATGGATTCACTCATGACTCTCATCCCATAGACAACAAGGAGTCTAGGATTCCTATCATCATTCATCATTGTGATTGACCTTTCCATGAATTACCTCAGGTTAATCAGATTGAATCTAATTGACTAGACCTTTGGTATTCTAAAATATTTGATTATCTATCCCAATCCATTATTCCTCTCGATCTATCCAAAAATGCTAAGAGGTATTTTCTTCAGCGCGCTAACCGCTATGTGATCCTTAGAGGAATTATTTATAAACACGGATTTGATGGTGTTCTTCTTCGATGTATTAAATCCCATGAAGCCTCCCGAGCCATCCAAGAAGTCCATGATGATATTTGTGGTGGACACTTTAGTGGCTTAGCCATTGCTAAGCACGTTCTCCATCTTGGATATTACTGTCCTTCCCTAATCATGATTGTTGTGAGTATGTTAAGAAATGTGAAAAATGTCAGCAACATTCCAATCTTATTCATATTCCTAGTCAATATTTGCAGTTAGCTCAGGACCTTTGGCCCTTTTCACAATGGGGTCTTGATCTTATTGGTCTTATTAATCCCCATTTTCATAGCAACATCATTTTATCATCACTACAACTGAATATTTCACTAAATGGGTGGAAGAAATCCCACTCACCTCAACTAAATTTGGCCCAATCATTAATTTTATTTATCAACACATTATCTTCCACTTCAGCGTTCCCCACAAACTTGTCATGGACAATGAAAAGTCCTTTAAAAAAATATCTCAAGAAAATATGTAACACATTCAACATCAACTCAGATTCTCTTCTCCATATTATCCTTAAGCTAATGGCCAAGCTGAAGCTACCAATAAAACCCTTCAAAACATTCTTGCCAAAACTATTGATCAAATAGGTCGTAATTGGCATCTCCAACTTCCTTTTTCCCTTTGGTCCTATCACAATAGCATTCAGTACCTCCATGGGGGATACGCATTTTTATCTTGTTTACAACTCTAAAGCCGTCATTCCCCTTGAGGTTCAAGTTCCATCTTTTCATGTGTCCCTTCGTGACTTCATCTTTGATGAAGACTATCGCAAATATCGTCTAGCACAACTCAAGTTGCTAGATGAGTATCTCCTTCTCACTCTTGAATACCATCATGTTTATCAGGAGTGCATTAAACATGCTTACAATAAACACCTTAAATAACATGACTTTAATTTGGTGACCTCGTCCTTAAATAAAATCAAAATGTCACTACTCTAGAAAGGATCCAACGTGGAAAGTTTTCCCCTAACTAGATTGGACCATACATTATTACACAAGTATGGGTCGGGAGCCTATCATTTGGCCTCCCTTAATGGTAAACCAGAAGTGGAACCTCTTTAGGTAAGTGCAAAAAGTTGGGGGACCAAAAGTGGACATCAAATCCTGAATTTTACATCAAAAACAACAAAACATCAAATTTTCTCTTCCGTGGACTTGAACCATGCCAAAAAATAAAAAACATGTCACAAAAATGGTACCATCACATAGGGAGATTGTTAGATTTGTAGAAATATTGATTTTAAAGTGAATAGAATATGATAAATATCATTTTATAATTTTTTACTAATAGTAGGTCTTTAAGACACTTTTTCCCGTGAATGTTCATGTCTACGTTTAAGACTAAAACTTTTGTTTCACTTATTAGAATGTGATAAAACATATACCATCCCAACCATGGCGAAATTCTATACACATTCAAAAAAAAGTATTTGATTTTGATATTTTTGATGAAGTTATGGTAGAAAAATGGAAAGTGCTCCGCTTTTTTTTTATGTTTTTAGACTAGTTGCATGGAAAAAATATTCCTAAAAAATAAAAATAAAATATATCTCAAGATAGACATCGGCATCTAACTTTTCACCAAAGGAAAAAAAAATCAAGTTTTGGTCATCCAAATCGTGAGCAAACGGACTACAATCTTATAGGCTTTTAAAAAAAATCAAGTCATTGAATTTTGAGTGTTTGATATAGGTAAACTTGCCCATTTTAATTTTTTTAGTAGTTTAGAAATTATATTCCAGATGCTACGATTCATATTTATATATTTTTTTCTAATTTTGAGTGCACACATTGCTAATAATCCTTAGAAGTTGATATTTCACTTTTATTTGCAATATGACGTCCACTTATGACCCCTTTTTAGACCCCAACTTGTTACACTTACCCCTTAATGTATTACACTTGTGACCATTCTATTGTTAGCATATTTACCAGTGTGCCCTTAGTCATATCTTTATATCATCCCTCAATCCTAGCCTCTTCCATATCTCATGATGATGATTTGGAATTATGTGGTCTTCCGTCACTTCCTAGATGTGACCTTTAATGTGGGCACCACACTCTACCCATATAATATTCCTTATGGATAATTTATCCCCTCTTGATGAGAACCCCATAATCATCACATCCATCACCCTCTTATTCACCTATTGGAACCATGCAAAGGGTCTATGGGTGTCTCTTATACATTCTTTATTCCCTCCTAAGTGGTCTACCTATCTAGTCCCAACTCGCCCCACGTAAAATTCAAAATTATTGGATGTTCTTGTCAAAATAAAAGTTATAAAAATAGATTCATCCTTGAAGGACAGTTGTTCATGAATATATATATATATATATATATATAAGCATGTAAATCAAAGTCAAAATAAAAATTCCAAAAAAAAGGACCGATCCCTCGAAGGACGGCTATCATCGATTATTCCCCAAGGTTTTTAATTTTCATTAAATCTTCTCGACTATAATTTAATGTTAGGAGGCAAATCATTGTTATTGTTATCCTCCACAATTTGATATTTTAGTCCTAGGGCTATGTTCCTAATCTTTTTTCTTCTTGATATAGACTTTATCGTTATTTTACGTAAAGTTGCTAGAGTACGATTAACCTCTAAATATGAAATAACTTATTATATATCGGAGCCCCCATATCTATATCTAGGGTTGGGCCAACTAGTTCATATCTTGGGGACTCTGCCATCCAACAAAATGGGCGATCAAGGGTGAGCGAGATAACTTGACCACACCCCAACCTATTGATTGGGATATGGTGCCATCGACTCCCCTATCTATAGTTCGGGGCCCGGGGTGAGATCCTTTTCCCCTATCTAGATATAGAGTTTAGATATAGAGTTCAGATAGAGAGAGATATTGAGAGAGATATAGGGCTGCATCATATCTATAGAGAGTAGAGCCGGTGTATCGGTATATAGAATTCATTTCATCACTTTGCTTGATTCGTCTCACCGCTATCTAGAAAGGGAAACCTCTACTCTACTACTCTATCATCTATATAGAGGGGGCAACACAACCTACTTTATATAGGCTGGGAAGGACTATTCTATGGAGGGGGTCCTCGGCCAGATATATAGGGGAGATCTCTATATAGATATATGACTCACTCTTTGGACGCTAGCCCCTCTATAGATATATGCCCCCTCTCTCTCTCTCTCTCTCTCTCTCTATATATATATATATATATATATATATATATATATATATATATATCCCCAGAGCACGAGGAAGCGAGGGTCTTCAAATCACGTTTATACATAGATTCATCCTATCAAGAGTTCCCTGTGAGGAGGTGCCCCCATTATTAATCTTTCATAAAATTCCCGGGATATCAAAGGAGGTTTCATTTATTGTACTTCATCCCTTCGAGACTTGAGAAAATAAACAAGACAAAGCGAGTCATTACAAAACAAAGGGATTCTTTCCATCTGTATATTATATAAAGTAGACCATACCCTCAAATGATGGATACTCCTTATGGAATTTGAAGGCTTCCCACATTGATCAACCTTCCATTTTATTAGCATCCTAAGAAAGCTTCCCGCATTGATCAACTTTCTTCTAGCAGACTTCCCACATTGATCAATTTGCTCTTTTCCCCTTCCCAGAGCTGGGGCATAGTTTTAGGGAACACCACTTTTGGAAAACCCTCTTTCTCAGGTATGAGTTTCATCTCAAACCCCTTTGTCATGTTGACACTAGGTTTATGAGTTCATTTCATCCATGCTCCTCATGATATTTGGTATGACCAACTTTCGTTGCTGGCATACTAACATTTTGGTCACACGTGCCCTACATCACTTGGATATCCCTTCTGTTTAACTCTAATGCAATTGGAGGCACTTTTTCCTCCCACGTTCCTTGATATGATTAAGATACATTTATATATATACAAGTCATTATCATTAAGGTTGCGTCTTATCTTACTTCTCATTTGATCTTATCTTCTCTTTCTCATCCTAAGTCCCACTGGGCCATACATATTTTCCCTTTAGGACACTCCTCTTAACCATTCATTTCTTTAAGTCCATATTCATGGCCATACTCATCTTTCCCCCCAAGAATTTTATTACGATATTCAAATTATCCCTTTTTCGGGCATACATTCTTTTTCCAAAGTCCACATTCGTGGCCATATTCTATATTCTCCCTTTAGGGAATTTTTTTCCATATTCTGAATCCTCTCCTTCTCATTTTGAAGTCCACTTTTGTGGCCATATTCACTCTTCCTTTAGGAATTTTCTTTCACTATCTTATTCAACTTGTGCATAAAGCCCACCTCATGGAAATACCTTTTCCCTTGGGGAATTTTTAATTAATCATTTGTCTTTTGTTACCATACTCTACTTCACTTATTTCACTACCCATTTTTCATTTCACCTTCAGGGCCATTTTTGTGCTTTCTTTGGGGGACCATTATTTTTGTCCTTTTGGACGCATACCTTTTCGCTCGATTCCTCGTGCATGAAGAATTTCACATAATTTTTGCATATAGTTGCACATACTTTGATGAATTTCCTATGACCCATTGGTCATCTCAGCTTGCATCCATACTACAGTGATCTTCACCCACTCATTGGTCTGTAGAACATTGTAGCCCATCTCCGTTGAGACCGTAATTTTCCTCTACCGATGTGATATTGGAGTCACCTCTATAGGCGATCATTTTTACAGGGTATTTTTACTTGGTTATGCCTTCACCAATATTTTCTTCACCCACCCACCCTTCATCATCTACCTTTTTGAAACATGTCATCAATTTCCCTTGACATCATTGATCCCCCATTTGAGGGGGAGATCATCATCTACCTTTCGTCAATCCTCATCCAACTCTTATTGTTTTTGTCTCATGGCTTGCTATCTCAAACCACTCAACAAAAAGGGGGAAAATGTAGACACCTAAATTCGATATCTTTACCCTTATCTCCTATGCACGCATATTCATTTATTTCACCCCCTGAAGTTATTAAAATTCCTCCTATTTATCCCATACCTATTGTATTTGATTAATTAATTCTTATTAATAAATTAATATCCTATCCCTTTTCTTAACAGGACTTTCTATTTCCCATCCCTATACTTTTTCTAACCTATCTCTACTGCCAAATCACCTACACCTCATCCCTAAACATCCTCCTCCCACCTAATGCATTAAAGCACTTTCCCAATATTAAAAAAACCTTAAATTACACCAAATCAAAAAACTCTAGTCCCATTGGGGAAAATTTCCCTGCAGTCGGTGGCAACCCATCCCAGTCATTATCGACCCTATAAATTTAAGTGATTTCCTTCCATTCTAAAATCAGATGCATGTGAATCCTCAAAATTTCTTGAGAGTTGTGAACTCCCTCATGCACCTATGAATTCCAAAAGTAATTGAGACCTCTCAGACCTCTTTGGAACGTGCTTTCATCCATCACGATCATCCCTCATGAGCATGTCATTATCTTTGAATCACTTTATTTCAATATTATCATTTTATAATTTTTTCAAGATCTAACCTTTTTCATAAGCAGATCATCCACAAAATTTTCAAGACTTCATCATCAACCTCCTTTTTCATATCCATACTTGCAGGTTGCTCTTCTATCTTGATTTTCCTCAACTTTATCCAACTCTACTGTTATAGATATCATCACTTCCGACAATTCATCATCACCTCGGCCTTCTACATTTTTTTATTTTCTATTCCAGAACCTTCTCCCATCTCTACATGAGTTATGTGTCTTCCCGAGTTTCCAAAACTTCCTTCTAATCCTTTTTAGCATTAAAAATCATCTTTTCTACACAGGTCACTTTGTTGACTAGGGTCCTAATTCCTAACTTACCGTTCGAGACATCGCTCTCTGTCATTTTCCTCGTTTATGTTTCCTCATATTCCTTCTCGTAAGTTGATCTCAACATTCATCAGCTCTGTTTTATTTATATTACATCGAGATCTCGTAGGGTATGCATATTTCACTTATCTTCTAGATATGCCTTCCGGATCATCGTTGACACCGCCTCTACACGATGCCTGGGTTTCCACCGACCGACTAGGTACATTTAATTTTCATTTATTTTGATCAGATCAATACTTAAATCAATCAATAGTGATTTTAGACTTTGTAATTCCTTTATTTTCTGCATATTATCAACTTGTCTTTTACTTTATATCCATTTTGTTTAACAACGGGGTTGACATCCACCGAGGAAGTTAACGCTTCTCGGGTCCACTTTATCAAGAAACCCCTATATAAATCTATTTAATCAAAAAAATTCAGTTTATCTTATTTGTAGGTAATCAATGGTAGAACCCACCATCTACTTGGCACCCATACATCCATCACACATCCGAGGTAACATAAACCCTTCATAATTTCTGAGTTGTGTACTTTCTTTAGTAGCTAACTCATTAATTTGAAACGAACGAGAAAATACTACAACATTTACTACAAGTATACACCACAACATAATGGTGTGGTAGAGAGGAAGAATATAACCATTATAGAAATCGCAATAAGTATGATGAAGGAAAGCATCTTAAAAATGAATATTGGGAAGAAGCAGTAGCAATTGTTGTTTATATTTTAAACAAGTGTCCAACAAAAATTGTTAAGAACATGGTTCCTTAACAAGCATGGACAAACAGGAAACACAATGTTTCTCATTTCAAAAATTTGGTTGTGTGGCATATGCACATGTTCCTGATGAGATAAGGAATAAGTTAGACAAAAAAAAAAAAAAAAAGTGTATATTTGTTGGGTATTCAAAGAATAAAAAATCATACAATTTTTATAACCGGTCACTATAAAGGTTTTTATCATCGAGAGATCTTTATTTTGTTGAAAACGAAGCATGTGATGGAAGTATAGAGAAATTAGTCAAGTATAGCAACAACTATTCCACATGATAATATGGCAAATGAAGTTTTAGAGAAGCAAGGTAATGTACCTTTGAATCTTGGACATGCATCTCAAGTTGTAGTACAAGCTACACCTCCATCTACAACAAGGAGGTCTCCAAGATTTCATTCATCTTCAGCCATGCAAGAGACACCACAAAGAACACCAGAAACGACTCCACCACAAAACAGTCCATCATCTGATAGCCCCTTGCGGCGGAAAATAAGGAGTCTTAGTGAGATTTATAATGGTGATACAACTAATTCATTTTTAGTTTTTGCCTTATTTTCTCAAGCTGTAGATCCAATATATTTTGAATAGGTTATAAAGAATGAATTTTGGGCACATGCCATAGATGATGAGATTGATTATATGGATAAAAATCATACTTGGGAGTTGGTGGATCTTCCATAAGGAAAAGACGTGATTAGAGTGAAGTGGGTCTACAAGACTAAATGCAATGCTGATGGAAAAGTACAAAAACACAAATCAAGGCTGGTTGTAGGAGGTTTTAAGAAGTAATATGGAGTTTATTGCAATGAAACGTTTGCACCAAGAGTAACACATTTAGACATGGTAAGAATGGTTTTAGGAATTACAGCTCAAAATAAATGTCCTATTTATCAGTTGGATGTTAAATCAACATTCTTGATTGGTTTCCTTGAGAGGAAGTTTATGTGAATCAACCATAATGTTATGAGATTGAAGGTTGTGAAGGAAAATTATACATGTTGAGGAAAGCACTCTATGGTCTCAAGCAAGCACCTAGAGCTTGGTACAGTAGAATTGATTATTATTTGATAGATAATGGTTTCATTAGGAGCAAAAGTGAGCCTACCTTATACACCAAGATAAATGAGAAAGGTAAGATTATAAATTTTTTTATACATAGATGATTTTATCATTACTAGAAATATATCTACAAAGTCATTCAAATCAGCCATGAAGAAATAATTTGAGATGACATATCTTGGTCTTATGCATTAATTTTTGGGCGTTGAAGTTTAACAATCGAAGGTGAAGTTTTGAACAGGTTTAACATGTTGAATTGTAAGTCGACACCAACACCGATTACAGAGTAGGTTTGAATTTGAGAAAATATGATATCGGATCATTAGTGGATATGAAATTGTTTAAAAGGTTTGTTGGAAGTCTTATGTATTTGATGGCCATAAGGCTGACATTATATATGGTGTGAGCCTCATATAAAGGTTCATGGAATATCTAAAAGATTCATATCGTAAAGAGAGAAAAATAATTTTGAGGTATGTGTGTAGAAAAAGAATCATGGAATTCTTTATTCAAGTTTAGATGAGTTCAAACTCACTAGTTATACGAGATAATGATAGTGTTGGAAGTATAGATGATAGGAAAAGAAAATACGGATAGAAATTTGATTTTGTAACAAGAATAGTTTCATGGGCATCAAAGAAGCAACCCATTATCACGTTATCTTCATAAAAAGCATAATATATATTTAGCACGGGAGCAACATGTCAAGTTGTGTGGATGAGAAGAGTGTTGAAAGATTTGATGCAAAATCAAGGACGCTACTCAAATTTTTGTAACAACATCTCAAAGCAATAACGTTGTCCAAAATCATGTTTTTCATAAGAGGAGAAAGCATATTGATATGAAGTATCATTTCATCAGAGAGTTGGTTAACAACAAAGAAAATTGTCTTGAATTTTTAGATCTGCGAAGATCGGTTTGCAAACATATTTACAAAGGATTTGCAAAGGAAGTTTTTGAATATTTACGAAGTTGTTTGGGAGTTTCGATCCTAAATATTACAAATCTTGAAATACAAACACAACTACAAAATAGTGAAATCTACAAGGTTGAAATCAAGGGGGAGTGTTGGAATATGCATGTATGTAGCATGTAATTTATCTCGTAGATAAAGTCAATTTTAACAAACAACAATTTTTTACATGTAATCTGTAGCTTTTTAGCTAAGTCTAGTTGAGGCTTATTTTTAGGGATTAAATAAGTTGAATAAAAAAATCCATTTTAAAGCATGCACAACATGCATTGATTTTGGAGTACATTTTTATTTCGGAAAGCTCTATTTTAGAAATGCTGTAGGTTGTTATTTTTAGATAGTCACTTTTATTTAATTAGTAGTAATTGTAATTACATATTATGTATAGAATGCACAACACAATAGAATCTGGAGGTAGGATAAGTGTTGTATGCGTAGTTTATTATGCACAACATTGTTGGTTTGAGTATTACTCTGTTTTTGTATGCAAGTTATTTTATTTTGTTTATTTATTGTTCACCATTTAAGTTTGCGTAATTTCTACAATCAAAGTAGGATTTATTGGGTCCATGACAATTTGTAAACAATTGACAATGAGTATGGCAACACATGCTACTCGTCATGCATGATTTCCTATTCATATTCATGTTCATATCTTAAAGTGACATTTCTTTGGCAACAGATCGCATTATTACTCATCTTTTGGATCATTTTACATTCCAAAGAACAACATATATCATCAGCATTATAGTGATATAAAGTTACCTTTGTAATAGAAATCATATACATTATCATCATTGAAGAAAATAAAACTCGTGTATGCTACTTAAAATTTCATATCTTCCATTTACTTTCATACTCTCCAACATTGTACAATCTGATGTTGTTGATTGAGATTCATATAACTAATCTACATACGAGTATTTCATGGTTGTTAGAACTTCTAAACACATATGTAAGCGGATTGCACCTATATACTATCGAGAATGGAAAAAAAGGGACATACTTCTAACCGTACATGGCCAATCATGTGTATATAATTTTGTGGAGATCTAAAATTTCTCATAATGAGTTTGCATGCAACTGTTCATTTTGAGTTAATAAATCTTGATATCTTGCACCACTGAGATGTTTCCCTAGGCACTTAGTGGGGTTTTACCACATAAATCTAGTGTTCATCTCTTGCATGTTTAGCATTTTATATAATTTATTTTTCTCTATCTCTATAAACTGCTTTTTTTTATTCGACTTTCTACATATCCATTGTTGCATAATATGTGATTTCCTAGTACTAACATGCAGTTTTATCAGCTCCACCTAAACCTCCCTTTGTCATTGAATCTAACAGCCGAGGCATAATCCTCTAGCAGTAACTGCTAGTTATTGTTATGTAAAAAGACTTAATTCACTACTAGAGATGTTACAAATATTGCTTGGAAAGAAACTAATAATACCTCCTGTGGAACATCGTAAATCATGCTTGCCCAATGGGAATTACTGAAAATGATATAGATAACTATGCTAGGTTACAATACAAAATAACTTAACTTTGTAACAATGGAAATGGTGGCACTAATACAAATCATGTGTCTTAATCGACTCCAGAACCTACGTACCAAAAGATAATACTCACAACTATAGATATAAGAGCTATGGAATGACAATACTTCTTTATTAATGACAACAAAATATTCTACGTGTGCATGGAGTTATAATGTCAACAAATACAATGTAAATCACAGAACCTAGCGAGTTTTCTAGGGCACGAGCCGCTAGGGGAATTGTATTTTCTAAACTTCAAAAGTAGGTTATATATATTTTTGAGGAGGAATGTGATAAAACATATGAAAAAGGATAACACCAAGGAAATTCATTAATACAGATATAAGCCGATAATGTAAATTGAATCAGTGTTAATCACTTTCAATATTAGTGAATGTAATTATTGTTTAGGTTGAAACTCTATTTTACTAAAGATTTTTTTTTTTATAGATAATATTTGGAAAAAGGCTCCAAGGGCCTATTACAAAAGAGATATGACAATAATGATCCACTAAAACAAAAAGATCTATAAATAACCGACAAAAAGCAGACCAAGTCAAAAAGAGATTGACTTAAATAGATCCCAACCAAAACAGAAACAAACACTACACTAGTCTCGCAACTAGTCAACAAATGAGCCTTAAACACACATTTCCCTAGTCCTCGAGCTCAGACCAACACCATCCACTTGGAAATCCTCCTCATCATAACTGCTTATGTCAAGCTGCCTCTTCTTTCCTTTTTCCTCTACAACCATCCCCTGGAGGGTATCTAACCTATTTTCTAAAAATTTATCTCGGCATTCGACCTCTGAATCCCACGCAATAGATTTTGATTTTGTTCTTTAACTTGATATCTGAATCCTCTAAAACTTCAATTTTACTCGTAAGAAAGTTAAACACGGTGTTTCCTTCCACCAACCCTTCCTTAGGATTATAATCTTTGACATTCCCAACAAGATTTTGTAACGTCATCACCGCATCCACCTCCTTCACAACTCTCTCTTTCATTTTATTAATTTGTATCCTATGTGCTAAAGAAATGTGATCTTCCCAGTCATCCCCCAATCTTATACCAGCCCCCCTAGTTTGTAAATTCGGCTTACCCATTTTAACAAGAAAGAGGATTAACCCTTGATGAAGAAGAACCTCTATTTTTTCCTCCTTAAAACTCTTAACCAAAAGTTGCAAAGAATTAAACAAGTTCATCCTCCTTCCTCTATGAAAATGGTTCAGAAGCATTAAATGTTGAGAGTGCAGCTTCTGATACTTCCCATCCAAAGTAATATACTTCATTATATAGAAACAAACTTCAGCCCACCTCCTCGACAAATATTTATGAGCTATACCATCCTCCATAAAACAAATTTTCTCATCATTTTCAAGAAAAATATGGACTTCCTCTTGAAGCTAAGTCCTATCCTTAAACACCTTACAACCACTACAATCCATCTTAGTAACACTTCTAATTAACTCCTCAGAGACCAGTAAAGCTTACACCCCTCATAGTGACAATCCCATTATCCCAAACCATTGCAAATTCCTTTAAAATATTTTCATCAAACCCCCTTAAACTCTACATAAAATAAGAAATTCCTCCATCCTTAAAAAGATCCCAAAGAAAAGTATCTCTTTGAAACTCACCGACGAAGATGGTTCAACCCTAACCCTAGCACCACCCATCTCAAAAACCACGAAATGGAAGTGAACCAATCTTCAATGAACCAACATAAAACCTGGAACAAACCTTTAAATAAATAATCCATACCAATATGTACCATGTAATGATAGTCACAATATATCTCACACTTTGGGAATTATATCCAGGATAGCACATATCCCTTTCTCATGCCCTCGAATCGCTTTTCGCATTAAGCACAACTTTTGTACTTTGAGGAAAATCCACCTCACTCAGCCACCACATTTTATTATGGACCCAAACCCCAATATTTGCTAATGTGTCAGTACACATATTAGCTTCACGGAAACCAAATGAAACATTCAATTCATTGTATTGAAGAGTATTACATGTGCTTATTATTGTTCAATTTTTTAATGTAATTGTATAGTCATATAATTTGCATTTCTTTATACAAAGACTCTAAAGAAAAATATTTTTAAGCCCTCTATTATTAACATCCACTTCTAGCATGAACTCTCCATGTAATCACCTACCCCATAGGTTGTCTCTTCTTAGTTATCTGCTACATTAGATTTACACTATGTGTTGAAGAAAATGATATAGCTTTCCATTTCACATTCAATCTAGTGTGTTACATTTAAATAAGCAACTTTCCATTTTGCAATTAGGTTCATAAAATAATTCAAATATAATGTAACACATGAAAGATTTAATCCACATGAATAATTAATATTAAAATATATTTAAAAATTGAAGGAGACATTAATAAGCATTACCTAGAGTTCTCAAAACCATAAATTTATCTCTACAAATGGACTAAAACTATTCAACTTGACAACTTTGTGAAATACATTAATTTTAATACAACATTTGACTCTACATATTGACACCTAACAATAATGGCACAATATTGTTTGAACCACATAGCAATAATAGTAGATTATGCCACTCATTGTTTCACATACCAATTCATTTTCCATACGTTGGTATACCAAGTTAACCCCATATGCTAGATTTCAATTTTACAAGTTGATTTCGAGAAGACATACTTAGTGATCAAAGACATTCTTATAAGCACTCTTTTGATGATATACAAATATATCAATTATCTTTCCAAATATACAAACTACTTATAAGATATTTGTTTCCATTACTATGATCTTCACTTGACTTATCACTACTCATGATTATGTCTCTTCTTCTCTAAGCATAACTTGATAATGGATTAGTTTTGATGGAATTATAATCACACAAAACCCCATTTTTCACTCTTTTATCATCTCGAATAATTATCTTCATTAATAAGTTCAGATATCTATGAAGATTACATTTAAATATTTATGTAAATATTATATTTACATATTTTAGAAACACATAATTATCGCTCATGTATAGGACACACCTTTGGATAGTTATGGAGTAGGATAGAAGCTTGACCTGTGGTCTTGTTAGTCACATCCACAAATGATCGGTGAGTTGGGAGTTTCTAAGTCCTTTGCGAGTAGGGGTGCAACCATCACTAAATAGAGAAGGGCTGGCTTAGGATTTTGATAGTTCGATGATAGAAAGAAGGAATGGCAGATTGATAATAGAGTAGTGTTTGAATGCCGATTGATAAAACAAGGTTTTAAATTCCTCTTCACTCCTTTCCCTTCCACACGGAATGAAGAGAAGCATCACCATGTCTAGAGACAATTTCAGAGGCATTAACTCTCCTCCATCTATTCTCCAATATTATAACCTTACCATTTATTGGTATGGCTTTGTGACATTTTATCAACAACACCACTAATTTTTCATCATCCCAGTCATGTAAAATACACCGTAATGACACCAATATCATTTGACATATTATACAATTTGACAAAACTAAAAGAATATAAACACTCAGCCTAAACATCACATATATTTACAAGGCTGATCCTTCAACTAACCAATAATATAAATTGAGTTTATTTACCTTTAGAAATCACCGCATCCACTTCGCTGGTATTGCTTCAAACATACTTCCGCCCACATGCTCCACTCCTACACAATTCAAAGATAGAATTAAACCCTTAAACTGTAATTTATAAAGATAGAAATAACTCCATAAAATATAATTTCTTCTTAATGAAAAGAAAAAGCACTCAACGTAAACATCACATATGTTTGCAAGGTTGACTAGTCAACCTACCAATAAAAATCCATCCTAAAAAATGGTAAATGACCTATTTGTTGGTTGGTGGTCAGCCTTGCAAACACATGCGATAGATAAGTTATGAAGAAAAAGAACTTGAAATTACAGCACAAAGTGGCGACTACATGCGGAAGATCAAAATTGATGACATGAATATGAGTATGTTTAGCAACTATTGCTACCAAACAAGAGCCCACGCCTCCTCCCACATCCACCACTTTGTCTTCAAATCTACGAATCCTAGGTATTTCTCTACCACATAAGGCATTATAGCATTGTTGTAAGAGGCCATGGCCTGGTTAAACATCTTATTCGATTGGGGATTTGACTTGCATGTTCCCAAATATTCACACCATATTCTAGCTTCCACGGGATGTAGTCCTCCATTCTGATTCATGCAATCGTTGCCCTTGTTGGTTACAAATAGTAAATGAGGCACCCACGAGGTATTACCATGGTTTTTAATTTTCTCCTGTTCCTACATCAGAATTTAGAAATGGGATTCAATCCATACCTAGTGTGGTATCTAGTTTCGCAGAAGCCATCATTGGAAGCCAAGAATCTAAGAATTCTAGAGAGCGTATACATGTTAGGAGGTGGAAGAGAAATATGGGAGGCAATCTCTTTGACAGAAAGTGATTTACTTGTTTCCCCATCATCAGAGACATAGCCATATGTGGCAATGATGTCCGGAATTCAAAGAAAAACAACTGATTTCAAAGCCATGGGCTTTGTTGTCAGAATCTTACCATCATATCGTATAACTTCACCCCACCTTCTTCCATCCATTCTTCCATTCTATCTTTTTTTCTTTTACTCTTCTCGATTAACTTAAGATAGAAGAGGAATTTATAAAAATCATCAACCAGATTAATTAGAAAAAGCACTATTTTTAGCGACCATTAAATGTTTTAATTTCATAGCATAGTATTTCAATATGGGTATAATCATAAGCATTTAGCCACTTTAATCTAGTTCTTACACATTATTGACCATTATAAGCATTTTTAGTCATGGAAGTACTTGTTATTAATCATTATAAGAATTTTTGGTAGACTCGGTCCCTTTTGTTTTGTTCCACTTATATTTCTAAGATCACTCACAAATCAGTGTCAAGCAAACACATCAACCATTTAAAGGTATTGAACATAACATATCTCCATTTTGTCAATTACAATGTTACTAATGTCAAGGGTATGATTATCCATACTAGCATCGAAAATTGGTATTGTTCGAGGTATTTGGTGAATATAAAATAATGCATGCATTAATGAGAAACATACCTCTCATCGGTAGCAATCCTCATACTAATCTCTACCAATCACATATTCCACTATAAATAAATGGTCATTATGTACTTTTGTGGGAAACTACACAACTTTGCAATGCTTTCTAAGATATTATATAAAGGCATTGCTCTTAAGATAATTGCATCTAAACTACTAGAGCTTTACAAAGTCCCATTAAAGGGTATTTTGAAGTACTTTCCAAACACTTTTAGCTTCAAGTGATCCATACAACCTCACTCCCAAACAAACACATGCTATCACAAATATGATGTGAAATCACAAAGTATTGCACAACCTCCATATTTCAAGGTGTTGTGTGTGAACTTGCATGGTATAAAAAAATGTAGGGCAAGTCTATGGAGTTGCCAAAAGGGGACTTAGGTGGACATGTCATCCTACAAGATTAATAATCATTAACTTCCTCTAAAATTTTGATCTAAATTTACATTTGAGATTCAAAATGTTATAAATTTGAATTGTAGTGTTTTGAGACTAGTTCTAAACTAATAAAATTTGTTGAAAGTTGTGGATTATAAGAGAGTTAACAATTGATATTTGATAAAGTTATATTTTTCTTCATGAAACACGTTAGATAGCTTATTATGTGGTGCACCAAATTTTAAACATTGTTAAGTAATAAAAGAATTTGTTTGAATGAAACTTATACAAGTTCATGTAGTTTTTTACAGCTATATATTCAAAAATATGTAAATGTGTGTGTATGTACATACATGTGTGTGTATTGAACCCTCGATAATATGAAAAAATTACACAAATCAAAAAAGGAACACTAGACTAGTGTTTGATGGATTTTGAACTTAGTTGGTTTCTTTTATTCCTCCATGGATAACAACTCTGCGGTACTCTATCTAACCTCACCGCTAGGGACCTATTTTCTTAGTGTTGCAAAATTTGTAAAAGGATGTTGCACAACTCTGAAATTTTTCAATTCTACCTAAGTCAATATGCTACTCATTCCATTTCTTTGTAGATTTAAGAAAACCTACGGAACACTAAGTTCCTGCATTCTATGGTAGAGTGAACTAGTCTCGCACATGGATTTTCTAGAGCATAAAATTGGTTAACTCCTTGTTCAAAATTACAAGATGTGTAATTTTAGACAACATAGCCCACATGACCAAGCTTGATCATACCCAAATCTCAGCAAGCCCCTTAAGGATCCTGCTCGGGAGGAGAATAATTAGCAGCCCTGCACAAAATAAATGATAAGTAAGAATCAATAATATGGTGTATACATATGCCCCAACCAAAGATCATCGCATGTCAAAATAGTGAAAAATGATATGGTCTATAGAAAAATATCTTTGTAACATGAAATGGAAAGGAAATGTTGAATGTAAAGTGCTAAAACGCATAATGAAATGGAAGATGAAATATACCCACTTCATACTTACCTGTCGATGTCATCCTTGGATTTTCTATGGTGGCACAAAGAGCTACTTGAAACCCTATATAAGCAAGACTAAAAAGAATAAATAGAAGATGATTAATAAAATAAGACATAAATGACCTAACTATGTGTGTCATGAGAGGGATGATATCTAACATTGAAATGATGGGAAAATGAGGCTTTTGGAAAAGGGCGAGATAGAGAAATGTAACATGTTGAAAGGATTGTATTGTCAATAAGAGCATGGTTTAATTTTTGGAATTTTTTTAGGGTTTTAAGAGTGAAATATGTGAAGGTTTGAATATTGGAGGTAAGTATGTCAAAAATCAATGGCAAATATGGCTATAAATAATAAAGAGGGAAATTCATTTTTCACTTTGCTAATTGAGATTGAGAGAAACTTATCTTTAAGATTCCTCAAATTAGGTGATTTAAGTGATGATGGAAAGAGTACGAGGTGGTGGATGAGGTGGTTAGGATGGAACACATGTTGGTGTGAATTTTATGGTAGGTAATGTTGTAAAATTTGGAATGAGTTGCTTTAGGGATAAAAGGTAAAATTTCTTTTGATGAAAATTTAGGTAGTGAAATTTGCTCGAATATATTCAAAATGTAGATCACGTTGATGTCTAAGTGGGTTTGGGAGAAAAAAATTTTTGGGATCTTTACGGTATATTTTTGAATTAAATGTGAAAATTGATATCTTGTGGATGATTATTTTATTGTACTTGCTTTTATGATTCTATGTTCGATGTATGTGCACAAATGTATTTACATTCATGATTAAGAGAAAAGAAATGGTAAATGGATTGTTGAGATTGGTGAAGATAAGATAAATAGGATAGACACCGATGATAAGGCTAACCCAAGTAATAGGAGATAGACCCAAATGGAAGAGAAGAGGGGAGAAAGGATAATAGTCTCCAATGTAGGAATACACGATGGTATAAACCCAAGTGGGAGGATATACCAAAGCGAGAATATAAGATAGGAATTACCAAGGCATATGAGATAGGATGTAATCTCCCTTTCCTTCACAAAGGGCCTAAGGGCCAAAATTTAGTCTTAGCCTTGGTCATACCTAAGGGGCTAAAGACTTTAGAGGCTATTGGGTATTCCACCTTGCTTATTTTTTATATTTTTGTGTTGGCATGGGTGTTAAGTGGCTTGGTGGGGGAAAACATTATGTTTTATCATTAAGGGGGTGACTAATAACACTTTAATGTTATAATTCTTCATTGGGGTGACTTATGGTACTTTATTATTCTATTTCTTCAATGGGGTCATGTAAGTCACTTTTAGTCCACATGGAGCTACCAACTTGGAAAAAGGTAACGAAAAGTTATAAAAGGAGGTTTGGGGAGTGATAGACATCATTCTTGCATACACACTTATGATTTCCATTGAGAAACTATTGATTTATTTTTCTAACTTGTGGAGTAAGATCCCACAGAATCCTAGCTTCGGTGGTGAGAGATCCATTCCTAGCTAACAGGAATACTTCGGTGTTGGGAGATTCACCCTAGCTTGTCTATTTGGAACTAATTCAGGGCTGATTGTTAGAAGATCAATTTGAGAGTTTTTCAAAGAAGGGTATTGGAGGAATTTCGGGATTTTGTGGAGAAAAATTGAGGGTTTCTGGATCTGTTTTATTGCAGCGATTAGAGAAGGTTTTGGAACAATTTCTGGAGGAATTTTGGAGGGTTTTTGGTCTCTTTTTAGGTGGAGTGATCCATTTTGGGATTTTATAGTGGTTTTTGGAGGGTTTTAGAGTGATTTTTCTAGGTCTGGCGATTGGGATTTCATTTATATTATTAATAGATGTTATTTCAAAAATTTCATAATTTTATCATAAGTATTTGAGAAGATACGAATTTCGACATTTTTAGTTGTCTAAGGTTTCCTTTAATTTTACTGCAGTCTTATATGATTTGAAAAAAATTCAAAAATAATTGTTATAGTGTTGTTTATTATCATAACAAGCTTCTCTCAAATTTTCCTATGTTTTGGGAAATTATTTAGTGATTTATAAATAAAAATCAGTTTGCTGCCCTAGTTTGGTATTTATTGCAGAAAATCAGATTTTCTATTTTCTTCAATTTATTAATATTTTGTGTACTTTTGTCTGGTATCCCACAAGGGATATTTTAGTGGTATCAAAGCAATTGTTCCTCTCTCCTATTGCATTGAAATATGGGAGGTAGAGACTGTGATGACATGGGTGTGGACTTGATGAAGCAACTATTCACTAATATGGTGAAGCAATAGGAAACTACTAATCTCTATTTGAGATAACTCATAGAGATATTAGTACATGGTAGACTTGAGACTCATACAGAGAGAGGGAAATCACTAATAGTGGACACACAACTCAAAGAGGTGAAAATGAAATGTTAGGGAAGTGATCTCCCCACTCTTCTACCAAGCCTTTGGGACTCCACAAACCTTCTTTTTTGAAGGATCCAAAAGTTTCACAGGTAAGGCAACCAGCAGATGATTTAGATGAGGATTCTTGTTGGGAAAGGTACCAATCATTGAGCAAGGGCTTCAGGGATAATATTCCTTTCACAGAGTACTGCAGAATGAAGATTGGTAGCAAACCCAAGAGAGATCATCAACTACAGGTACCTGAGTTACAAAGGAGATTGGGACAAATCTCCATTCCACACTTCAATGGTTCTAAGAAGTGTACCACACAGTCCTAGATTCAAAAGTTGAAGACCTACTTTGACTTGAATCCCATGCACAAGGGGGATGCAATTAAGTTTTCCATCCTACATCTTGAGGGAGATGCACATGACTGGTGGCATCATGGACTAATTACACAGGGGCACATACATATTGATACTTATGCAGAGTTCACATAGAGGTTGATGAGCATAATTAACATGAGGGATCCCTGGCATGGTTTTTAGAGTTGAACCACTTGAGACATATAGGTTTCTTAGATCAGTACATTACATATTTTCAGATATTATCAGTCATGGTACTCGATGTTTTAGAGATGAGGTTGACCTCACTTTTCACAAAGCAGTTTGATGGATTCTCTTAATTGATTTGTGAAGGAATTTGAGCCTTTTTATTTTCATGAGGCTATTAGGAGAGTGCGTGATTTGTAGTTACCCACTTCAAATTCAAGGTTCCCACCTTAAGTAAATCCTATGAGTAGGAAGATGAGACTATCCCCCATGAGACTATTGCCACTTTTTGTAGTACCTCGAGGTATAAGGCATTCAAAGTTAGGGGATTTTTATAGGGTTAACAAGTAGTGGTACTCATTGATAGTGGGGAAACCCAAAACTTTATTGATGCATCATTGGTGGAGAGGTAAGGATTACAGGTAAAGGATTTTGAGGGCTTCAACGTGGTTATAGCCAATGGAGAGTTTATGAGATGCACACAACGAGTTCCACAATTGAGCATCATGATGGGTAACTATACGGTTACCGATGATTTCTATATTGTTGGTATTAGAGAGACCAACCTTGTGCTTGGAGTGTAGTGGCTCCATTCCCTTGGGGAATTCTAGACTAACTTTCAGATGATGGAGCTGAAGTTTAAGTCTAAAGGGAGGAATGTGACTTTGAGAGGTTTATCTATAGATGCACCTAGGGTTGTTATAGCTAAGAGGATTGAGAGGATTCACAGGCATAATGGGGTTGATTGGGCAATACAGTGCTTGGTTTCAACCAAGAAGTCAGAGGATGGGCAGCCAGAGTATCATGTGGATATCCAGGGTCTATTGGATAGGCATAGTGTAGTTTTTGGCGACATACCTCTAGGTGTACCTCCGGATAGGGGATTTGAACATGTGATCGAGCTTGAGGACATTAGACATGTGGTTACTACTCCTTACTATCACCCCAAATGGTTTAAGGATGAGATTGAGAGGACTATCCATGAGCTCATTGAGATGGGGCATATCAGACCTAGTTCCAGTCCTTTTGCTTCTTCAGTGGTGTTGGTGAAGAAGAAGGATGGAACCATGTGAATGTGCATAGATTATCGTGCCTTGAACAAGAAGACAATAAAAAATAAGTATCCAGTGCCACACATTGATGAGTTGTTAGATGAGCTACAAGGGGAAATCTATTTTTCTAAAATAGATTTGTGATCTAGATATCACCAAATCAAGGTTAGAGAGTAGGATGTGCATAAGATAGATTTCAGGTGCCATTATGGTCACTTTGAGTTTCTAGTGATGTCATTCGGGTTGTCTAATGCACCAACAAATTTCCAGTCTTATATGAACCATGTGTTCAACCGCCACTTGTGGAAGTTTGTACTAGTTTTATTTGATGACATATTGGTCTACAAGCAGGACTTGGGAGGATCACATGAGGTACCTTGATGAGATCTTAGGGATATTAGAAGCTAATTTCATATACGTGAATGATTCTAAGTGTGAGTTTGACATGAAATAACTATTATATTTGGGATATGTGATTGGTGGAGGGGTAGTGAAGGTTGATAGGGAGGAGATACAGGCAATTTTGGATTGGCCTCCACCCAAGACATTGATATAGTTGATAGGGTTCTTAGTATTATGCATATATTATAGAAGATTTGTGAAGAACTTCCCTCAGTTGATTGCTCCATTGATATATTTGACAAAGAAGGGGCTTTTTATTGGTCCAGAGTAGCATAACAGGTTTTTGTTCACCTCAAGGAGGTAATGAGCTCATGTCCCATTCTTGCATTACCATATTTCTCTCACCCATTTGTACTTGAGTGTGATACATAAGGATATGGTATTGGATTAGTGTTTATGCGGGATAGGCACCCCATTTCTAATGAGAGTCAAAAATTGAGCCCTGTGGAGAAAGGGTACTCAATTTATGAAAAAGAGATATTGGCCATCATGTATGCTTTGGTCAAATTTAGAATGTACCTTATGGGTATAAAAATTTTGGTTCATATAGATCACAAAAGTTTGAGTTTCTTCCTGGGAAAAATATCTCAACGATCACCAAAGAAAGATGGGTGAACAAGGTAAAAGATACAACTTTGACATAGAGTACACCAAAGGTAAGAATAATGTTGTTGTTGATGCTTTATCTAGGAGACCTTACCTTACCTCTATGCTTAGTTCCATGTCGAGATTTCAACCATGCAAAGATAATTATACATACCTTAGATATTTTCACGGAAGGTAAGGTAAGTATATCGAGAGATATTTACATGGAAGGAGATGGAGGATGAATCCATTAACATATCAAAGAGTGTGTGGTTTTCCAGCAGAGATGGGTGAACAAGGTATAAACCTAAAAATTTGACATAGAGTACACCAAATGTAAGAATAATGTTGTTGTTGATGTTTTATCTAGGAGACCTTACCTTACCTCTATGCTTAGGATTTTCCTTATACCGGGGTCCAAGAAGAAGGCTATCAATGATTGCCAACAAAGATGGGTGAACAAGGTAAAAACCTACAACTTCGACATAGAGTACACCAAAGGTAAGAATAATTTTGTTGTTAATGCTTTATCTAGGAGACCTTACCTTACCTCTATGCTTAGTTCTATGTTTGAGATTTCAGCAGATTGGAAGGCTCACATACTTGTTGAGTATTCAAAAATTAGTTTGCATGTGAGGTCATGGATGGTATTATACAGGATGACAAGTACAGAGTCTTGGATGATCTCATATACTACAAGGATAGGATTTTCCTTGTACTAGGGTCCAAGATGAAGGATAAGATCCTTCAAAAAGTGCACGATACACCATTAGCAGGGCATCCTGGATACTTCAAGACATACATGTATATTAGAGAGAGATTTTCATGGAAGGGGATGAAGGATGATGTCATTAATCATATCAAAGAATGTGTGGTTTTCCAACAAACCAAGGTCAAGCATTATTTTCTAGCAGGATTATTTCAGCCTCTTCATATTCCCAAGCGAAGTGGGAAAGCATATCCATGGATTTTATTATAGGACTCCCCTCATTACATGGGCATGATTGCATATATGTTGTAGTTGATCGGTTGACTAAGTATGCTCATTTATTTTCTCTACCCAAGGGGCATGATGCACCATATGTGGCTCAGGTATTCTATATAGGTGTTTTTAGGCTTCATGGATTGCCTAAAAATATTGTTAGTGACAGGGATAAGGTATTCATAAACACTTTTTGATAGGAAATCTAAAATCTTGCAGGTACTAAGTTGACCCCTAACACGAGCTACTATCCACGAGACTAATGGACAAACAAAGATATTTAATAAATGGATAAAGGGAGATTTGTATAGATATGTGATAGGTCATTAGCATGCTTGGATTAGGTGGTTACACATGGATGAGTATTATTCTGATGTACCACTTATCATATGAGAATTAACATGACTCCTTTTCTAGCTTTATACGTGTTGGTCCAAAAAGCGTCGGTTAGGGGCAGTCGTGGGGAAACATGCCAATAGTGTGCAGGGCATAGCCCCTCTTTGAGATAACAAAGTGAAACTGGTTTATTACTAATCTATCAAGTAGGAATCTATGCAAATCTACACTATTCTAACTTTAGGGGGTTTGGGATCTCATCCTAGTAGAGGTAGTTCCAACAACGAACAGAAAGGTAGGAGAGAAGGAACGGAGGAAGATAGATCTAAAGGAAGAAAAGAAATGAATTCCAAGACAAAAAGGTCAAAAGGTTTATGCTTTGGGCTAGTAGTAAATAGAGCCAAACTTACTTGCATAAACAATTAAAGCAATATTGATGAACATATGACAAAATTAGGAATGAATCTAATAGAATAAAAACATAGATCTAACTTAAGAAAGATCTGATGCAAATAACACACACATGAAGCACAAAGTCCGAATATGTGTATTAATATTTCTTTCATTGCGAGGAAACACAAAGCCTTTCTCTCCTCACTTATTTTTTCATACAAAAATGTCCACCTGGAATACAACAAGTATTCTAGTATTTATAGAAGGAGAGGAGGAAAGAAGACAAAAACAAACCAACAACTTACAAAATATCTAGAAAATATCTAAAAAGTCAACAGTTGACTTGGGCAAGTTTTGGATGGCAACATCCCATGGTGCAACATGGATGATGTCATCATGTATGCCAACATGATTTTTAAATATTTTACAAAAACGATCAATGGATCCTGAAAAGAAGAAACAAGTCTGCCCAGTGCAAAAGGGTGCACTTTTCTGCATGTCTACATGACAAAAATTCCCCTTTGTAAAATGGCACAACTTTCTACACATCGACATGACAAAAATTCCCCTTTGTAAAATGGTGCAACTTTCTACACGTCAACACAACAAAATTCCCCTTTGTAAAATGGTGCAACTTTTTGCATGTCAACACAATAAAAATTCCCCTTTGTAAAATGGTGCAACTTTCTACACATCGATAAGACAAAAATTCCCCTTTGTAAAATGGCACAACTTTCTGCATGTCGACACAACAAAAATTCCCCTTTATAAAATGGTGCAACTTTTTGCATGTCAACACAACAAAAATTCCCCTTTGTAAAATGGCGCAACTTTCTGCACGTCGACACGACAAAAATTCCCCTTTGTAAAATGGCACAAATTTTTACACGTCGATACAACAAAAATTCCCCTTTGTAAAATGGTGCAACGCGTTTTGCAAGTTGACGCAACAAAAAATTCCCCTTTGTAAAATGGCACAACTTTTGCATGTCAACACACCGATTTCTCCCCTTTGTAAATGGGTGCAAAAATGGCTATGTCCTTAAACAACTTGATTTTTTAAAAGGGAGTTTTGGGCTAATTCAAACATTGTCAAACTTCCTTGGGGGCCAAAACAAAATTTTCAGTGTAGTTATCTGAAAATTTCCCTTGTCAATTTTGTAGGATAACAGATAGCTCTTTCTGGGGACTATCTTTGAGTGAAAATTAAGGGTAGAGAATCCCATATTTTTCATGTGCCTATTCATTGGGTTACAAAGAGTCGAAAACAAGGGTGACCAGAGGGTGAACAAAAAGAAAAGAAAGGGAACACACAACAACAGAAAGAAAACACACAACGAAATAAAACTGTACAAGGAAGAGAGCAAGCTCTACTTCACGAAGATCTTCAGGTGCTACCCGCTATAGGGAAGCATGAGCTCAGTTCCATCTAGCTATGAGAGATAGAAATTATTCCCTCTATTGATTTGATTAATCCTGTATGGCCCTCTCCAAAGAGAGTCAAACTTCCCGTGCATACCTTTCGGTTCTCTTCATTTGTCCCACAGAAGAACAAGATCTCCCACTTGGAAATCTCTCTGCTTAGCTTTCTTGTCGAACAACCTCTTAACTTGATTCTAATGTTTAGTGATCTTGTCGAAAAATTTCACTCACTTTTCTTCAAGTTCCATTAGGTACATAATCCTCTTTTCAAGAGAATTATGAAAATTTTCATCTTCAATTGCTCGAGCCAAGTGCAGAGCAGGAAGTTTTGTGGAGATAGGGATTTCAACATCGATCCCATACAACACCTGGAAAGGTGACATGCCGAGAGACCTCTTTGGAGTGATACAATCCACCCACAAAGCATCGTATAATGATTTGTGCTAGGACCATTGGTTTTCAACAACCAACTTTCGTATGATAGTTACCAAGTTCTTGTTGCTGGATTCTGTTTGACCATTTCCTTAAGGATAATAATTAGAGGCATGAGCCAAGGTTATTCTCGTATCCATAACAAAAACCAATTACTTCTTATGAAGATAAGTTGGAAGTGTTATCAGCAACGATTTTGTGTGGAATGCCAAATCTCACAATAATATTCTCTTTGATGAAGTTGCAAACAACTTCAGAAGTGGCATGCTTGATAGGTATGGCCTCCACCCATTTTGTGAAGTAATCATTATTGTTAGGATGTAACTATGTCCAACACTTGATTGAGGATTGAGTTCTCTAATGAAATCAATTCCCCATTTCCTAAATGGTTCGTCAATGATGATAGACCTGAGGGAAATGCAGCTAGCTTTGGTTTGCCAACGAACTGTTGGCAAAGTTCACATTTTACTACCCAAGTGGCTACATCTTGAAATAGTGTTGGCCAGTAGTACCTAGCTCGAATGACTTTTTGTTTTCATTGATGAGGAGAAGTGACCACCATAGGCTAAGTTATGAAAATTCTTTAACAATTTTATCTGTTGTGGCTTGTTAACACATTGTAGAAAAATGTCGTCAATTACGCGTTTGTACAATCCATCATCCCAAATGACATATCTTGTGGCTCTGAGCTTCACTGTTCACTTTTCCTTTATGGTTAGGTGAGTTGGGCACTCACCATAGGTGAGAAAGAATGCGATGTCAGAATACCATTCATCATTGGTTGTGACAGACAAAACCATGGGCAAAGAATCCACTTTCTCCAGTTCATTTTGTTCTCCATCAATGTGATTAGATTTCTCTTCAGTACCTCTCGAGCCTTTACCTCTTACCAACTTGGTTGGTCTGATGTCTAGATTGTATTCTTGGACCTTTGCGATCCAATTCCCTCGTAAGCTCCCTAACTCCTATTGAGTCAGGATAGACTTAACAACCGTGTCTGGAACCAACACTACTGTATGAGAATTCAGAATGTAGTAGCGGAAAATTTTGACTGCTTTTACCATGAAAAAGGCATGCTTTTCCAATTGCGACATCTTCAGTTCATGAGGCTTAAGAGGAGAGCTCATGAAAGCAATCAGGGATTCAATATCTTCGGAGTTCTTTTGCATTAAGATAGCTGATACAGTATGTGCAGATGCATAACTATACATGATGAAGTCTTTTCTGAAGTCAGGACACACCAAAACAAGAGCATGAGCGATGAAGGTTTTTATGTCTTTGAATGATGTCTTTCCTTCCTCACTCCATCGAATGTTTGGGACCCTTTCATCATATTAGATATATGACGAGTCTTCTCAGCAAAATTAGGAATGAAGTGTCTAAGAAAATTTACCTTTCTGCAGAAAGAGTGAAGATTAGTCTTGCTTGTAGGAAAAGTAAGGATTTGAATAGCCTTGACTCTTTCAACATCTATCTTAGTTCCTTCTCTGCTGATGACATGTCCTAGCAGCTTTCCTTGATGATCCCAAAAATTGACTTCTTGGGATTTAGCGAGATTTTGTGCTCTAGGCATCTGATCAAGACTTGTTCTAAATGATCGCAGTGATCACTTTGTCTCTTGGAGAACACGGTCAGGTCATCTAGGTAAACTATGATGACTTTTCCCATCATAACTTTGGATGCAAAGTCCATTGCTCGTTGGAAGGTGGTACCGGCATTGATCAGACCAAAGGAATTTTTTGTAGGCGAAGGTACCCCAAGGGGTGGTGAATGTTGTCTTGAACTCGATCTTCAGCGTGACTTCAATTTGATTGTAACTCCGAGAAACCATCAAGCATAGACAACATTTCTAAAGCGGTTATCTTGCTTGTAGACTCCGATCCATTGTGGGAAGTGGATAGTTATCTTTTAAGGATGGTGGTTCAAGTTGTGAAATTCCACGCATATGCGTATCTCACCATTCTTCTTTCACACATGCACAATATTTACAACCTGTATTGTGATGAATTGGAAAAATAATTCTTGCATCCAACATCTTCTGAATTTCAGCCTGGATGGTACCTAAGATTTTGGGGTTGTAATGCCTTTGCTTTTGATGAAAAGGCTTGACATCGTCCTTGAGCGGAATGTCGTGTCGAATGTCCTTTGGCTTAAAAGACTTCAGATCAGCATAAGACCATGCTAATACATCCATGTATTTTTTAGTAACTTAACAATTTTTCACTTTTCTTCGGGCGTACAACACTTCCCGATATTCATGAAACGAGGATGTTCCGCAGTACCCAGATTGACGGATTCAATTTCCGGAGAAGAGGAAGGATCATCCTGTCACTTTTTCTTGACAAAACGGTCATGATTATCAAATAATCATTCTAAGGAAACCAAACCTTTCATAATCTTATTTCCTTTGATTTGTATCATTATTTCTTTTTCAGATTCATGTGCTTGACCAATGAGAGACTCACGACACGTAGAAGTTGATCCGTCGAAATGAAGTTCTTTGAAATGGTCAGCTTTCTCTAAAAAAAGTGATAAGTTGGTTGTCATTATTGAACACTTGCCAGTGATGTGAATTATTTGACACACTTGCGTGGAAAACCACCTTAATGGTATATGTATTTGTTTTTAACCCTAGGTGAGGGAGCATGAGAGATACTGAGACGGCCAAAGAATCAGCCATGTCATTTTGTGCTCACGGAACTACTTTAATTGAGAAAGCATCAAACTCTTTGATGTTATCCCATATTGCATTGTGGTAGTTTCCGAACCTATCATTCTTTACTTGATATGTCCCTTTTACCTAATTGACAATTAGCTCAGCATCACCTTACACTTTTAGATTCTTGATTCCCTTCTCTTTTGCAACTTGCATGCCAAGTAACAAGGATTCATACTCGGCAGTATTATTCATATTGAAAAACTGCAACTTGAAAGAAAAAGGGAAAATTCCCTCTTCATGAGATATTAGAATAGCCCCAGCACCACATCTACTTGTCACACAACCGCCATCAAACTGCAATGTCCATACTTTGTTAAGATCTTCCTTTTGGACAAGAATGCCCATCCTACCCGAGTCGATGGATAGGAAGTAGTTCCCCATCACGATGATTTGAAAATAATCGAGCTTTAGGTTCATCAAAATTGGTGACTAGATATTTCTTTTGTGATTCGGTTCTAATGTCTAGATCACCCTTTGACAAGAATCCTTTCTTTATACCAGTCCATATGAATTTCCCCACCAAATTCTTTACAAAAGCTCCTCCCTAGCAATATCATGTATGCTACTGGAATATCAGCTATGAGAATAGTCATTTTTACCCTTTTCTTAGGAAATTCCACAAATGCAAACTGTGCATCCTTGATCTGACCAATCAATGGTACCTTTTTGGTTTCCATGGAGTAGCATCTGCCAAAAGTTTTAGTAAGTGTGAGGCCCAAAGCATGGGTGACCTTTACTGGCATAACATTGTCAGAAGCTCCAGAATCAATTATACAATTACTTAGTTTATGACCATTGATTAGGAGAGATAGGTAAAAAGGTTCAATTTTCCCTAATGCGGAAGTCGAGGCAACTATTATTTGAGACATAGGAGGAATGGGAAGAATTACTTTGGGGAAAATAGGAGGAGAGATGTCAGCTTGTATTTATATATACTTAGTTAATCTTATAAGTTGCTCCAGGTTGGACTGAAGGTACTCAACTTCAGACATCTGGATCTTGGTCTTTTTGGCGTGATCAATTATATCAAATGTGACCAAGGGTTGCACTAACGAAGGAATGAGTCCTTCATTTCACATTTGTAGAGGAGGGTTATTGGTCTTTATGGGACTGGAGGAAGGCTGAATTGGAGGAGAAACAAGAGGAAAAGATTTCTTTACAAAAGGTTTAACAAGAGGTTGAGTAGGAAGGGGATTACCTCTTTTAGCGATCATTGGAGGAGGAGTTACCACAACCTTTTCCTTTTGTTTTTCAGCAGCAACCTTTGCTTCTTTTCCTTGCAAGTGAGTGAAAACGTGTATGATTGTCCACTCACATACCCTTGGGTACCCTCTTCTTCATCAAATTCCTCATCTTCAAATTCCATATACCCAATAGTAGAGTCGTTAGTCGGTTCACCGACATCTTGGTCATCTTCGCCTTGCGATGAAGGTTCTTCGTAATTTGGATCATCTTCTTTGATTTCAACCAAAGCATTAACCAGAGGGGCTTCAATTGCTAACCTTGGAGAAGCAAAGTAGGAAAATGCAGCCTTTGGGGGGCATTGTTGGGAGTGAAGTTCCTCCGTGGGATATCCCAAGGTATGGAGTAGTAGATGATGTTTGAGATAATTACTTCTTCAATGATACCAATTCATTCGCCATCTTCTAGAATCTTTGGATCCGATGAGGTAGCTCGAGAAGAAGTTGAAGCCTTTGATTTAGATGGCTCTCGTCTTAACTCACTGGATATAAGAAGATTGTCTTCTATCTAAATTTTTGTAGCTTGAGTAAGGACCAAGGTGGGTATATATTCCTGTAAAAGTAAGAAACTTACTTTCGAACTCATGGTGTTCAAGAAGAAACACTTTTGATTCTCTAATGTCAACATCATGGCAAGTGGCACACAGTTGATAGGTGAATTGAATCAGATGATAAAATCGTGCATAGTTTCATTGGTCTCTTTCTTCATGTGAGTTATTTGTGATAACAACGCAAAGGTGTCTTCTAAAGGTTTGTATCTGTCTTCAAATGCAATCCGTAATGTGTTCCAATTGGTGATGGATCTTGCTAGTAAATGTTGGAACCACTCTACTGCAGGCCCTTGCAAAGTCTCCAGAAAGAGATGTACCGATACGTCCTCGTGAGTCACATCTAGAATGATGCATGACATAATAAATGCAGCTATATGCGCGTCAGTGCTTTGATTTCCACTCCCATCAAATTTTGGGAATTTTTACGATTTTCATGAGGGAGGGGGTTGAATGGATGTGGCAAAGTGCTAAAGGACCCATGGCATTTCCCCATGGTACAAGTAGATTTTCTGCCATTTGAAAAGAAAGAAAAAGAACATGAGTGGGGAGTGTGGTTCCACTTAGTAATAAAGCACTGCAAGTTGATGTCGAGGCACCCTGTGAAATCCAACTCTTTTGTGGAGGTGAGGCACTTCTTGCTGATCAATCCACTGAGCTTAGTGATGTGAATCATGCTGGAGTGATACTAAAATTATGCCTTCGAAGTAGATCAAAAATTGGATCAACTTCCCCACGAGCTCTTCTACTATGAGTAAATGGTTCACTGTCAGCGTATCTATTTAGATTTGGAATAATCAGAAGCATATTTATAACAATATTTTTGTTTATACTTGCTGATTTTCTGATTTTTCTGGAAAAACAATTAGCAGCATGTACTTTTTTCAATATTTAAATTTTACCCTCTTGAATAACAATCGATTACGGTTTTCTGACAAAGGTTAATAAGGATAAAAAGTGGGTCAATTTAGTAGGCTGATTTTTGGATTTTTGACCTGAATTTTGCAAGGTTTTGAAGATAACATAAAATGTCAGAACCTCAAATCTATGGAAATATACAAATTTTTGTAAAAACTCAGTGAACTAAAAGTTTCTATCTAGTCCAGATCTATGGATTTTTATAAGGAAATTTTCAGTTTTGATCACTTATGCAAAAATTTAATTTTTAACAAAGAGTTAAAATTTGTAATCTGGTAGTGATTTTTACAGTTTTTTAGTTATTTCCTTAGTTTGATCCCCAGTAGAGTCACCAAAAATTGTTGGTCTAAAAACTATTGGTTAGGCAGGTCATGGGGAAATAGGCCAATAGTGTGCAAGGCATAGCCCCTCTTTGAGACAACAAAGTGAAACTGGTTTATTGCTAATCTATCAAGTAGGAATCTATGCAAATCTACACTATTCTAACTTCAGGGGGTTTGAGATCTCATCCCAGTAGAAGTAGTTCCAACAACGAATAGAAAGGTAGGAGAGAAGGAACGGAGGAAGGATAGATCTGAAGGAAGAAAAGAAATGAATTCCAAGACAGAAAGGTCAGAAGGTTTATGCTTTGGGCTGGTAGTAAACAGAGCCAAACATATTTACATAAATAATTAAAGCAATACTGATGAACATATGACAAAAATAGGAATGAATCTCATAGAATAAAAACATAGATCTAACTTAAGAAATATCTGATGCAAATAACACACACATGAAGCACAAAGTCTGAATATGTGTATTAATATTTCTTTTGTTGCAAGAAAACACAAAGTATTTCTCTCCTCACTTCTATTTTCATACAAAAATGTCCACTTGGAATACAACAAGTATTCCAGTATTTATAGAAGGAGAGGAGGAAAGAAGACAAAAACAAACCAACAACTTACAAAATATCTAGAAAATATCTAAAAAGTCAACAGTTGACTTGGGCAAGTTTTTGGATGGCAACATCCCATGGTGCAACATGGATGATGTCATCGTGTATGCCAACATTCTATTAAAATATTTTACAAAAATGATCAATGGATCCTAGAAAGAAGAAACAACTCTACCCAGTGTAAAGGGCGCACATTTTTGCACGTCGACATGACAAAAATTCCCCTTTGTAAAATGGTGTAACTTTCTGCAAGTCGACACGACAAAAATTTCCCTTTGTAAAATGGCACAACTTTCTGCACGTCAACACAACAAAAATTCCCCTTTGTAAAATGGCGCAACTTTCTGCACGTCGACACGACAAAAATTCCCCTTTGTAAAATGGCGCAACTTTCTGCACGTCGACACAACAAAAATTCCCCTTTGTAAAATGGCACAACTTTTTGCATGTCAACACAACAAAAATTCCCCTTTGTAAAATGGCGCAACTTTTTACACGTCGACATGAAAAAAATTCCCTTTGTAAAATGGTGCAACTTTTTGCATGTCGACACAACAAAAATTCCCCTTTGTAAAATGGTGCAACTTTTTGCACGTCGACACAACAAAAATTCTCCTTTGTAAAATGGCACAACTTTTTACATGTCAACACACTGATTTCTCCCCTTTGTAAATGGGCACAAAAAAGGCTAAGTCCTGAAACATCTTGATTTTTTGAAAGGGAGTTTTGGGCTATTTCTAATGTTGTCAAACTTCCTTGGGGGCCAAAACAGAATTTTCGGTATAGTTATCTAAAAATTTCCCTTGTTAATTTTTCAGGATAACTATACGGGTATGATCCAATGTCATTTGTAGATTTAGTATTGTCATAAATCTAAGATCCCAAAGCTCATGATTAATTACAAGAGAACCATGATATTCTAAAAATATCAAAGAGAACATTCGGAAGGAAAACAATCTGCAGAATATATATGCAAATAGTTATAGGGTAGAGGTCTTTTCGGTGGGAGATTTAGTCATCCTACGCTTACAGTACCATACATACATTTCTCTTTGAAGAAAAAGGGTGTAGAGAAGATGAAACCATGATTTTATGGTCCATATAGGGTAGCACAATGAGTTAGGAAGTTGCATATGAGCTTGAGCTTCCATAGCAAGAGTAAGATACACAATGTCTTTCATGTTTCGTGCCTTAAAAGGGATCTTGGACAATATATCGTACCCTCCATAGAGAGTTGCCACTATTGGATGATGAGGGGAAGCTAGTCTTGTAACAAGAATCTATTATTGAGGTGAGATAGAGGATAATCATAAGCAGAGTGATCACAGATTATTTTTTATAGTGGAGATTATTTCCACTTAAGGATGTTACTTGGGAGGGAGAACAAATTTTACAAAGATCCTAGTTTTCATTTGCTTAGTGGTCAAGAAAATTTTGGGAAGGGAGGATCTGTAATGTCCCCTTTCCTTCACAAAGGGCCTAAGGGCCAAAATTTAGTCTTAGCCTTGGTCATACCCAAGGGGCTAAAGAATTTAGAGGCTATTGGGTATTCCACCTTGCTTATTTGTTATATTTTTGCATTGACATGGGTGTTAAGTGGCTTGGTGGGGGAAAATGTTATGTTTTGTCATTAAGGGGGTGACTAATAACACTTTAATGTTATAATTATTGATTGGGGTGACTTATGGTACTTTACTATTATATTTCTTTGATAGGGTCATTCAATTCACTTTTAGTCCCACATGGAGCTCCCAACTTGGAAAAAGGTAATGAAAAGTTATAAAAAGAGGTTTGGGGGACATATAGAGGTAATTATTGCATACACACTTATTATTTCCATTTAGCAATTTGTTGTTTGCTTTTTCTAGCTTGTGGAGTAAGATCTCACAGAAACCCTAGATTCGGTGGTGAGAGATCCATTCCTAGCTAGCAAGGCATTCTTCGGTGGTGGAAGATCCACCCTAGCTTGTCAATTTGGAACTAATTTAAGGCTGATTTTCAAAGATCAATTTCAGAGTTTTTAGAGAAGGGTTTTGGAGGAATTTTGGGATTTTTGTGGAGAAAAATTGAGGGTTTCTGGATCTGTTTTATTGCAGTGATTAGAGCAGGTTTTGGCACCATTTTTGGAGGAATTTTGGAGGGCTTTTGGTCTCTTTTCAGGTGGAGCGACCCATTTTGGGATTTTACAGTGGTTTTGGAGGGTTTTCGAGTAATTTTTCCAACTTTGGCGATTGGGATTTCATTTATATTATTAATAGATGTTATTTCCAAATTTCATAATTTTATCATAAGTATTTGAGAAGATATGAATTTACAAGGTTTTATGGTTGTCTAGGGTTTCTTGTAATTTTCTAGGAAATCCTATATGATTCAAAAAAATTTAAAAAATATTGTTCTATTGTTCTTTATTATCATAGTAAGCTTCCTAAAAAATTACATGTGTTTTGGGAAAGTATTTTTAAATATAAATAAAAATCAATTCACTTTCCTAAGCTGGATATTTACTACAGAAAATCAGATTTTCTATTTGCTATAATTTATCTATATTTGGTGAACATTTGCGTGGTATCCCACAAGGGATATTTCATAGGAGTAAATGGTCATATAAACCCAAGTGGGAAGTTAAATAGGAAATAAAAGACAATGGAGTTCAAATTATCTAATGATGATGTGCAAAGGATTGACACAAATCATTAATGGTGAATGATATGTCATGCAAGATTTATTAGTGCGTCTAAATTATAAAACCCTCAAGGTGATATGGGATTATGTTAATACTGTGATGAGATTTTGGGTGTGTAGAAAAGAGTAATTAATCGATCCTACTAGATACCCATGTGAGGATGTCATCAATGGAGGGACAACAGGGAGTGTTAAGAAATAGAAGATGGCATGGAGTGATGTATAGTAGGGGATCAAGCTTGATGCTTAAACATATGAGGAGAGGGATCTCAAGATTGGTATTTGTGAGAGAGGAATAGACAAATATAATCAATATGTGAGTGGAATCCATGATGAGAATAAAAGAGTGACACAACAAAAGTGGGTTGTGTAGATTTATGTTGTTGATTTTTCATAACCTCTACCTAAAAATTCTTCGTATGTTGTTTATAGGATCTACAATCGGAGATATCATGTCTAGAATCCTTATGTCATATATAATATGGCTTAGTTGCAGGTGGCATTGGAGTCATAATGTGAATTAGAACATGTAGTGATGTCATGGAAGGTAGAGTTAAAAGTGATATGCAGAGAAGTGGTAGGAGAGGAGGATGGTCTAGTAGGCACCAAAAAGGGTTAAACAAAGTAGAAAACTATGGCTCAAGCATCGATCGCCAATAAAGGGGTGTGTTGCATAATATCATTCTTAGATTCATAATAAGAGTAAAGATAACGATCATCCATGAGATCATTGGTATCTACATCTAAGGTAAGAAGTGATTATGGTGTGGATATAGGGATAGTATTGATGTATTGACAAGAGGTAGAGTGTAGGGTATCGTGGTAGCGACACATTTTTGTGATCTTAACCTATACATAGCCATCCAAGAATGGATCATCGAGTGAATATCTATAATTATAATTGGGTGTGGTAACATCAAGAGTGCATGAATCAATAATAGTCTCGGGATCAACTAAATGTTATACGGAAGAACATTCAATGCAATTAATGGTGATGTGGATATGATCAACATTCTTCTTGCATGATCATGTTTTTAATGTGGGAGTTAATTGGAAAATAATGACATCAGGAAGGTGGGGATTTGATCTAGAGGTTGATTTCAACGGGATCATCATCATAAAAGTCTAGAATGTTGGGTGGAGTACAACCGAAAACCTTGGGATGCCTATTATAGCCATGAAGAGAGTCCATCGGGTGGTTGAAGTGTTGATATTCCTATGAACACTCGATTTTCATCACCCACCTACACACACTAATTTTATCACTTTAAACCTATCTAATCCATTCCACCTCACTCCATAAAATTATTATTCATCCTGTGTAAATCATATTTACTCATCCAAATTTACTATAACTCCCCTAAAACCTCCTAAACCATCTTTAAACCTATCCTAGAATTTTTCATCGTTACCTACTAACCACCTAACCTCCCAACCTCTATTAACCTCTTCCCCTAACCATTTTCCATTGTCCCATAACCAAAAATATAATTTTTGAAGTAGTTGAAACCACTTCCGATGCCTTGTTCCAAATTTTCCTAGATTGCCAACGATTCCAAAAAATCACCTACAATTATAAATAGAATTTTGAAATCCTATTTGAGGGATCTTCTAAGACCTTTCAGATGATCATGCATCTTTTTACCAATCCAAAGCATTAAAGCTCCTCTACTCTAGTTATCACCAAGTTGTGCAACGAAGCTCTTCTACTCCTATGAACCATAACACATTGGTTTTTGCATCCAAAAGCCTTCTACCATCGACCATCAAGAAATCAAAGTCATCAAATAAACCATCCTTTTTGAACCTTCTACATTTGTTTCCATAGTCTAAGGTAATCTTCCATTTGTTTATCATTTTTCTTATCTCATAATAAGTACAAAATATCACTCTAAGCCTTTGTTTTCGTCAATTTATCATTTTTTAGAAAGTCACTTTATATCGAAATTACCCACAATTCCTCAAAATCACCAGCAATTCCTTTGAATCACCTATGATTTATGTCAATTAGCTTTCTTTATCAGATTATTTCATTTCATCGGTCATTATTTTTACTCCTGGATATAACTTTTTCAGTAGCAAGTATGTCTCTCTGTTGTAGATGACTATTCTAGGTCAGTCTCACCCGATCAAAAGCATCTATAATCTCCCAATCATCCAACAACCCTTCGTGTGGGAGAAGTTCAATATCCTACATGAGCTTACCTTGTCTTCCATTACATTTTCACCTAACATCAAGGGCATTGAGGAACAAATGAAATTCCTTTCTAATTTAATAAAGATAATAAAAATTCTCTTATGTGACCTAATTTCTTGATTGTAATCAGCTTTATAGATTTATTTTTCATTCTAGTGATTGTTTGTTTTCATGGTCCTAACCCGACAATAATAATACTGTAAAAAAATCCAAAAATATGGCTGAGCATTTTCAAAAATCTTTAGAAAATATCCAAACCCAAAGTGAAGATGCCACATGTCTAATCGACAAACATGAAGCATCTTTATTACCTCCAACACACGATCAATAGCCTCCACTCTTTCCCATCGTTAATCCGCCACATCATAAATTCTTGATACATCTAGTCTTAAATTGTTCAACAAAGTGGGATCCAATCTTTATTGAGATACTATATTCAAGCCCCATTTCCCTCAACACTTACCTATCTCGCTTGGTATGTCCTTCTTCAGAAAAATAAACATGAACAATGACCTCATTGTCACCAACACCATGTATGAATTTTCCCAGCTCGTCGATCCTAACCATGAGTCGGTCATCAAACAAGTCCATCTTTATCCCTCGACTAAAAAAACTGAAACATCCAATCTCATGTGTTCTACCCCATCATCAATTTCGATCTTATCATTTTTTCTTGATAGGATGAAACTAATCAACAATCATCATCCTCACTAGGTCCCTCATCTAGCTCTACCTCATCTCAAAACAACACCAACACATCCTCATCCACGTCAATTCGTTAGTCCCCTATATGATCGAAACATCTCCCGTAATTTCAATAGCCATACCATCAAACATATCCCAACCTATCTCATCTCAACAACCCACATCATCTATTCAAAATGTATTCATGTCTATCCTAACATCGACACCACTCATTAATACGAGTTCTATCTCTAGTGTTCACTAGTCTCCACAACAATTGTTAACCATCCCAATATTCTCTCAACACATACCTCAACAATCTAAGCCACTCATCCACACCTTTGTTCCTTTCCGTCACATGCCTTAACAATTCCAACCCTTCAACCACACTTTAATCCCATTTCAACATATACCTCATCATTCTCTACCTCTCTTAAACAAATCCATGACCATCCAATATCAATACTTTCAATCTTCACAATCCACGGTCTCACAACCAACATACAATGTCCTTATGAATACCCATCTCCAACATAATATTCCATTTCCTTACCAACAAAAACCAAGTCCATCTATGTACAATTAACTTGGTCCTTTGTCATTCACCACTCAACAAAACCAACACATAACTATCCCTTACATGCATTAATGAACAATATTTCTATCCTTGAAGCTTCCTCTATGCATCCCAAAAACACACCATATTATGAACAAATCTACAATGAACCCATATAACCATCTGTACCATACAAAGCATATCCTCCACATTGGGAACTCCCTAAGTTCCTCAAATTCTACAAACAATAAGACCCCCAACAACACAATCAGGCCTTCCGACATGCTTGTTACTTCATAACACATGACTAGGATCTTATGATGAGAACATTCCCCATGTCCTTAACTAGACCAACCTTAGATTGGTATAATAGCATTCCTTAATACTCACTCTTCTCATTCACTCAACTCATGCAAATTTTCTTAGAAAATTTCTCGATTAATATTGCGTATAAAATCACTATCACCGATATGTATGTCATCAAGTAACTTGTGGATGAATTTATCGTATATTTCTTCACCCATTGGAGGGGAATTATCAATCAATTGTCCTTTTCCCTCTCACAGACTGAATTAATCGAGTTATTTTCTCACTTCGTGAAAAACACATATCATCCATATTACAAAGATAATCCTTTCAAATGTTTTATGAAGCCTTCATTATGGATTTCAAGCTCAAGCTTTCTCTCTCTCAAATATGGTAGGGTCAAACTTAGATAAAATAAGCCTAAGCCTAAGTCTTCGTTCAAACCATCTTCTAGTCATGAAAAATATAAGACATCAGCAAATGTAGTTGTTGTGAAAACTACTTCTAAATAACATTCATCCTTTGAATGCACCCATCCTCAACACAATTGCATGCCTATTGGGACTCTTACAGCGCATTCTTTGATAAGATCTTGGCTATGAATATGATCACCCTTCCTCCCATCCATCCTATCGATACATCTGTTTCAAAACCCTCTTGGTATAGAGAAAATTATTATTGTAAATACCATAGGGTCAAGGCCATGACATCAAAAGGTATCGTTCATTCATAAATTTCCTTCAAAATCTTATTGACAAAGGTGAGTTGTAACTGGATAACCCAAATGCACCTCCGAATCAGAATTGGATGTTTTTAAACATCCCTTTCCAAACCACCCCCATATACCAATCAACCACAATATTATGACATCCACTCTAATCAAAATATCAACTAAATCAAAGATTAATCATCTATACCCTTAGAATTTAACACTCACATCATAGGAGCACCATCAAAATCATCCACAAATGGTTCTCGCAAAAAAATTGAGAAGAATCATCTATTACACCTCATGTTTCCATGTCGAAGCACCTATTAAATCAATCACATCTCCTAATCCTTCCATCAAAGAAATAAAAATTCATCTCGCATCCATTTCATCCTCTTCAATCCCATATACAGGCTCTTCACAAGTTCCAGAAAATAAACCTATCTTACAATGTGTGAAAATATCTTACAATGACCATGTCACTCAACATTATATGTGTAACCTTAAAAAAGTGTTACACGACCACACATCCCTTCATCTAAAAAGGTGAGAATCATATCTCGTGACCATTTAACTTCCTCAACACAAAATCCAAACTCCATGCCTTCCATCTTAGGGCCACATTCCTCATCAAAAATTTAGTCATTGTTACACAGTCAAAAATCATTCCTCAACAGCATCTAAATATATCATACATAAAATGGTCCCTTTAACACTGTATCATCAAAATAATTGTCACTTACATAGAATTATACCTCAAAAGGACCGAATGCATTGACCCTTGAAAAGGCTCATCTAGCAGTATATCATATCTTTACCTCTTCTTAATTCATACGGATCTCAAGTGTAAAAACCATCTTGGTATAATTTTGAAGCATTTTGTGATTACCATTGTACACTAGGACATTCTACAAAGGACTATAAATCCCTTCATGCTACTACCAAAATCCTTGCAAAACAAATTCCTTGTCCCTAAAGCTCTAGAAGCATAAAAAACCCAACAAACATCTAAGACTACTACATCATCCCCATTAACCTCCACCAAGAGCAAGGAATCTCAACAAAATCTCCTCTTCATCAAATTGATGTAGTACATATCACCACTAGAACACGTACCCATGAACCTAAGAATTTTGATCAAAACAAGTCCAAAATTTCCATCCCGCTCACCCAGCATTCATCCATCCAACACCCCTTGCCAAGGCTAAGGTATCCATCCTTGTCAATCCACAAACGTAATCTACCACTTTTGTAAAAACTACCATTATCAAACAAATTCATCAAGAACCATTAAAAATATTCCTTTATGAGCTTGTGAAAAATTCATGATTGAAAAAACTACAATATATATTGGTACCCTCAGATGACCCACAACCATTTGCAAACCTATTCGGTACACTTAGAATGTTCGTTGTCATTTCTTTTGACAACTCAGAAATCCCATCATTACAACCAGAGGACCATGACCTCCCACTTTTCATCACTACCAAAATTGATGATACTCTTGTTAAGAGGGTCATGATCGACAACATCATCAACATTAACATCATATCTTCACACTTCTTTCATCAAATTAAACTAATAAACACGCTTGTCACTCACCACCTGCCATACCGAGAGAATTTAACAACACTATCACCCCTACATTAGGCATAATTGACTTACTAATCAAGATCGAGTTAAAACTCTTCACACGCTCTTCTATCTAGTGGTAGGAGAGTTTAAATATAATATTTTACTAGGCCAACCCTTGATAGGCACTAAGCATTGTAGTCCCCCTACACTACTACATCGATGTCTCAAATATGAACATGAGGGTAAAAATTTAAGTCCCCACATATCTAAACTCTTTTAAAGCATGTCACATGACATATTGACAAAACAACATGCTTATCCCTAAAAAAAACTTAGAATCCTCTAATGAATCCTCCACCAGTTCATCCATTTCCTCATCCAAGTTACCAAATGACAATTCCTTCAACAATGTTATGCAATGTATTTCACTTGGGCAGCATCGTCTCCTTGCACTTAATTCTCTTCCTATGTGAAAGACATATGGAAGACCCAACAAACAACCCATGTATGAACCTAATATCGGGATGTTATCTCCTTCGGTCCACCACATATCAAAACAAACCTTGTCTACAAAGGGATAGACCACCCTTCCCCACATCCTACTAATCAATGTCATGCCAAACCATTCATATCAGACTTTGTATTTCTATATAACCAAGTCTTTGCACAAATGTATCTCCATCGTTGTTCTTGGAAAGGCTTCAGACTCGGACATTATGAATAAGGAATCCATGACTTAATCCTTGACCATTCCCATAAAATGCATGAAAAATATGGGTTATGTTTCAAAAAACCATCCTTTGAGTCTTCAACGAGTGTCACATCCGGACCCATCATGGAATCGGAACCATCTTCCTCATCTACACACAATGACCCCATGGATATAGATGACATTGTTTCCATCCCATCTAATTTTTTTAGTCAACATTATCACTTTAGGACCACTGACTTATCAAACTAACCATGGTATTGAAACCCTTCCTCTCATTTGGCCTGAAATGATATAAGAGGATTCACCCACCGTTGACATTATTCAATGCCAAGATGACCAAGCCATCCTCTCTCATATGGGAATAGAGGACCATTACCTTCAAAAACTATACCTCCGAAACATGGACACTCCTCAATGAATCCACTATCGACATTAATATAGGGACTCCGTAGGAACCTCACATAGTTAAATTCAGTCAATCTTTAGATTCGTAAGAGTTAAACAGACTTCACCACCTTCCTATCCAAACATATTCAATCCTTCACATGGTCATATAGTGATATGTCAAGTATTGACCCTAACATCATTGTTCACAATATCATCACTTATCCTAATGCCAAACCTATCAAAAAAAAGTTACGTAGAATGCACCTCGCATATCTCTTCTCATCAAAGAAGATTCACAACACCACTCTTTAATAATTTCATCATACCCATTGATTACCCACAATGAGTCTCGAATATCATTCCTAAGACCAAAGCCTTAGTAAATTTACACATTTTCACCGACTTCCGAGACCTCAATCTCGCTTGCCCTAAAGATGAATTTCCCCTTCCAAACATCAACCAACTCATTGATCTAAATGCAAGCCACAAAAATATCTCCCTTATGGATGGATTCTATAGCTATAATAAAATCCTTATAGCCACCGATGACCAACACAAAACGTCCTTCATCACTCCTTGGGGAATTTCTATTATTGATTAATTCCTTTGGAGTTAAAAATGCCAAGCCACTTATCAACCCGCAATGACATAGATCTTCCATGGTCTTATCCATAAGAATATAGAATACTACATTGACGACCTCTTAGGTAAATCTAAGAAACGTAGGGATCATCTCACCATCCTTGACACAATTGTTACCATATTATCCAATAATTTATTTTCCTCAACCCTTTTAAGTGTGTGTTCGGTGTCCTCACCAGAAAACTCCTAGGGCTCAAAGTGTCTTTATTCAGGGAATTGAAATAGACCCCGCCAAAATCAAATTCATCATCAAAATTCCTCCTCCATCAAACCTAAAACAAATTTATAGCCTTCAAGGTAAACTTCAATAAATCCGTTGTTTTATCTCACGGATTTTAGATCATTTTTAGCCTTTTCATCACCTCCTTCGAAAGGATGTAAATTTTAAAAGGTATCACAAATATCAAAAGTCCTTCGATGACATCAAACAATACCTTTTATCTATTAATTTTGGTAGAGATTTGTTATAAACTCAACACATGAATATTGAACATATAATAATAAAAACACATAATTGTATTTATTCGGGATGTCAAATGTGATGGAGGAATACAATATAAATAGCATGAGGAGATCCTACTATCAATTAGTCTATCCTCATACCCAAATCTCTCAACCTCTCCCACAAATCACTCTCAATCCCTTTATTCTCTCACACAACTCTATCTACGTGAGTTATTCTCACGACTCACTCAATATCTCAAATAACTATGAGTTGTTACTAACAACTCATTTACATCACACATCACACACACATATAATTTATTATTATATATTTGTACTCTTACAAATATATTATCATCTAATGTTCACACTAACTAATATTTCCTAACATTATTGCAGCCCATGCTTACACCTCCACGTGAGGGGGAGTCATTATACCTCTACATATCCACTACTAATCATGCCTTGGGTGTCATAATTTCTCATCGAGATAAGTAGGTGAAGAGGTTGTTTATTATATAAGACACACTCTCCATGACTACGAGACTCATTATACTGAAGCTAAAAAGTTGTGTTGTTCCTTGTACTTCGCAATGCCCAAATTACATCATTACCTACTTAATCACAAGATCTATGTTGTTAATAGATTCAATCCTCTTAAAACCATGCATTACAAACCATATCACATTGACCGCATCACTTGGTGGCTTATGCTCATGACCAATTTTGACCTTGAATTCATCTCGTAAAATTTTATCAAAGGGCAATTCATCGCTGATCCACTCGCCTAAGCCCATCATCTAGACAATCAACCACCTCATGAAAAATTCCTTTAATTTTTTTTCAATATTATCAACCACAAATACACTTCTATCAAAATAATGTTTTTATTTGATGGATCTAAGTATCAGCAAGGGGGAGGTATTAGTATTGTTATTATACCCCCTCTGGGACTCCTATCCCTCTATATTTCAAATTAAATTTCAAATGTACTAACAACATGGCATAATACAAAGCTCTAATCATGGGTCTCCAAACCGCCATCATGCTCGATGTTCAAATCTTGGATATCTATGGGGAATCACAACTTGTCATCAACTAAATAAAAAGAATTTATCAATGTAAAAATGAGATTCTACAAAAATATAAAGCCATTGTTGAATTCCTCTTAAAATCCTTTGATGTTACACCATCCAAACAGTTCCACGATCTTCTAACAAATTCACAAACACCAAGGCTTCCCTTACATCACTCATCCCTCTATAAACCAATGATTCTAAATTATTTGTTTTTGTGCACATACTAGATCAACCATCCCACAAAAATGAACTAAATTCTATCAAACTCATCGAAAATAATCCAAATGACTTCTTCGTATACTCGGATATTTGACTACCTTTTGGAATAAAAATTCCTCCGAATTTTTAGAAACGCTTAATGATCTTTTCTTTAATGTGCTTCCCGATATTTCATCATAGGTGGTGTTCTATAAACGTGGATTGATGGCCTCTTGTTAATATGTCTCAAATATCATGAATCTACTAAAGCCATTCAATAATTCCACAATGGCATATATGGTGGAAACCTTAAATGAGACAGCTATCGCTAAGTGTATCATCCAAATGGGATATTATTGGCCTACTATAAATCAACATTATTGCACATACGTCAAGAAATGTGTTAAATTCTAAAAACATTCTAATCTCACTCACATTCCTAGCCAGGATTTACAGCCCACTCAAGATCTATGGCCCTTCTCACAATGGGGGTTAGACCTTATTGGCCTCATCAACCTTTTTCATCACAATGACATCACTCTATCATCACAACTACTAAATATTTCACTAAATGGGTAGATTTTGTTCCCTTAGATATCTGCTTAAAGAAAATATAATCATCGATTTCATCTATCAACATATCATATGTTGCTTCGGCATCCCTCATAAGCTAGTCATTGATAATGGAAAATCCTTCAAGAATAAATAAGTTAAGAAATTATGTGACACATTCAACATCAAACTAAGATTTTCATCACCTTATTATCCAAAAGAAAATGGACAAGCCGAGGCTTCTAACAAAACACTTAACAAAATTATTATGAAAACTATTGACCAAGTAGGAAGTAATTGGTATCTCCAAATCTAGTTTTCCCTTTGGGATTATCGTAGTAGTTTCCATACTCCTACATGTGTTATGCCCTTCTCTCTAGTCTATGCCTCTAAGGTGTTTTCCCCTTGAAGTTCAAATCACATCACTTTCGTATCCCTCAGAGATTTTATCCTTGATGAGGATTATCATCAAGAACATCTAACAATAGCTCTTGAGCATCATCAAGTATATCAAGAGCGCATCAAGCACACATATAAAAAAACATGTCAAAGAGCGTGACTTTAATATAGGTGATCTTGTCCTCAAATAAAATGAAAATGTCACTACTCTAAAAAGGAGTAAACGTGGAAAATTTTCCCCTAACTAGATTGGTTCATATGCCATCACTCATAAGTATGGGTCAAGAGCTTACCGTTTAACCTCCCTTGATGGTATACTTAAAAAGAAACCTTTTAATTCCTTTCACTTGAGACCTTTCTAATGTTAACACAGTGACCATCATGACAATAGTCACATCAAAATACCTTAATTCCAACACCAGCCCCTCATTTCATCATTGTAATGATTGCAAAGCATGTAGTTTACTGTCACCATTCTCAAAACCTTAAAGATGAGCACCATGGATATGTTCATCGCATATTTCACATGCACGAGTTCCTCCTTAGCAAGAACCCCACAATCATTACATATGTCCACCTTGTCTACTAACATAAAACATGTTACGGGACATGCATGTGTAGTTTGTGCACATGTCTCTTCCCCAACTCAAAATGGTCTATTAGGCTTGCCTCGTGTAAAAATAAAGTTAAAAATATCTATGGATGCATCTTATCAAAATAAATAGACGGTCCCTGAAAAGACAGCTATAAAAATCATATTATCAAAAAGAAAGTAGACCGATCCTCAAGGATAGCTTCCTATAAAAATTATAGACCAATCCCTCAAAGGATGACTATTTAAAAGTAAAAACATCAAAAATTCAAAAATTATAGACCACTCCCTCGAAGGATGGATACCCATGTCATTGTAAAAATTATTCCCGCATCGATCATCCTTCAAAAAATTCAAAATATCAAAATCATCCTAGGAAAGCTTCCCACATTGATCATCTTTCCCATTAGAGAAAACTTCCCACATCGATCAGTTTGTGTTAAAATAAAATGAATAGCTAGGGCATCTCCCTATAAAACCATTGAAAAGATAACCTACTCTCTCTCACACAACCTACATATGTCTACCCTTCCCATGTTCTAAGAAGGTATACATTTCACTTTCATCCCTATCCAAGGTCCTACATGTAACTACCCATTGTTAGTCATGTGTTAACATCTGTTATAAGGCCAAAAAGTGCAAAGTGCCTTCATTCTACATTTTACCATCACATATGTATCAAATCTAGTCTAAAGGAAACCATTTCACATTTTATTCTTATCCATGATTAGAACACATTTTGATATATATCTTTAAAACGTCACATCAAAATCAACATCATCTAATATATCTCAACATCATTTATCAACATCTATACATCTAAAACAACATGATCACATATAAATATTACATTATCACATCCAAAAAACACACTAAAGTAAATCAACATATAAATCAAAATCATAATCATATATATCATATCAATGTGTCACTATACATCATATGGAGTCTTAAAGCTTCGTATATAAAAACTATACATCGAATATGGGATTCTCAAAGAGTCGTATACATCAAAAATATCACATCTACTAGGTGAATTGAACATCCGTCAACTGGATGCCTCCTTAGGTGCTAATCCCCGATCACCACCCTCACCTCCATTAGGTCCTCTACTAGGACCACCTCTATCTAGACCTCATGGTGGCTGACTCACATTCATTGACCGCCATTGGGTTCACTTGTCTCCATGCCCGATAAACTACAAAATGAGTCTCATCAAGTAGCCTCTATCATACTATCTCCTCAAAATATCCCAACTCCTCACACAAAAACTAGTAGTTAGTTAAGCTAAAACTACTAGGTGGTCTCATCTAGCTCAAGCTAGCATGGGCGCTTGCATACCTCCAGCTCAAGACCTCACACCGAGGTAATTGTAATATGGAGGTCCTTTCTCAAGACCTCTCGCTACTTCCTATACCTGTCACGATCAACTATAGATTATGTCATCTCCACCTATATGTATGTCATTCACAACCCTAATCCATCCCTCTCGCCCATGAAACCATCCCTCTCTATAGTCAAGGTAGCCTCGCTCAACCAATAACACATGCCTTCTCGGCCCTCTAATCGAGTGGTGGTGGCCTCTAAAGCTACCCTATTATCACCACCGCCAAAGTATCCTCACCCCCACCTCCCTCACCCTCACCATTAACTACCTATGGAGCTGCTCTACATGGGCTAGTACCCGCCATCAACTCGGAAAGTTGATCCCGCCACCATGCAGTCGTGATGAGTTATTTAATTCCCTTTCTAAACAACTCATCTTCTGTAATTTTTTGAGCCATTTGTAGCCTTACGCTTCTATTTCCTTATTATTCTAATCAGACATCTCATTATAACCTGAACTTATGGCATGAATATTAGTTAATATAGTTATTACTAGTTGACTTTATTTTGTGGTATTGTGAGTACACATTTACTCTCTTCATCACAATAAGGTGTTTAAATGATGTTTTGTATGATGGAAACCTTGTTTGTAAGAAACTTATTATATGCAAAAACTTGCATGTAACCAAAGGATTTGTCTACAGAGAGCATCCACACCAAATGAGGTCACACATATGAAAGAAATTGTGATCCCGAGAAGCTCATTGGACTTGGATATCACACTTGAGTTTTCATGTGACGATGGAAGAAACAATTATAATTAAAACATGAGAACTAGGAAATGACTCAACTCCAACATCTGATTATGTGTTACAACGTAACAAGGAACTAACTAATTAAATTCATGATTTAGGAACTAATTGATCAAACTGATCGATTACTTAAGTTATGTGATTAACATTTAAACAATTGTTGATTAATTATGTTGCATGCATATAGTCTCTAGATTATTTGGTTGAGATATTTTACTTGATCTAATTCAAACTCCTAGTCAAATTCTCGCTTCTTCACACTTCTATTGTAATGAGATATATAAAAAGGAAAGGATTAATGTTGAATATTTAATCGATTAATGTATGTAAATATAGATAGAGATGAGAGATTAGAGATTAGAAGACACACAATATACAGAGGTTGTTGTATTCCTAGTTGTAATCTTCATGCCAATATAATAAAATTCCAAGTTACATTCAAAGTAGTTGTAGTCAAAAGCCTTAGGAGGGATTAGCACCCAAGGCAGGGCCCACTTGTGGTTTTCTACCCCCTTCATAGTTTTTTTATTTGATTTATTGCATGATTAGATTAGTTACAATTCATTTCTTTATCTGTATTCTGAGTTCACATGTTTTACCTTAGTCATAGTATTCTCTTTTAGTCTAAATTTAGTTTGTTTCCAAGCATTGTTATTTCCTAAATTGTAGTGACAAAAATTTACTTATTTACCTCCTAAATACCTATAACTGTGCATACAACACTGGAACTATTGAAATTCTATGTCCCTTGGTTTGATAATTAAATGATTATATATTAATGAAAAACATAATAATTATTGCAAGTTAATTTTCACCACCATTTTTGGCATCGTTTCCGGGTATACTTCCAAGTTATAATATTTTTGAGAGGTTTTTCATTTCTTAGAAGCATTTTAGGTTTTAGGAAATTCACCTCCAACTACCTCCCACTAATTTCCATTGATTGATTTGAGATATTTTATGCATGCACCATCCAAGAGATGCTCATGGTATATTTTTACCTAATCCACAAGTAAAGCACAGATATCTTTATACAATTCTAAGGATTTTGAATATGATATACTTTCCTTTATACAAGGTTCGTTTTTTGAATATCCCTTTCTAAGTGAAATATCTTAATATTCTCTTGAGTAGCCAAATATGGTAGAAGAAGTAAACCAAAATTTTGGAAATGGGACAACTACCTTTGAGTTTCCCATTACCAACAATGATGAAGCTTCTACTATGAAGAATATTTCTCCCTTAGCCTTGCCTAACTTTCATGGATCCATGATTAAGACCCAGACACCTTTTTTTTGAGTTTGACATTTTATGTAGGAGTTATGATTATACCATTGATGCACATAAACTAAATTTATTTCCTTCTACACTCAAGGATGCAGCCTTGAGATGGTTCATGGGTTTAGGAAGAAATTTGTCACAATTTGGGCACGTGATGAAGGATAATTTTCTCACAAAATATCGTGGATTATTGTAGACCAAGTAGCAGAGGAGGTGATGAAATTTACAAGATGGCACAAAAGGAGGATGAATCATTGGAAGACTACCTAGAAAGGTTCTTTTTCAATGTTTAGAAGACAAGGAACACAAGACTATCTCCTGAATCTCTCAAATTATTCTTTTTGAATGGACTCAATAAGGAGGACATGGATGCTTTAGATATGATAGGATCTAAATAAATTTCAAAATATTTCTTTGAATAAATTTGTGAATCCTGTAGGAATTACTCTAGAGCCACTATGAAGAGAATAAGAAATGCAATATCACAAGGTGGATTGGATACCAAAACAATTGGGGACATATCCAAGTCAGATATTTTTAACATGTTCAAGAATAAGAATCATAATATTATCAATGACATGACTACTCAATTAGATACTCGCATGACAAGAAGAAAAGAGAATATGTAGAGGCAAAGTACTCATAGAGTTATTCCATGCATACAGAAGAAATAAATATGACTACAGATGCATAGGATTTGTCAACATTGCTCAAGAAAGGGAGGCATCACCGAATTCAATATGTTAGAGATAGAGGATAGAAAATTCTTCTATGTTGCTGAAAGAAAATGTTGCTATTAAGACAAGAAGGTATGTCACAAGAACCTATTCCAAAATTTCAAAATTAGTCTAATAATCCATATATGCAATCCACACCTTGGGCTAACCCACAACAAGTTTGGGCTCCATACCCTAGCCAAAGATAAACAATAAAGTGGAAACCTCAATTTATAGGTGTTAGTGTGGAAATTTGTCTTGAGCACAAATTTAGTGTTTTCCTACCAACACTATGGGAATCTAAGTCCCTCTACTTTGAATGGTGTAGCTTCCATATTTGCATGTGTAAACAAGTGGATTTCAATGGTGGTTTTTCAACCAGAGATCCATAGGGGCACTCCATTGACCCTATGGCAAAGCCTACAATTTCTTTCTAGGGTAGAAATTGGTCTAAGAGTGGGAAGGGAGTGGGAATGAAGACAAGAAGATCAATGATGTAGGTAGGATATCAGATGCCTGCATACATTGATCAGAAAGTTCATAACATGCATTTAATTATGGAAGAAGAACAAATTTGCAAAACCCTAGCTACAAGACCGAATAAAAACACATTGGTCACAAAGTACCAATTGATTCCTCCATCAAAGGGACATAAAATTATTTCTTTTCTTATTAAATCCAGAGTAGAAACTTGTACAATGAGTGGAAACAGAAGAAAAATGCAGAAAGGGAAGAATAGAAGAAGATCGACTATCATTTTTGTCCTCTGTTCGTGAAATGCATTTCTAGTCTTCCAATTCGATTTCCAACTCATAAAATGACTTACAGAGCACCTAAAATATCCCACAAGAGGTGGTTACAACTTCCTAGGGCATCCAAGAAATGGTTACAAATAGATTTAATCATTCGGGCCATTTTGAATTCTTGATTTGCAGAGAAACGGCTTTGGCGGGAAAAGCCAGAAATTCATAATTATAACCGTTACATCTTTCATGGGTTTGAATATAGACCGTTAGATCGACCTTTTATAACTTTGAATTTGAGCCATCCATATGGCAGGAGGTGATTGGAGTGGCCACGGGAACGCCTTTTCGTTTTATAACTTTTTAAAAATTTGGAAATTCAAACAATTTTCTCCGCTGGCCCATTTTGACTTTTCAATGTGGACACGTGGCACCATTTGGTTGGATATGGGTTTGGGCTCAATTTAGAGGTTTTACCCCTTTGTTGGAAAAAATTTCAACATCACAAAAACCTCTACCAGCCCGCATCCCCGCATTAACTTTTCAAAGCTGGAAAGACATGTGGCAGCTCCTGATTGGCTACTGGGGTGCGGCTAATCTTTTTACTTTTAACCTCGAGGGCTAAAAACTTGAAATCCCGTCAAAGGTCCATCACCCACTTTTACTGGTCAATAAGGACACATGGCATCTTCTCGATTGGATGCGGGGCATGGGTTGATTCATCCCTTTAGACCAAAATACTTAAAGTCTCAAAGTCTTACGTCAATCCATACCTCCGCTTTGACTTTTCAACTCGAAAAGGACAAAGTGTCACAAGCATCCGATTGGTGTGGACCTTAGATCTCATTCTTTTCACCACTCCACTCGGGCTCGCGGGTCCACAATCACTAATTGAATCTTTTTGTGAAAAGGGAAAAGTGGAAAATAAATCTCCGCAGCCCCGTCGGTCTACCTTTGGCAAAAAATACCAACTTAGGTTCGCGAGCCATATCTTGCAAAATACAACGAGTTAGAATGACTTCTTTACCTTTTTGAAAAGGGGAAGAAATTTCCCATCTGATGGAGAAGTTTCCAAGCATCTTTGAGCCCTTGGAAAGTACCAAAATTCAAAATAATCTGTTTTGACCATTCTTCAAAGGGTACCAACTCAAAAATTTAGGTTTAGGCTGGGAAAATCAAGGAAATTTTTGAGGGACAATAATAGGCCAACAACAATGGCAACAACCCCCTCAATCATGGAAGCATCCTTAGAGAGGAGGAAGATATGTAACAACCCACACGATAATAATATCTAATGCCAAATCCCCAACCTGGATCTCATCCAAAAATAACTCATCTACCAGCTCAACCAATGCCTAACCCCAATAATAAAGCTACTCAACCAACCTATTCCACTAGACCAAATCAATACCATACCTTTTCTTTTGATGTTAATAACATTCATCTATGCTCAAGAAGAGAATTTCCTCCACCAAGTGGACCTACCATTACAAAAATTGAAGATGAACCACGGTTACTTCAAATTAATCCATAAAGAAAGAAAAAACATTGCAAGCTAATCCACAACAACCCTGAGTAGAGTTCTATCAAAGGTAAAGTGCAAGCTAGTGAACCACCATTTCTAGAAATGTTAGAAGAAAAGAAGACTGGTCTCAAATTAGAATCTTATTTTGATTTTGTCAACCAGCTGAGGGATATTTGTGTCAAAATTCCTCTTATACAAGTAATCAAGGATGTTCCCATCTACAACAAGTTTGTTAAGAACCTATGCATTAAAAAACCATGTAGAAAGAGAAAGCATCCATTCACTAGAAATTTATTAGACAATTGGTTGATATCATGCTTGGGAATTCATCTTACTAAAGTATATAGATCCAGGAAGTCCTTTGGTAAATGTCACAATTAATGGCACAACAATAAAGAACACTCTAATTGACTTGGGGGAAGCCATTAACATCATGACAAAGAGAATTATGGATGATCTAAAATTAGAAGGAATAATACCCACAACTACATTCTTATAACTTGCAGATAGAACAACAGTGAGACTTGAAGGAGTACTTGAAGATATAGTTGTGATGGTAGATTCTTAGGAATACCCTGTTGACTTTATTGTTCTTCAACCAAAAGAAATATTAGGAAGATATCCGTCATTTTAGGGAGGCCATGGTTGGCCACTTTGTTGATGCATTCATCGGTTTGAGTTTGGAAAAATGATTATTTCCTATGGCATTGGTACTAAAAAGATAATGCTTTATCCTCCTTCCTAACCATTGAGTGATGAAGATCAAACCATTTGGGTAGAAGAACCATAATCATATCAGAAATATATATAACTTATGTTGTTGTAGAATTCTTATACCATTGAATGCCAAGAAGAATAAGTTTATTTTTCCAATGTCTTGCAGAATAACTATAGAAGAAATGAAGAAGTGGATGAAAAATTGAGGTGTTTAAACTTTCCCCTGAACTAAGTTCTATCACAGTAACACATGAAGGAAATTCTAGGTAAGATTTGTATTCTCCATCAACTTCTTCCACATGACTATATACTGAATTCTATCAAGCAAAAATGTATGTTCAATGTCTGATCTCTCCAAGAAAGTGGAGATAACCTCAGGAAGGCCACTAAACGTGAATAAAATGCTTAGTACGTAGCAAGAGAAGTTGTTAATAACTCTTCTTCAAAATCATAAAGAAAAATTTGCATGGGATTATGGTGATATTTATGGGATTCACCCCAAGCTATGCACTCATAAAATTTATATTAAATACATCTCGCAAACCAATCAGGAAGCCACAAAGAAGAATGAACCCAAAGAAGGAGAGACATTGTGAAAGGAGAATTGAAGAAGTTTCTTGGATGCTAGATTTATATATCCAATTTTAGACAGTCAATGGGTGTCACCCCTTATCATTGTGCCAAATAAGAATGGAAAATGGAGGATCTGCATATATTATAGAGAGTTGAATGCAGCAACAAAGAAGGATTAGTTTCACTCCCTTTCATTAATCAATTACTTCACACTCGGCTGGTAAGAAATATGTTTATTTCCTTGATGGATATAGTGGCTAGAATCAAATTCAAATTACACCTTAGGATCAAGATAAAACTACATTCACATGCCCATGGAGAACAGTTTCATGTTTTTTTCTTCCATTTGGCTTCTCTAATGCACCTGCTACATTCCAGAGGGCAATCTTGAGCATATTTTCAGATCTAAAAAATGATTGCATGAAGGTATACATGGATGATTTTATAGTACATGGTAGCACTTTTGAAGAATCCATGAGAAATATGGACAAAGTTTTGAAGAGATACAAGGAGCACAATTTGTCCTTAAGTAATGAAAAATGCTACATGATGATGTCTGAAGGTATAGTTTTGGAAATTATCTCTCTTCTGATGGAATTCAAGTTGATCCAGCAAAGTTATCACTCATCATAAATCTTCCAACACCAAAGATACAAAAGGATGTTAGGATATTCTTATGCCATGCTATTTATTCTAGGAGATTCATCCATGACTTCAGCAAGATTGTAATTCCATTGTTTGTACTACTAGTAAAGGATGTTGCCTTTGAGTGGACTAAAAAAATGTGAAATTTCATTTCAAAATTTGAAACAAATGTTAGCTACTGCCCATATATTAAGAGGACCTAATTGGAACTTTCCATTCCACATCCATACTAATGTATCAGACCATGCCATTGGATTTTTTTAGGATAGAAGGATGGAGTTATAAACTATGTAATTTTTGATGTTAACAAGAACTTGAAGCATGTTGAACTTAACTATAAAATCAAAGAAAAGGATTTCTTAGCAATTTTGTATGCTATAAATAAGTTCAAGCATTACTACATCACAAAGTTATCCAGTTGTTCATTCACCCCGATCATGCAAAAATGAAAGATTTGATTAACAAACCAGTTGTAAGAAACATAATAATTAGATGGGTCATACTCTTACAAGAGTTTTATGTTACTATTTTGGATAATCCTGGTAAGGAAAACATTGTAATAGGTTTTCTTTCAAGAATGAAGACTAATGATGGAGAACAAGTAGTTTATCACTCTTTCCCGATGAGAATTTATTTTCTATCTCCACAAAAACACCTTAGTATGCATACATAGCCAACTATCTCGGTTTTAGGTAAAACACCTCCACACGCTTATATTTTGAAAATAAATACATATTTGAGAAGAGTATACATTTTTCTTGGATAGCTAGATTTCAATTTCACATAGGGAAATATCATTTCATGAGAATATGTATATATGATGAGGAAATTTTTATGTCCTCAAATCCTACCATAGAGAACCTTGTGGAGGACACTTTGTTGTATAAAGAACATCATAAAATGTGTTAACAACAGGTTATTATTGGCCAACAATTAATAAGGATGCAAAACTTTGCAATAAGAGGTGTGATAGATTTTAAATAATGGGTAAGCCTACCAGATCAAATGAGATGCCATTACAGCCTCAGTTGGTCTTGCATCCATTTGAAAAATGGGGCTTAGACTTCATTGGTCTTATAGATCCTAAATCTCAACAAAAGGAATACATCTTGTTATTCACATGTTATCTAACTAAGTGGATAGAGGTGAAGGAATTTCCAAGTCATAAAAGCAACAAAGTAACCAAGTTTCTCTATGATCACATCTTCACAAGATATGGTGTCCCAAGGGAAATTATTAATGATCAAGGTACACACTTTACTGCTGATGTAATTTCTGATCTAGCTAAAGGATATGAAATCAGTCATTGGAATTCTACACCATATGATCCCCAATCCAATGTCCAAGTAGAGGTGAAAAACAAGGAGATAGAAATTATCTTGAAAAAAAATTGCACTCCATAGGAAATATTGGTCAGAAAGACTTCCATAGGCATTATGGGCATTCAACACAATGTGGAAGACAAAAATGGCTTCACACCATTCAAGATTTTGTATGGTAAGATTGTTTTTCTCCCTATTGAATTTGAGCACAAGACATTAAGGATTGCACTAGAGTTAGACATAGACTTATTTGAAACTCAAAGGTAGAGGATTCTCCAACTCAATGAGTTGGATGAAATGAGAAGATAGGTTGTACATAATATAGAGGTAGTGCAAAAGCAAATGATCAAATGGCATGATAAGTACATCAAGACAAGATAATTTCAAGATCTTATTTTACTCAAAGTATAAGGACCACATGGGAAAACTCAGGACACAGTGGTTAGGTCCATATGAGATTGAGATAATATTTTCTAATGGAACTGTAAAACTCACAACCATAGATCCTGTGAGGTTCAAGCTGTTATTTAATGGTCATAGGTTGAGGTTGTATAAGAATCCAACTGATAGGAGAACCTTCATGCATTATTTCAAAGGAGGAAAAACAAGATGGAGATAAGAACATCAGAGTCAAGATCAAAAGTTGAGCCTGTTGGTTCATCTTCTGAAATTTATGAGGATTCATATATTTCATTGGCCTTAGTATATTCAACTTGTTGAATACTCCAAGGGTGAGTAAAAGTGTTTTGATCAGCCCTCTTGGTGATCATCAGTACTAAGATAACATTTTATTTTCTTATAATTTCTCTTTTGCGGGATTTATGTATGATTGTAAGAGTGCAAAGTCTCGACATAGGAGATGACATAAAGACTAGATGTTCTGCTTACAACAACATGCAAAGCAAAGCTCTATTTTTTTTTCATGATTTTTGTAACTCATGATTATATGAAGTAAATAACAGATATCTACATATGTAAGTGGCAATTGAGATAGCTGGTATCCTAATAATTCATCATTCCCACTTTGGGAATTAACCGATTTAAGTAAGGATCCTATGATAGAAATGCCACATATACTGCAGTAATCACAACCGTATCCGCAACATCATAGAAAATCATCATGCAAGTAAGGGCACAATTACCACAAATCATGCTTGCAATAAGTGCACTCCTACCACTTTATTAAAGTATGATTAGTATGATTATTGTTAATTAGTATTTATGCCACGCTATCATGTCGATTAATTACATTTATACACTGCCGCCCTTTAAGCTGTGAGGTGTCATTACATTTCATCCCACTTTTTCATGCCACTTTACCTCACATGCTTGCTGCAATAAAATCAATTAAATGTATTTTCCTTTGTTGTGTTACGTGTGCGTCGATCTCAAAATTCAAAAACAAGGTACTCAAACAATCCCCATAGTTAAATTTTTGCATCATTCCTCCAAAACTACGTAATTACACTACCATATCCTAAAGAAGCTGCATAATTGAAAAATGGGGCATGACTTAATCCACCCCGATCCCATAGAGCACTCCCAAATTCGCAACCAACCAAAATTTTTGTAATATTTCCAAAATAGTGGATGGTTGGATTACATTAGCAAATTCTATGGTTTTAATGAGTCTATGGTCGAAGAATTTGTTGCTACACTCAAATATGGTGAAGCTAAAATCAAGGGCTTATCGGTGAAAGTGAATGATGACATCTTGGCTACAAGAATGATGGAATTCTGCACAAGGTGAACCCTTTCCTAAGAAAGCCAATCCAGAGGTAGCTAAATGAGACTTCATTGATGAGGATGATGTCTTCATCAATGATCACCAAGGTACATACATAACCTCTCTCAAACCTCTCTAGGCTGAAATTGTAAACTATATTATTAATTATTTTACCTGTGAAGGTAGGTATTCTAGACTAAACATAGTCCACTTCAAATTACTCAATCATCTAAAGAATAATAGGCATGTCAATGTGCCTAATTTATTAAATGAGATCTTGAAAAAGATGAGTAAGGAAGCATAAAGAGAAAGGTTAACACTTTCACACCACTACCTTGTTACTCTGGTTATAAAACACACCCTATAAAGTGAATACCCTGATATAAGTTGGGGTGATTTTTCAAGAGCTAAGCACATTTATGAATTACAATTTACTGGAATTAGAAGGAAGAAAAGGAGTACAATAATTTCTTCCACACCACAAAATTTGAACCTTCAACATCAACTTCCCATCCTAAAGAAACTCTTATTTCTAAAAATTTTCCATTCTCTTGAACCAAACCTTGAGCCAATATCACCTGAGAGAATATTTAGCACCGTAACCCTCCTAAAAATTTCTACCCCTGAGTCATCTTCTTCTAAAGATAAAAGGAAATCTTCTAGAACCACTTCTACACCATTAAGGCATTCACACAAAGCTAAAAACTAGAAGTTCAAAAACATCCCAACCAACAAAACCCCATACTATATCACTTGACAGTGATATGGAAGTTGTAGAGGAGAACATTGAGGTCATACCAATGGATATTGCGCATGGAGAAACAGATGAGGTTATGGAGGGGAGAAAAGGAGAAGAAGGTGATGGAGAAATTATATAGGAATTCCCTGAAGAGTACATGGAGGAACATGTAGAGGCATTTCATGTTGATGTGATTCATAGAGAGAATCAAGGAGAAGAAGATGAAAAGGAAATCTGGGGAGATGGCTCCAGCAGCCAAGAGTGATGAGGAGAAGATAAAAGAAGGAAATGACCAAACATTACTGGAAATACAAGATAATGAAAGAGAAATTGGGAAGATATGACCCAAGTTTTTGAGCAAGTTATTGAACACATTGTCCATGGATTTGAAAAGGAGCAGATTTATGAGGAAACCAAGACAATATAGTAGCATGTTCCTATAGTTACTAATGAACTAATTGAGATAGTACTAGGTAAGACACCACCATTTTTGCCACATGTTAGCATGTAGCATTCGTATATAGCCCCATTATAGCCCAAAAATTGTTATTCAATAAGTTGTAAAATATGTTGTCAAACCAATTTGTATGAACATGACAACACAAAAAATGTTGCTGGAATACTGGGTCTATCATTTTGAAACCTATGTTAATAGGTTAAAAGGAAAATGGGAGAGAAAAGGAAGAACTTATCTTCCAACACCAACAAGACATGGAGGAAAAAGAACGAGAAATTAAGGCAAAATATAAAGATATTTAAAGGCTAAAGAAGAAGTAGGAAGAAATACTTAAAGTAGCCTATGAGATATTCATACACAGGCCTCCTTCCAATGTCAATGCCATTTTATTAAAAGAAAATATTTTACAACTCAATCTTACCTATATTAATTTTGATATTCCATTTGACATTACTGTAGTTAGGAGCTTCTTTAGATTATATCTAAAAATGCCTCATGAAATTTAGCTCATGTTGTGTGAATTATACATGTACAATTATTTCCTTGATTACGATAGGGATTTTATTATAGTACTCTACATTAGAGATGTTCCAGTTAGAGAACTTTGTTCTTATTTTCTCAATGAATTAGACGGAGAAATAGATGGAAGATTGAAAGTACTTGGAAAAGGTACAACCACTGATGATCAGGGTAGAAGCTAATAATATTAAGGTAGTTATTGAAGAATATGGAAAGTATATGGAGAACAAGACAATCAAAAATAGGGTATGGAAAATGTAGAAATAATCTCATGAGGAAATCAAGGACAAGATTAAGTACAATGCAAGAGAGATAGTATATGCTTGTAGGATGCGCTGGAAAGAGATGTCCCCTGAGATGTAAAAGAAATAAATGCACTCTTATCATAATATCATTCCAACCTTGAGAAGATTGAATGCATATATTGATGTTTCTGTTGCATGTGCAAAAACTTGGTTTCCAATTGGCTATCACCCACCAATATTCCACTTTCCTATACCACATTGGTCTGGTAATCAGCCCTTGGATGAATTATACAGGAAAAATTCATGAATAGGTACAAGATGAATGGAGGATACTTCTTCACAGATCCTGAAGGGATAGCTACTCCAGTTGATTTCAAATGCTTATGTAGCACCATTTAAGAGGAACCTAAGAAACCTGAAGAACCTCAGAAACCTAAAGCACCTAAGCAACCTGAATGAGGAAATTCAAGGAGTTAAGTCTGGGGGTGTGATGATTTATTTAATTCCCTTTCTAAATAACTCATCTTCTATAATTTTTTGAGCCATTTTTAGCCTCGCACTTGTATTCTCCTATTATACTACTCAGGCATTTCATTATAACCTAAACTTATGGCATGAAAATTAATTAATATAGTTATTACTAGATGAATTTATTTTTTGGTATTTTGAACAACCATTTTTCTCTTGATCACAATAAGGTGTTTAAATGATGCTTTGTATGATGCCAACCTTATTTGCAAGAAAAAATTTATATGCATTAAATCACATGCAATCCAAAGAAATTTTCTACAAAGAAAGCGTCCACAGCCAAAGGAGGTTCAACATATGAAAGAAGTCATGATCCTAAGAATCTCATTGGACATGGACATCACAATTGATTTTACATGTGTCGATGGAAGAAGTAATTATAATTAAAACATGATAACTAGGAGATGACTCAACTCCAACATCTGATTATGCATTGCAACTTAACAAGGAACTAACTGATTAAATTCATGATTTAGGAATTGATTGATCAAATTGATCAGTTATTTAAGTTATGTGATTGACATGTAAACACTTGTTGATTAATTCTATGCATGCATCTAGTCTTGATTATTTGGTTGAGATATTTTACTTGATCTTATTCGAACTCCTAGTCGAACTTTGTTTCTTCATGCTTCGATGTAATGAGATGTATAAAAAAGAAAAGGATTAATGTTGAAGATATAATTAGTTAATGTATGTAGATCTAGATAGATATTAGAGAGTAGTAGATACATAGAATATAGAGGTTTTTGTATTCCCAATTGTAATCTTCATGCCAATATAATAAAATTATGAGTTTTGTTTAGTAGTTGTAGTCACAAGCCTTAGGAGGGATTAACACCCAAGGAAGGGCCCACTTGTGGTTTGTTATCCCCCTCCATAGTTTGTTGATTTGATTTATTGCATGATTATATTAGCAGCAATTCATTTCTTTATCTACATTCTGAGTTTACATGCTTTACCTTAGTCATAGTATTTGATTTCAATCTAAATTTAGTTTGTTTCCAAGAATTGTTATTTCCCAAATTGTAGTGACAAAATTTTACTTCTTTATCTCGTAAATTCCTCGTAACTATACATACAACATTGACACTATTAAAATTATACATCCCTTGGTTTGATAATTAAATGACTTTAGATTAATGAAAAACATACTAATTTTCGTGAGCTAATTTACACCACCAAAAAAATGCCTCTATAACCATGGCATCATCCATGACCATGGGAACTACCCGATCATATTACCCCATTGGCCCCTCCTCATCGGCGATGGCACGAATCAATATAAATATTGGTAACAACATATCCACGTATATTTCATCACACCTATAAGTCATAAATCGCATCCGAATATCATAAACCAAAGGTAAATTGTCACATAAGGTGACTAAATCTAATCATCTCCCACTCTTCGATCATTGACCCGCACCCACATATCCTGTTGGGTGGCAAGAAGATCACCCTCATCTCCCTACCATACTATAAACTCAATATATGGTCTTCATCTCACATCATTAGCATTTAATCTAGCAAGGAGTTGTCAATAGTGCTCCTCACCACATACTGTCCTACCTACCCTCGATTCGATAACCATTAGAAAAATCCAACCTGTCTCATCTAACACCGCTAAACCTCCCCATGGTAAACCCCTAGGCCAAGCCACTACAATGTTCTCATATGACTAGAACTTTAATAAGAAGCAAATATCAATCCCATACCTCTTCCTATACTTCACACCCATGACTCCCTATAAGTCTAAGAAAGTAACACAGGGGCCCGTGAAAAAATGCTCATCTTCTCCATCATATCAGCTAATACATCGGTCATCATCTATGGAAACCAACCACCAAGTAGAGTCGGGAAAATCATAACATCTTATCCAAATAATCATGAAGGTAGTCAAAGCGTGACCCTCTATCTCAAAGCTATATAAATCCCTATATAAAAATGCCCCTAATTAGAATTCCACCCAATCAAAGATCATCACTATATAACCTCCTTATCACTCCAAAGGCTATTCGCCTCATCAATCAAGTAAATCCCCTCCCCCTACATAAGAAACCTCATAATCCTATGTATTTCCTCCAGCGTGATGTTCATCTCACTCGTCAGAGCAAAAAATGTACAAGTAATGGGATCCCATCTCTCCAATAATGCAAGCAATAACCCTCATTTCCTGTGGATCCACCTATAATGGTGCATCACACCCAAAACAACATCCTCCATATGAACCCGGTCATCATCTTATGAAGATTCTCACACATCCTCCATAATCAAGAGAATCATGTCTCGGAGAGTCAATTTGTCCTCGTGCATGCATCCATTACAACATTGTTTAGTCAAAATTTCATCAAAATTACATAATCAAAACCAAATCATAGTAGTCATTAGTGATTCCCCATAATCACTACAATTTCAACCCAATCACATGTGATTATCCAAAATTTACAAATGATTCCGTTGTCTTAACATATGTACCCTTACACGGGCATAAAAATTAAAAATTTGAAAAACAAACAAAAAACAAAAAAAGTCAAAAAATGGCACTTATCTCTCCTAAGATGGGCCTCCTTTTCCTCCTCGATCCATCATAAGCCTCCATCTTTCACTTATCTCTCAAAATGCACTAAACTAGAGCTCCAATTCTCTTAATGTGCATGGAAAAATTAAATTTACCATGGTAAATATCACTATTTATATGGCCCGACTTTTCCCCCTAGTGATGTAGCCTAGAATTTACTAGTAAGATCCCTGTGCGCTGGCACGGCACATCACTCACTCCTAGACCGAGCGCTCACTGAAGCGTGTAGATGTACCAGTCCCTCTTTAGGGTTGTTGTTGCAAGATGTTAGCATGATGAAGACTTAATACATACATATCCATTATTAATACATCATTCTACAAAGCATGCCAAATCTATATCTAAGGAAGAATAGACTTAAGTATTAACCATGATGAAATCAAGAACATACAAGATCCAATTACACACAGAATTAACACTTAGATTTAGTCAATATCCTCCATTATATTAAATATGACAATTACATAGAAGCTTCTTACAGTAATGGCATTCTATGCCCATATGTGCACAGATATGATACAATAATCTAGTCTTACACACATACATACATACATATATCTATCTCCCTCTTCTACTACGTAGTTCACTACATATTTATAAGGGTGGGGACTTTCCCTTCACCACTTATCCAATCCCAAAATAGGTCACATGTTATTATTAGCCACGCACCATTTACAACCATAGCCCCACATGTAAGTGTGCTAACAATAGAATTCCTTTAGTTAACTGATAGTGATAAACCTATTCTTAGTCTCGCATCCATGTAAAGTGCTTTACGTCGATCCTCCAAAAATAGCCAATGTGGCAAGCAAGTCTCTGCCTTGTTTGTGTGCTCTGCACGCCATCTCTAAAAATAAATCCTCATGTGTGAAAATGGCTAAGTCCGAAATCTAAACTTATCCTCCGTGCGTGTGTTTCCCTTATCCGTTCATGCCTTTGAACATGCCCTACTTTCTCAGGCGGATCTCTTGTGTGCCTTCTATTAAGTATTCTCTATTTAATAGCTGAAATCACCAACAATTCCTTCAATCACCAATGATTTCTTAAAATCACCAAAGAATTCAGTTTAAATTATCAAAACACGCCTTTGAAACATCCAAGTCATTTGAAAGATATCATACTCATCCAAATGGCACATGTTTCTAGCATGTCCCTCCTTTTGAGGGCCCTGAACCTTTGCAAACACCAAGAAACCAACCAATCCAATCAAAGACTACCTTGATTATGCAAAGAAAGCCACCAAAATCTAGCCTCTATCAACAATCCATCTCGGATTTGCTTTGCAACTCTTAGCACTGGTAAGCCTTATGTTTATAGGACACAAGCCCATTAGTTCCCCTATCACTTGGCTCCCTGGTCTCAAAATCCCACCTTTGCAACCATATCTTCTCTCTATGAATCATATGTTTATAGGACATGAACCCTTTGGTTCCCCTATCATTTGACTCCATGGTAGCACCAATATTGTTTCTATACCTCGTCATGGGGAAACTCAAAAAGAAACATGCACGTTAATGAATTTGAATCGGTTTTACACAAAGAAACAAAAATGATTTCTACTAAATTATTCACCCAACATATTACAATTATATAGGAGATTATTTCCTATATTTATGGAGATATGATCTCCTCCAGAATATCCTATATACGTGTGTGGTTACAACCACCAAAATTCACATATAACCAATTTATAATAACATTATTGTTATAAAACAATAATATAACAACCTAACCACTAAACATAATATTTACCAATCCATAAATATCATATAGTAAATACTAATTTCCTAACATTCCCCCTTAGTATTTACATGGTACAACATATCTCATTCTTTGATCAGCGTGCCACCTCATTATGCTCATTATAAACTCCTCAACTATGCAAAGCATTGGGTTTGCACAAAACTCGTACATGTGCCAACGTACATTTCTACCACATCGATGGTTTTCTTCGTCTTCTACCAACAACCTTACCCAATTGGTTTTGCAGGTGTACAAATAACCTTTCACAATTAGTTTTACAGGTTCACCAAAAACCTTACAAAATTGGTTTTACAGGTTCACCAAAAACCTTACACAATTGGTTTTCCTGGTTTACCAAAACCTTCACATCATGATTGCTACAATACATTTTGATCAATATTCTACAATGTTTCTACAAAAGGTAATTATGTAGGGATATCTACTCACATTATTTCACACCACAGGAACTCGTAACTTTGAAGCACACTCAAAAACTAAAATGAATAAAAGAGGTACACTGAAAAATGAATCACGCCACAACACACAACTGAAACTAAAACACACCACAAAATGACACCACATCGATGCGCGGCCCCATCACTAGCAATCGGGAAGAGGACATTGGTTGTCATCCTTCCTCCTGTGCCTCCATCCTCTAGTATATTTGCTACTAGCTCAACGGAATATTGCTTTCAGGATCATTTGAAAATGCCCCCGCTCAAGTTCAACTGGGACGTCGGATTCCACTGAAAATGCGTCCAACTAAAAGTGACGTAATTTTGTTTTACTTTTACAATATTTGAAAATGACACTTTTGACTAAGACTAGAAGACTTGAGTGGAAATTCAATATGTGAACTTGAAAATGACATTGAATATGAATTTTTAACTTGATAACTACAAAGACACAAATATACTTCACCCAACAACTTTGACTCGAGACAATAATTAAACACCTTTTACAACTGAAATCGATACTAAGTATAGCAGTATGAAAAGAGGAATGAAAAGTAATATTTATTTACTTTTTAATACTAACTCAACTCACCACTTTGATTTATAATAATAATTCTTGCTAATCAAGAATTAACGTTGAACAAATAAAAACAAATACCAGGTTTTTGGCTTCGCAATTTTCTTGCAAGTTCAAAGACGATGACAAAATTTCGATTGGAAGAGACCTTGGATGCCGTAGTCTGAGTTGGATCTGCCAATGCCAGGTCAATTTGTGGTAGTTTTGAGATGGGGATTAAATAATAAGTATTAGTTCTCAAAGAACTTTTCCAAGCAATAAAAACAAACTCCACTCACAGATGCAAATGCTCAGATCTGGATTCGGTATAGAGACCTGAGGTGTAACCATGATGAAAATCTAACGAAAAACTGTGGCAAGTTGGAACAAAATTCACCTAGGACTCATCGAACGCCGAATTTCCTGACGCAGATCGAAGATAATACAAACACTGACCAATACAAAGTAATAAATAAGTGTCAATTCAAGAATCTAGAGACACACTATATGATGAATATCGATGCAGGAAGCCGTGAACAAGATCTGAACGCTTCCGCAGACCGTGATGGCTCTAAATTTTATTTAGAATAATAGCACCTCCTTCTGACGTCTTCACCTAGAATATCTCCTTTGGAATACTACAGTTGCATTCTTCTCATAGCCGATACTGCTAAGTATGACGTCTATTGAATTAGATAGTCGGTGAATGGTATACATGGCGCACAGGATGGATAAAATATTATATGTCAATTCAATATCCACTCAAGCTACTGACCCTTCCCAAATATTTGTACTATACCCATCCAAGGATGCACGATAGAGAACATATTGGTTCTTAGAAATGACCATGCTCAGGGAAAAACAACACAATTGATCTATACTTGAGATGGAATATTCTAATCTACAACAGATTTCCATAACGAGATTTCATAATTGGGGCATTAAAAACTCTTAATCTGCCCCAATATTTATTTCATTTCTCCACCCAATATTTATTTCATTTCTCCATGTAACCTCACACATATGATCACTCTGATACCAAATAATGAATTTGGATCATTTTTACACAAAGAAACAAAAATGATTTCTACTCAATTATTCACCCAACATTTACAATTATATAAGAGAGTATTTCCTATATTTATGGAGATATGATCTCCTCCGAGAATCTCCTATATACATGTCTATTTACAACCACCACAATTCACGTATAACCAAATATTTATAATAAAATTATTGTTATAAAACAATAGTATAACAACCTAACCACTAACCATAATCACCCCCAATTTGAAGGGGGTTCACCCATCTATGCACAAAGAAAATCTCAAACCGTTTTTGTCGAGCAATTTTTCCTTCACAAACCACTGACAAAATGAGACAAATGTAGATACCAACTTTTTGTCACCCACCTATGCACATTAATTTTATCACTTTAAACCTATATAATTTATTCTAACTCACTCTGTAAAATTATTATTCACCCTTGGTAAATCATATTTACTCTTATAAATTTACTATAACTCCCCTAAAACCTCCTAAACCATCTTCAAACCTATCATATCCTTTTTCATCATAACCTCCTAGCCTCTTGACCTCACTTAACCTCTTCCCCTAACAACTTTCCCTCATCCCATACCCGAAAAATCTTGTTTTGGAAGTGGTTGAAACCACTTCCAAATGCCCTCTTCTAAATTTCCCGGATCTTGACGATTCCAAAAATTGACCACAATTATAAATAGGAGTTCGAACTCCTATTTCAGGATCTTATAATACCTTTTATATGACCGTTCATCTTTATTCCCAAGCCAACGGTAAATCCCCACCGCTCTATTTTTCACCAAGTCCTATGACGAAGCTCTACTACTCCTAGAGCCATGACACATTGGTTTTGGATCCATAAGTCTTTCAACCATAAGACAATCAAAAATCAAAGTTATTAGATCAACCAGCGTTTGTGAACCTTCTATAATTTTTTCCACACTGCAAGGTAATCTTCCATTTGTTTATCATTGATCTTATCTCATAACAAGTACAAAAATACGCTTTAAGCCTTTGTTTTCATCAATTTATCATTTTTTAGAAAATCAATATTTTTACAGAAATCACCTATGATTCATCTAAATCTTTAGTGATTAATTTGAATCACATACAACTTATGTCAATTATATTTCTTTATCATATTTTTGCATTTCATTGGTAATTATTTGTACTCCTAGATTTAACTTGTCTGTTGCAAGTATGTCTCTATTGTAGATGACTGTTCCAAGTCAATCTCACCGATCAAAAGCATCTAAGATCTTTGATTTTCCAACAACCCTTTGTGTGGGAGAATTTTGATATCCTACAAAATCTTACCTTGTACGCCATTACATTCACACCTAACATCGAGGAAATTGAGGAACAAATTGAATTCCTCCATGAAATCCAACAAGTAATTATGACTAATAGTATGACTACTTTGAAGATGTCTAGATTGTCACCACTTTAGCCTGGGCCACCTATGAAGTGAAACAAGATCTTCCTTTTCACCTTGAGTTTTAGCTTCCATCCTTGTCATTATCATTTCTTATCTTATCATTATTATCAACTCACTTAATTGTATCAAACGAGTGACATCCTCAAGGAAGTCCCTTTATATTCCGAATCATCCTTTATCGAGTAGCTTTTCATCCTATTTATCTAATATTTCTTGTTTAGTTGTATTTGATTGCAAGTATCTTCACTTGGAAAAAGGAGGAGAGCTTACCCATGTTGTTCACATCCGATCATCCCGAAATTGGACTGTCAAATTGTAGGTATCGCTAAACCCTATCATGTTTTGAGTTTTAGGCATTTTCCGCATTTGATAACATAGACTTGAAATATGTGTAATACAATTCCCAAAAGGGGGTGGTAGGAATTTCTTCAAGGGTAATAATTTTAAATGTCCCATTTTTTTGAAATTGGTCAAATTTCCAATGTTTGGTATCACTTTGTTCACCTTATAGATAACCCTTAGGAATTTAAACATAACACATTGGTAGGTAGATGATGTGACTACATGTATGCGGTGTGTCCATCTTTGACCTAGGAAAATATTATAATACAAATTAAAATTAAATACCATGAATTTGATGTGAATGGTATGAGGAGGCACAATGATAAGAATCCAAATATAACCCATATGAGGCATCTTTCTACTATCATATCTTTGCAAGGAATGATAATAATATTGTTCCAAGCCGCAATCTCGATGCTAATAGCACATCACATTAGATTTGCAAAGAAGAAGAGCTAAAATACCATATATGGAAATCCATCATAATCCATAATGTTCAATACATTACAATAGAATGACTTGAATTATTTAATAAGAAAGATGTACATATAGGAGGAGGGAAGTGCAACTACTACCTAAATCAATGGTGAAGAACTCCCACTAACTGATATTGGTAGTTAAGTTAACTCCAAAAGACTAGTAAGCTAACTCCACACAACTAGTACACCTAAGCAAGCTAACCCAACAAGTGTAGGGCTAACACAAGTGTAAGAATTATCCTAATAAATAAATAAAAGGATAAATAATAACCTACACTAACACCCTCCCGTAAGCATAGCTTAGGTGGGTGGAAAAGAAGGTGGGTCCCGCAACAATGCCTGATGAGGTACCCACATACAACAATTGGAAAAAATGGACACCGCAAGGTACCCAAAACCAGTAATAACAAATTAGAGAGAAAAATCCTGTTGCAAGATATCCTCAGAAGCTCGACTCTAAAAACTCATACAATCTTTGAAGAAGTGTCGCTCGATCATATAATTCAAAAACAACCGACACTGGGCTTCACCAGAATAGCTCCATGCAAGGAGACTATCAATGGAGTGATGTCGAAAATTAAAAAAAAAAAAATCAAACATAATTTGATCAACTGCTACAAATAGGTGTGCCACGATCCAAGAACAACCAAGGCAACAAGGAGGACACAAGATCCAAATAAATAGGAGTGTCATGATCCAAGAAAAGCCAAGGTAACAAGGTAAGGACACGAAACCCGAAGAAGCAGTATCAACACCACACCCTCCCATACTGCAAAATGGGTAGAGTGACACCATAGATATGTATGAGTTGTCAAAATCAACTATTTGAACACTGACAAACTAACACTGGGCTCCACCAAAATAGCTCCCCATAGGAGGAGAGATCACAACATGCAAAAAAAAAGTGTTGAAAATATAGATCCAAAAAATCTCAACATACAAGAGAGATATAAATGTATACACCCATAGATACAAGAATGCAACACCCAAAATTTTAGGACGTCGGGCTCAATCAAAATTACGTCCACAAGTGATCATAACACCCTCCCAAATTTGGCACTTTATAATTGAGTACATGTAAATATTACAATGAGTAATAGTACCTTATAAATTTTAAATATGTGTATAAAAATTTCACCAATGCATAGATCTCGAAAAAATACACAATTTCAAAAAAAAATCACCTTAATCTAAGCTACGGATCAAAAGTTATGAGCTCTACAAGGTTTTGTTATTAAAATAATATTTTAATGCTGATCTTTTAAAAGGCACACGTGACACCCAAATGTCCAAAGGGTAAAAGAGTGCATCCACACGATACATGCTTACGACCAAAGGATAAAATCCTGTGCCCAAAACCTAAAATGTCCAGAGGGTACACGCCAATATCTAATGGATAAAAGAATGCACCCAGAGGGTACCGATCTGTGTCTAGTGGATAAAAGATTGCATCCAAAATAGAAATATCCAGAGGGTAAAAGAATGCATCCAGAAGGTACGTGCTTATATCCAATAGATAAAATAATACACCCATGGGGTACAGATCTGTGTCCATTGGATAAAAGATCGCATCCAAAACTGAAATATCCAGAGAGTAAAAGGATGCATCCAGGAAGGTATTTGCTTATATCCAATGGATAAAAGAATGCACTCGAGAGGGCAGATTTGCATTAAGTGGATAAAAGACTGCATCCAAAACTAAAATATCCAGAGGGTAAAATAATGCATTCGAAAGGTACACGCCTATATCCAATGGATAAAAGAATGCACCTAGAGGGTACAGATCTGCGTCCAATGGATAAAAGACTACATCCAAAACCGAAATATCCAGAGAGTAAAAGAATGCATCGGAAGGTACATGCTTATATCTAATGGATAAAAGAATGCACCCAGAGGGTACAGATCTACGTCCAGTGGATAAAAGACTGCATCCAAAACTGAAATACCCAGAGGGTAAAAGAATGCATCCAGAAGGTACACGCTTATATCCAATGGATAAAAGAATGCACCCAGATTTGACTATCTCAAAACATGGTCGAGTTTACAATCGATTCTAGGGTTTTGAAACCTTCTAAATCCAATGCCACACTCTATTTTGCATAAAAATGCATGCTGCAAAAAATTGCTAACAAATTCCAAATACATGAAAAAATAAACCCTTGCTTGCAAAGAAAAACTTACTAGATGTCTACATCATCTATCGCTCTGATACCATGAAAGGAATGATAAGAATATTTTTCCAAGCCGCGATCTCAGATGATAATAGCACACCACATTAGATTTACAAAACAGAAGAGCTAAAATACCATATATGGAAATCCATCATAATCCATAATGCTCAATACATTACAATAGAATGACTTGAATTATTCAATAAGAAAGATGTACATATAGGAGGAGGGAAGTGTAACTACTACCTAAATCAATGGTGAAGAACTCCCACTAACTGATACTGGTAGTTAAGTTAACTCCAAAAGACTAGTAAGCTAACTCGACATAACTGAGAAGCTAACTCCACACAACTAGTACACCTAAGCAAGCTAACCCAACAAGTGTAGGGCTAACACAAGTGTAAGAATTATCCTAATAAATAAATAAAAAGATAAATAATAACCTAAACTAACATATGTTCCATGTGGAATTTATATTGTATATAGAGTAACTGATGTTTTGATGAAGTAAAGATAAGTGACACACAAACTATATCCTTTGTTGATGAGGGGTATTTTGAATTTTTTGTGTCTAATCTAGACTAAGATAAATTGGGGGTCCTTAGTGCAAAATATAACATTGTCAAGAATCATGGAATCGACACGGAATTAGATGCATGAATAACGGTCAATAGATAGGTCATTGGAAATGGATATCTCTTCACATTTTCGCATGATGATTTATTCTAATCTATATAGGGTAGGCTTCACCCCAAAGTACTGCAAAGGGAATGTTCATAGTTAAGAGGAAATTCATAATATGTTCACAATGTTTTGGTGAGGATAGAAGGAGTTAGGAAGAATGGAACTTGACTAGGTACGTGGGAAATATCCACACATGGATCTCAATCTTCATAACTAGTTTATACAATGTTTTTAACCTTTGGGGGTCGGTTTGATTAATTTTGAAGAACATGGACTAGTAGAAGGTTCCCAGAATTTTATTTCAGCTATTTTCTTGGTGGGATCATCTATGGTAGAAGTGATACTACATGTGCTAATGGCATAAATATTATTATATGGAAATATGGATGAGATTGGTTGTGCGGGAATGTATACAAAGGGGTTGATGGCATTCACCTAGACTGAGGAATTAGGTAGAGAGGATGTTTCTTGAGGTTTTGGAATGATGAAAAAGGACAACATGATATGAAGAAGGATATGAGGCCTCAATACGGGTGATAATGCACTTAGATCCATTCATTTGGACTACAATTTAGTAGATGCACTAGTATAGGGATACGAGGTATCAACGGTGTGAGTGGATACTTTCTTAGTGTGATTATTATTAGATTTCTCAGGGCTTGGAGTGATCAAGAAGAGGTTCATTATATATCTTAATGTGCGTGTTGGCTTGATGAATTACCTCATGTTGATCACATTGTTGAGATTTGTTTTATTATGTTTTAATAGCTTCATCTAAACTATCCCGATGATGAAATCATGATCAAAAAAATTCCAAGGAGGAAGGTGTAGGAAAAGTAGAAAAGATAATGAAAGTTTTCATAGGATTAACCCCAATTGGCATGCCACAATATAATTTTCTTTCATCATGTCGTTGAGGATGGTAACAAGAGGGGTTTATTATCATGATGAATGAATGAGTTAGACATCATCACGAAATTTCTTACATAGATGTTGGTGATAGTCATATTTAGAATAAGTAGAATATGATTGGGTATTGGATTGGTCAATGTGATGGATTGTCATACTAGAATAAGTACCTTGGGAAAGAGCATACGTGACTCCATCATTTGTGGTATTCTTGTTTCTATATCTCATGAAGACTTGGATTTTCTTAGGATTTTAATTTTTAGATAAGGTTTTTGAAATATTTCATGATCATGAGATTGTCTTGGCGTTTGGACTGCTTGAATGCTTCTTCTAAATATCTAGGATAAAATTATCTAACCTTATATTGATGGTGAGGATATAGTGATCTAAGGAATAGCTAGAATAAGCTTTCAATGGGCATGTTATGTTCATCTCTAGTGGATAAATTATTCCAATTAAAGGCTTGGGTAGATTCATTGTCCATTTTTGTAATTGATCAAGGTATTAATTGTGTTTTTAGGAATATGTGATATTAAATTTCATTGGATGGGGTGATGACCATGATTTTTAGATCAACAATAGAGTTGGCTAGAAGAGTGTAATACCAATCCATGAATCCCCACAAGATTATTAGCTATTATTTTGGTGGAAGTTGTTCTTTACCGACTACTTATAGATATTTCCAAAGGATTTAATGTGCAAATTTGGATCAATAGAACCATTGTAAGTGATGGAGGGAGAGACACTGCCAATGTCCATACCAAAAAATTTAGGCACCATCAGTTCTCTTTAGATATCTTGAAGTGTCTTGTTGCAAATGGGAGGTTGGGAAATTATAACCTCTTTAAGTTCAACTAGAAGTGGAGGAGGTTTCCCTTGATTGGTCATACCACAAGGGATTACTTGGGGTCAATTGGAAATTTGATTCAAGCTAGTTTGGAACTATATGAACTGATTTACAACCATGGTTTTTTTATTGATTTAAGTGATCCATAATTTGTATGATGAGTTGATTAGAATTCAAGTTTGAAGAAGTAGGGGTATGATTAGATGGATCGTATTCTTCTCCTTTAGTAGAAGGCTTAGGGTGGTGTAGGTCAACATCTAATTTCTAGGAAAGTAGGACATTTTTACAACATGGCGGGTGACTCCCCTATGTACTCAAGGAATTGTTGCAGAAATTTTTTTATAGCATGGGTATAATTAGATTCATGAGAATCCTCATGCTCTCCTTCTAATTCAATGTAAAAGATAGGTTCGGGGTACTAGAACTGTTTTGTACTTGGAAAGGTGGAGGTTTATTTTTCTTTGCATTGGATCCTATGACAAGAAATTCTATATAATGTGGAACTATATTAGGGATTCCATGCTCACGATGGTTGTTATCTTGAGATATATTCTTGATTTGCAAAAGTGACTAAATTTCCTAAAAACCATTCCACGGATAATTACATATACTTTTAGGAAATACTTTCTATACATGATTTGCAGATGGTATCATCCATGTGGTTAACTTGTATGGGGCTTGATGGAATTTACACAACTATATTTGTAAATAGGAAAATAACTTTATACCAGATTGGACCTTCAGAAACTTATACATGAGCTAATATCATCTAGACATGAAAGCTTGATTGTGAAAACTAGATCATTCGTATGCGTTAGGGTTACGTATAGGGGTTGATGACATTCATTTAAAATCATAAAAATAAAAGGGATTAAATATGACCTAATTAAAAACAAGGTAAGATTCAAGTTGGGTTCACTAGATTATATGAGTGGTAAAAAGAGTTTCTTGTATGGGTTTCAAATGTAGGGATCCTATATATGACCAACCACATCTTTTAGATACAAATGTGTTCGAGGATCATTAGTGTCATAAACATATAGGATAGTAGTCATAACCCTAGGCTAGATATAGTTTTCCAAGGTCCATAACCAAGATAAAGAGAGTTTTGTACTAGGATTCTAAAATAAAGAGGGAATAACCAAGATGTGGATAAAGCTAAGGGGTTTAATTACAATAATACAATGTGATAAACCAAAGATAACATACATCTAATTTATCTTATAGAAATGAATGGCCAACAATTACAAATACATAAATACAAAATAAGAGACTAAATAGGGTTATAAATACTTACCTGCACCATGTGTTACTATTGATGCATAATCCTCCCCGAGACAACAACACCAAGAGATAATCACTTTGGGTGGAGAAGGGGAATGATCAATAAGAATATCTCTAGTCCTAACTCACTATGCTGACCCAAATACAAAATAGGTAAGTTCCAAGACTCTAAAATCATCTAAGAAGTGCGCAATAGTGTAAGAAAGGTCAAATCATGCACAATTTGTATGTAAGTAAGCATTTGCAAAAGTGGTTGAAATAATAAGAAAGTAATGGGGTATAAATACCAAACATCATCACCCACGAATGATGGTGTCGGCTACAAAAATTCCAAAATATGTGCCATTTCCTATGGGTGATGGCATTGAATTTGGTGGAAACCCTAATATCATGGGCTAAAAATATGAGGAATGTGAGCCATGGAATAAATGGGGATGCATGAAAAAGGTCCATATTGACCAAAAGAAAGGATAATAGTGTGCAATGAGAAGAAACAAGTAGACATAAGGGGGAAATTGGACATAATGAGTTCAATGAGCTAGAAAAGGGAAGAAATGAGGAAATTATGGGGTGATTATGGCTAAAAGAAACATCTCTCGAAGTGTTTGTATCTTTCCACATGACCAAGCCCGATCATACCTCAATCTCGAAGTTCCCTTAAGGCACCCACTCGAAGTATAATGCATCAGCAGCCCCTACATAAAATAAATCATTATCCAGCGTTAAAAATATAGTTTATACATCCTTTTCCATATAATATGGATACTATGTAGATTATACATGATTATCATTTTTCTACAATGCCATATTTAATACATACGCTTCATTTATGTTATGGTTTATTCCCACATTTTATGGAGGCCCTCATCATGAAATTTTTGTGCTACATCCCTTCCTATATGTAGCTAATTTAAAAAATACAAAACATTAAAATAATAATATAATTCAAAATCAATACCTATATCTGACTTGATTGGATAGCTTGTTACTTTACATATGTTGTTTGTCAAATCGGTTTGATAGATGGAATTTTTCTATACTCTTTACACAAATGAATTCATGAGGTATGTTGATCTTGATGAAGGTAATACATAAATTGGTACATGATGACAAGGTTTTCCTAGTTTGTTCCTAATTAACTTGTTCATTTGGGGGCATCTCCTACACTACACAAGTGTTGTTGTTTCATTATAGTTACATTTACTTCCTCATTATGCATAATTAGTTATATCTTTTATATTCTCCCCTACACTAATAGGCATAAATCATGTGTCTTTTGTAGTGTTAAATTATCTTGTTCTATGTAACCTTATCTTATCATTGTTTATTATATGTTTCACTTACTTTATTTATAGATTGCTTTGAATACTTGATTTATTGCCTCGTGACACTTTTTTGTCACATGTTTGTCGATTTATGTTTCTATTATATGTGACATTGTTTGTAGTATGCACTTTATTCTTTTTATTTTACATGTATGCCTTCACTACTATTGTCTCGTGGAACTTCAATGTCTCATGTTTATGGTTTTATGCCTCTTGTATGTGTGGAATTGCTTGTTAACTTGTATGCATGACTAATTTCATACTTTCTTCTCTATATGCAATATGTGTGTATTCATTGTGATTATCTTATAAGAACTTTGTGTTCTTTGAATACATCTCTATGCCTTGATATGAATCTTTTACATAATATTCTTAGTCTCCTTATATGTATTTTCCTTAGTACTTTGTTTCTCTTAAATATGATTTCTATTGTTATTATTTCTTGTGGAATGTTTCTTTCTTTATGTGCCATAGTATCCAAAGCATGTGCACCCCTTGTAGGAATAGGATCCTAATGGTAGCCTTCACGTTAGATCTCCATGTGATCTTATGGAAGTGATTTAATCTAAATCTAGTTAAATCTTATTTCGAGTAACTTATGTAACAAAATATATACAAGTAATTAAGTACAATAATTTTCAAGAAATAAGCATTCAAATATGTAAAATCGTAGGTAAGAAAATGAAAAAGGGATGATAACTTAGTTTATTCCGTGAAATTTCAGAGTGATCAAGATTATCTGAGTGTTGGATATGGCTAGAAATAGTGTCAAAATGGATGGATAAGGGCTCGAGAATGCAATAATGTACTAGAAAATCAATGCCCACAAGAGGATAGAAGAATCCAGGTGTTGGTGATAGCTATGGGCGTTTTTACTGTGCAAATGTTCATGATATGGTCTTTTATGGGTTGGGATATCTTTTCTTATATTCATTTTTTTAGCTTTGGTTTCATTGTTAAGGTTCCAATCGCTCATGTAACCCACAAAATAAACTTTAGTTATTTGCACAAGCTCACAAACACATTAGATTTGAATAAAATATGCAACATGTGAAGTCAAACTAACCTGGGCGGTCACCTAATGATTGAACTTATTACCGAGCATTACACTACATCTTAGAATCCATGTAGTACTTTAGCCTAGGTTTTCCCTCGTTCCAATGATGCCAAGATAGTGGGCTATAACTAGCTTTGATCTAATAATTCAGATGTGTGGTATGGAATTAAACACTCCCCTTCTTTTGCAGTCTATGCAACCCAGAATGCAGTCCCTTTGAATGGTAGTATTAATATGTAGATGTGATATTCCCTCTTGATTTTACATCCATAATAATAGTTAGTATGTTGTGTATATATATGATTCCCTTGCTTTAATTTCGAAACTAGTCACACCAAAGTACGACTAAGAATTCGAGATAAGGATAAGAAAAGAAACAAGGATGACCACAAATGAAAAAATGTGTAAAAATAACGAGGACATGAGAACCCAGAAGGGACATGAGAACTTGGGTGCTAGTGTTCAGAGTAGGCACTAGTTTCCTAAGACCAAAAACAACATATGTGATAAGACAGGATAGATAGGGATCCCTCGCGCCTGATTAGAAGTTCTTACAAAACTAAGAGATGTAAAAGAGAGTCATAATAGAAATCAATCAAAGAACATAGAGGGACAAGGGAAAGTGTCACCAGTGTGTACTTTTCTTACTTAGGATTCATGCATATAAAAACATACTAATGGCATAGTAAAGTGATGATACGTGCATAGTTTTGTGTCTACAACAATTTATCGAGACTTATCGATAAGAATAAACATCATTTATTTCAGCCAACCACTCCATTTATATATATCACATGCCTCAAAATAGGTGGCATTAATTATGGTATATTATACACATATATATGGTATAGACACATTATAGGACTTAGATACAAGTTTTCATAGGGCAGACCCTAAACGAGAACAAACATAGCACGGGGACATAATTTACATTGGTACATAACCGTCCCTATAACAAACATTTCCATCCTAAGGTAAATTCATAGAAAATTGCTTCATTCTTAGATTCTTACATATATTTATAGACTTATGTGTAAGTTCAAATATGGGTGACACAGTTCACAAAAAAATACATGGGGCTTGAATAATTCATTCCTTTTACTACATCAATCAATTATAATTACATGACTATAGTTTTTGGAGGCATGGACATTCTTCTCCTTTACATTATTCAACATTTACAAAATCATACTTGATTATTAAAACTTTCCATAATGGCATGGGCCATCCATTCCCTTTCAAAAATTTCATTATTTACAAAATTTGGCCTAGATCCATCTATAACAAGTATGGTCCATGGGGTTCGAATATATATAGGTGGTTTGATACTTAATAGATTTTTCTTCCTTCCTCTCTATTTTTGTGTGGGAAGATACCAAGATGGATATATACTTTGTACACTTCTCTTCCCTCTTTTTAGGTTTTTGGGAAAAAAACCTATCATACCTCTTTTATTGTTTGGTCTCATGCACTCAACTCATCTCCTAATTTGACTTTTTTTTGGAAAAAAATGAGGTCTCATCACCCCCAATCCTTTAACATCTCCACACAAATCTGAATTCATCAGTATAAAAATAATGGGAAATCCTCGCTCTGCAAAGAGAATAGGTGTATTCCTTTAATGGTTTCCATCTCTTTAATTTACTATGCAAAAATTCAAATTATATACATTTTACATTTGAGTTATAGTTCAATTTATTCTATGGATATTGACTACACTATATGTTACAAGTGTCACCATGGAACTTTACAATGTAAATGAAAGGAAAACAACTATCAAGAAAATACAAATTGTTTGTGCACACTCAAGTATGTTTTTCCTTTAAGTATGTAATTTTCAATTCCACACTTAAAGGGAGATAAAATGTATACACTCAATTTTGGTAATTTTTCCTTTCACAATGACAAGTTTGGATTTTTTCCTATGCTAAGATAAATTCTCACATTCTTAGCTACATTGATACATCGTCCTCTCTATTGTGGCTTATTAATCTATTCACATTACTCTATCATTCAATCATGAAATATTAAAGAGTACAAAATAGGAATTTATCCCAATGTATCATTCCTAAAATTCATCTTTGTCATCATCAATTACCTCTATAGAATCGTATAGTGTGGGATCATATGATATTGTGGTATGGTTTGACATATACGGTCTCATCCTCCCTATACTAATGATTCTTTTTTATTAATATATATATATATATATATATATATATATATATATATATATATATATATATATATGTACTTCATTTGATATCGCTAGGTTGACCTTAGTGTGACATCTAACCTACGAAATCCTATATAAGCAAGTCAAATGTACTTCATAACTCATTGTGAATTCTCAAGCACTCCTATTGAAAAATATCAACACTAAATCAGTCAAGGCTCTCAAAAATTTTCCTAGAGAAATTTCACATCCTTTAGATCATCAATGCATAGGTTTGAAGAATTCAAACTTGGTTCAAGATTCTAGCTTCCTTCATTTCCAAGCATTGAAAATTCGTAGATCTTTGTCTTAGAAAGAATAAGTGTAGACACCTAAAATTAGCACCGTTAATTCCCATATCCACATTCTCTTAAGTCTCCACATTATCACATCAATATTATCATCTTTAATCCTCTATCCTAAGTCTTATTTCTCCACATTATATTTACTCCCCGAATATCATTCTACAACTATAAAATCCTATTTTACTCCTCTTAAAACCACCCAAACCACTTAGAAACCAAAATCAAATAAATCCAAAACAAAACAAACTTCTCAACCATTTCATAACCCCTTACCTATATAACCTCTTTCCAACACCCATCCTTCATAAAAAAACCAAAAATCTCAATTTAGGAAGTAGTTTCGACCTTTTGCCCGTAAAACCCGAGTCATCGGTGATCCTACCAACCATTGATGATTATCTTAGGTCTATGATGACCCTATATAAATGAGTTTCAGGCCTCCATTCGAGGTTAACTTTAGGTTTCTTAATTCCAAGCCAACTTTGCCTCTCTTTGATACTTCACATTACATTCTCTTTGACAATAGCCCTATCACGGAGAAAGAGATCATCATAACAGCAATCAAGACATCAATAATTTTAATGAATTCCAATCACATGTCTAGAAATCAGCTTAGTAATCTTATTCTCTCGAGTAATATCATCTTCTAGTCTTCATTTATCAAATTATACAAGGTAAGTGCCTTTCCTTCGCATAATTATCTTGTTTACTCATCATTTACAAGCTTTAATCCACTTTATCTCGTATTTTAGCTTCCTACACATTTCCATAGTAATCATCGGTGATTATGTTAATTGTCATTGATTTCCCTTAATCACCGATGATCCATGTTTGTCAAATCATCTAACCCCTAAGCTTTCCCTTCGACATCTAGATTTCAACATTAATTACCACTCGACTGCGTAATATTTTGTCTAGTCATATCAAGCTCCTTTGAGCCATATTTAGCTCTCTATCGTTATTGCTTATGTTAAAATATAATATACTAGCCTAATTTAATGCAAGTTTGCAGTAAATAAATGAATACCGAAATAATACCCAAGAAATATAAGCTAGAAAATATGAAACCCTAATGTGCAAAGAGGGTTAGGAGAGCCTTAGCTGATTTGCAAAGGTTGCTTTAGAATGTGTGTTGAGCATGGAAAATTGACTAAGTCCCTGAGAATAGAGGTTAGTGCGTGCATAAGAAGCATTACAAGAGAAATGTGCAATAGGTCACCCAAGTGAGAAGGACACAATTTGTGCACTAGAGTTGGATTGGAATGCATGCAAGGGGAAGAATGGACAAACATGACACTTAGTTGATTTTGGGGCATGATGCTAAGTATAGAGATGGCGTAGGCAACACACAAGAGAAGAATCCATGCAGGAGGTGTCTATTTTTGGAGTAGGGAACTAGCAGTTCGAACTGAAGTATGAAGACTTGGAGGCCACACAAGGCTATTTTAGGACAAGTAGAAGGAAAAGCGTCATGCAGTTCTTTGAGATAATAATAGAGGTAGAACTGAAGTTATCTATAGATGATTTATTGTTAGAAGAGATTGAATGCTCTTTGGTTATTCTTGTAAGTGGTGCATGGATATCCTTATCATGCATCCTATTTTGAAGGTGCATAGGCGGTGAACAGAAATTCCCCACCCCTTTATATATGTATGTATTTATTTTGCACGATTTAGGGATCCGTGTTTTGTAAAGAGTTATGTTGTTGGTTTATTAGTGCGTATGAATTATGGTGACACTACTATATATGTATTCAACTTTTGTGTTTTATAGTAATTATTACAATCAGATATTTGTGGCTGGATATTGGTTGTTGGCATATATGTGACTCATTTTTGTATGGTAAACCTAATCTTAATTATTGTATAAGTTATTATTGCATATGGTTATGATCTAGATATGTTTATGGTTTATTACTACATTGTTATTATGGATATGGAATATATCTATGTGTGTTCTCATCATGCCAACTCTTTGGAAAAGCTTCCATAAAAGAGGGACCTGGTACCCTTGCGCACTTTGGGTGAGCACTTAGTTCTAGCTAAGTGATGTGCTAACACGCCTTGGGTTGTTTGGTAAAATAAAAGACTACATTTTTGTTTCATTGACATGACCTCTTTTCAAAAAAATTAAGGATGTTGCATGATGAAGACATATCAGTTGACTTTGGACAACATTGAGGATTGGTTAGAGAATTCAGAGGAAACGTATGCTCAAAAATTTAACACTGGATCTAAATTTGATGGATGCATGTGGTTTGATCAAATCTATATCATGATCTCTATAAGATGTTGTTTTTTTGTTTCCCTATAGAGTTATACGAGTGGCTTCTAGCATACACATCAAAGATAAATTAGAGTTATAGAGTGCTTTTTGGACACATGAAGAATTCCAAGCTCTACATGATGTAGATATAACTTGGACATGCACTGTAGATCATTACTAGAGTTGTGTTTTGAATAGATACATTTTAGAATACATAGTTTCTACTTATTCCTATCTACAGGTTGTTGAGTTCTAGTTCTTACGGGAACCTAGAGGATCTTATTTGTGTGTTATCCCTTTAGTGATTAAGATATTGATCGTGACCCTCAATTTGGAACACCATCATATGGCTAGATAAACCCCACCACACATGGGGGTAGGATCAGGTGTGGTGAAAGATGGCGGACCTAGCAGCAGAAAGGCAGAGAGAATAAATGTGGCTTAAGTTTAATGAAGAGCACGAGAGGGACTTAGCAAAGCAATGTGAAATTGCAAAGCGAATGGTGTTGCAGAGAGAGATGGCTTGTGAAGGATTTGGAACTTACTTGGAAGACATGGAGCTAGATCTTGTAAATATCCATGATTTAATCAAATGAAAAACAAAACATTGCACAATAAAATAATAAAACCAGAGATATTGTAATTCATTCGAGAAAAATTCCCAATGGATATATTACATATAAATAGCTCAATGAACTCCTATAAGTAAGGAGTCAAGGCTAATCTCTAAGTCCTCTCAATATCCCAAATATCACCGAACTATAAATTGTACATTACAATTGTTTTGCACACTCATATATTATTTTATAAATATTAAAATCTATTACTACCAAATAACCCATACCACTCCTAAGTGTCCACACTATGAACAATATTTTTGTAATACCGGATCATCGGAACTCCGCCATTTGGGTAAGCATGTCAAAGAACCATCTTTGGTTTCATATGAGAGTGCGTGTGAGGAAAGATTAATAATTGTGGGCATGCATCTAATCCTACCTTCCGACCTAGCCCTTGCACTTGGTGTTGTAATTCTTGAGATAATTTTTGGGAATCCGGCTAGTATAGGTGATTTGATAGCGATAGGTAGATCTCATTCTCCCTTGAGTTCAGGATTTAATCAGTAGCACATTCATTTATTGCAACCCCAATGTTTTCTTCATTATTTGGAGGTCTGGTTGGAGGTATATTTTCTAGTGCATCTTCATCACGAATGTGGTCACGCAAAACATTGGTATAACGTATGGAAGTAGTACAACTTTGCAGACCATGGGAGTTCATTTTAGTACAATTATTGGAACACAAGGCAACAAATCATCTGGTCTATTTCCCTCTACAAGGGGAGGATCAAGAGGATGAATTGGTTCGAGATCTAGTGGATCTGGTGGTTCTAGAGGAGGGACTATATGAGGTAGTATAGGTTCTGGATTTTTGGGCCTTTGTCCGCACTAACCCCAAAAACTATCTTTTGAGATGTCTCTTCATCTCCCATAATACATAGGAATTGAACATGCAATGGAGCATGTGCACATGTGTGAGATACTATGGAGCGATAAGGGAATTACAGCTCTAGAGCATAAGGCAAGTTATTTTTCTACTACTTTGTAAGGTCACGAGGCATAAATGGTATAGGGAATATGATCCAAACCAAACTTGCGTAGATTATACCGTGATGTGTGATGCTTTCTTAGTAGAGTTCCACATCCCTGAGTTTGAGTAGAAAATCATCATCACGCTGAAGGACATCAACCACGGCATGGCTAAGAGTGTTAGGGAGTATGACGCATGATTCAAAACTCTACTATCAAAGTTAACTTATGAAATTCACCTGAGTCGGAATGCTCAATCTTTCATTGGAGGTTTGATCACCCCTTTCAGAAGGACGCTCTCACGCAAGACTTAGATTGAAATGAGAAGTATGCTTAGCTATACTTTTCTCACGACCATAGCACATTGGTGGGTGACCCATCAAGATAACCTTCTAGAATGGCATGAGGTGAGAATCACGTTCTCTGTTAGGTTTCTCCGAAGCAATGCACCTACTGCTATACAAGACTATCATGGGAAGGAACCCGCCTCGTTTCACATCCAAGCATATGAGAAGGCTTAGATGGAAGGCTCTGGAAGCCTTGCCTCCATATTTATGGGTGTATAATCTTTACTCCACCTTACATGGATACGCGCATGGTAAATTCATTCAGAACTCGCACCGGAGTAGAGAGAAACTAGCAGGAGTTGATGGTTGATCTCATTCAATATTTTGAGTATTGTAGTATGAAGCCGTCGGTGGATAAGGCATTACAATTTGTTAAGCGCATAACTATGGGAGATATTTCCATGGAGGAGAATATAATACTAGATTTTTTGGGAGAACTCGACTTAGAAGTGTGCTTCGATGAGGAAGAATCAAAGGAAGCATAGCTTGAGCACACTTGCATGGAAAAAGAGAAAGGAAAGTTTCTCTACATGATAGATGGTTAAGAGGTGGAATACTTGGATGTTAACCATACTATCAAGATCACGTGTGAGGTTATGGATAGTGCTAATGAGAAAGTGTGCACTTACCATGAACCTCCGAAAACTAATAATGTTAACATTGGCTTAGAGGGGAACCAAAGGAAGATATTATTAGAGACTACTTTTGGTCGAAAAGGGAGCTTTCAAAGATTATTTATCTATAATGTGACTTCTATGATTTATTCCTGTGTGGGTACAATGAATTCAAGGATTTCACCACTCTTTAGAGAGATGCGAATTAAATTGAAGGAGGGCACACGTCCAATTCGGAAGAGACCTTATCAAATGAATCTGAATCTGCGAGTCAAGGTCAAGGAGGATATTGACAATATGATCACATCAGGCCTCATTAAGGCTGTTGAGGAATCAGAGTGGATAAGTTTGATGGTCATCAGCATTAAGAAGGATGGGAGGATAAGGATTTGTTTTGATTACAGGTATTTTAATGTGGTGTCTGTCATTGATCCTTTTCCAACCCCCTTCACTAAGGAGATCCTATAAGGATTATCTGAGCACGAGATATATTCTTTCATAGCAGATTCTCGGGATATCATCGGGTTAGAATTGCAAAGGAGGACAAAGAAAAGAAAATTTTCATTACTGAATGGGGAATTTTTTCCTATACGTTCATGCCTTTTGGATTGAAGAACATTCCTGTTGTTTTTTCACGAAGTGTAGTTCAGGAATTTCAAGACTTCATTCATAACTCTCTACAAGTCTACCTGGATGACTAGATAGTATATGGATTGGTGAGGGATCATTGTTACAATTTGAGTCTGATGTTTGAGAGATGTTAACAGTTGAGTATATCTCTCAACATTAAGAAATGTGTTTTTTCTACTCCATTTGGCACCCTATTGGGACATATCATATGTAAAGAAGGCTTGTTAGTGGATCCTGCCAAATTTTTCATTATTGTGGGTTTAGAGAAGCCTACCAGCTAGAGTGATGTGCGTGGATTCCTTGGGCATATGGGGTATTACCGGAAATTTATTAAGGGGTATTCCAAGATTGACGCACCATTGGAGGATTTTCTAAAGCACAAAAGTACATTTCATCGGAGAGAGGCATAGTAGATAGAGTTTGACACATTAAAGAATAGGCTTATCACTATGCCTATATTATGCTTTCCCTCTTCGGATAATCCATTCCATGTACATGTTTATGCTTTAGGGATGGAGATTGGAGAATTCTTAGCATAACCCTGGATAGGAATTTTTGACCATCCATTCTACTTTACTCGTAGTAAACTAATCCCAGCAGATCAAAATTATACTACCCTATAGGGTGAGGCATTATCAACGATTTACGCGTTGCATAAATTTAGGCAAAGTATTTTCTAGAAACACCCTTTATATTCTACATGAACCATATGGCATTAAATTACTTGGTGAACAATCTTGTCGTATAATGGTTGTTAGGAAATAAGGGATAAAATATGCGGAACAATCCCTCATAGAATCACAAAAGAGAAACTAATATGCGAGAAAATATTATAGATCTAAAATAAAAGTGCGAGAATAAAAATAGCACAACACAAAGAGACAAGATTTAACGTGGTTCACCCACTTTGGGTTACCTCCACCAAGAATCACTTACTCATATTGTATTACAAGCCACCGCTCTCTCAATAAGATACCCATATCTGTTTGGAGTTATGCTCAACGAACTCTACAGAATTCACACCCAAATTCACACACATCTACAATGTTACATCAACCCTACCATATGCACAAAACCACATAATTAGAAAACTAATAAAAATTTTTACAATATTTTGGGTAAAAAAACCAAGGGCCAAAACCATCCCATAAACCTATGGATCAAAATCCTTGCCCATATGAGAAGAGCACGTTTCCCAAAATATAAAGCACATTTTTTTAGGCTAAAAACAAATTCTTGAACCCTACACCCATGAACCCCGGTGAGAATACATGAAGAGTGTACAGTCTTGAAAAATTCCACACATGAAAATAGGCTTCACATCATAACAATCTCCCACTTGGAAACTAGTTTTCCTCCGAGCAAGCTTCTCAACCATTCACTGTCGTCCGTGAAGACCAACCAAAGGTGAACACAACTTTAGTTTTTCCCTTATGAACACCTTTCTCATCATGTCTACATGATTATGAATAGTATGAATCTTCTCCATCTTCAACTTATCTTCCTCCAAAGTTGTCCCGATGAAGTGATATCTCAATTGTATATGCTTCATCCTGGAGTGGAAAGCAGAGTTCTTAGATAGGTGTATAACACTCGACTATCACTATGCAAATTCCCTTCCTCTTTCTTATGCCCCAACTACTCAAGCAATTTTTGTAGCCAAATCATCTATTTTCTTGCCTTTATGGCAGCAACATACTCATCCTTTGTGGTTGACAAAGCCATCGGCTTTTGTAGTCGTGAGATCCACTCACTTTGTCATCCCACCTACAATGTAAATATAACCTACCATGCTCCTCCCGAGGTCTACATCTCCATCCATATCTGAATCTACACAACCAAGAAAAGTGGTGTCGATCCACTATAGCACAAACATTGTCCCCATGGTCCCTCTCAAATACCAAAGGATCCACTTTAGTGCACGTCGGTGATCTCTACCTAGATCACTCATAAATCTACTCACCACTCCCACTGCATGGGAAATATCGGCCTAGTGCACACCATGCAATACATCAAACTTCTAACCACTGATGAGTAAGGTACCTTGGACATCTGGTTTCTCTCCGATTTATCTTGGGACACATCTCCTTTGATAACTTGAAATGAACCGCCAAAGGAGTCCCAATTTATTTAGCATCCTTCATATTAAACCTCTCTAATACCTTATTAATGTACTCTTCCGAGATAAAGTCATCTTTTATTCCTTCCTATCCTGAGATATCCTCATACTAAGGATTTGTTTGGTTGCCCCAAATACTTCATAACAAAGGAGTCACTTAGATGATTCTTAAGTAATTTTATTTCCTACATTGTTTTATCTGCAACGAACATGTCATCCACATATAGATACGGGATAATATAAGCTGTCATCCTCAAATCTCTTTGTATACATGCAATGGTTAGAATGGCATCAAATATAACCTTGCTCCATCATCAAGCTATCAAATTTCTTATACCATTGACATGGAGCTTGTTTCAATCCATATAATCTCTTCTTTTGTTTTCACACCATCTCCTCTTTACCTTTGACCTCATAGCCCTTAGGATGTTGCATATATAGCTCCTCCTCTAATTCACCATGGAGAAATGCATTCTTTACATCTAGTTGTTCTAAGTGCAAGTCTTAGGTTGTCACTATTCCAAGAACAGTTCTAATAGAATTCATTTTTACTACAAGAGAAAAAATCTCATCAAAATCTATACCTTTTTTCGTACAAACCCATTGACTACCAACCGGGACTTGTATCTTTTCTTTCCTCTTATTCCTCCTTGACTTTGTACACCAACTTGTTCTTCAATGCTATTTTTCCTTTGGGTATCTTCACCAAATCCCATATTTGGTTCTCCATGAGAGCCTCGATGCTCCTCATCCATGGCATGCTCCCACTTCTTCCCGACATCTACCTACATTGCTTCATCAAAGATCTCTGGATCCCCACTATTAATGAGTAATAAACAATAAAGAGAAAGAGAAAAATGTGCATGTTCTCTTCTTACCCTTGAAGACCTCTTCAATATAGGAGTTAGGGGTTCCTTTTGAGGAGGTTCCTGAGTTGATTCATGTGTTACTTTCCCATCCAGAAGATCCTCTACCACTGCATATTCTTTCTTGCATTCTTCCATGTTTTCTTACAACTATTGTTTATACATGACTTTATCATTAAATACCACATCTCTAGATCGAATGATTTTCTTGTCCTTAATACTCCAACATTTATATCCAAATTCATCACCACCATAACCAATGAAAGTATATTTTTCTGATTTATCCTCTAGTTTGGTCCTATCATCCTTATATCTATGGAAAAATACCTCACATCCAAAGACTCTAAGAAATTAATAATAAAATTTCTTACCATACCAAGCCTCCTCGGGTATGCCTCCATGAAAGGTACTTTGAGGTTCCTTTGTTTATCAAGTGCACATTTTTACTCACCGCTTCTCCCCAAAAAGAAAGAGGTAGCCCTTCATGTAACCTCATGCTCCTAGCACATTCCATTATTGTCATGTTCATCCTTTCGACACCTCATTCTAGTGCAGAATTCCTAGAGCCGTATTATTCCTACGGATTTCATTCTTAAAATAGTAATCATCAAATTCATTTGCTGCAATACTCCCCTCCATTATTTGACTGAGACATGTTAGCTTAAGACTTGTTTCATTCTCTACCAAGACTTTCTATTTAACAAAAGTGTGAAATACATTAGATTTGTTTCTAATACAATAAACCCAAACTTTCCTTGTTGCATCATCAATAAAATTAACATAATAACTTGAACCCCAAAATATGATACCCGAGACAACCCCCACACATCGAATGTACCATCTCTAACTTACTTTGTTTCTTTGTAGGTCCAACCTTGAATAACCTTACTTTTTTTCCCATATATGAAGTCATCAAAGAACTCCAAACCTAATTTCGTATATCCAGGAAAATACTTCTTTATGATCTTCATGCCCTTATGGCTCATATGACCAAGCATATAGTGCTACAATTTTGTATTTTCTTTTGAAGCCACAAGATTGCAAAAATTAGTGCTTTAAGTGGTTAAATACAAGGTTCCAACATTCTTACCTCTCTCCACCACAATATAACCCTTTGTAAACTTCCAAGATTTCGTTGTAAATATCACAATACAACCATCACTTCCCAATTTTCCCATCGATATCAAATTTCATCTTAAATTAGGCACATATATGACATCCTTTAATAGCCATGTATTCCCATTCTACAACTTAACCCAAACAAAAAAAATTCCAATTATTTTTTAAGGCTCATCATCACCAAGAAAAACATGTCCAAAATCCCTTGAACATAATCAACAAAATAATGCCTATGTGGAGTAACATGGAAAGAAGCCCCCAAATCTAAAACCCAAGATTCAGCAATATTGTGCAAAGAAGGAATCAAAGCATCCCGACATACATTACCCATTGCCATATTTTCCTTCTTGTTTTCTTCTCATTTTTTCTTCTTATTCCAAAGCTACCAACATCCTTTTTACATGCCTAGACTTTCCACAAATTGCTAACATACTATCTTGGTTTTGGATTTTGACCTTGCTAGATCTTTTGATTTTCCATGGCTTCCTCTATTCTTCCTGTCTCCCTCTATTTTCCACTATCAAAGAATTAGCTAAAGTAGAAGATTCCCAGATATTTTTATTCACATTTCCTCACTTAGAATCACCCCTACAACATCCTCAAACTTTAACTTTGAGTTAGTTGGAATCGAGTTGATTACCGCCATTATCAAGCCATTCCAACTCTCGGGTAAAGAACACAGAATTAATAAAGCCCTATCTTCTTCATAAAATTATATTATAAAAAAGCTTGCATGGTTACAACAAGTATTAAAATAATTTAAATGATCGATACTAAACCATTCTCATACATCTTCATATTAAACAAATTTTTCATTAAAAATATCTTGTTAGAGATAGAGGGTTTTTCATGTAACTTCCCTAATGCTTCCAGCAGATTCTTTTGTAGTCTTTTTGAAACATTAAATAATACCAAATATACAAAACACATCCGGATCATTCCAAGTTCCTTTATATCCAGCAAATACCATTCCACATCCATCATACTTGAGGGGTTTTTCTCTTTCTTAGAAAAATGAATAAAAAGATCCTTTTAATAAAGATAATCTTCCATATTCATCTTCCAAAGACTAAAATTCTACCCGTTGAATTTATCAACCCTTGATCTTCCATCATCTATCATAGCTCCCACTTAAGCTAAAACTTTCCCTCTGATTCAACATTTTAGCAAACCAAACTAGGCTTTGATACCAATTGTTATTAAATAAGGGATAAAATATGCAGAACAATCCCTCATAGAATCAAAACAGTAGAAACTAATATGCAAAAGATATTACAAATCTCAAATAAAAGTGCAGAATAAAAATAACACAACACAAAGAGACAGTATTAAACATGGTTCACCCAATTTGGGTTACATCCACCAAGAATCACTTGCTCAAATTTTATTACAAGCCACCACTCTCTCAATAAAATACCTAGATCTGTTTTGAGTTATGCTCAACAAACTCTATAGAATTCACACCTAAATTCACACAAATCTACAATGTTACATCAACCCTACCATATTCACAAAACCACATAAGTAGACAATTACTTAAGTAGTTTTATAATACTATGGGTACCAAAACCATAGGCCAAAACCGTCCCATAAACCTATGGGTCAAAATCCTCACCCATATGAGAAGAGCACATTTCCTGAAATATCGGGCACATTTTTCAAGGGAAAAATAATTCTCAGGGGTTGCGCCCCTGAACTTTGGCAAGAATACATGAAGAGTGTATAATAATTTTAGTGTATATTCTTCAACACTTCCACACATGAAAATAGGATACACATCATAACAAGGGCACATGTGTAGGTGGGTCCTATTGTTTCAGGAGTTTGAGTTACGATTATTTTAAAATCGGGTAAGAGTAATTTGGGACCTGACCATTTATCAAGGATTTACTCGGGAGAGGACGCACAAAGAATTGATGATACAATGTCAGATGCACAATTGTTTAAATTGCAGCATGTGCCCTTTGACTTGGAATATATTGTTGTGTTTCTCAAAATGGGTGTGGCACCTGTTAGGTTTCATATTTGCACTTTGGAAGAAACCACAATCAAGGGACAAACAAGTCCCTCCTCTTTAATGAGAGAGGTTCCCTTATTGAAAGCAGAAAAAACTAATGTACAAACAAATAACTTTCATTCAATTATGGTTTTTAAATATCTTGGAAAGTGTATTATGCCGGGAAGGTCATCAAGACAAAGGAAAAAGGAATCATGAGATGAGAGAGAAAGAAGAAGATAATACGTTTAGGGAAAAGAGATAGCAGAGAAAACCCTAACATGTATTGAGAAAAAGGGATACATAATGGAATCATTCATGTTAAAACAAACACAATTCCACAGACACAAAGTTCTTCAAGATTGCATCAACCGTAAGCAGAAAGTTTCTAAGCATGAAAGAGATCAAATGATTCATCGATCAAACTAGGAAAGAGAGGAAGAAGAAAAGGTAAAACCCTTGTATTGATTTCGTTGGTTCAAATTCTGATTCTAGAATATCAAAATTCCAACCCGTACAATGGCTTCGAAATCCCATCAAATATCTCACAAGAAATGGTTTCAACCTCCTCGAGCAATCAAGAAATGGTTACAACACATTCCAATCATTCACACCCTTCGGGTCTTTGATTTGCAAAGAAACATTAATGGCAAAAATACCAAATTTCATAATTGTGTGATTACATTTTCTTTGCCAGTTTAAATATAAGCTTTATAACTTTAAATTCATATTGTCCACATGGCGCAGAAAGATATTGGAGCGGACATGGGAAAATCCTTTACACTTTATAAGTTTTTGAAGATTTGGAATTTTGAGCAATTCAACCCGCTTGCCCACTTTGACTTTTCAACTTGAACGCGTGGCACCATCCGATTGGTGATGGGGTCATGGATCTCTTTACAACATTTTGATTCATTTTAGCAAAAAGGCTCAAAACCTTAAATCCCTCCACTAACCTACTTCTCTGTTTTGACTTTTCAATGGTGGGCTTCGACACCAAGGTGGAGCTAGGGATCATTTTATAATTTTGACTTCACTTTTGGAAATAAAACTAAGTTTCCAAAAGTGCTCCGATGACCCACTCCTCTTATTTGACTTTTCAACGATGCAACTCAACACATGGCACGCTTTGATTGCTTGTAGGAAAGCAGCTTACTTTCATACTTTTAACCTTTTTTAACAAAAAACCTAAAAGGCTCAAAGTTTTTCAGCCGGCTTTGATTTGACTTTTCAACATGGCCATGTGGCATCTTCTGATTGGAGATGGGATCGTGGTTTATTTTTATACTTTTAACCTTTTAGCAAAAAGATTTAAAGTCTTGAAGTTCATCGTCGACCCACATCCCCTGCTTTGATTTGTCAACTCTTGGCATCAACACGTGTCCTTCATCCGATTAGTGGCGAGGCCTTAAGCATTATTCTTTTTATTTCTCTACGCTAGCTTTTTTGAAAAGTGTCCAGGTGCAAAGTGACTCCTGCAGCCTCGTCAACCCACCTTGGGCAAAAATACCATCATAGGTATGTTGGGCGAACTTGAAAAATATAAGGAGTTAGAAGAACTTCTTTACCTTTTTGGAAATGGGAAGAAATTTCCCATCCGATGAAGAAGGTTCCAGGAGTTCACAAGCCCTTGGAAAGTACCATATTTCACAATAATTTATTTTCAATATTTTCAAAGGAACCTACTAAAAATTTTAGGTCTAGACTTAGAAAATGAGGGAAATTTTGAGGGTGACAACACCGGCTCTTTCTGGGGATGACTTGGATTGAAACAAAGACACAAGGAAAGATCAAGAAGCGTAGATAAACTCGGAAAAAATACCGAGTGCTTTATCCATTGGGCATAGGATCCAAAGGACAAAACCAATACAAAATACAACACACACAAGGCAAGAAGGGAAAAAAACAAACCGAAAGGGAAGACCCAAGACAAAATACACCACACAAAGCAAGGAACAAGAAAGGAAACAAGCCAAAACCAAAACTATACACAATGTGCAAAAGGACTTCCTAGTCACCTAGGACTTGAACAAATTTAGTTATTTCCCACTATAAGGAAGTGGGAGAGGGGATCCATCCATGTAATCCGGATAAAAATATTTATCTCCAATAAAATGCCTAATCTTGAAAGGACCAAGCCAAAAAGATTAAAAATTACCATGGCTTCCTTGTGGCTCATGTATTTTGTCCCAAAAAGCACATTGTCTCCCACTTGGAAAAATCTAGGTTTGGCTTTCTTGTCAAATAAAGTTTTCACTTTTAATTGATGAGTTGTTATTCATCAACCACTTATAATTTGTCCTCATCAAGATTCTCAAGGTACAAAATTCTCTTATCCAAAGAGCTACTGAAACTTGAATCTTTAATGGTTTTCATCGGATGCAAAGTGGCAATTCCACCATGACTGGCAGTTGAGCTTCCACACCATACACCACTTGGAAAGGAGACATTCCAATTGCTCTCTTGGGTGTAATTCTATCAGCCCAAAGTGCATCATATATCTTCTTATGCTAATTCCTCTGAGAATCATTTACAAGCTTTCTAACTATGTTCACCAAGTTCTTATTTGTTGATTTTGCCTGTCCATTCCCTTAGGGGTAGTAATCTAAAGAATGAGCAAGGGAGATCCCATACCCATAGCATAAGTCCATCATCTCAGTAGAAGAAAAGTTGGAAGCATTATCAGTCACAATTTTGTTTGGGATCCCAAACCTAATCAATATGTTCTCCTTAATGAAGTTGCAAACTACCTCAAAAGTAGTGCTCTTGACTAGGATGGATTCCACCCACTTGGTGAAGTAATATGTGGCAGTCAACACATGGGTATGCCCAGCACTAGAAGATGGATTGAGTACTCTAATGAAGTCTAAAACCCATTGTTGAAATGGCTCTATAATCACTACAGTGTGTTGATCGGAGAAAACACTTAGCGTAACCCACACATGAAGTCCGTGTGGAAGAATAGGTCAGGATCAAAGGCACGAGAGGAATGGGAAGGACCCACGTGCAAAATAGCATGAAGGAAATCATGTGGAGGCGTATAATCTACATTCGGACTTAGCCAATTTTGTGAATGAAGTCTATTTTTAGGAGTTGGCATGCAAACCACACCAAATATGTTGAGATGTGCACGCCACGTATTATCTATCTTTAGAGGATCAAATTGAAGCATGCTTACATGAGGATGAGCTAATAATAGATTTAACACATCAGTTAACTGTAAGAGATCTATAGATAACACACTTGCATGTGTGGCTATAATTGTAAATGGCGCATGACTATTAATAGCATGCGACCTATTTTTGGAGTAGATAAGCGGTGAAGGGAAAGTCCCCACCCTATATATATGTGATGAACTACATAGTAGTATGCATCGTGACTCAATTAGTTGTTAGTTATTATGATTCATTGTTAGTATACGAAGGCATGTATGTGGATTAATGTATCAGATCCATGAGTGTACTAGCATAGATCGTTGTTATTGTAAGGAAATTTTGTACTGTGTTTTGGTTAATAGATGGAGGATATTAGCTGAACCCGAGTATTACCATTGTATGCCAAAGTATTGCATGTTCTTGATTTAAATATGATTATCTACTAAGTATGTTCTTCCTTAGATCTGGTTCTATTATGCACTAATTAATGATGGATTAGTTATGAATATGCTTGTAGTCTTCATCATACTAACATCCTATTACAAAGTAACCCTAAAGAGGGACCTAGTACCTTTGCGCACTTCGGGTGAGCACTCGATTAAGGCTAAGTCTAGGGTTTCATCTGTAAATTCTAGGATGCATCATTGGTTTTATTGCCGGACCTATTTTTTAGTTGTTTCGAGAATGGTTCATGATGAAGGTGTATCGTTGACTTTAGCAAGCATTAAAGAGTGGATACACGATCCGGAGGAATACATGAGAAGGTTTAGCATTGGATCTAGATTTAGCACACATACTTGGGTAGAACAAAATATGTATGACAACTTGTACAAGAGCTTATTTGTTGTATTTCTAGTACAACTATATATGAGTGACTAACTACATATGAATCTAAAAAGAATTGGAGATATCGTACACTTGTCTGAACACAGGAGGAATTTTAGGATTTTTATGATGTCAATCTGATATGGAATCGTGTTGTGGATACATGGTTTTGTGCTTTTCTAAACAATTATATTCTGGAGTACTCAATTTTGACATATTCTTTCCTTGAGGTAGCTAAGTTTCAGCTTTTACGGTATCCTAGGGAACATATTTGCAAGGTATTCCATGGCGATCAAGATCTTGATGGTGACTTTGAATTTAGAGAAAAAACATATGGCTAGTAAATCCCACCACGTGCGGGGTAGGAGAAGGATTGGTGAGAGATGGTAGACTCGGTGGTAGCAAGGTAGAGAGTGGAAAGGTGGCTCAAGTATAATGAGGTGCACGAGAGTGAGATAAAGAAGCGGCGAGACATTGCAGAGCAGATGGTGTTGCGGAGAGAGATGGCTCATGAATTATTTGGAGCTCATGTAGAAGACATGGAGCTAGAGCATCAGAACTCCCCATCCGGTAAATCATGGCAGAGAACCCTCCTTGGCCTTGCAAAGAAGTGCACCAAAGAGAGACAACTTGGGCCATGGGTGTGTATCTTAACCTACCCGATAACCTCACCCTTGCGCTTGGTTTTCCAATAACTAGTACAAGTAATCAGTAAGTGAATTCAGGAAGTAAGAGAACCTGCGTAAGTTAGAGAGTGAGTACATCAATGGCAAGACAAATAGCTTTAATGTCCTTTGGAGGAACATTTTAGGCGCATCATCTCGCACAAAATATAAGCATGCAACATTGGATTTACCTCTGGAAGTTGAAATACCTCAAAGACTGTATGGGTTTAATATAGTACTACTATCATAGCATAGAGGAGTACATCTACAGTCATATTCCAGCTACGGTGGAGGAACAGGAGGAATAAGTGGTTCTAGTTCCAGTGGATCTGGTGGTTATGGAGGTAGAGGAAATATAGGGGGTTATGGATCAGCCGGGAAAGGCCCGCAACAACCTCAAAACATTTATATGGAGATGTCTCTTCATCTTCTGGAGTATAGAGGCATAGAAGATGTTGCTAATCATGTGCACATGTGTGAAATCTGTGGCACACAAAGGATATTACAACTTTGGAGTGTAGGGAAAGTCAATTTGCTATTACATTACAAGGATGTGCACATAGCTGGTATAGAAAGTTTGATCCTACTCATACTTGCATATATTATACTGATTTAAAAGATGTTTTCTTGAAGAAATTCTATATCCTAGAATTTGAGTAGAAGAGCATAAGCACTCTCAAAGACATCAAGCAAGGTACCATTGAAAGTGTAAGGGAGTATGATGCCCATTTTAAAACACTCTTTTCTAAGATTTATTATGACATTCATGCAAGCAAACATGCACAAAGTGGTTTTTTGGAGGACTAATTACACCATTTAGAAGGGCACTCTCAATTAAAACATACACTCGATCTACACGAAGCTTTGGAAGTAGCTTTGCATGCCGAGGAAGTTGGGAGCATTGACACTAGTGTAAGCCCATTTTTGGAGGCACAAATTGTAATTATGGCTAAACAGTTGGAAAAATTATAGGTAAATTCAGCACATGAGACGCACTCGGGGATTTGGTGTGTAGACTATGAAGTATAAGGTCACACAAAGGATAGTTTCCCTTGAAATTCCATACACTCATTATTATTGGACTACGAGATTTGTCATTTGAATCATGATGCTAATCACTTCCCTTTGTTGTAGTGTACGATAAGGAAGAATGTATCTTGTTTTTTAAGATTTGTAGATCCATGACCCATGATACTAAAGATTACAGATCGATTGGGAAGATCCAGGATGCTATAGATATTGGAGTATGATGAGACAAGTATAGAAGATAATTCTAAGGAAAGAATGAACACCAGATTGGGATCACAATTAGCAACGCTATGATAGGAATGATGGACGGTTTGATGGAGGTCGTGGAAGAGGACAAGGATATCGAGGTGGATATGGAGGATGAGGTAAGTTTCCTCATGGGACATGTTATACATGCGGATCACCCGATCACTATAGGTGCAAAGGTCCTCGAATATCTCCTATTCATTATGTGTAAAGAATCATAGCTATGAGGAGTGCCCAGAGACTTGTACGAGCATCTCAAGAAGTAGAATAAACAAGAGAAAAAAAGGCGTAGGGATGGTTAGAATTCATCACGTGTTGGAAGATCAATGGAATCCTAGGTTATCCCCAGAACCAGTGGCATTAACTGTGAAGATTACCACACGGGCTAAATTTGTGTGCACAGAGGCATTACCCCATAAACCTACAATAACTAAGGAGGAGGTGTTGCATGCAAGGTACCCAGATCCTGCTCATCGAAAGAGGTTTATCAAGAAACTATGGAGGTCCTTAGGAATCTTTAAGGTGAGATACAATGTTTAAAGGAGCGGTCCAGAAAGATGGAGCATAAGTAAGAAGCATAAATAGTCCCTCCGATATTGATGATATTAGAGAGGTATGTAAGATGCTATGCAAAGATAATATTATTCCACTCTTGGAGAATTGGTTGAAGGGAAATACCCCATGCACAAGCATTGAGAATGAAAGATATATCCTCCATGCAAATATCCCTCCCGATTGTATTGATTATGATACGATATCACGTTGAACACTATTATGGATGGTTGGTTCTTTGAGCAACATCTTGATTGATACCAAAGACGGAAGTAAATTTTCTTACACTAGATGCATGGGTACAAATGGGGAGACCTCCATTGACGCCATCATCTAATGTGTTGTTTATGGAAACCAGACTAAGGCCACTCCCATAGAAGTTTTGAAGGATGAATCCATAACAATATAAGGGGCCAAGTTCACAAGAGATGTTGAGGTACTAGAAATTGCAGAGGCGCATGGGCTTCCTAGCTCTACTTGGGCACCCTTGGTGCTATGTGAACAATGTGTATTTAAGGTTCAATAAGGGTTATATCAGCTTTGAGAACAAGGAAGAAATGGTTTTAATACCTTTGAGAGATGGAAATCCCACACCATATGTTGAGCCACTTAGTGAGGAGGACTTGAATAGAATCTATGTACGCATTATTCGGGACCTAGAAGTTAATGAGCCATCAAAGGATGGAATTATTCAGTGGGAAGATTCTCATCTATCAGTGATACTACAAGTATTGCTTGTGATAATTGGGCCCATGGTACATATGAACTAGTAGGGCATGAGGTTAAGAGCACGGTTGCGTGTAAGAATGGACCTAGTTCAATTAGACGGATAGGTGGCTCATTACCTTGGTATACTAGATCAGAATATCCTCGGGTATACTTGCAATCCATGGAAGCACAAAGTGGACGGACTAGGGTAGGAGAAGAGATATGTTAACATATACCTTACGGGACAATAGACGGCTGGTGGGTAGTACATAGAGATAATATTTTGGAGTGGGTAGAGATCATACTCATGTTATCTACAATATTTGTGTGAAATAATACACTTACAGATATTTTCACTTATAACGGTACTCAACCATTCAAAGATCATATCCAACAAAGTGTGAGAGACTGGGACAACAGGATAAGAAGCATTACCACCTTCACTCTAGGTGCATAAGGTATACTCCACATTGCATAGATGTGCAAGCGCTTTGGTATGTACATGCCGAATTACATAAAGAGACTAGAAATTGGTAGGATTTAACTACGGGCATGATCCGGACCTTTGATTACTTCTCAACTAAACCTCCGGTGGGAGATGCGTTAAAATTTATAAAGCGCTTAACTATGGAAGATAATGCAAAAGTAGAGGAGCTTATTCAGGAATTATTTGGTGAGATAGAGTCAAGAGCATGTTTGGAAGGAATCATAGAGGACTCTGTACTACTTGAGCACGCTTAAATTGAAAAAGAGGTAGGTAAGATGGTATACATAGTGGACAATGAGGAAGTTGAAAACTTGGGTATTGAATATTCACAAGGGGTGCGCAAGGTCTTAAAAATTATGGATATGGGTACGCACGCCTACCAGAACCAATGAAAACAAAGAAATTAAATATTAGGACAGTAGACTGAGCCTAAGGAGGTCATTATTGAGAGTATTGGTCATAAATGAAGTTATAAAAATCATTGAGTTACTCATGGATTATCGGACTTATTCCCTCGAGGGTATCATGAAGTTAAAGGCTTGCATGAATCGCTAGGAGAAATGAAGATAAAGCTTAAAGAAGGTGCATGCCCAATGTAAAGAGACCTTACAGAATGAATCCCAATTTGTATGAAAAAATAAAAGAAGAGATTTATAAAATGTTGGACTTTGGAATCATACGACCTTTGGATGATCCAGAATGGGTAAGTTCTATGGTGATAAGCATCAAAAAGGATGGTCAAATTCAGATTTTTATAGACTACAGAGAATTGAATGTTGCATGTGTCACATATCCCTTTCCTACACCATTCACTGAGAAAATACTAGAAGGCGTGCGGGGCATGAAATCTACTCATTTACAGATGGATTTTCTCGATATCATCAAAGTTAGAATTACACAAGAGGATTAGGATAAAACCACCTTTACTACTAAGTGGGGCAGCTTTTCCTATACCGTGATGCCTTTTGGATTGAAAAATGTGCCTGTTGTATTTTAAAGGATGAGTTCAAGGATTTCATTCACAACTTCTTTCAGGTGTATCTAGATGATTGGATGGTACATGGGCTCGTTAAAGATCATTATGACAATCTACGCTTGATGTTTGAAATATGTAGACAATTGAGTATTTTGTTGAACATAAGAAAATGCATCTTTGCTACACCTTTTGGAATACTTCTAGGACATATAATCTGTAGGGAAGGTTTGTTTGTTGATCCAACTAAGGTTGTAGTCATTTTAGGCCTAAACACACCCCCGGTCAAAGTGAGGTGCGCAGATTTTTGGGGCACACAAGCTATTACATAAAATTAATCAAAGGATATGCCAAAGTTGCCCCACCTTCCGAGGAATTATTAAAAGGAAAAATTATGTTTTATTGGAGAGAACCATAGCAGCGCACGTTTGAGGTATCAAGGAGAATCTTACTATCTGCGCCCATTTTGCGCTTTCCTTCCGGGAAAACTAATTCATGTGCATGTAGACACCTCGGCATGACCATTGGCATGGTAATGGCTCAACTTGGAGACGGTATAGTAGATCATCTAATTTGTTTTTCTAGTAGGAATCTAACTCTTTGCTGAGCAAAATTATACGACAACAAAGTGTGAAGCTTTATTAATGATTTATTCCTTCGCACAAGTTCCGATAGTACTTGTTAGCAACACCATTTTCATTTTACATGGATCACACGGAATTGAAGTATTTGGTGAACAAGCCCATCTTACAGGGGTGCATATGCTGATGGGTACTTTTATTCCAAGAGTTTGACTTCATAGTTGTTGTAAAACTAGGAAAAAGTAATTATGGACTGACCATTTGTCTAGAATTCAATCAGGAGAAGAATCCAGAAAATTGAAGAAACCATGTTGGATGCCCAACTATATAGATTACAACATGCACCATCAAAACTAGAGAACATTGTTGTCTTTCTTTGGTTATTGCACCGAAGAAATGAAGGCATTAGAAAAGAAACATGACTTGCTATACACGCGACACCTTTCATATTGATTAGTAGTGATCTATACAAGTTAGGCGGGGATGAAGCATTACGTTGTTGTGTATTAGAGCATGAGCGCAAGGATATAATGGAGGAAGCACGTGGTGGTATTGCATGTGGCCACTATGTTGGTGATATTACCGTGTGTAAGATCCTACTTGCTAGTTTACGATGGGAGACATTGACAAGGATTGTAAAGAGTATTGTAAGGCGTGTGATCATTTTCAACATCTAGGTAAACTAGGACAAAGAGATGAAATGCCTTTGTGACTGATTACTAGTGCCGAACCATTTGAGAAATGGGAAATTGACTTTATAGGACCTATCTCACCAGCTGCAAGCGCAGACTCGGGTTCACACTATATCATTACTTGTACATATTATCTCACGAGGTGGGAAGAGGCAGCACCTACAAAGGACTCGACAAAGCAACTACATCAGCTAGGTTTTTATGGGAGAATGTTCTTACAAGGTATGGATGTCCTTTAAGTTTAACAAGTGATAGGGGCACACAATTTCGAATGAGACGATCTAGATTCTGTTAGATGAGTTTATGGTTTCACACCATAAGACTTCACCCTATCACCCTCGGGAAAATGGAAGCTGTTGAGGCTTTCAAAAAAATTTGAGTCAAACATTGAAAAATATTTGTGATGTTGGAAGGAAGGATTGGGATGATAAAGTGTCAGTTGTTCTTTGGGCTTATAGAACAACTTATAAAAGATTGAACAAGGCCACACCATTTCAGTTGGTGTTTGACGCGGAAGATGGATGAACGATGAGCCATAGCACGTTGGAGCCAGAAGTAAGAAAAAGAAAGATAGAAAGCATGGCATGGCAGACATATAAAGAGAAAAAATCTTAAGGTTGGACAAATGGTTCTTTTTTATGATTCTAAGTTCTTGTGCCATCCAAGGAAGCTTAAGGTGCATAGGTTGGGGTCATATAAAATCACTCACATTCTTGAATTAGGTGCTTGTCAGTTGGATGCACTTGATGGAACAGGGCTACCCAGATTAATTTAATAGGATTATATTGAATCCCTACTATAAATAAGTCTTCTTGGTGTTTTTAATAAGGCAGTATTGCCGGTTAGATTAGGTTTTCATTTTTATATTTCCTTAATGTATTTCCGTCATCGTTGTTATGCTTTGTCAATTTAGTTTTTGTTCTGTTGTAATAAGCACGTTTGTGCACATGAAACTACCTACAATATGAAGCATGTTAATGCACAGAGGTCTACACATACGTCTAGTGTGGGGTGGTTGGTGATTTTTAGGAACAATAAATTTGTTGATACCTAGGTGCGGATATGGAGATTGGAAGTTATAATGTTGTGGAAGCTGAAGGAATAAACTACTAAGGGTGCGTTTCAAAAATATTACTTCTCAAAAGTGACCAAGGAAGGAGGATAGTGAAAGGATAGTATAACACAAGGTAAGTAGAGGCCGTGATGACTACCGGGAGAAGGTGCACTAACGAGATACTCGGGCACGAGGACACGCACCGAATAGAAGTCCATGACCAAAAGTTAGGAGGGTGCGCTAGAAGGTTATAATGGGGACGAAGATGTACCATGTGGAAACAATAAAAAATTTCAATGAATATGAGGATATTTGGTAGGTGGAGGAGAAATAAATGAACGAAAGTTTGAAAATCTATATGAGGATGGGATTTGAATTCATTTTTACCCTTGCGACTAAGATAATTTGATGAAGAGCTAAGTACAAAGAGCCAAGTGATCGATTCAAGGTGCAAAGAGAGTGAAACTAGGTGTGAGAAGTATTATTGTGCATTGAGAAGCTTGTATCCCGGTAAAGAAGGGTTTGAATAGAGAAGGTCGGAAAAGAAGAGCTAGGGCACATGATTTTGTGATTGAATCATGTTAGGGTTTGATTCAACCATTAAAGAGTTGTAGAAGGAGGTGTAGATAAGCAATAGAATGTAGGAATGGCTCCAAAGAAGGCAAAAGAACAATAGCAAAGGGAAAGAAGAAAGTAGTGGTCAAAGAGGAGGGTGAAATGACTCCGAAAGTAATTTTTCATAAATGCAAAGACTTAAGAAGTAATTGTTGGTCGGGAATGGGACTCATGTATTAGAAAAGAAAAGTGAGTATAACCATAGAAAATCATACAATAAGAAGCAGCTTGGTTGCCCTGCTGAAATCACGAATGGACAAGAGAACCGTAAATGATATGCCAATATAAGATGATGTGGAAGAGAAGCTGTTAAAAGGATTGGTCTTTACAACTCTATGAGCTTCCATACTATAGGAAGTATGAGCCCTTATATAGGTGGTTGATGATCACAGTCCATAAAGACTTCTTTTATTTTTGGGAAGAAGTGTCGAATATCATTAGTACTAATCTCCATGGTGACAGGTTTAAAAGCTAAGGGAGAGGATATCAAAAGTGACATGATCGATAAATCTACTATCTTAGAGACAAGGAAAGCATTGGGATACCAGAAGCTTCCGTGCAGGATGGACATAGAAAGAATGAAAGGTTGTCCAATTGTGAAAGAAGCACCGCACCTAGTTACCAAGTTGAATGACTAAGATTGATGGTCATAAGTGAACACAATGTGGTTGTATATCGCGAAGTGAATGTCAGAAGGAGTTGTATACAATGTTGCGGGATTCATTATGCGAGTAGATAATAGAGGAAGCACACGTATGAGGTAAGATAATTTTTTGCGTTGTCCTACTTACATTAGTATTTATGGAGATTGGAGTACCAGATGGGTCTAAGGAGAATATATGGGAGTACCCCATGAACAACAAGTCTCCAGCTGAAAGATTCAACAAATATTTGTGCACGGGGTCCATGACCTATGAGGTAAAGGAGAGATCATATATGTGATATGATAGGCTCCACGTGGTGTTTGAGGAAGAATGGCGCATACCAAAGGAGTTGCCTTCAATAGTGGGAAAGCGAGTTCGGCTTTTCTGTTTACTAGCACTTCGTATCACCCACTTCTCGATGAAAAATGGATCATGGAGCCCTTGGTGTAATATTCCCACGCGTTCACTATGAGGTATTTTCAAGCACTCTGTCCATAGATTCTGAGACACAAGGAGGTTAATATTCAATGCGCAGACAAGGTGGATTGTGGCTATCACACCTTGAGGAAGAAATATGGGTATCTAGGAAAAATTCCTATGTTGAGAGGCTTATTTCATAGATCTTGAGCATAAACCGGAGACCCTTGCGGTTGGGAAAATTTGAGCTGTGTTGGTATATCTTCACTAAATCCAAAGATGGAAAATAACAAGTATGTGAAGAACGAGTTTGCGCTCCAGTGGCCACCAAAGGGAAATCACACCATGGAGAACACCCCGGCACCTAAGCTTTGAGATCCCATGCAAGTTGAGGAAGAAGAAGAGGAGCACGAGGATAGTGGTGGCTTAGTGCACAAGAGGAATCAAACATATGGAAGGAAGAAAGCAGAGCACACAACTACTCCCCAAAATTAGGGTGAAGAATAAAATATGGAGGTAGTGTAGGGTGATCAAAGATTTAAAAAGTGTTCAAGTGCATGAGAGCACAAGTGGAAACTCAGCAAACGGTTATAAATTCACCGTGCCTCTCACCACCAAACGATCCTATAGAGAAAAATAAAAGAAGAAAGCTGAAGCTAGATGAGGAAGCAAAGGAATCAAGAGAGAGCATGTGCATCTCCAGTCCCACATGGGCAAGGAGAGGAGCCCGTAACCCTGGAAGGGGAGAAAAAGTATGGGAATATGATGAATGAGGAAGAAGGAGAAAAGGGGAAGTCATAAGCCATGCATGACATGGCCGAGGATGCAAAGAAAGATCCCAAACCTTAACATCTTAGTTCCAAGAGGCCCAAGATCAAGAAAAGCAAGTGAGGATATTGATGTGCCAAGTAATGGGGTATGCAAAAGACCGAAGAATATTGTCCACGCTCACTTCCAAAGCACCATTACGTAAATATTTATATGGTTGGGAGCTTATGGACGAGGACATGGCAAAAGTGCACACGCGCAAGCATCTTTCTGGTCAATGCATATGCACATGGACAAATCTAACTTTGATGTCCGCAAAGAATCATGTGTGTCGAGGAGATTAAGAAAGACACCATGGATGAGACACAATGATTAAGCCAACTGTTATGTCCGATGAGCAAGTAAGTAATGCCTTGGTAAAAATATCTATTGAAGTGGCGGAAGGAACATAAATAAGTTGGCCATGATCAAAGAACTACAAGAATAATTAAAAATAAAGGATGCTGAAAGTGTTTTCTTAACTCAAGAGAATGACTTGAGGAAAAGAAGGTATTAAACCTTCGTATATATGGCGGAGGATCTTTGGAGATCATATACTTAAAGAATTACCACATTTGGAGTCCAAGGTACAAAAAGAATTTCCCTCTGCGATGCACTATGTAAGGATAATGATAGACTTAGTGTTGGATGATGAAAAAGTAAGGATACCGAGATAAACCAGAGAATACTAAAGAAGAGGATAAAAGGTAAAAAGTTGTAGTGGTAAAGAAAATGACTTCATATGAAGGCTTACTGCAGCGATCCAGAAGGATTGAAGAAGGCTGATAATGCCTCGACAATATGCATAGCCCCGGATGCGCTAATAAAAGTGAAAACTTTGGTAGATGACAATGAGGTCTAGAAGGACATAAAGGATGAAACATTCGGTTGTGTTGAGAGGTTGACTCTTGTGAAACAAAAGCGCGATGCACTAGCCGAAACATAAGCATCACACAAGGACATATTAGATGAGATTGGGAAACTCACTACTTAGAAGATGGATGTGCTAGAGGGGATGTACACTTTAATGTCTAGCATTATGTTGGTGTTGCATAATGAAAAAGGAGGAGTAACCATAGATGAATTGGAATCCATAATTGTGGATATACTAGAGCAAGAGAAAAGGAATTAACCGATTGGAAAACATTGGAAGTAAAAATAAAAGAAGAGTATCCATAATTGATACTCGAGAATGGCACAAGAGAGCCATAGACATAATTTATTCTTTCATTCACTAAAATTTTTTTGAGTATTTTGTGTTCTTTATTCACATTCTTTTCAGTTTTGGACATAACCATTGTCGGGGCGACAATGAGATTAGTGTGGGGTAATATTAATCAGAGAAAAAAATTAGCAGAACCCACACATGAAGTTTGCATGGAAGAATAGGTCAGGATCAAGGGCGCAGAGGAATGGGAAGGACCCGTGCGCAAAAGAGCGGGAAGGACATCGCGTAGAGGCATATAATATACATTCGGGACTTAGCCAATTTTGTGAATGAAGTCTATTTTTAGGATTTGGCATGCAGACCACACCAAATATGCCGAGATGTGTGTGCCACACATTATCTATCTTTAGAGGATTGGATTGAAGCATAATTGCATGAGGATGAGCTAATAATAGATTTAACACATCAGTTAACTGTAAGAGATCTATAGATAACACACTTGCATGTGTGGATATAATTGTAAATGGCGCATGACTATTAATAGCATGTGACCTATTTTTGGAGTAGATAAGTGGTGAAGGGAAAGTCCCCACCCTATATATATATATCTCGTGTGTGTGTGTGTGTGTGTGTGTGTGTGTGTGATGAATTACATAGTAGTATGCGTCGTGACTCAATTATCTATTGGTTATTATGATTCCTTGTTAGTATACGAAGGCATGTATGTGGATTACTATTTCAGATCCATGCACGTACTACCATAGACTCGCATTGTTATTGTAAGTATCTTTTTACTATGTTTTGGTTAATAAATGGAGGATATTGGATGAACCCGATTATTACCATTGTATGCCTAAGTATTGCATGTTCTTGATTTAATTATGGTTATCAACTAAGTATTTTCTTCCTTAGATCTAGTTATGTTATGCATCGATTAATGATTGATTAGTTATGAATATGTTTGTACTCTTCATCATGCTAACATCCTATTACAACAACCCTAAAGAAGGACTTGGTACCTTGCGCGCACTTGGTCGAGTGCTCGATTAAGGCTGATTGATGTGTCCACGTGTCTAGGTGTCATCTCGCAAATTATAGGATGCATCAACAGTTTGAGAGGCAAATCAGCCAACTTAGGTCTTCCAATGTACATTTGGCATGCTTCACATTTACTAACCCATTTTGATGCATCTCTCGAACAAAGTCTACCAATAATAACCAACATGAAGGATCTTGTGGGCTATTACAAGTAGAGGAGAAATGACCTTCACAAGCCTGGTCATGAAAATTAGAGAACAACTTCTTTTTTCTCCTTGTCTACACACTTCAAAAACCTTCCGTCAATGCCTCTTTTGAACAAAGCATTCTCCCATAACACATATTGTGTAGACCTCAGTTTGATGGATCTATTCTCCTTGGAACTCAAGTGAGATGGACACTCTCCATAGGTCAAAAAGTGAGAAATGTCAACATACCATACATCCGGTCAAGCTGAGGAATAGAACAACAGGACATCACCTTCATCTTGGAACAACTCCTTGGCATCTCCCTTAGCAATGAGTTCACACAGGCCCTTACCCCAAACCATATTTGTTGGCTTGATGTCAAGATCATACTCTTTCACCTTTTCTACCCAATTACCTCTCTTGGTTCCAAATTCTTGTTGTGTAAGAATGGATTTGATTTTGTATCGAGAACAAGTACAATAGAATGAGAATTTAGAATGTAAACCCTAAAATTCTTGACATCTTTGACAACCTGCAAAAGCATGTTGCTCCATCATGGTGTACTTATGCTAATGAGATTTCAAGACATAACTCATGAATGCAATTAGAGCTCATGATCTTTAGCATTCTTCCGAGTTAACACAATGCTAAGGTATTTTCGGTGGCATAACAATAGATAATGAAATCTTTTCCAAATTCAGGGAAAGCCAAGATTGGAGTCTTTGCAATAGCTAGTTTAATGTCCTCAAATGATTTCTTCCCCTCAAAGGACCATCCAAAACTTTTATTCTCTTTCATCATGTGAACAATGCTCATAGTAAATTCTATAAAAATTGGGATGAATCACCTTAGGAAATTGATCTTACCAAAGAAAGAATGGACACATTTTTTACTTGATGGAAGAGGAATTTGCTGGATGGCCTTAACTCTCTCTGGATAAATCTTGATCCCTTCCTTTGAAACAATATGTCCCAACAGCTTTCCTTCTGTGACACAAAACACAGACTTCTTAGGGTTTAAATAAAATTCCATGCTCTCTACACTTTTACAAGACTGTTTCAAGGTGTTGGAAGTGATATTTTCTTGCTTTAGAAAACATTGTCAAGTCATCCAAATACACCACAATGCATTTCCCTTTCAAACTTCCAAAATCCAAGTCCATCACTCTCTGAAAGTAGCACCAAGATTGATGAAACCGAATGGTATCCTCTTATAGGTAAAGGTGCCCCAAGGAGTAGTAAAGATAGTCTTATGTTGATTTTCAGTATTCACCTCTACTTGATTATACCCTAAGAATCCATATAGCATAGATAACGTCTCTGAGCCTGTGACAGCTTGTAATACTTGGTCCATCATGGGGAAAGGGTAGTTGTCCTTCAAAGAAGCCTGATTTAGATTTTTGAATTCCACACTGATCTAGATCTCACCATTCTTCTTCCCGACATGCACTATGTTAGAAATCCACGTTGAATGGTGGATGGGAAAGATGATCTTATCCTTCAAAATCATTTTTATTTCTTGGAAAATTGTATTAGCTATCTTTGGATTATATTGCCTTTGCTTTTGTTTGAAGGGTTTGATCCCAGACTTAAGAGGAATGAAATGTTGCATTTATTTAGGCTAAAAATCCTTGAGATCATCATAAGAGTAATCCAAAACATCAACATACCTCTTCAAAATATTCACCACCTTATTTTTATCCTCCTGAGTGTAGCACTTTCCAATGTTGACCATTTTGGGATCATCTAGACTCCCAATATTTACCGTTTAGTCTCAAGAGATTTCGGGCTCCTTAAGATGCTTTAGACTTGACATACCTATCATGTTTATCAAAAAGATCCTCCAAACTCACCAGCCCTTTAGGGATCTTGTTACCTTTCATTTTGATGCATCAATCTTGATCTATCTCCTCCTTGACACCTTCTTCATTGGAGGATACACTCTCCCTAGGAATATTTTCACTTCCTTCAAAATACAACTGATCAAAGTTGTCTCTAAGCTCCAAGAAAGAGATAAATTTCCATTCATCATTGAAGACTTGAAAATTATTTACATTTTCAAGTACACTGGCCCGTGGATCATTTCAATGGTGAATTTGTCTTGAGAGAAGTCGGGATGAAGAATCAACAAAGACCTCGAGACAACTAGAGAATTTACTCTAGTGTTCTTTTCCTCGCACAACCTCAATGGAAAATGCATCAAGGAATTCAATGGAATCCCAAACCAGATTTCTATAGTGATTCAGCCTTCTATTCTTCACTTGATAAAGTTCTCTCACTTGCTTCACAATTATCTTTGCATCTCCCAAGAAAGAAGTTTCTTCACTCCCATTTCCTTTGTCATGCTCAACCCAAGAATGAGGGCCTCATACTGTAATTATTGTTTTTGTTTTCAAACTGAAACTTGAATGAGAAAGGATGGATCTTACCCTCGGAGAAAACAACACTACACCAACTCCAGAGCTAGCCGAGGAGAAGCTCCCATCAAACTCCAAAGTCCACACACCATTAGGATCAAGTAACACTCCCTTTGGCAGATTTGTCTCCTCTTGTGACATGATCATGTAGTTCCCATGTCCAATGTCTTCATATAGTATTTGTGCTTTAGGATCGTTTGTCTTTTGCACAATATACTCTGTTTATTTCTCAGAAAATAGCTTCTTCATCTTCCCATTGACAGGGATCAAGGCATGTGACCAATACATTTGGATCTCACCTCCAACATCTTTTCAAAATTCCCTACTTAGCAGAATGTCATAGCAACAAGGAATATCAGTAACCAAGATTGTATCTAAGACCTTCTTCTCTCGGTAGAGCAGCAAAAGAAACTTGTGCATCCTTGATTCTCCTAACCAAAGACACTTCTCTACTCTCCATGGAATAGCAAGAGCCATATGTATGGGTTAGGGTTAGGCCTAAAGTATGAGCCACTTTTGCGGGCATTACATTATTAGATGCACCATAATCAATGAAACAATTTCTAATCTTATGGCCAGCTATGAGGAGAGTCACATAAAAGGGTTTGATATTCTCATTGGGTGAGGGTGACTGCAACCACAAGGTTGGGTTGAGATGAAGAAGAAGGAGTGGGTAAAATTCCTTTAGAAGAAGGGGCTAGGGTTTTAGATTTAGAATTTACAAAGTTTACCATCTTGCAAAGGCTTTTTAATGGGTTTGATAGAACTATGCCTCGAAATCTGAATCTTGGTCTTCTTAAGATGGTCTATAATGTCAAAAGATCCATATGTGGATGGGGAATCACTACAAGGAGTAGGAGGCACTTTTGATTTATCATCTTTATCATTTGATGGACAAGAAGTCTTAGAAGCATAATTAGAGGAAGGACTAACAGAGCTTACCTTTTGTGAGGAAGTAGTGGGAATAGGAGCCCCTCTTTTTGCAACCACCGGAATAGTTATGGGTTACTCCTTGGATATTTTAGCATGCTACACAAATTTCTCCCTTTTTTTGGTCCGCTCTCGGGTCATAACAAGATAAGACTCACTTTGTTCATCACAGCCACTACATCATCATAGTCATCTTCATCATCCACACCTTTAGTGGTAAGGAAATAAACTCGAGAACCACCAGATCCTCTAGTTTTTCATCATCTTCCCCTTCTTGTTCATCATAGATTCCATTTTCCTCTTCATCATTAGGCTCAAGAACTTCACAAGTGGCATTGGTTGGAACTTGATGAGGTGGGCCTTCAATTACCAACCTAATTTGAGAAGAAGGCAAATGGTTCCTAGGCTAAAAGTTCCTCCTTCGCACATCTTGATATGGAGCATGCTTTGAGCCAATTGTTTCTTGATGGAAATGAGGTCATTGGCCATATTTTGCACCAACTAATCTAAATTACCTCCAAGAGAAGGGGAAGAAGATGATGCTTTGAATTTGAAAGACCCTCTTTTCAGCTTGCCGGACATGATCAAGTCTTCTTCCACACTAGTATCCAATCTATGATCAGCCTCCAAAGTTGCAAGGTTAGCCCTCTCAATGCATAGCTCACTTCGTGAAATTGAGCATTCAAGAAGAAACACTTTTGAATCTAATCAATGAGCCTAGTGTTTTGTGGAATCTTGTTAATCAAATTGTTGAACTTGGCCACAAATTCTCTTATGGGCACATGTGGCTCCTTCTTGATTTGGGAAACTGAGCTAGTAAATCATGCACATCCTTAGCAGGTTTGAAGTGGTCTTCAAATTCAGTTCTCATAGTGGTCTGGTCCAGGCAGGAAGATGGTAAAACCAATCTGTAACATTGTCTTGCAAGGTCTCCATAAACATCCTAATAGAGACATCTTCATGTTCAACCCCAAGGACCCCACATGCAATAATAAAGGCTACAATGTGTTCATTAAGGTGCACTTTTCCATCACCTCTAAACTTAGGAAAATTCTTTCTGTTACCCCTAGGTAACTCATGCAATGGTTGGGGAAGATCTAGAGGCCCAACTCTTTATCCCCAAGTCAGAGGTGTTGCCATCCTTGTAAAGATTGTTTGAAGTGGAACTGATACACCAGAAAGAATTAGGGCATGAAGATTAGGGCTAAGTTATGCTTGAGGAATGTCACTCCTAGGAGCTCTATCTTCAACAGTGAGGTGTGCTTTGGTAAAATGGGCTCTTTTGTTGCTTCTTATTGGAAGAAGTTGAAAACCTTGTTGATCCAAAAGTTAGAATTGAGAATATTTAACCCCAAGAGCTCTTCTACCATGAGTGTATCTTAGATTCACCAGATCAAAGGAATGATCAAATTTTTGTTTCCGAGAAAGGAATCTATTTAAAGAATCCTCCCAAAGTGGAGTCACCAAAATTGTTGGGTTCAGATTTGCACTTTGAAGAAACCATAGTCGTGGGACAAACAAGTCCCTCCACTTTAATGGGAGAGGTTCCCTTATTGAAAGTAGCAAAAAATAATGTACAAACAAACAAATTTCATTCAATTGTGGTTTTCTGATATCTTAGAAATTGTATTATGCCAAGAAGGTCATCAAGACAAAGGACAGAGGAATCATGAGATGAGAGAGAAAGAAGAAGACAACACTTTCAGGGAAAAGAGATAAAGCAGAGAAAACCCTAACATGTATTAAGCAAAAGGGATACAGAATGGAATCATTCACATTAAAATAGACACAATTCCAAATTTCATAATTGTGACCTGTTACATTTGCTTTGCTAGTTTAAATATAAGTTGTTCGATTTTCTTTTATAAATTTAAATTTATACCATCCGCATGGTAGAAAGAGATTGGATCAGGTGTGGGAAAATCCTTTACACTATAACTTTTTTGAAGATTTGGTATTTGAGCACTTGCCCACTCACTTGCTTTGACTTTTCAACTTGAACACGTGGCACAATCTAACCGGTGACAGTGGTCGCGGATCTCTTTACAAATTTTTGATTCATTTTAGTAAAAATGCTCAAAACCTTAAATCCTCTGCCGCCAACCCACTTCTCCACTTTGACCTTTCAATGGTGGGCTTCGACACCAAGGTGGAGCTAGGGGTCATTTTATAATTTTGACTTCACTTTCTTGAAATAAAACCAAGTTTTCAAAAGTGCTCCGACGACCCACTCTTTCGATTTGAATTTTTAATGGTGCAACTCAACACGTGGCACCCTTTGATTGGTTACGAGGAAGTGGCTTACTTTCATACTTTTAACCTTTTTTAATAAGAAGCTAAAAGGATCAAATTTCTATGATGGCCCGATTTGATTTTTCAACATGGCCACATGGCATCTTCTAATTGGAGCCGGATCACGGTTTACTTTTATACTTTTAACCTTTTAGCAAAAAAACTCAAAGTCTTGAAATTCACCACCAACCCACGTCCCCGCATTGACTTGTCAACTCTTGGTATCGACGCATGTCCTCATATGATTGGTAGAAGGCCTTAATAATTCTTCTTTTTAGTTCTCTGCATGGGCCCATGGGCTTGCCATCACCAACTATGATTTTTTCTGAAAAGTGTTAAGTGCCAAAGTGACTCCCACAACCCCACCGGCCCGTCTTGGGAAAAAATACCATCATAGGTCCGCTGAGACCATAACTTGAAAAATATAAAGAGTTAGGAGGAATTCTTTACCTTTTTGGAAGTGGGAAGAAATTTCCCATTTGATGAAAGAGGTTCTAGGAGTCCACAAGCCCTTGGAAAGTACCAGATTTAACAATACTTTGTTTTCAATATTTTTCAAAGGAACCAACTCAAAATTTTAGGTCTAGACTTGGAAAATGAGAGGAATTTTAAGGGTGACAACGAAGTGCAGAGAGGGAATGAAGAATTTAGAAAGGAATTATTTATCCATACGTGTCACACCCTACATGTTAATTATTGGATACTTATACAAGCTAGGTCACGATGAGGTTTTACGTCGGTGTGTTCTTGAGTATGAGTGCACTACAATCATGGAAGAGGCGCGTGGTGGAATTACAAGAAGACACTATGCAGGGAATGTAAGCGTGTGTAATATCCTCTTATCCGGAATTTGGTGGGAGATGGTTTATAAGGATTGTATTGAATATTGCAAGGCATGTGATCATTTTCAGCACCTTGGTAAGCCAGGAAAAAGGGATGAAATGTCATTGAGAACAATAACTAGTGTTTAACCATTTGAGAAATGGGTAATTAACTTTGTAGGCCCTATTTCACCTACCATGTGAAGGAAAGGTTCACATTATATCATTACTTGCACTAGTTATCTAACACAATGGGCAAAGGAAGCACCTATAAGGGATTTCACGGTGGCCACAACAACAAGATTCCTATGGGAAAATATAATCAGTAGGTATGGGAGTCCTATGATTTTGACTAATTACTAGGGTACTCATTTTTTTAATGAGACCATCGGATTTTTTGGAAAAGTTTATGGTTCCTCATGACAAGACTTCTCCTTATCACCCTCAAGCTAATGGGACTACCGAGGAATTTAACGAGATATTGAGTCATACACTTACTAAGATTTTTGATGTTGAGAGGAAGGATTGGGATGAAAAAGTTGCAGCCATACTATGGATGTATAGAACAACTTACAAGAGATTGAACAAATACACACTATTCTAATTTGTTTTTACATGGAAGTTATTTTTTTAGTATATTTTATGCTACCCTCTCTCGTGTATTGTGTGCACAAGATGATTGATCGACAAACAAGAATTGTAAGAGCGCTTTGACAAGCTAATGATGTTAGACAAAAGGTGATCACTTGATACATGGAGTCATAATACATCGAGAAGGTGAGACAAAAGGCCCGACATGATCATCACATAAAGAATAAATAATTTGAGGTTGGGCAGATAGTTTTACTTTATGATTCTAAGTTTTGTGCCATCTGGCAAGCTCAAGGTCCATTGGTTGGGACTATATTATATTACCCATATACTTGATTTAGGCATTGGATGGAATGTGACTTCCTGGGTATTTCAATGGAAGTAGGCTGAATCCCTACTATAAATAAGGCTTCTGGGTGTTTGTAAATAAGGAAATATTGTCAGTTGCCTTAGGATTTCCCTTAATACATTTTCCTTTCTTTATGTTTCCCTTTCTCGTTGTTTTGTTCCTTTTGGTTTGTTTTGGGTGTGTGTGTACACTGGTGGATAATTACATTATCAATTTGTTATACATAGAGGACCGCACATATTTTTATTATGGGGTGGAACATAAAGGTGAAGTTCAGAAAGGACGTGGTAAGAGTTGGAGAAAGTGAGTGGATCAATGTTGAAATAGTTTCCCAGGTTGTAAATTCAAAGGTGCATGGGATCAAAATAGTGCACGGAGAAAAGGTGAACATGAGAATATTGGTGTCAAAAAGGATTTGAGAAACCATGTACAAGGATAAAAATTGCAGGAGCAACATGAGGTAGGTAGCGGAAATAACTTGATCCAAGACATAGAGGAAGATTGACTTCAGAATGGGAGAAAATGCGAAGAGTTATATGGTCAAGGCAGTTGCATGCCAAAAGGTTGCGGGAGTGTTCACGTAGGTTTGTGCACTAAGGAAAATCATTGGATAGAATGCACGGAAGGATGGCATTAGAAAAATCTAACTTTAATGCATTTGTACATTGGTAGGTGGCATCGGGGTTTATGTAAAAAAGTAAAAATCTATAAATAGAAGTTTGGGGTGAAGAATTCTTTTACCTTACGTTTTAATTTATATAAGAATTTCTTGCGTTTTAAGGAGATTCTTGTGAAGCGGAGTGTGTGAAGTTGAAAAAATCAAAGGACTTGTGAACCAGTATGGAAGAAAAGTGCACGGGTGAATGCAGAGGAGTTTTTTTGTGGGTTCCCAATGGTGGATACGTTGTCTTATGTAAATTAAGTGCTCCAAGTTATGGTTTACAAGCTAAGGCACATGTTTTTGTGGAAATTTCATAGAAGTAGAGCCAAGGGATTAATAAGAGTTTGAGTAAGAAGGAAAGAATAATTTGAGAGAACCCGGTAGGAAAAATGGCACCAAGGAAAGGATCTAATGTTTCACCAAAGAAGGGAAAGGGAAAGGGCAAGGGTAAAGTGAAACCCACAGTATCAACAATTTTTAATGAAGAATGGTACGTAGAAATGCAGTACCTAGATGGTGTGCTACTAGGGAAAGAGTGGGTGTCACATATAAGGAAGATGGCCATGAGTAATTATAATCATCACACGAGCACCACAGAAAAGGAGATGACCCTAGAGTTGGTTTTCCCAACGGAGAAGAGGACACCAGATGGGAAACCCATCTATGATGATGAAGTAAAAGTGAAGTTAGAAAAGGTTGGGCTTCTGCAACTTTATGAGTTTCCCTATTTTGGAAAACCTGAGTGATTGTACCAATGGTTGATGTCGCACATGCATGAGGATCACTTTTACTTCACAAGATGAAGAATGTACATAACTCCTCAGTTGATTTCCAAGTTCACTGGCCTGATCTACAAAGGGGAGTTGTTGGATGATGATTTAAGTGACAAGGAGGCCATTAAGAAGATTGTTGAGGCATATGACTATAAGAAGGGTTTGTGGTACTTTGACATCACTGCAATCATCGACCCAGTATGAGGATGGTTGTGCACTTGGTGACAAAGTTGAATGGGTAGGAGAGATGGATGTAGATAAACAAAGGTTGGTTGAATGTCTATCACAAGATCTCATAGGGAACCATTTACAACCTCTCAACTTTTATTATGGAGGATATTATTGATTTCGTGTAAAATGGGGAGAAGATCATGTTCGGTAATTTCCTCCTTACCATTATCTTTTCAGATATTAGAGTGCCCGATGGGTCGAATAATTTTGTTTGGGAGTACACGGATGATAAATCCTCTCTTACAAATAGGTTTAAAGCTTATACTTGTGACACCATGATGGCCGCTCACAAGGTGTTCTTAGAGAAATGGTATAAATGGATGCATGACACATTCAAAGCTAAATGGAGGATACCAAAATAGCTTCCTACACTGGTGGATGGAGAATCTGAATTCGCCATATACCAAAATTTTCTGATCGATAGGTTTACCTTGATAGATGGCACCAAGGGTCCTTGGTGTAAATTACCCTTCTCCTTCATAGTGTAGTACTTTCAAAGTGTGGTCAATAGGTTTAAGGAAGCCAAAAATCTTCATTTTGATGTAAGTGTAGTTTATCAAGACTACCGTGAGATGCGCTAGAACTTGGTGTATCCCAAGAAGTGTGTATATGTAGAGAAGTATGTATCTCATGATGTGTGCATGGTAAAATTGGTGACATTTCCTATTGCAGGTAGGATGACAAAGAAGGGTGTATGTGCGAGATAAGGCCCAAGTTTGAGAAGTGCACTTATTTTGAGGATGACATCTCTATCCCAAAAGACCCCATCGAGAGAAATAATAAAGTAGAATTTAAGAAGAGAGAACGAGAAGAGAATCCTTGAGAAAAGGCATTGAGTGCATAAACAATGTAAACCGTAGGGGTGCGGTTAGGTGTGGGTACAAGCACCTACGTTCGACAAAAGAAGTCTCATGTTAGGAAAGATTTTCTAGAGAAAGAAGAGTCTCGTAGGAGAGAATAGTCATCCGAGAAGGAGGATTCCCCTGTGTTGAAGTCACCAATGAATAAAAATTAAAGGGTGGTGCAAGGTTCAGACTCATAGGAGATGGAGAGTATGAAATGATATTAAACTAAAGATAATGAAGAGTGTGAGGAAGCTCAGAATCCTCATGTGTACAATGTAGACTAGTCTAGTAAAGAAGGGGATGAAGAGGAGAAGTAATATGAAGAGGACACCCACACCAAAGGAGGAAGTGAGAAGGTGAGCATGCATAGTCAAAGGACCTTGACCCCTACCAAGGAATAGATAAATGATATACTTGAAAAGGAGGTGGCGGGAATTATACGAGATCTAGTGGACCAATAGGTCAAGCGCAACGCCGATGAAATATTGAAGGAAACTGAAGAGAGTGCAAGTGTAGGAAAGGAGTATGGAAGTATGGGTGGAGACCCCAACTTAGCAATTAGTTTCCCCACAACAGTGCGCATAGGTGGAAAGGGTGTAGTAGCACGTGTAGAAGCACACCATGACTTATATTAATGATCTAAGCAAGGTATTGTGCATGTGCTTCCAAACTAAAGTGAATACATACCAACTCCTCTCTTGGTCATTTTTTGATGAAGAGAGTGCATACCCATGCACAAGAAAGATGTTGTCTTGGAATTTTGAGTCCCATTTTCATTGAGCCCAAGATAGAGATAAATAATGATGTGTTGATGGAGACACCGAGCTTTGAAGGAATGAACCCCCTTCTAAATAATTAGCAGTTTTCGGATGAGCAAGTTTGCAATGTGCTCAACAAGGTGTCAGTCAAAGTGGAGGAAAGAATTTTTAGGAGAAATGACAGAATAAAATCCTTGGAAGGGGAACTTGAATAGAATAATGAGGAGACCATTGAGAGGGATAGGGAGATAAAGCAAAAGGATTTTATCAATTCATAATTAAGGTGTGAGATGAGGGATGAAAAGGAGAATGTACGCAAAATCCACAAGAAGATAGAGGCTATTTTAAATGTCATTATCTTGAAGCACCCAAACCTGGCCCATCCTAAACAAAAATATGAGTCAAACTTTTATTACTTGGAAGAATTAACATGCATACTCACCATAGAGAGGCAGCCACTCGTATTATAGTTAGTAGAAGAGGTGATGGCACGCCAGAATAAGGAAGAGAAGTTGAAGACTGTGGAGATATTAACTTGGTAATCGAGCTCCTTTCCTTAGTAAAAACCATGGTGCAGATGGTAGAAGTTGTATATGAAAACTGTGGTGATATGGACAAAGTAACAAGCATATTAGTTGTTATCCATGAAGTGGATCTAAAAGAATTTCAAGATAAAAACAAGGGCAATAGGGCAAGAGCGGGATGATCTTGGCTGAGGTAGAGAATAATAAAAGGCAATTGAAACCTTAAGAGTTTTGATTAAAAATAAATTGAAAGAGTTGTACCCTCTAGTCACTCACAAGATAGATGCATTGGGAGACCTTAGCAAGCAAATGGAAATCATTAAAGATACGTTGAAGGCTAAGGGGGATGAGATGAGTTTTGATGAAGTTAGCGTGATGGTGGGTAACTTACTTCAACAGGCATAGAATGATTTTGATGATTGGGTTGATATTGAATCCCCATGAATAAAGATTTCCCACTTCTCATGTAGTAGTAGCAAGATTCTTCCATTCTTTATTCAATCATAGATTCTTTCATTTTCCCTATTCTTTATTCTTTGGTGGAAGGGTAGATTGTTTTCGAGGACGGACAACACGCGTAGTGTGAGGTAATGTTGGGCCTTGAAATTGACTAAGTCCCAATGAAGAGGTCACCACATGGGGGAGGTAGTAAATAAGGAAGGGGCTCAGGAAAAATCACACAAGATAAAGGCACACGAAAGAAGAGGTTAGCGCGTGCGGGAGTAGGAAGGTTTAGGGACTTAGCCATATTTTGAAGAATTTTTCATAGGAGAAACATGTGAAAATCCTGAGTAGGCATGACAAATGGATAAGGTGCCATCCTGGAGCCTTGGAGGTCAAGAAAAGAATATTCCACATAAGGAATATTCCTAGGATGATCATTACAGGTAGTGGAGGAATTTGCAAGATGGCATAGGAATTCAACCATGGAGGACCACACTTCCACTTGGCATGCAATATGTTCATGAAGGAAACCAAGGTGGTGCATCTAGATCCTATTTAAAGGAGTGCTTGGGTCTGAAATAGAGGGAGAGTAATAATGAAGTGTTGTTATAATTCTAGTAGCGTTAGAGAGGGTATTGAGCAGGAAAAAGGTGCTCCATAAATGCTTGCAAGAAGGGTTTTAAGCATATTAGGCATGGATTTGGGTATGAACAAGGGTTGTAATGGGTATAATATCTAATAACTCTCTCTAAAAATTGTTTTTGTAGAGTTTAAGATAATATTCCTTGATGTATTCAGTCTATATGACCCTTATGATGTAATGTGGCTACTGTGGATGTTTATAAATTGATATATGAAGATCTTTTATGGATATCTTATGGGTATAACCCTTATGTTATTCATGTTATTATGGATCAGATCTAGTTCCTTTGTGCTATTTACAATGCTTATTTCCATTTATGATGCACCTGTGCTTGGATCTGGTGTCTGTACTTTCTATTTCTGAGTAAATGAATGCATTTCTAATTCTGCAACCCATCCTCCATTAATGACAGATCATTCTCACAAATCTCATATAAAAGAGGGGCTCAACACCGTGCACACCTCAAGTGAGTGCCCAGCACATCTTGGGTGATAGGCCGACATGTTTGGAAGATAGTTTGGTATGCTTTTGGAATGGGAAGTCGCAGGGATCATATAGAACTTGGTAGATCAAGAGGTAGAGCACAACATGGAAGAGGAAGAAGAAAAAGATAATGGTGGGAGTTTAGGAGGAGAAACAAGTTTGATGGTAGGGTTATTAAAGGGTGCATGCATAGGCATTAGATGAGTGTACACTCCTCAAGGACTGTTATGTCTTATTATGTAGATCCCAACAAATTATAACCAAATCAAAGTATCGCTGACCAATGTTTCAGTTGGTCATATTTTAATAAAGAAAGTGTGCTTCCACGCATGAGAAAAATGTTGTCTTGGGATTTTGGGTCTCATATTGATGAGCCAGAATTTGAAGTAAGTGTGGGAGCCTTAATAGATACTCATACTTCACCGAGCTCTAAGGAAGTGAATCCGGTAGTGTATTCTCAACAATTAACTGATGAGAAAGCGTGTAATGCACTTAATAAGGTGTCGGTGGAAGTAGAGTCAAGAATTTTTAGAAGAATAATAGAATAAAGGTGATGCAAAAGGAATTAGATGAAAATAATAAGGATATTTCAGAAAGATACAATTAGATAAAGGGTAAAGAAGATATTATTTCAAAGTTAAAAGTCGAATTTGTATCGGAGGAAAAGGGAAGGTTGCATGAAACATGTAAGAAGGAAATGTTGATAGTGGATTCGATCTTGTTGGAGCACCTAAATCGACCCCCTACACTGAAGTATGAAACAACTCTCCACTGTTTGAAGGATTTGATGTGCATAATTATAATGCAAAAGTAACCCCTTGTGCTAGAGTCTGTGGAAGAGGTTATGGCGTGGTAGAAGCAACAAGAGAAGGAACAAATTGAGGCTACCATAACTCAAAGACTTCGAACTTCTAGTGTTATTAAAAATAGCAACTCATATGCCATAATTTTTCTATGACAACTGTGAAGAGAGGGATCAGGTGGTAAGCCTTCGGTTCTTTACACATGAAACGTATTTAAAGGAGTTCCAGAACAAGAACAAATTAAATCGGGTGGAATGGGACAAGATCCTTGCAGAGTTTGAGAAGAAGAATAAAGCAATTGATATCCTAAGGACCTCTATAAAGAACAAGCTAAAAATTTGTATCCCCATGTAACGCATAGAATGGATGCGCTAATGCACTTGGCAAACATTTAGAAGCTATGGTCAAAACATATAAAGCCAAGGGTGAATATCTAACATTTTATGAATTCAAGGAAATGGTCGGGCTTTGTTCAATAAGGCAAAAAGTGAAGTGGAGGGATGGAATACAGTTGAAGCATCATTGAATAAATATTTTCCCATCCTCCTTACATAGTTGCATTATTCATTTATTCTTTGTAAGTAAGCTATGCATTCGTTATTCTTCAATTCTTGTAGGATTCTTTATTCAATGTTTAAGCAATCTGAATGTTTTCACAGAAGGAAAACATAATTAGAGTGGGGTAATGTTGAGCATGGAAAATTTATTAATTCCATGAGAACATATGTTAGCAGTGTAAGAGGCATTATAGAAGAAACACGCATGAGGATGCATGTGCAAGAAGGACAGGGGTTTGCGTACTAGAGTTGGACAAGAATGCGTGCATGGGGAATAATGGATAAACATGAGACTTATTTTTTTGGGGGAATGATGCTAAGTATAGAGATGACATAGGTAACATGCAAGAGAAGGACCCATGCAAGAGGAGTCTATTTTTAGAGCGAGACAAGTAGCGATTCAAACTAAAGTATGAAGACTTAGAGGCCACACAAGGCTATTTTGGGACAAGTAGAAGGACAAGTGTCATGTAGTGCTTTGAGCTAATAATAGAGGTAGAATTGAAGTTATCTATATATGATCTATTGTTAGAAGAGCTTGCATGCTATTTGGTTATTCTTGAAAGTGGTGCATGGCTATTCTTAGCATGCAACATTTGTTTTGAAGGTGCATAGGTGGTAAAGGGAAATTCCTCACCCATGTGTGTGTGTGTGTGTGTGTGTGTGTGTGTGTGTGTGTGTGTGTGTGTGTGTGTGTGTGTGTTGATTTTCACAGTTTAGGGATTCACATTTTGTAAAGAGTTATATTCTTGGTTTATGAGAACACATGACTTATGGTGACACTACTATGTATGTTTTCATCTTCTTTGTTTTACATTAATTAATAAAATGGATATTTGTGGCTGGATATTAGTTGTTGACATATATGTGACTTTTTTTTATGGTAAACCTAGTCTTGATTCTTTTATAATTTATTCTTACATATGGTTATGATCTAAATCTGTTTATGGTTTATTCCGCATTGTTATTATGGATCTAGAATATATCTACGTGTGTGCTCATCATGCTAACTCCATGAAATATCTTCCATAATAGAGGAACCTAGTAACCTTACATGCTTTAGGTGAGCACTCAATTCTATCTTAGTGATGTGTCATCGTGCCTTGGGCTATTCAAGTAAAATAAAATATTACACTATGTCGCAGTGGAGACTAGTAAGCAGAGAGATGGAGGGCCATCACACAAAAGCCTAGAAAAATGTAGATCCGAGAGATTTTATTGGACTAGGGCACCTAGAGAAGGATAGGGGATCCTGGAGAATGATAAGGGCACCCTTGGGTGCCCGGTCCAGATTCTAGGCGCACTATTCTATGTAGATACTCATAAAACCTCCTCTGATGTGTTACAAGAGGTTCGTACTTGTTCACCTTTTTGTCGTGTGTATGTCACTCAATTCCATTGAATGTCTCTATAAATGTAGAATGAATGAATCACCTAAAAATCATAAATAACAAATCAAAACCCTAAAAATAAATATACAAATGAAGGGTTTGGATTGTCCTCATTACAAAATAATGGACTTATAACTAATTTTTGCACTACATCTCAAACCCATTGTAGTTTTATGTGTGTGTGTGGAATTTTCCTAGGTTTCTCTTGTGTCAATCGCACGTGGATAGCGAGCAAGTAGCTAGATTTAGAATGTAATAAATGTGTGCATGGAAATAATAGACTCCCCTCCTATGAAGTGTGATGCAGATGAACCATCCTTTTGTCTCTTGTGATGGAGCTAGATGGATGAAAATGGAGTTATAGATTCCTTTGATGGATGCAACCTTAGGTGGAGATAGTATATGTTTAGTGTTTAGTCCCTTATTATGATCACATAACTTTATATTTATATGATTCCCTTGCTCAAATTTTGTAATTAACCCCAAAAATACCAACTACCAAAAATATAAGATGCTCAAATGGCTAGAAAGGACCTAGAAAGTGTGACCAAAGTACAAAGAGGACAACGGCACCCATATTGGATGAGGGCACCTGGCGCTAACATCTTAGTCCGAGCTACTGGTGTCCATAATGATAAATTTCGAAAGGTGAAAAGACAAACTGAGAAAGTACAAGTGTAAGAATGAAATAAGAAGCATAAAGTAAATAAAGTTGGCCAAAGACATGAGTTAGTACTTTTCTTACTTAGGAACCATATGAATAGTAATATGCAATCGATACTAGATAATGACTCAAAGTGTGTGATTTTGTGTCTACATTTTCCCGCTCTTTCTATTGGTGATCAAAATACTCGTAACATAAAGTATTAGAGATACATACTTGATATCCATGTAGATTTATGTAGGAATTGTGTCGAGGGACTAGGTAAAGTGTGGAGTGATAAAAATGGAGAGTGGAGACTAAAGATGCTAAAAAAATGTAAAAGGTGATGAAAACAAACCTAGGGAAGAAACTCATGTGTATATGTCAATGTGTGTTTGATGTACATGTTGTTAGTATCATGTTGATGTTGGTTTCTTACTTCCTATATGGATAGACTGCCAGAAGAGAAGACGATACGATGTAGTCAAATACGCATGTATATGTAAAAGTGTGTAAGAAGTGTGTAAGTAAAGTATGTAAAAATGCTGAAAATGTGAAAAAGGAACATGTGCACCTGATACGTGATTAAAAAGAGTATAGAAAGGATAATTTATATGACGTCGATGCGTGCGAGGTTTTGGGTGATCTCATGCCCCTGGCCGAATAAGTGCAGAGAGGAAAGTATGATTTATCCTCAAACCTTTAACTGCTTCCCGAAACTAAAGAAATCTCTTTCATTTTCTGGTTTTTTGGGTGATCTAATGCAATGGTAGAAGTAGTGTAGAGAGTAATTTCTAGTGTTATTCTCTAACCTTTACCTTCTCCTCAGAATAAAACACCACTACAGATGATGTGTACCAACTCATGTGCTAAAAACAACGTACCTTGTAATAGTTGTGTATAAATTATGTAGACTGTGTTGAACCCAATCACTATGTAACTTCCCATAGTTATAGGCACTCCAGGAAAGGCATCGCTATGTGATGGAAGAAATCTTAAAATTGTATTCTACCGGTATTGTTTTGTGTTGTGTATAATGTGTTTATACCGTTGTATGAGGTGACTAATTCACCCAAATGATTCCCCCATCTTTGGGGGCACATGACATCACTGTAGGAGTATGCAACCCAAAAGAGGACCTACCACTAAAATTGTTCACTACAAGGGAAGGGTATGTTCTTGGTAGAAACCAAGGAACATGTAAAAAATTAGCTAGGAAATAAGTGTTATTAAAAACAAGCATGCATGTAGAAGACAAGTGTAATCTACGAAGACAATGTGTAAGGTTTGGGATGTACGTAAACATGAAAGAAGATAACATAGACCATGAAAAGTAGGTTGCAAATATGGGACATCACTCGTTGTATCACAAGACAATCAATGCCGATAAATCCAAAGACATCCAAGTGTGCACACAAGACAAGGGAAAATCCCATACACTAGCAAACAATGACAAGTACACAAAATGTAATAGATAACCATGGAACAAGTAGCCATGCATAAAAATGTTACACATGAAGCACCCATTAGCATGTTATAAAAATAAAAATTATGTCAAAGCGTGTATAATTTGATAATGTAAAGTGTTAAGTACAAAATGGAACAATAGCACCATGTGATTGTATGAAAGTTGATGCCCCAAGATTCATTGTGGGACTAGTAATAAGTATTATACCAAGAATCCATTATGTGTGTAATGGACCTATATAATATGTGATCACAACTAGAAAGTAAGTGAATGTGCATGTGTGTATGATAAAGATAATGACATACAATATATATATCTAGCATGTGTAATAAAGTGAACATGTACAAGTAAATTCAAGCAAGAGTAAATGCAACCAATATATGCAATATGTTGTGGATGGATGGAATGGAATACAGAGTGAATGATAGGATCCGCGTGCCCCCAAGTGAATGGAATTGTATGTAGTGAGGTTCATTTATTATGCCCCCTTAGCAGTCAAGAATGAACCATAAACGAGAGTGCGTCATCGGGAAATGGTCAAACGATATGTTGTGTGTAACATGATGTGATGAATGTGTAGTGATGATATGTGACCTAGAGATGAGGTGTAAGAATGTGTGATGATTTAGCCTAAAGCGTATATCACAACAAGATAATGAAAGAAGTGATAATTTAGCCTAAATCGTATATCACTAAAGGATGCTAGAAGAAGTGATGATGTATCCTATAACGTATATCATTAATCTAGCAATGTTGCATGAGATAAAGATTGATTGATGAACATGTAAGTGTGATGAGATCCATTTTTGATGTATACCCTCAACTTGATCCAAAGTATGGTGTGTGAGAATAGAATGCGTCATAGTGTAGATGTGTAATATGTGTAATAGATGTGATAATGAGAATTTTTATGTGTGTAGTGTGTAATGTGTAATGTGTAATGTGTAATGTAGGATACAATATGTGTAGATGATATAAGATGTGTATATTCATGGTAAATGCAATATGTAGGATGTAGGATGAAGGATGTAGGATGTAGGATGTCATATATGTGAAGATGTGTGTTGTGTTATATCTACTATGTAGTGTGTGAGGTTTGTGTATATAGGATGCCCTCAATAATCAAGTGTGAACTAAAGCAAAAGAGTGTGTCATCGAGGGTAAGGTGACAAGATTCACCTACCAAGGACCAATTTTGCGTGAAGCGGTGGAAGTATGTGTGGAAAAATAAACTACGAGACCATGCGATGGTGGCAGAATTTGAAATATGTCTTAACCATTAGTAAAAGGAGCGGTTTCTTTAACAAAATGAATTGGAAACGGAAGTGAAGTGGGATGAGAGGAAAGCTTGAATGGTGGAATCTTTGGTGGTATAGATGAAAGCTGTAGAAGACTTGATAGGAGAGAATCTTGATTGATTTTGAGGTGAGGTTGCATACTTTGACTTGGTAATGTTGTAGATGTCTTGAGAGGAGGAGGTTCTATATTGATTTTGAGAGGTGGTTGCTTAGGAGGTGCTTGACTTTCTATATTACAACCACTTGAAGTGATGGCATGGTGTTCATTATACATAGACAAATTATATTTAGGAGCCCATCAGGATGTAATAATTAGAGAGGACGATGTGACATGACATGGTGCAGTGAATGAGATAAAATCTTGATGCTCAAGATGCTTGATTCTTTGTTGTAAAGCATAACAATCATTGTTGTTATGTTCATTAATTTGATAATAATTGTAATATGCGTGACCTTGATATTTTATAAGAAGATAAGGAGAATAGCCATGAGTATATGGTAAAGTGATCAATTGATGACTAAAGAGATCGGTAAGAATGTCATTTTTCTTAGAATTGCGATCAAGGGTAAGAGGCTCTAGTAATCGTATTACTTGAGTTTCACTTATATAAGCACATGAAGATGAGATAGAGAAGGAGAAAAAACATGATCTTGAGAAGCATCCTTAAGATGTTGAATTTCATATTTGAGAGATGTAATCGTGGATTCCATAGCCTAAAATTTGTCTTGAAATAAAGAATGTAGAGCTTGAATTGAGTCCAACATGGATTGATTATATGGAGGATCATGAAGACTAAGGTCATTAGATAACTGATCTAAAATAGCACTCACTTAATGTGGTGGTGTATCACTAGGGACATACATGGTGTTTAGGGATTTTTTCAGAATAACTTGGCAATTAGGATGCATTTGAATTAAATAATACAAAGAAATTTGAGCAACTTTAGGAGCCATGATAGAAAATATGATGTGCCAATGAAGGATCCAAAAGACCGATCACGAGTGGGGTTCACCAAAATTATTATGCTAAAAATGTAAAAATAATAGCCTAATCTAATGCAAGTTTGCAGTAAATAAATGAATACTGAAATAATACCCAAGAAAACTAAGCTAGAAAATATGAAACCTAATGTGCAAAGAGGGTTAGAAGAGCCTTAGTTGATTTGCAGAGGTTGTTAGATTATGTCACAATGGAGACTGGTTGAATAGAGATGGAGGACTGTTACACACAAGCCTTTAAAAATGCAGATCCGGTAGATTTAACTAGATTGGGGCACCTAGATAAGGATAGGGGCACCCGTGGGCACCCTGGTCTGAATTTTGGGTTCCCTAGTTTGTGTAGATGCTCATAAAACCTCCTCCGCGGTGTTGTAAGAGGTTCACACTTGTTATCCTTTTGTCGTGTATATATCACTTTGAATTCCGTTGAATGTCTCTATAAATGTAGAATGGATGAATCACCTAGAAAACCCCAAATATAGCACCAAACCCTAAAAATAAAGATGAAAATGAAGGGGTCTGATTTTCCTTAGTGGAAAAAATGATGGACTTATAACTAAGCATTATAGTACATCTCAAACCTAATATAGTTCTATATGTGTGTGCGGAATTTTTCCCTAGGTTTCTCTTGTGCCAATCGCACATGGATAACGAGTAAGTATCTAGATGTAGAATGTAATAAATGTGTGCATGGAAATAATATAATCACATTCTATGAAGTGTGATGAAAATGAACCAACCTTTTGTCCCTTGTGATGGAACTAGATGGATACAAATGGAGTTATAGATTCCTTTTATGGATGCAACCTTAAGTGGAGATACTACATGTTTAGTGCTTGGTTCCTTATTATGATCACACAACTTTATATTTATATGATTCCTTGCTTGAATTTCATAATTAACCCCAAAAAGGACAAATACCAAAAAGATAATATGCTCAAATGTCTAGAAAGGGCCCAGAAAGTGTGACCAAAGTACAAAGAGGATAAGGGCACCCATATTGGATGAGGCGCTGACGCTAGTGTCTTGATCTGGGTGCTAGTGTCTAGAATGAAAAATGCCAAAAGGTGAAAAGCCATACTAAGCAAGTACAAGTGCAATACTAAAAGTAGAAGCATAAAATAAAGAAAGGTGGCCAAATACATGGTTTAATTAGTACTTTTCTTACTTATGAACCATATGAATAGTAGTATGTAATCGAGACTAGTAATGAGTCAAATTCCGTGATTTTTTTACAATTATCTAAATCAAATCTATCATCTTTCTCACCTTTTTTAGTACACATATATACATAGCCTTTCGCCTTTGATCCATTTTGTGATCCTTAGACTCCCTTTGGATCAAGTATCACCATCAGACCATCATATAGCCATGGATCGCATTAGTCCCTTTTCCTTTTCATTGTTGGTTATATCATTTGTTTTATCATTTTATCTCATCATTATCAGATTGATTTCTTGAACGTGGATTGACATCCTTGCAAGGAATTCCATTGACTTCTAGGGATTGGCCTTTTCTAGGAAATCCACCATATATCTATCTAATCCTATTTTTTAGAGTGTTTGTGCATTACAAATAGTTCATCCCATTAGAAAGGAGTTTTGCACCCACTTGAATTTGTCAATGTCAATCACTCCTATATATCGAATTCATCATCGCGGGTAACATGAAACCCCGTCCTCTTCCAAGATCATTTTGTTTTTTTGTTTCATTTTATTAAGTTAGACTTGGAAAGCGAAAAATCTCAGTACAAGTAAGTCACTAAAAGGATTACAAAATTCCTTAAGGGAGATAGGGAATTAGTTTTAACATATAAATAACATCACACCACACTATTATTGGGCCACGTACATTTATATTTTATTTGTAGTTACATCCATTATTATTTGTGTTAAGAAATGTGAGGGAAACATAGGATTTATCTTAGATTTCATACATTACTTACACAAAAAATAGGAGAACTACATGAGACTTTCTCCCACCTTAGGGGATGGATTATAAGGCCTAGATTGGTTCAACAATGGTTGACTTCCAGTTCGGTTTAGCCTCACCCACACATGAATTTCTCCTTTTATTATTTAAAAATTTGATAAATTTTGTTACATGTATCTATGGTTTTATATTTTTGCAGGTCATTACGGGTGGTTCTAAAGGTGTGTGAAACTTAGTGAAATATAATGACAACCATATTTGTACCAACAATAGGAAAGTGAAGCTACAAAGCTCCATAATTTTCTAAGAAAAAATCATATTAAGAAATACCATATCATACCATGGCCCAGTGGGATCTTTATAGTTTTTTACTCAAAAAAATTTCAATCACAGTCTCAGGAAAAAAGCATATTCACATTTAATTTATCCATTTGAGCCACTCTACATACCCAAATCACTTTGTAACTCTTTGTAAAGATATGTCTTTATCCGTTATTTTGTTTTAACTTATTGATTCATCATTACATTATGATTTATTATATTAATATCTATATTTTGGAATGTTTGACTAGTGTGGAGGGTAAGTGCACCAATTTGGGGGCCAAAAGCGGACACAAAAGTGAAAATGAGAAAAATGTGTATGCATTTTTAAATAACACGTACGCGTTCTATTTTCTTATGCATGGTGATTCACGAACCTATAACACGTATGATTTATTGGGTGCATGCATTTTTGAAACTATAAACAAAAAGTCGATACCTCCCTCATTTATGTTTCAACCAAACATGATTTTGACAACAAACCCTTGTAATCACATTTTCAATTATGTTGAATATAGCTCCCACGATCATCCGCAAAATGCCACAAAGATTGGAATCAATAATGGCTCCACTGAGAAGAGGTAGGAAAATTTATTTTCTCTAAATTGTATTAAAATTTGGTAATTATATAGTAGAATTTGAATTGAATACATGTTTTTTTATTGTTACAGTTCCACCTCAACCATAACCAAACCCTACAATTCTTGTGAACCCTCTTAGCCCTCCTACAGTTGTTCAACATCCCCACAATAGTCAATAGGATTTAGCAGCCCATATAGTGGAAAATAAGATTGAAATTGAGGAATTAATTATAGAAATGATGGATTCTCGTCTACAAACCCCCACCATGTGTCTCCCTGCAAACACATTGGAGGAATTGGTGGCTCAAGTTGACATGACAATGAGTCAAATTGATCGTTAGACATCTTATAAAGAGCATTTAAAGGAATATTACACCAACAAATTTTCATATGCAGATGTAAAGAAAAAAATGAATTATAATAGACCTCATATGTTCCTTATTCATGGACCCACGAACCAATTTTCCCATTCCATTATCATCCAAACAGTTTCACATTCACTGGTGCAATAGTGATTTGAATAAAAATAATTTTTGAGACCAATGGTACATGGTGTTTGATTTTCCACCTTGCAATAACAATGAGGTTCCACAATATTTTTGAGGAAACTCTTTACAAGTTTATCCTTAATGAGATCCCTGAACTATTTTGATTTATGTTATTTTCGGGGCCAAGGAAAAGGCTTTGCACAAGATAGACCAGTGCACAATGTGCACCTATTCAATAGGGTAGAGTCCCCACACAAAATCCCCCTCATCCCGAGACTATCCCTCCAATAGTGAAGGATATTGTAGAGATTGATACACTACATTTAACTTCATGCCATCATCATTCTTGTATACACAAGGTTCTTTGCCTCTTCTTTACTTCATATACCTAACTCACTCTTTTGAACTCTTGAGGATCTTACTTAAGTCTTGACCTGCAGTCCTTGCCTACTTTGTTACACTTATTTTTGCTTGATCTTGATCTAGGTTCTCTTAGACACTCCAAACTCATCCCCATTGATATCACTCTCACTCTTTTCTCTAAAACCACTCATCCATCCTTGTTCTTTTCACTTACTTCCAACTCCTTGCTCTATGGATCTAAAGGAAACAGTCTCAGAAGTCACAGTTAGGACTATACAATTTAGTCAAATACCTCCTCATGTTTCTTTTTCCTCCACTCCTTTTCCAATTTGAATCTCTCCCAACAACTTTTCCCAAGTTAGAGATTTAGACTATAACAGTTTTCTACCATCCCGACTGAACCATGTTTTACTTCTCCTTGACATATAATTATTTGAAGTGAGTTTATATCCTTGATTCTACAAGTCCATTCATCCACCCACTATTGTGACTCACATTCATTCTACACAAAATCAATGCATGATATAAAAAAATATGTCATGCACCTAGTATAAATATCCAAGAACTTACATTTGAAATAAAAAATGAGTGCATATCACTTCATTCGACAATTGTCATACAATATTCATATCTTGTCAAATGTTGTTCCTCTATCAACAGACATGTCTATGAATCATTAAACTCTCTTCAGATTCATGCCCCATGTTATTGACACATCAAACAACAATGCTTTCTCGCACTGTAAATTTATCACCATCCTTGAACTTTAAATCTTCTCTTACAAGTGCTATTTTCACTCATGCTCCTACACCATCACGCTCTCCTTTCTAACTTCATGCCTTAGTAAAACTCCATATCTGTTGTACACATGTTTCTTTGTACATCCTACTTAGAAAATAAAACATTTGTGCATTCTTGAATTGTGATGTGTAGTTCGACCAAATGTAATGCTGATTGAAAAAAAATCCTCTCATTCAAGTTCACATAAAACACATGGAAACACCCTTACACATATTCTATAGAATGTGTCTGATCATCACTAATGTAGAAATGATACTCTCTTAATATTTTTGATCTTTCTCAATGCTTTTTGGAGAGTGCATGAATGTTATATGCACGAAAATAGAAACTTGCACTGAGTTATAGTATTGACACTAAACCTCTATTTGTGGCTACAATGTGTGATTATCTCGTGAATTAAACCACTGAAATAATAGTACCAAGTGGGAATGTGTCCTTACTTATCTTGAATTGTTCATCCAACCATCGAGCTCTATGTGTGTGCCTTGCATACTCATAAACAATTTCCTCTCTGAATTTGACCATATATTCTAATACATGTAATTGTTTTGTAACAAGATCACACCTCTTATATTCTTTTCCATATTTTAATTGATATACCACTTATTTATATATTTTTTTAACTATAGACACCTTTAGTTTTCTCAATGCACTATTATTCCTAAATATTGCACTAACTATTCTTCCCCTTGCAGATTGACGACACGCCATCCGTTAGACCAATTTAACTCCCTCCTTACGACACCCTTTTAGTCATATTTTCTCTTATAAACCATGTAAAAAGGCTATTATAAGCCTCATTCTAACTACATTAGCTTATTATTCCCCTCTAGTCTACTTCTACCATCTTCCCATACTATCAATCCATTTCCTTTGGATTGATCGACCTCTTAGAACTCTCTCAAAACCTTAATTATCCTCTAAACATTGTTAACTAAGTGTTAACCATGGTTAATCTCTTCTAAACCTAGTCAAATCATACTTTGACTTGCTAAGAGCTTTTGGACTTTTGCATTTGTCCCACATGCACCCAAATCTCCCATTTTCCCAAACAGAAAACTATATATAGGGCTAGACCCCCTCTCTCATTTCCTAAGAATTCTCTCTTTTCCTTAGCATAATCTATAGCATTTTTATTAGGTTCTAGATTTCATTTATATTTCTTGTTATTGAGCTATTAGCATTACTTTTTTAGTTTGTAATTCCATTTAGAGTAAAAAGGAAGAACCATTGGCCTTAAATCCATTAATGGTGAGACCCCTTTCTCTCAAGCACCAAAATGGATTGCTTAGAACCTCTTAGTTTCATTGTTTTAAGCTTTTGAAGAATAGAGATAGTTTCATTTTTCTTAAGTTGTTTGTTTCTTTCAAACTAATGTATGCTAAGAAGGAACCCTTGCTTATTTCTTATTTGATGGTCCACTAATTAGTTGTTTGAAGCCTTTGGGGACTCTTTAGATTATTGCCCTATATCCATGGCTTTTATAACTTTTCTTTGAACACATTTGGCATGCCTAGTGGGACACTTATGTCCATCCTCCATTAATGGAGGTCATTTGAGTTCTTCAAAGTCCATTTTTAATTTTTTTTAGTCCAAATCACTTGTTATTTCCTCATTTCTATTTTTAACTCTACGTAAATGACCTTCATTTGCAAATATTTTGTGGGTTTGGCATAGAAATAGGATGCTTTGACTAACTACTAACCTGTTTGCTTTTGAAATTTTGAAAATCCGTGAGTTTTACTGGGTTTTTCACAGGCACGCATAGGTGTTACGAAGGGGTGCATACACATTGAACCCCTAGCGTAACCATCGGCACTGAAGCATACCTACTTAGTTGTTCTCATCATTTATAAATTTTCCTCTGCAAGGACACGCACGCATCTCCGTCGGTGGTTCAAGATATCTCCGTCTCTCTAGACGCATCTGTGTAAAATACTTGACTATGTAAAAATTTAAATTTTCCACTTTACACTTGGGCACATCTACGTTGATACCCAAGCATCGCGTCGCGTTTTTAAGCATCCCTATCTTTCTAGGAGCATCTGTGTTTTCATATATTATGTTGACTTTCTATGTCACAGGTGTATCCGTCGATACAGTGCATCCACGTTTAAGCCCTAGCACACATATAAAACAGGGGTGCATAGGTGTTGGTGATGTTTTCTTTTTGAAAGACACATGCACTGGTGTTGTGTTGATTGCATACCCATTGGTTGGGGTGTGTACCTATCAGGTTGGGCACATAAGTGTTGGGGTCGAAATTAAAATTTCTCCACAGTTTGTCAAAAATTCTTTCTAACTATTTTTTGTAGGTTTTTAAGGCTAAAAAGGATTAAAATAGAGTTTTATTTGGCATTTCAGTTTACATGGTTAAGTGTTTTTTGTTTCTTAGCTTGAACTAGGTTTGTAAAAGTGTGTATGCTCTCTCCTCGCACTGTCAAAAGTGATCTTGGAGATCAAAAAACTTGCACAAACGTTGTATCACATGTTAAAAATACTTTCTTCTCAAAAATAAAGTAATTTTTATATGATTTAAGTAGGATTTCCACATTTGCGTATGCTCTTCCTTCATGCCTTTCGGTGATCTTAGGAATAAAAATAAAAGTATAAATTCTCTTTTTACATCAAAATATGTGAATTGGAAAGTTACAAAAAGACTTGTTATCTACGGATGGCCCAACGTGTGTCAAAGAAAGGAGGAGCTAAAACAAAATATACAAACCCTCTAATACACACTTTCTTATAGGTTGTCAAAATCGCGCCACTTTCAAACCGCACTAAGTTAAAAAGATTAAAAACACACCATATTCAAAACACTATATTGCAGGTTTCGAAAAGGGTATGTCCCTCTCCACTTAACTAGAATGTAACCCCTTTAGCATAACACCTTAACCTATAACAATGGGCATGGTACCAGAACCCTAAAGTAGTCCACCACTATGTAACCTCATGGATGAAATAGAAGCACCTCACTTACCCAATTGATTAGAAATTCCTTATGAGATAGCTTTGCAAAGTTATTCGTATGGCGACCCGGGAAGAGCACACATGGATGCACTAGTTTCCCTTTGTGCTCGGAGGGGTAAAGTAAAGCGAGATAATCCCAAGGAAAAGTCATGGGGAGGAATTTTTGGGTAAATCAAGCTCGCTTAAGACAACTTTATAACACCTAGTTGAGAGAAATTATTAAGGAGACCATTCTATCTTGAGGCCCACTTTGCTAGTCCTTATCACATCGAGCCACACAAAGTAATAACGTACTTAGAGTCTAAACCTTGTTTCTCAAACAAGGTAAAGACACTACTTAAGTTCGATCCAAGTGGCTTTCATCATGGAAATTAGATAACGTTTTCTCACTTATCTTAGCTTATCTCACATCTTCGGATGAGGCGAAGCTCTTCCCAAGTGGTGCTTAGTTTATTTTTCATCTTGTAGATCTATACCCATGCATTCTTATTTCCCACGTTGGAAGTAAGAAGGAGGCATACTTCATGTGTATTGTCGGAGATAGTGTTGGCCGCATTTTTGTACATTTACACTCATCCATGTTTTTGGCTGGGGTATTAAATGACTAAAGTGTGTGGGTGTGTTTTCACATCTTTGATAGTCCTTCGATATTGATTTCAAGATCCTTTTCACTATTACGGGTTCACTTCATCACTCGTATCTTCTTGAATTTTTTAGTCTTGCACACATTTTATTCACACAATCTTGGTACTTACATCATGTTTTCAATTCATTTGGAAACATGGTATAAGTCCCTTTATTACGCGGTTACGCTGCTCACATAATTGAGAAACTTCTTGTTATACTAGTTACTTAGTTTCGTTTCGACGTCATCTGAGTCTTTTAGAGAGTGTTGATATCACCCTATATATATCACAATAATGTTTTCTTGATATTAACACCTTGCTTGCTTGGTTAAAATATCAGGATAACGTTATTACGTTATATCTAGTCACGACTTCCACTTTTCAAAATACTTAGTTTTCATCGGCGCTCGAACTACTTCTAGTATACCTTGTCATGAGACTTTGTCAATATTATGTCAATACGTAGGCCTTGTAAGATTTTGAATTGACCTACATATTGATACACTATTTTCACCATTGGTCATAGGGTATAGATTTAGCATCACTATATTGTTCACGTGATTGGTACATTTTTTGGGCATATCGGTGTTCTTTGAAAATTGCTTTAAAAACTCATGACCTAGTGTCGCATCCACACATTGACTAGAAATGTCTAAACCTTCAAAGATGGCAACCCAATTAGATGAATATACCGTAGGAGAAAATCCATTTGACAACTTCCCTTTAGTAGAAACAACTTAGCACCCCTCTTTTCACAAGTCAAGGATGCAGAACCTTTAATTGACCATAGTGGATAAGAATCTGACTCTTCCGAGAACAGCAGAGATTAGACCTAGGTAGATTTGATGAACTCCTATACTATAATAAAGATCAAGTACTTACAAGAGTCTTGGAGCTAGGATCCAAACTTCTGCATGAGCGTGAAGTAGAAAGTAAGGTCATAAGTCAAAAATTGGCAAAGAAAGTATCCTTCTTAGACATGGACAATCCCTTTGATACAAGGTATGCCTCTACTTCGGGGCATCATCATAAAACTATTTAAGGAGATTTATCACATGGACCTTGTTACAAGGCCACACATAAAGTGAAAGATGAGCATAAAGCCTCACCTCCTCCCAAATATGATGAAGAAGAGGACCCTTTAGTGAAGAAGAGATCCTCCAAAGACAAATTTTAAAATTGAGTCAGAAACTAGAAAATTTAGGCTCCTCAAAGAGAAACATGTATAAAGACAAAGACAAGATGAAATCTAATGAGTTTCACTTTGATCCCTACGCTGATAATACTTCTAAGGAATTCAAGCCTCAATGACCGATGTCGCCTACAAAGGAACAACTAATTCATAAAGAATTACAATCCATGAATGAAAGGCACAATTACCCTACAAGATGGAAATGTTGGTAATAATAGGAAATACTTATATGAAGAGTTGTGTCCTTACCCATTTGACAAAGACATGCTAAAGCAACCTTTTCAAAAACATTTCATTGTCCTAAAGTTTGAAAAGTATAAAGGAAAATATGATCCAAGGGATCACATCAAATACTTTTATATGGCTTGCCAAGAAGTCACATACAATGATAGTTTCTTAATATGGCTTTTTCCTCATGACTTAGGAGCTTTGGCAATCAAATTGTTCTTTAGTATACCCAAAGGGTCTATAACAACATGGCCCACATTGTTGTAAAAATTTGTACGTCACTACTATTTTAACATAGAAAACTACATCACAATGAATGACCTCTACAACGCTAAACAAAGACCTAATGAGACCCTTCGTAGGTTTCTTACAATTGTGGAGATGGTTGGCTAGTCATTTCCTCTTGTGCTTTACTAGAAAAATAGTTAGTGAGCATTTTTGTTCCTAACCTAAACTCAAATATCCTTTCATCTTCAAATGCATTGTGGCTCTAACTTCAAAGAAGTTATAGAAAAAGGTAGTCGATAGAAAAAGCTCTCATTGCGCAAGGGCACACTTAAACCAGTTGGAAAGGACAAGCATGAGACTAAATCTACAGATAAACCAAGTTCTTTAATAAGAACAAACACATTTTCGGTGATGGCATTATTGATTATAAAAGAGTCCAAGCTATGTAGATAGGTCCACTTCTAAAGCTTTCTCAAGGACCTCACACTAAGGCAACTACCAAACGTACATTTACACCATTAACGAAATCCCTATCTGCTATACTCAAACAACTAGATAATGTAAACATGGTAGAATATCCAACTACAACAAAGTGCCATATCTAGAAAATGCTCCAAAACCAAGTTGGTACAAATATCATGAGTATTACAATTTCCATCGTGTTAAGGGCCATAAAATGGATAGATGTTTGAGGCTAAGACAATTTATACAAGACCTCATCGAAGAGGGTAAGATTTCCATAGATTCACCCCATTCATGACAAGGCCCAAATGAGAAGATGGGTATATACAAAAACCTTTTTCCAATCACACAGATAGAAAGAAAAGGACACTAGATCATGGTCAAACCTAGGTTGGTACAACATGATTGCCATATCCAGTAAAATGCTCCAAAACCAAGTTAGTACAAAGATCATGAGTATTACAATTTCCATCGTGTTAAGGGCCATAAAACGGATAGATGTTTGAGGCTAAGAAAATTTATACAAGACCTCATCAAAGAGGGTAATATTTCCATAGAGTCACCCCCATATTCAGGACAAGGCCCAAATGAGAAGATGGGTATATACAAAAACCTTTTCCAATCAAATAGAAAGAAAAGGAAACTAGATCATGGTCAAACCTCTAATGTCTATAGGATGGTTTCTTACATTTATCCTAGTGATGATAATCCCTTTGATTCCCTCATAGGTTGTATTTGTTCATCCGATGAACGGGTCAATATAATTCGAATCTTAGAGAAAAATTTTGTCGTAGGGACAAGGTGTGCTCATCTCGATCATACCCGATCAAGTACCGCTCCATAGGAAAGCCAAGATAACTTGATAGACAATTAGAGAAAACACCTGCTAAGATCTCCATTTTAGATATTCTCAAAATATCTATTGCTCACAAAGATATAATGTATAAAACGTTTTAAATTTAGGAGTCTCTACTAAGGTAGATCCCACAAGACCTTCAAGCTATGATTGCCCATCTTGATCTTGCAGATCTAAATTACTTTTGATCGCAACACTATCCCCCGTAATGCCCGAGCATAACCTACCTTTATACTTAAAAGTGGTGTTACTCATTGCAAGATTAAAAAGAGTGCTTGTGGATGGTGGATCTAGTCTTAATATTTATACCTTGAAGTTGGTTAAACAACTTAGCCATTTAGAAGAAGACCTTAGAGCTAAGACAATTACTATCGACATATGATAATGAAGAAAAGGAATCAATAGGTACTATAGTGGTGCCCATGGAAGTAGGTTCCACATTTCATGACATGACCTTTCATGTCCTTGATTTAGATATTTTGTACAACATGCTTTTGGGATGCCCATGGATTCATGCCATGTAGGCTATTCCATCAACCTTCCATCAATGTATTAAGTTGTGTCATGAAGGTCGTATAGTTACCATTTTGGGTGACCCCAACCATTTACTCACATTGTCGAGCATTAGTTTCTCTCATGCAGCTTATCAATGTCCTTCAGTGGATGTTGTTATTCCTCTCCAAATAGAAGCTATGAAGAACCGGATAGATCCAGAATCCCTTACACCTTGCAACCAGGATTTTCCTTCGTTACTTAACCCTTTTTCATCATGGGAAGGAATGTCAACAAAGTATGGCTCAACAAGGCCTTTTACTCTTGAACAAGCCCTACTAATATCATATTTATCAGTGTCGCCTAGGACACGGGGTAAACCTACTTTCAATTCAAGAGTACGTAGAAGCCATGTGCTAAACCATTAGAAATATTTGTCTCTAGCGGTCACTTATCTGAAGAAAATATGTTGGAGGATCCCACTCTTAGGGTTCCAGAAGGAACCATGGATTCATGCCATCAAACGCCTTAGTATTTCAAAGGCCACCGCATGATGTCTATCATGGGTTATAAAGGGTTCAAATGTGGGATTAATGCACAAGGCTGGTTAGAGCACATTCCCACTCACCGTTTAAATCGATAAACACGGTCTTGGGATAAAATCCTGAGGTACTCAACCAATAGAAGTAGATGCCACCTTTTCTCGAGTGTGAAGATGTTTCATCTCTTTCGGATAATGATGCAGATTCCTTATGTAGCCTCTACGAGGATCTTCCTTCCACGAACCTATTCTCGTAATCAGTTGTCCTTACCTCTCTCCGAATCCATCCCTTTAGCCAATCACTAAGTTACCCTCACATATCTTAAAATTATATATTAGGACCAACAACTTCACATGCCACTTGGACATCTTTGAAAATGATGAGGTGTTTATAGAATTCATGGGACTCAGGGACTCTATTCCCGTTGGGGACCACAAGAAAGGATTTGAAATTCAATTGAATACATGTGCATACTTTGGAGAAGAGGAAGATATGTGTGGTCACTTGAGTAAGAACATGGTGAATAAAAGTAAAAATACATCAAAAACCTAGTAAAAAGGATAAACAAAAATCTCACGGTAATGACAAGCTTTTTGACACACTTATAGATCAGCAGAATGAAGAACACATGGATAAAGTAATTTATCCATTTAAAGATGATGAGGCTTTACCTCAGAGGTTGATCTTACTCTCCCCCGATCCTACATAGATGGAGGATGCATCTAAAATGCTTATTGAAGAAACCATCGGTGTTAACATTTGTTTAGATGAATTACCCAGGATGATTAAGTTGGGAAGCTTCCTCTCAACTCAGAATAAAAGTCTTTGTAGAGTTTAAGAGAATATGTTGATATTTTGCATGGGCATACTCAGATATTCCCGGCTTGGACCCAAAACTAGTTGTGCACAACCTATTTGTGTACCAGGACACCAAGCCCATTAAAAAAATTAAGAAAGATGCATCCTAAGGTAACGCTTCTTGTCAAGGAAGAATTGGAGAAGCTATTAGCTAGATTTTATCAAGCCTATTGATTATTCGATTGGATCTCTAATATAGTCCTGTGCACAAAAGAATCATGTTGGCATTCGGATTTTCACGACTTTCACAATATCAACAAAGCTTATCCTAAGGATGATTTCCCATTACCAAATATTGATATGATTGTAGATTCCATAGCTAGCTATGAAATGTTATCCTTAATGGATGGCTTTTCGGGGTATAATTAGATAAGGATTGCAGAAGACAATCGCATAAAACTACTTTCATCACTCCTTAGGGAACCTTTTGCTATAAATCCATGCCTTTCAAACTCAAAATGTTGGGGCTACCTATCGTGAGCTATGATGTGTTCATCTTCCATGATATGATGAATGACATCATGGAGGACTATGTTGATGACATCCTAGCTAAATCTAAGAGCAGAGAACAACATCCAAAAGTTATTAGATGTATTTTTCAGTGCCTCAGGGATTATAAGGTTTGTCTAAATCCTAAGAAGTGTGTTTTGGACATTCTATCGGGAAAATTTTGGGCTTCATAGTCTCACAAAGAGGGATAGAAGTGGACCCTACTAAGGTCACAACTATTACAGAAATGCCTCCACCTACTACTCTCAAGCAACTCAAGAAGTCTACAAGGAAAGATTCAGGTGATTCACCATTTTATCTCACACTTATAGATAAATGGCATCTATTTACCCATCTTTAAAGAAAGATGTGGCATTCAAGTGGGGACCTGATTGTCGAAAGCATTTTCCTTGCTCAAATAGTATCTTATTAACCCCCCTGTGCTCATGCCACCTACTCCCGGAGAACCTCTCCTCTTATACATTTCCATTACCCATTTTTCTATTAGTGCACTACTTTCCCAATATGACCTTGGCCATAAAGAGAGAGTTGTTTACTATCTTAGTCATACGTTGATCTCCTATGAGTTGAATTATCCACATATTGAAAAGGTCTACTTGGTAGTTGTCTTTACCTTTCAGAAACTTCACCATTACCTTCTCAATAACAAAACCAAACTCATTTCCAAAGTTTACCCTCTTAAATACCTTTATCCAAACCCACCCTAACAAAGGTGAATGGATAATTAGATCATTCTCCTAAGTGAATTTGAGATTGATTTTGTGAATCGAAGTCCTTAAAAGGGATAGGTGTTGGCTGATCGGTTGGCAAAAGCACCTCTACCAGAATGGAACCTCTTTTTCTAGATCTACCGATGCATCTATGATGTACATTGAAGAATCGCATAATGGAAAGTTCATTTCGATGGATCATTCACTTTTCATGGATTAGGAGTAGGGAGTGGTTCTCATAACTCCCACAGGAGAATTTATACCAAGAGCTTTCCGCCTAGGATTCCCTTGTGCACTAACAACATTACAGAATATGAAGTGCTTATGCTAGCCTGAAGTTGGCCTATCACTTGGGACATATCAAATCATGTTAAAATCATTGGAGATTCACAACTAATCATTAAAAGTTAATGATGATTATAAGGTTAAAGATGAGAAACTTATTCCATATAATCAAATGGGTGAAACCCTAAAGGAATATTTTCATAGGATCATATTTGAGCAGAAAACAAGGTCTCATAATAGATCATGGATGTTATGGCTAAAAACCTATTGGCTCTCTCTTGTGCATCCCACTGAGGAGAGTAAGATGCCTTTCTTCGTTGAGCATCTAAAATGCCTATATGATATGCTGGAATCGTGTTTAGCGTGTGAAGTTGTTGTTCCTTCATCTCCTTGGTATGATCCTATCTTTCAATACCTTTAAGATGGCACTTTCCCCCGACATTACCCACTCTGAAAAGAAATCCCTTATCTATCGTATCACCCATTATACCCTCCTAGGAGGCACCCTCTATCATCATGGCTACGATGGGAATCTGATTCATTTTTGGATATTAATGATTTTATTCATGCCATTAAAGAAGTACATAGTGGTATTTGTGGATCGCATACCAGCGGTATGGTATTAGCTAAGAAATTTTTAAGAGTAGGCTATTATTGGCCTACCATGGAATCAGATTGTTGTAACTTCGAAAAATAAGTGTGAACTCTATCGAAGCATGGTAATTTAATACATGCGCCAAAGAGGCATTATGAGCCTATTACAACTCCTTGGCCTTTTTTAAATGGGGTTTAGATCTCATAGGGAAGCTCCATCCTTCCTCGTTAGATGGTCATACTCATACTATCACTGCCACTGAGTATTTTACTAAATGGGTAGAGGTTGTTCCTCTCACTTATGTCACCGGTGCATAGATATCCAAATTCATAATGAATCATCTCATTTTCTATTATGGTATTCCTTCATCCATTGTCACTAATAATGGTAAATATTTTCAAGAAAAAATGGTTAAAGATTTGTGCCAACACTTTCATATTCAGCTTAAGTGGTCTACCCCCTATTACCCCCAAGGTAATGGACAAGTGGAGGCTACCAATAAAACTCTCATACAAATCATGGAGAAAATGGTCAGTAAGACTAGTCATAATTGGCACTTACAGATACATCCCGCCCTCTGCGCCTATCACACTTCCATCCACACTCCTACTAGTGTGACTCCATATTCACTAGTTTATGGCACTAAATCCATCATACCCCTAGAAGTGGAGCTTCCTCCTGATAATATCTCTTAGAGACTACCTTGATAAAAATGAGGACTACATAGTTGCTCACTTGGCATAGTTGGAACTATTAGATGAAAGGCATATCATAGCGCTCAACCATTTGAAAGTGTATCAGAATAGAGTGTCCAGGGGATACAATAAATGCATCATTCATAGGGAATTTGATGTAGGTGATTTAGTGTTCAAAGGAAAATCAAAAGAACACCACCAAAGGACAAAGAAAAGAAAGGTAAGTTTGAGGCCAATTGGTTCAGCCCTTATGCGGTGGTTGCTAGTTATGGATCATGAGCATATAGATTTGCCTACTCATATGGTGAGAACTTAGAGCCCATGAATGCCATGCATCTCAAGTAGTTCTATGCTTAAGCATGGAGATAATATCATATAAGAACTAAAAAATAAAAAAACAAAGAAAAAACAAGCAAAAAAATGGAAAATTGAGAACAAAAAAGTAAAGAAGGAGAAAGTAGGTCATCAACATGTGAAAACCACACAGTTGTGGCACAGTGGGTAGGCATTTGAGTGAAAACTAGTTTCCAGTGCTTAAGGAAGATCTCTTGTTCACAAGTTACTCTTACGTCAGGATGGGTAACTCTTACCACTTTCTCAAATTTCAAAAATCCCTGGCTAGGTCTAGGAATCTGATCCCAAACTCCCTTGCAGGACCTGTGATCTGGTTTGCTTTCTCTATATATGTGTGAAGGACATTGCCTTTGTATATTCCCACATTACTCTGGAGGGAACCTTCACATTTCACTTCCTGGTACATATGTGCATGGCATTCTGCCTTTTGTATATCCCCACATTACGATCGGGACATCCCACACTTCTTTGTTCTTGTACATTACTTTCAGAACATGACCTCAGAAAATACAAAAACATTTAGAAAAGGTACACAAAAACCTAAACATTTGGAAAATTTCCCTTTTTAGGGATGAAGCTACGTTGAGTCACAACATGATCTTGGATAAAACCTAGAAAACACATGTAAACCGTAGCTTTGAAAATTTACCTTTCTAGGTAACCCAAAACATTAGAAAATATATCAATGTTGTCCAAGAAAAACAAAGTAGTTTTTAGATTGCTTTTAGTTGTTGGTTTGTATAGTTTTTATGTTCTTAGTCTTTTTTTTATTGTTCTTTGAAGGGTTCATTTCTTATCTTATATTGAATCTTGTTTGATTTAATTATGTATTGCGTTGCATCATTAAGTAACTTTCATATTTTTAGCAATTTCATTATGGTTTCTTTGTTTGTTGTGTGCATCTATTAGAATTCATTTTACTTGCTTAGATTAAATCTCAATTTAATCTATAGTTGGCATTTGCATGAGTTCACTTTTAGTTGCATTTGTGTTGTGTTGCTTTAAATGTATATATTAGTTTAGTTTTGTTAACTTTTGCTTGTGTGTTTGTTTTACATGTTGTTTGTTATCACATCTATCATCTATCATTTCATCACATTTATCACATCATTCACTACATCATTTATACAAAAATGCTAAATGTTACATCATGCATGTATGCTAAGCTAATCATCACATATTGTATGAACAATGGGGGCAAGAGGGGTTATGCATGATCACAAATCTATCCCCCCCACACCAATATCATCTAGTATCATCCCAAGTACTAGCATATGAAATAAGAACATCATGAATTAAACAAACATGATATCATTGACAAGTATATCATTCAAACATGAAACATGAACATTTCTACATCTAGCGATACATCACATATGTAAAGAAAAGAGACATCATGTACATCAGAGACATATCATTGATCATAGCAGCATATCAGAACAAGAATGTGTATAACGATCATCTAAATGTCCATATCAAATTTGTATCCAAAACAATATCTATCTCAATAGTCTAGTATATACAAAATCATCTATCCATCTACCATATAAAAGGGCGTGGATAAGATATTGATCCTGCATGCAAAGGCGTAATGCTATATCAATAGTACATACAACTTAATCATAAATAAGCCTTCATCTAGAGGCATCTACAAAATAATGAATGAATCTATACATGGTCAAAATTATCCTTCATAAGAGGCATATACATGATACATACATCTATACATGATAAGGAAGAGTAGAGGCTCAACCACAACTCTCACCCTCTCCGGGGCTACCTGGACCATGTCCTGGTGGATGGAAAGGTGGGCGTTGTGATGGACCTAGCCCTGAAGACCGCCAATCTATCTAGATGGGCCCTGGACCCCTATTGGTCGTGTCCCTGGCTATGTGACTGGTTATTGCACTGATCTAACTAACCTCCCTTTTCTCCATGACCTGGAGCCCTGTATGGCTCACATCTAAGTGATCAAATGGCACCACTGCTCGCTCTCTACAGGGGACCGCTCTAAAATATGTTGTCCTATAATATAAATCCTCACCACCAGCTCTCATCGCATCACGTATCAAATCTACGTCACCTAGGGTGGTGGCTACCTATAAAGCGGCATCTCGCTCATCTATCAATCGTCCCCTATCAGCTTGGGTCTCCCTAGTAGCACCTACCTCTCGAATCATGTCTAATGTGATGGTCTAGACCTCGTCCCGTGCTCTGGTCCCTTTGGAAGAGATAGCCCTATCCCTGAGCCTGCACCTGATCGTGCTAAAGCATGACACTCTGTAGCTGGCCATGTGCCTAATGTAATGCACTCAATAACTGAGTGGCCTATGCCGCCAACTATGCAATCTGACTCTGACATGCTGCATTGTCACTACCCTAAGTAACCTGAGACCTGGCCTGGTCTCTCTCTGTAGTCAAAATCTGAATCTAGGCCCTAGCCTGATCTCTCTCTTTTGTAACCTACAGCTGCATTGCTATGGCCGCCTATAACTGCTGTTGTAATGCAGCCAACTGTCCATCCATCGCCACCACCACCCCTGGATCCTAAGGTGGTGGGCCCTACTATGGAAGTTCCTATAATGGGGCATATATCCCCACTAGAATGCCTACTGGAGGAAACTCTATATCCGGATCCCGGTGCATTTTCTAGGTCGGAACCTAGGCCCCTACCCCCGTGGCTGTGGCCTGGCCTAGGTCCCCTGTGGTGGAGGCTATAGTCGGGCACCCCGTGCCCTACCTCTAACTCAATAATCGCTATGCGTATCGGGGCCATCGTCATCATCATAAGAATCTTCATAATCATCTCGTACCCTCATCATCACTGGGAGGCCCCTATGGTGGAGCTCTCACACCTGCATCATATGTTGCTACCCTCGGGATAGTCAATCGGTGTGGAATCACACCATGATACCAAGGTGCGTACTCGGGTGTATAACCCAAATCTTTGATCTGTCTCAAAGGTACCACATCACTGGTATCACATGTAGGAATTTAGCCCATGCTCTGTCAAATGCTATCTATAGGCCCATGTCAAAATATTCTTTGGCCTCTCGGGCATACCACATCTCAGCCCAGAACATCCTAGGTAATTTCGAACTACCTCTCGACACCGATCTACTCTATATATCTCATGGATGTAGCTGCTGCTACTGGAATAAAACACTCAACACTGGCTATGCTCAGCTCTAAACCATCCTCTGGCCACTGAAAGTGTTTGTACGGCCTCCATACTATGGTTGCTTGTTGTGCAACTAGTCCAACTCATGACAATAGTGATATGTATCTTCCCATATAGGGCCACACATCATCCCCAATTGGGATCCATCCCATGGAAGAAGGCTCCTCTGGTGCCCGAACTCTGAAAACACCTAGTGGGTGATCAATCACTATGTGGTCCCATGCCCAAATCATTAGTAATCAGGTCAATCCTACCGTCTTCTGACGGTAGTATGTAATCAAATGGAGGTCCCAGTAAAGATGCGCTAGGATGCACTAACCCTAGCAATAAGACCTCTCCCTTTATCATTCCACGTATGACTCCAAGTAAACCAAGCGGAAATGATGCACCGTCCTATACAGGAGTAGAACTCCATTGAAAAATGTCATCATGTATACCACAACCCGATCCAACTTGGGGTCCTTAATACATCACGATAGTCTCACCTGCGTCATCCCGTGACATGGTATCATCGAGACTCCGAATAGTACAATGCAAAGCTCAAGTGCAGCCATGTAACTTGTATATTGGATTGGCATTCCCTGGATGGGAACCCACATAATGTGCCACACATCCTCTAATATAATAGTGATCTCACATGTGGGCAGCTAAAAGCACTGGCTCTCACTATGCCATCTCTCTGCTATTGTTATGAGAAGGTCGTGGTCCAAAGTAATTTGGGGCATGTCTGGCCATGTAGGCCAACCCCGTGACATATAGAAGGATATCTAATATCCTCCTGTCATCCTCATCAAATTATGCCTCTATGACCAACCTGAGACCATATCACTCCCACGTCGAAGTGCGGGTAGTATCTACTCAAAATCAACACAAGTGTTAGGCACTTATTCATTTCTATCTATTTTTCTAAGGAAAAATGCTTCTTTCAATCATCTAACTCACTAATTTTTCTTTTCTTCTACATTAAATCTAAGCTATGTTCTTCTATACTTGTCTATTTTTAGCAATTTGTTTTCCTCACTTTCTTCCTAGGACACCTACGCACCTCCTTTCGCACCTACGTGCCCTTCTCAATGCATGTGCACCCTTGTTGACACATACGTGCCCCTCTGCATTTGTCTTCTCCTCCACCTAGGACGCACATCAGCGCATATGCACCCAAAGACTTGTAATGCCTACGCACCTATCCTAGCACACACGCATGCGCACTCGTTCTTCCCATTTGATGTCGACCCTTCTTAAGCACCTACGCTCTCCTGCTTCAACACGTGCACACATGTCCACATTTCTCCCTTTTGATGGATATGCATGCACGTATCCTCTTCTCGATAGATACGCTCATGCGTACCCATGTTTCTAACACATGCGCATGTGCGCACATGTAGACCGACACATGCGCCCATGTGCATGTGTCGAATTTAACCTTATCTACCCTAAATGTGATTAATTAAAGCATTAAATTCATATTTGACAAGGAGGGATAGGCCACTCATGTATGGTCCATCCGTATTGGGTCCTGGTTGGTACTCTCAGATCCGGCCTACTCACCTCCTCGTTAGTAATCTCTCCATCGCAATCTAGGTTCCTCGCTATCACTCATGGTAAAAATTTGCAAGAGCTCTGGGACAAATGAATTGGTCATGATTGTTTTGCTGATCCCGGGTGGGTATATTAACCTATCATGATGCCCCTAGAGCATGTTTTCTCCACCGCGATCGTCCTAACCTTCTTCTATTTGTTGTGATAATTATTTTTATATTAAAATAATTATTTTTATTAATTTTCACATGTCTGGGCACCTTTTGCTACCTCATGGCCACTTCTTTTCGCACTGAAATTATTGGCATACACTTTGTGTGTCTTCCTCTTGTGTTATCCTTCTTTTCTTCCTCTATTCGATTTACCCTTCATGATAATTTATTATTTAATTATTTTTAATTAAATCATTATTATTTCCCCTTCTTTCTTCTTGTGGGAACTCATTTTAGGCTCTTCAAAAACCTCGCCTTCCTAATATTGCCCTCGCATGTACTTTTAGAATATCTTTTGATCTTTTAAAATTCTTCCGATTGATCAAAAATCAAAAATTAGAAAATCAAAAAGAACAATTTTGTTGTAAAATCCTTCGGAAAATCAAAAACATTATAAAAATTTGAAAATGAACCAAAATGGTAACTAGCTCATTTTGAGCTAAAACATGTGTGTCTCGTGCATGGCACTCATCCCGAATCCCGTTGGAATTTTCACATGTTTTCAAACAATGCTCACAAATCACCTGATCTACAACCATTTACAAAGGCTACCCTACTTACTTTGTCCATCCGTACTTGGGGCACTATCAGTTGCCTGGTACTATTTTCATAGTACACATTTCCTTTTCATTGGACCCAAGTTTCCTCCATCATTTCCCTTGCATGTACACATTGCTTGGGGCATCATTTCTACCCTTTTCATTTTTGATTGAACATTTGGGATTTCAACTTGATAACAAAATATTTGTGCAACTATCTTGAACGTTGTTGGTTTAAGTGTGTGTGATTGTACTTATTTCCCTATTAAATAAGTTTGTTTACTTCTCGTATTGCATTGCATGTTTGTATGTTGCATGGAGTTGGAATTTTAGCAATGGATAGTTGTTTGTAGCTTGGTTTTTCATGTCATTCTACGCTTCATCGTATGCTCACATTTTAATAAGGACCGATGAGGAGGATTCTAAGCAAAGTGATGATATAAAAATAGAATACAATTGATTTATGGATAGGTCAATATCTCTTTTTCTCCTTGTTTCTCATCTTCTTTTCTTCGCACTCTTTTCTTCCTATTTTCCTCTTTTCAATCATCAATCGAGTTCTTCTATCACCCCATCGACATTCGAGGGGGCATCCTTCATCCTACTAATTTTTCTTCTACCTCTTCAAATTTTTCTTCTACTCATTTGTATTTCTCTACTTTCTTCGAAGTGATGTAACTTACATCACCTCAAAGAGGGGCAAATATAGACACCTGTAGTTTGCTCAACGTACTATTATTCCTAAATATTACACTAACTATTCTTCCCTTGCAAATTGACGACACACCATCAGTTAAACCAATTTAACTCCCTCCTTACGACACCCTTTTGGTCGTATTTTCTCTTATAAACCATGTAAACATGCTATTATAAGCCTCATTCTAGCTACATTAGCTTCTTATTCCCCTCTAGTCTACTTCTACCATCCTCCCAAACTATGAATCTTTTCATTGGATTGATCGACCTCTTAGAACTCTCTCGTAACCTTAACTATCCTCTAAACATGGTTAACTAAGTGTTAATCATGGTTAATCTCTTCTAAGCCTAGTCAAATCATACTTTGACTTGCTAAAAGTAATTTTTGGACTTTTACAATTGTCCCACATGCACCCAAATCTCCTATTTTCTCAAATGTAAAACTATATATAGGGCTAGACCCTCTCTCATTTCTAATAATTCTCTCTTTTGCTTAGCATAATCTATAGAATTGTTTATTAGGTTCTAGATTTCATTTATATTTCTTGTTATTGAGCTATTAGCATTACTTTTGTAGTTTTTAATTCCATTTAGAGTAAAAGGGAATAACCATTGGCCTCAAGCCATTAATAGTGAGACCCATTTCTCTCAAGCACCAAAATTGATTGCTTAGAACCTCTTAGGTTCATTGTTTTAAGCTTTTGAATAATAGAGATAGTTTCATTTTTCTTAAGTTGTTTGTTTCTTTCAAACTAATGTATGCTAAGAAGGAACCCTTGCTTTTTTTATCTTATGGTCCACCGATCGATTGTTTGAAGCCTTTGGGGACTCTTTGATTCTTGCCCCATATCCATGGTTTTTACAACTTTACTTTGAACACGAAACCAACTAATTCTTTTCCTATTTCATGTATACTCTCCTCATGGATACAACTTTTCAATTTTGTCAAGCCACCACATACGTTGACTTTGTTCCATCCAAACATGATTTGTTATAAAATAATTTCCATTTAATTTTTCACAAAATATCATAGGAATAAATTCCCTTGCATATTTTTGTGGGACATTTAATCCAAAATCCTACAACATAATGTCAGTATGAAAATCACAACGTATTTGACAAAAAAACATCATAATGCTTTGAAAATTCAGCATAATGCTTGCAACAACAAGTGGTACGTGAGTGATTTATTTTCACATAAAAGGGTTTGTTCATTTCAAAAAATATTTTTGTAATGTTAATTTCTAGATTTTCATTCTTAAACTTAGAGAACAATTGTGTTTCAGTCATATCCAAGAAAATTTTTGCACATGATTCACGATTACGAGAACCTGTTCTTACTTTAATTATATCTCTTCTATTCGGTGACACCCTTGTGATCTCATTCCAAAACTTTACAAGTAATTATTTAATACTATTATACGTATTCTTGTATTTCCATGGGAGTCTACTAGAGAATGACCAATAGTCGGTGTTATTGATTGACTCAAGACTTTTGTGTCTCCCTATTGCTTTCATTATTGTTTTTCTATTTAGCTTCAAAGCTCTTCTTATTTTTCTAATCAAGCATTTATTAACTATTTTATCACTTACTATACAATTAGTAAGTGTACTCCATATAGCATTACTATCTTTGGTGCATCTATTGACACCTACAGTTTGGTATGGGGTAAGTGCAGCAAGTTGGGGGACAAAAAAGGGGTCATACGTGGACGTCATATTGCAAATAACAACATAATATCAACTTGTAGGGATTATTAGCAATACATACAATAAAAATAAGAAAAACTTATATTAATATGAATCATAGCATCCGGAATCTAGTTTCTAAAATACTAATTTTTAAAAAAATGGACAAGATTAGCTATATTAAACACTCAAAACTCAATGACTTGTTTTTATTTTTAAAAACGCTTATAAGATTATAGTCCATTTGCCCATAATTTGGATGAACAAAAAATGATATATATTTTTCTCCTTTGGTGAGAAGTTAGATGCCACTATCTATCTTGGGCAATGGGATGAATTTTATTTTGTACTTTTTTGAGCAATATTTTATTTTTTATGATTTTTTCCGTGAAAGTGGTATGAAAACATAAAGAAAATAGAGCACTTTCCGTTTGCCCGCCATAACTTCATCAAAAATATTGAAATCAAATAAAATTTTTTTTGAACATGTATATAATTTTTCCATAGTTGGGATGGTATAAGTTTTATCACATTTTGATAAGTGAAACAAAATTTGTAGTCTTAAACGTAGACATAAACATTCATGGGAAAAAGTGTCTTAAAGACCTACTATTAGTAAAAAATTATAAAATGATATTTATCCTATTCTATTCACTTTAAAATCAGTATTTTTACAAAGCTAATAGTCTCCCCTATGCAATGGTACCATTTTTATGACATATGTTTTACTTTTGGCATGGTTCAAGTCCACGGAAAACTAAATTTTATGTTTTGATGTTTTTAATGTAAAATTCAGGATTTGATGTCCACTTAATTGTCCCCCAACTTGGTGCACTTACCCTATGCTTTATGTATATTTTTAACAATTGATGCATTTTGATCAGCAATATTAGATTTTCTTAACCCCAAGGTCTTCATCAGTAGGTCTCATCTTAATTAATTTCATCAATGTAACAAATAATTGACATTTTTGTGTATCATTTGAATTCTTAACGTAATTATCCCAAATTCCCTAGTTTTTCTTCTCGCATTTCTTTCAAAAAAATTGTTATTCATTTCTTTTATAATGTTTTCATTAATTTCAATTAAGTGAATGGGTTTTCTATCAAAAATGGAAGGAGGTTTCTTAGAGGTAAAGATTCATTAACAAGGTTACTTTCTTCATTTAGTGTTTCCATACAAATTTCAGGATTAACATTTGGATTCTCAGGAAAGGTTCAACATTTGGATTCTCGTAAAGGTTCAACATTTGGATTCATATCAATTTCTTCATCCATACCAACATTATCATTCAATTCATTATCAATATTCATTGCAAAATCATTATTCTCTACATTTTCATTATGTATTTCATCCTCATTTTCTAAAACATTAGGTACATTTGATATAGTATATGTACCTTGTCCCTGCACAAAGTTTTTACATCCACTTCACTTTCTTTATTCTCATCTCTTCCAATTTCTTTGGTGTCTTATTCTTGACTTTATTCTTGTCCTTACGTCATCTTTTATCACCCATGATTACAAAAATATAAATAGTGGGGTAGGGGACAAGTTGAACTACTCAAAATTTGCGCAAGAATGTACAAGAATCTGCAGACTAGACAGAAAGGAGACAAAAATCTTGTGAAAGAGATGAAAAGGACATTGGGGGCCATAAAATATATAGAAATCAAAACGCATATGCGTTATAATGTGTACACATTTTTATTTTCCCTTATTCCAAGGCATGCCTCTAGGCTTGGATCCATTTGGATCCCCAAGCCTGAGGCATGGACCTACAAAAACACAACAAACAACGTGTTTTTGCATAAAAATTCTAAAATTCCTATTCCGCCATGATAAATAAAATTAAAACAATCGATTCATTTCAATGACTATGACGTAGAGCAAACTTTCTTCTTTCTAAAAATATAATTTTTCAAATTTTTTGACTAATATAAGGTTTCCATATTATTTATTTTCTAACTATGCCTTTTTGTAGCTATTTTTTTAAGTTTAAACACATCTATCTTTCATCGTGTATCTTTTTTTGGCTCATCAAAATTGAAAAAAATATACTAACCTAAACTAGGCCTAATTCTATACATATTCAAAAAAAATCTAATTTTCGATATTTTTTGAGGTAGTTAGGGGGCACGGTTGGAGCTCCATTATTTTTCAAAATTTAAAATTTTTGTACTAGAAAAATCATTAAAAAATACTTGCTAAAAAAATCTAGCCCAAACTAGATGCTCCTAGCTATCTTTCTACTAAAGGGTTTTCAAAAATACTAAATAGTGCTCAAAAAATGGTGGGGGCATGAAAGACTATCTACTATGTTTTTAACAAAAACAAGAGCACTGTTGGTATTTTAGTTATTTGACCCACTTAAACTTAACCATTTTCAAAAAAAAATAGTAGCTTAGAAACTAGACTCAAAATTCTATGATTCATGTTTTTACAACATCTTCCAATTTTGAGTGTAACTATTTCAAATAACTTAAACAAGTTTATGATTTTTATTTTTCATAAAAAACCATCCACTTAAGGCCCCCTATTAGCCCCCCAGTTGGTGCACTTACCTGGATTAATTTATTTAAAATTATATTCCTATAACATTCGCACTTCTATTTCTAGGGTGTTAACAAGAACAAATGAGCTCTTAAACCCTCGTCCTATATAGGTTCCTTATCTTCTCCATTTTCTATCTATGGTAAGTACATGGGTCCGTATTTTAGTTTCCTTAGTGTTATAGTAATAGTGAATTCAAATTCTTGAAACAAAATAATCCATCAACATATATTTCTTTGTACCACTATCGTGTTGATTAGTTACTTAAATGGTTCATGATGTAAAATATAAAGGGTGATGTTAACAAGTACTATTAGTACTTTTGTAACATGGATCATTGTTATTGCTTCACATAATTTTGTGGAGTGATTTTACTCTACATTAGCTAATTTTTACTAGTTAATGAAATAGAATGATCCACCTTACCTCGTAGTTTTAATAATACCACACCAATCGTTATTCCCAAGGCATCAACATGAACATGAACTAGAACCTTCCAATTTTGAGATACTAGTATGGGTGTATTTAGTATTTGTATTTATAATGACTAGTGTTTTCTAGCATATTATGTTCCGTTCTATTTCCTTTTTTATTTTCTTCTTTAACAATTCTTCTATTAGTTCACTAATGGTGGCATAGTTTCTTTTAAATTTTTATGATAACCAATATAACCCAATAATTTTCTTACATATTTTTATGTTTTTAGTGAAGTATCATGCAATAATTGATGTTTTTAGTGGATCTACCACTAGTTCATTATTTTAGATAATATGGCCCATTAAAATGGACATTTCTTAATATTTAGTGAAATTTTTAGGTGATTTAACAAAAATAAATCTTAATTAGAGGACTAAGATCAATTAGATAATATCAAAAACATACAAGATACAACATGTAATAGAAATAAAGTGTAAGATAATAGTGACTTAGCTTATTCTTGATTATCCGGATTGATTCTAGGATGGACTAATAGTGGAACAAAGCTAAATCTAGATTTTTCATGCTCCATCTAGAAAACATTGATTGACATATATGTTGGACAGAAGTTCCTAGAAGGGAAAAAACTGCCTGGGTGCTAGTATCTAAACTAGGTGTTAGTGTTCTAGTAGTGAGTGCAGATTTGATTCTTTCAAGGTATGATAAGTGTTCCTTCACTTTTATCTTTTCATTCGACATCATTATAGGGTTTTATTTTCACACTTGTACCTACAAAACAAACCCTATCTACTTGCATAAGGCTCAATCACACATTAGAATAAATAAAATATGCATAAGATAGAGTTATACCGACCTTGGTAGTCGGTCAATGTGATTTTCACCAAGTGCTAGATCAATGTAGCTTTGGTGTGTGTGATAGATTTTATCCCTTAAAATTAGGTTTCCCTTCCGTCGGTCACACCAATATGATGAGCTACAACTAGTTTTCCCCAAGAAAATGTGTGTGATGGAATTCAGAATTTTCCCTTCCCATGCAAAGTTGAATGATGTAACCCAAGAGCAGTCCTTAAGTGTTATTATTTATCCAAGTAGTATATAGAAATTAATAGTCCAATTTCCCATCCCCTTAGAATAGTAAGTAATTCATGTATATATATGATTCATTTACTTGAATTGCATCATTAATGACCCTAAAATTCGTCCCAAAGTGATAATATAAGTTTTATAAAAGATAATGGTTGATTTGGTATTTTAAAATGATAAACGAGGGAAAGAGTGTTAGGAATTACTATGTTTTAGTGTGAACAATATTAATATTATTTGAATATTATAATGATTTAGTGTGTGTAAATAATGATTTGGATTTACAACTCATATTATTTTTTAATATATTATGCGTTGTCACAACAACTCATATTATTAGGATAGAATAATATTGTTGTGAGATATAATCTCACCTAGTTATTTTTGAGAGCGTGAGATATTCGAGGATGTAAATTATGGACAAAGGAAGATTGAGAAAGATAAGACTTAACTCCTTTATAGGATCAAGCAATTGTATTTATATCCATCTCAAACATGAATAAAATTGATTAGAGTGGCTTTCTTATCAAATTTGTTCTCTCGTAACTTATGTTTATATTTATATATTTTTGTAAATTTTCCTTATTTTATAATTATATCTCTTAAATTGATAACATTTGGTACCAAAGCAGGTGAGGTTTAGATATGAGAGTCATTACGGGGTTCGAGTCATGGCTATTAGCATACTGATTTGATTTTTTTAAGCTTTCACAATGTTTTCTAAATTTTGTATTCATTGCACAACAATATCTAGCAATCACACCAATTACCAACAATTTTTTACATCTCCAACGATATTTTCTTGGATTGAAAATGATTTTTCTAGTCACAAGCGATCCTCTTTGATCAGTCATGATTCATGTGTAAAAATTTCAAGGACAACTAGAGTTTTTGTCTTTGTCCCAACCTCATTGTTGTGTGAATTCTATATGCATGCATTTAGATATTGTGCATTGATCGATGTTTTATTCATTTCTCCATAAAAATAAAAAATATGTGAGGATATGCAAATAGACACGAGGACCGGTGCAAATATACAAGATCGTCAACAATCGCAGAAAGCACCATTAATTCCTTAGATTGACATCGATTTTCTAATTGATCGGAAATGATTCCCTAATCGGCAAAGTGATTTATGTGTTTCGAAGGTTGCATCCAAATGATCTAATGGCATGATATTTAGAGGATGGAGGAACTAGATGATGGAGTCTAATCAATGCCTTTCATTAGTCACCAACGACGGAGCCACATATGTATTGGAGGTGTATTTATTTTCAAAGTATGTTTAATTTCTTGTTGTGATTTTTTATTTTGGAGATTAATACTTCATGATATAACATAGGATTCCTATGTAATTCCCATTATATGTGTATGATGTGAGATAAAAAGTACACTTCTATGTAGTGGTTTTTGGTTAACCATGTAAAACCTTATTTTGTAAGGGTTGTTGGTTGTCCTTAAAAACCTTCTTTATAGGGTTATTGGTTGTCCTCGAAAACCTTCTTATGGTTAATGGTAAACCAAATTGTAAAACCATACTTGTGGTTAGTGGTAAACCAAAATTTTAAACCATACTTGTGGTTGGTGGTAAACCAAATTGTAAAACCATACTTCTAGTTGGTGGTAAACTAAATTGTAAAACCATACTTAAACATGAGCAAGTATAAGATGAAGTTTTCCCCGTGTCCACACTAAGGGGTGATTGTTATAAATTTTATGTTCTAGTGTCAAAATTAGTAATATTATTTAAATATTAAAATGATTTATTCTGTTTAAATAATGAGTAGTATTTTAAAAACACATATTATTTTTCAATAAATTATGGGTTGTCATAACAACTCATAATATTAGGATATAAAAATATTGTTGTGAGATATAATCTCACGTAGCTATTTTTGAGAGTGTGATATATTTGAGGATGTAAATGAGGGATAAAGGAATATTAATAAATATAAGACTTGAATCCTTCTTTATAGGATTATGAAATTGTATTTATATCTATCTCACACATGAATAAAATTAATTAGAGTGGCTTTCTTATCAAAATTTTCTTTGAAATTTTTTTTTTTTAATATATTTTTGTGTAATTTTCCTTATTCTATATAATTAGATCTCTTAAATTAATAACCAAGAGGCGTAGCACCCAAAGGGGATAGTAGTACTTAGGTGATCATGTCCCTATTGTCTACTAGTGTCTCGAAAGTTTTCAAGGATAATATTGGAAATACCAACCTAGGTAACATATTGTGCGATGTCTAAAATCAAAAGGATAGTTACGTAAAAGAAAAAATGGAAGAATAAAATGATAAAACAATAGAAATATAAAAGTAATAAGTGTTGTCAATGTCTAGTTTTATTTTCTAGGAATAACGCATATAATGACATGCTAGAGATCTTATTTAATAGTACTAAGTTCATAATTTCAGGTTGAAATTTTCCTCTACTTTATACTTGGTGAATGAATATTCAGTATCATAAAGTATATATGAATATCATACCTTGTGGAGATTCGAAGGAAGTCGTAACCAACATCATTCCAAATGAAGATTGTAATTGATAATGTGTTGAATGGATATTGAAGGATGTGTATCATGGAATCTAAGATGGGATGATAACCCTAGAGGTGACGTTGTGTGAGTATTGGAAATTATTTCTATGTTTATAACTTGCCTATTTCCTTTTCCCGAGCATCTTGTTACTAAGGTTTCTTCTTGTTCCTTTTATGTTTCCTTTTATCGAGATAAGGGTGGACCAGCAAAACAAGATAAGTGTAGTTAATTCTTGTGATAAATTAAATTAAACCTTAACTTAGTGAATATGAGAATATAAATGCATATGAAAAATAAGTGAATCAAGGATATAATACACCTGAATGTCACGACAGAAAATATAGAATTGTTCTTGTGTGTTTGTTGCCTTGGAGATGGTTGGAAGAATCAAGAGTGATCAATTCCCAAAATGGTTTGAATATACTGATTATTTAGGTGTCATACCGACAGAGGAAAAGGCTTGGGAGAGATTTCATATTTTCCCTCCACCCATTAATGCTTCCCCATGGGTAATTTCCATTGTAGATGGTCACGAACCCAATAGAAACTAATCACATATGACACATTATTTCAGGCATATCGTTGTCCATGTATATTCCCTAGGTGTCGCTCCTTATTTTTATACTGATAGAAAAGATGTAAATCAAGAAAGAAGAGTAATTAGTTACCTTTCTCAAAGTATGAAACTTGTCACTTTAATATTTTCCATTTATATTGGATAGTAAATTGTATTTGAGTATCTTCTATTGGATTTTGAGAAAACTTTTCATTCATAACCTATTTAACCTATAAATTACATATTTTTCCCTCGGGAAAAATTGTCTAAGTAGGACACTAGGGCCCATCGTTCCTATCTACTCTAGGTGCTTATGTTCTTTGTGATGTTTTTTAGCCCAAGTATAATTATGAACCATTTCTAGCTCCTATTTTTCCAAATATTGTTGTGTACCATTTTTTGTTTTTTTTTTTGGAATACTAAAATAATCACCCAATGATTTTCCCCATTCATTTGGGGTGTGTGAGATGAATTAATATAAGTGTGCCTAAATGAGGAAATATGAAGCTGATGTGCACATATGAATAAGTAAAACTACATGGGGAATAGGGAATGTGCATGGTAACAACAATATAACATGTAAAACAAAGGAAATAAAGCTATAAAAAGTGTTAATGACAAACAAGCATGACATAATATAATAGAACTAGTCAAAACATGCAATAATATAGTAAGATATCATACAGGATCTGGTGGTATACATGGGACGCAACTTGGGATGTCACAAGAAACTCAAAGCCTTTAATGACATAAAAACAAGAAATAAAACATGCGGCATATCCGGCAAATAATGACAATCAAGACACAAGCATAGAAGACAAGATACAAGAAAATCAAATAACCATGGTTGGAAGTGATCCTACAAGATAAATGCTACACATGAAGAACACATTAACATGTTAGAATAATTGATAGTATGTCACAATGGATAGAGCTGAAAATAGACATGAAATTAGTAGATGGTGCAATGATAAAGCACCGCAATAGAGAGGTGATATAGAAAGTTAGATGCCCCCAGGAGCCTAAGTAGAAATGGTATAGAATAGTGTCACACATCATGAATTGTGTAATATCTTATAGATATCATGCATTCACCTCAAAGTACCATGTGAACATACATGTGTATATGTAAAAGGATAGAACATATTATGAATCAAAGTAACATGGTAGGAAAAAATGCAACATGTATAATAGTATAAGTAATAAAGGATACATCCAACCAAGATCTAATCTAATATTTTAATACTTTTGATACTATTTGAATGTTTTGTATTATTAGAATATGAGATATAATGACTAGGGGAGGGAAGAAAGATTTCCCCTGTGTATTTTTGTAAAGTGAGGATCATGTAGGTAAGCTTTTCCTTAACGGTCATGTTTGAACCTATAATAACAGTGCATCATCGGGTAGCAAGGGGGAAATGGTATGCCCCCAAGTGTAAATTCCATAGTGATCTATCCAATGAGGATAGAGGGAAAGGGCCCACTATATAATAATGTGTGACAGGAATGTATGTGAAAATTATCCAAGGACCTAGTTCCATGTGAAATTAAATGTATCGAGATGTGCATATTTATACTATGTCTTGCATGTGGAGAATGAGACTACAAAGTAGGCCTAGATGTACCATGTGTATTATGCATATTTTTTGTGTACCTATCCCTATGAGTTGGGCTATAGGACCGATATATGTGTCATGGGAAACAGTATAAATCACATATGGAGTAGATGGTGCAGAGGTGTTTCAATTTGCAATGCATTCAAAAAGTTAGGAGGATTCAATCAACAACCTATATTCATAACCCCTGCAGTGAGGATCTTCTTAAAAATCCTAAAATGGCTTAACTAAGAAAAAAATGATATATTTCACTATAGGTGTCTTATCAAGAAATGTACCCTATTTTATCAACCTCGTGCAATGTCCTTTCAACTCCCAAAATGACCACATTTCATAAAATCTCCATAAACACTTACCTTTCCTTAGCTTATGCTTCTCTTCACTTCACTATCTTTTAGGTCAACAAGCACTTTTTAGTCTTTTTAGCATTTAATGACCCTTCCACTACCTTATACCCTGTTGTAAACTTTAAAAAATGTTATATCCAAAGATTAACTTGTCTCAAATAGAATCAAAGCATCAAACTTCACCTATCTAGCTCAACCTTGCATTCTTGTTCCCTTAAGACCAAGTACTATGCTTAGTTTATGGTTGGAGCGCTCTAGTACTACCCACAACAAAGTGAAAAAAACCTTCAATTACCCTTTTTCCTCAATATGGTGCATGCTAAATTTGGTTTGCTAACTCTTTATCATTTTCTCTCTATCACCTATTTTCTTATCTATCTCACAATCCTCCTTCTAGCCTTGTCTTTAGGTCTTTTTGAGCACACCTTTTGATTTCCTAAACCATTTGAGAAATTAAACACTTATTAGGACACCCATTTAAGCCTTATTGCTATGTGTAAAATTTTAGCATGTGATCCTTTGAGAGATATGCATCAAAATCCTTTATCTCGGTCTTTATTAGGTCTTCTAATACTTTGTGTTATAGGTTTATGCTATAATCACAAGCATTTGTGTACTTTTGGAGAATTTTCAATCCTTGAAACCTTGAAAACTTGTTAATGGAAAATGTTAATATGGTTTTTATGAATTTTATTAGAAATTTTCCAAGCTTATCTCACTTACCCTTTGTTATACCTCTCAAAACTAGTCTCTTAGACCATACAATCACTTCTAGGATTAACTGTCATGTTTTACAAGAAAATGGTGAGGTTTCATGAGGAAATTTTTTCACACATGATGATATTACACCTTACAAGTTTTAATCCTCAAATCCACTCATAAACTCCAAACTAGGAAAATGAATTTAAACCCTAGGCAAGGTTTACCAAAACCCCGATACATAGAAAAAGCTATAAAACCTTCTAATATTAACTCCAAGGCTCAAGATTATGGATATGTGTTTGTTTCATCACCATGCACGTGTTTTCTTTAGCAATGGTCTCTTTCCAATCTCTAAATTTTCATAAATAGACTATACCTTACATGTCAGAACAAATTAACCCAAGTTTGTTCCTTCTTACATGTTTCGTTGACTTAATTTATATACATTCCTACCAAAATATACACACAACTCTAACATGTCCCATTCCACATCTATTACTTGTTCAATTTTTCAAGAGATTTATTAATAGATCAAATGTGCTTCACTAAATCTTTGCAAATACAATTCATTGTATACACCATCCATGCAACAAATTTTCAAAACTAAAACAGAGCATGCACATACAATCCTTCATAAATTATACTATCATGCTTCAAAGAAAATTTTCATAATCTTAGGAGAAATTTAAAGGCTCTTGCACACAATACTCATAACCATTTATAATCCAAACAAGATATTCATCAAAACAAAGTTCTATATATGTGTACTTAATCATAATTGTATATAAAATTACTTCACTTCTCTTCTTATCCACAAGGAGTTCTTACTCCACACCCTTCCTTACCTTCCTCATAAGTTTTTTCCTTCTTCTCCTCTCTTAACTAACTCTTCTCATTTGAGTTATATTCATTTCCTCTTATGACTTAAACCCTAACCACCGTTTTCATGACTCACATATGCATTTTTAATATAACGAGGTATTTTACATCAGTTTAATCATTTCAAGTGACTCACACATTGTCTATAACTCATTCTTATACACCTTAGATCACCTAGAATCATTAAAACCCCATAAGATCTCTTTTGCATGATTTTTAGAATTTGAATTACATTTTGGAAGGAAAATATAAATTTTAAATTTCAAGCCTTAAGACTCCACCTAAACCTCTTCTCATGACTTAAACATACTCCAATCCACTTTCTTTGATCTCATAGCCATGGTTAGGATGATAAATTATCAATTTGTATGTTCTTTAAGATTCCCCTGCATCTATAGATCTAGGTGGAGGTGTGGAAGTATCATAAGAAGTGATATGAGCTCTATATTGCTTATTAGTATATGTCAAATCTATGGTACTATCATTAGTAGGTGTAGAAGTAGGTTCACTAGTGGTAGTATCAATTGAATATGTGACTCGTGAGAGATGCCAAAGGAAAAGGAGCATGTGGTGGGATACCTTAAATAGTGACAATGGGATTCTCATGTATGAACTTAAGGCATAATGAAATATGGATGGGATGGATTTGGAAGCCCTAAGACAAGGAAGTCCTAAGACCATGTCATAATGTGTAATCTCATATCAGATAGAGAAAGGTACAGAGATATAAATATTCCCAACAATGGTTGGGAGAACCACATGCCCATGATAAGTGGGTGATCTATGTGTCATTTTGAATAAAAGAAAACCAATAGATCATAAGAAAGATAAAGAGCATGTATTACACTTGAAATTAAGATGTATAGTAACATTAAATTAACAACATGAGTACTAACATAAACATAAATTTGTAAAATATGTGATGAAAAATAAGGATGAAAATATACATCAAGTAAAAGTAATAACAAATGGGGAATATCACTAGTGCAAAAAGAAACCCAAGAGGATGACCAGAAGATGATGGATGTGGAACCACATGATAATCATGATTGAAAGAAGATTTAGGAGTTACTTTTTCATGTTTGGGTAATGGATCATTGAAAATATTAATTTTTTCATTGTAATTATTATATTTAGAAACAGGAATTGTAGGCTCAGGAAGTGAAATTTCATTATTTTCAAACAAATCTTAATCAAATGTGTAAACTTAAATCACCTATCATTAGAATGGCCATTACATCAATGATAATCACAATGTGCATTGTCATCAAAATTATTTCCATTAGGACAATTAGGATCTAGCTCAATAATATATGGAAGAGAAAAGAAATTTATTTTAATGAGCCAAGGCAACAACATATGAGGTGGATATGCCAATCTAGTAAATGTGTGTTGTGTAGGTTGTATTTGGATAATTGTATGTTGAGACATAACATTGAAAGTAGGCTTAGGATCACTAGGATTGCCTTTAAATGTAGATTTGGTTTGAAACTTATTAGTAGATTGATTGAAAATATTATCACCATACTTAATATTTCCCATAGAAAGTAACTTTTATTCTCATGCATTGAGAGTATGATATAAATGATCGAAATAATGCAAATAATCAAAGAGCACATATTCTTGCAAAGGAGGAAATAGAATTTGGATGAATATATCTTGTAATTTAGATTCATCCAAGACATTATTCATTTTGGAAATAATATTCTAATAGTACAAAGTATATTCACTAAGATTCGCATTATATCCTTGCTTCATTTTTCCCAAATGTGTATATGATATTTTAGTTGCAATGTTCAAAGAAAAGTGAGCCAAAAACAGATTTTATAGGGGAGTGAAAATCTAACAGAATGTAAAGGTAAATCATAAAACCATAGTAAAACATAGTTTTATAAGCTCCTAGGAAATAACTTGGTCAATAATTTATCATCACTAATCCAATCATGAAACATGAAATGATCTAAGGTTCTCTTGTGGATTTCCATGGCTATCAAAAGAGAAAGTGTTATCCAAATAACTCTCCTAGTTATTTGGGTAACTTGCATACATATTCGGATTTGAGCCCCTCATCAAATATTTTGCACGCTCAAGCTCACTTGGCACATTTCCTTGGTCACATTTTCCTATACAGACTCCTTTTCCTTGCGCCCTCTTACGCATCTTTCCCCCTCCTTTCTTTCTTTCCCTATTTTCCTTTTACTCTTTTTTATCTTCTTACGCACACCCCTCTCATGCCCCACACCTATTACTTTTTAATAATTACACCTCGACCATGCAATCTCTTCTTGCTTGTTTTCCTCATTTTCCTTGTGCACATCAAGCGTGCTTTCCTTCGCCTCCTTCTTCTCTCCCCCATGCTTCTTTCCTTCGTGTGCATTCTTGTTCACCCTTCCCTATGCCCTTCTATGCCGGGTCATATTTTTACATTCTTGAGTGTGTTACCCGCAACCAATTAGAGCGCTTGCAAACAGGTGTCGAGTCCTTGAAACAAATCTATGAGTGACACATGGCAGAAATGATAAAACATCTACACAATTGAACATCATTTGAGCCAATCGAGTGTGTGCCACGTGTCTTTCATGCACGGTAGCTCTAACAAAATTTTGAAAAATGTATCTACTACAAATCTTCATGGACTTTTCGAGAGAGTTGTTAACATCAACTACTGATGCGAGATATTCAAATTCAAATTCATGGCAGATATGGTAGGTGAGAAATGGGAAAACTTCTCCCTAAGAATTGATGAGCGGGTCTTATTGCTCCAACCACTCAATTTAATCTTATTCACCCTCCTTCCTTCTTCAGCACACCAAAATAGACTTGAGGAAGTGTATCTGACAGATTAGTAGGTGGATTTGTAGGCATTAAATGCCTTTTGTTGGTGGTTGTATTTTGAAATCATATTTTCCCTCCTTCTCTTCCTCTTCCAAGGATTCATCTATAAATGTAAGAGCATGGCTCATTTATTATGGTTGACACTCGAATCCATAGGAATTCTACTAAGGACTCCATAATTTTTGTATTCTAAGTTGTAGACTTCTATATATGTCTCTTGCATGTGGATATCGGCCTCCTTCACCATGAATAAAGACTTTGTGCATTTCTAGAAGTAATAGAAGAATTGTTTTGTGATTACTCTCTATCCTAACATGTTTAAATTCCTTCTTCTTGCATTTCCTTTTTTGTTGTGTGTTGGTTGTGCCATTCAAGTCCCTTACATTTTCTTATTTGGTTGTGTCCAATGAGGCCGATCTAATAAATACGTTCTAAGTTGTGCTACACATTCCTAGCCTTCTTTCATACATTTCCTATCACTTTTGCTCGAGAAAATATAGTGTTCATCCCTCTTTTTCTGGTGTTATCACCTTTCTAGTGTAGATTTCCTTCATGTTATCCTTCTATCCTTGGCCCCTTGCCATTATTAGCTTAGTTTCCCTTTCTAGCACTAGGAGTAGTAGTGGCGGTAGAGAATTAGATAGAGGAACCTGGACTTCTCGGAGATCCGTCTCAAGTGTGCAAGGTCCACAACTTGGGTATGGTTTTATTGTTGTCTCAAACACCTTGATCCTTTTGGTTCCGAGATGTAAGTGCATGTTTAAATGACCAATAGTTTCTAGTACACTTGGTGGGATGAGTATTGAAAGCTTAAATTTCTTATTTGCTAAGTTCTGGTGTGTGTACTTGGTATTTCAGCCTTTGGAAGTTCATTTCAACACATCTTGTGACTCCCAACATTGCAAATATCTGTTTTAGTAGCCCTAAGTACCTTTCATGAGAATAGTTCACACAAGAAAAATTGTAGCAGTTGAAGACTCTTTCGAGTACCTTTAGCTATCTCCAAGGAGAGTTTGTTCCAGAAATCCAACACGCACATCTCCATCTCCCTTGCATTGCACCCATTAAAATCCTCCTCAAAAGCAGACAACATGTGCCCCTGTAATGACGCATCAGCAACCTCCTCCACTTAGAAAATTTGCTAACTTCAATGGAGGAATCCCTTTGGTTCTAGCTATGTAGAATGATATGCCAAATGGCACACTCAAAAGTATTCCATAATTTACTAGTGAGAATCAAGTCACCCCCTAGGAGCATATCCAAGATGTAGCAAACTTGTGTTCACTCTATCTGATCACACATGATGATGTGATCAAGATGTTTACAAACCTCCCTCAAAGGCAAAGCACTCCAATGGTATAGAGGTTTGAGATTTAGATCCATAGCAACCTAGGATGAATTGGGAACATCTCTCTGAAATTATTTTGAAGACAAGTTAGATTACCTATCTTTGGTGGAGTACCGACAACAACAAGGAGGGCGCCCAACGAGCAGATGGCTGATTTCAGTATCAAATTTTAGAAGACTTGGGACAAAATTCCTATTGTGGTAAGGCCTACACCCCATCATGCTTTTCTATATTATCTAAAAGCATTGAACAGTGTGACATCTCGGTCATGATTCAATCCATGGTAGGTAGGACCTTATCAACTACCTATAATATTATGGTAAGGGAAAAAATAATCTCATCTAGGTGGGAAAGATAGCTCCTAAACCGTCTATACCCTTGTTCCCGTAAATGTCACAAGCACCCCATCCTCAATGACCCTTGTTCCTACTACTACTAGACACAGCTGCGCAAGAAGTTGCATCAACATCCTATTCTCCAGTGCAACATAAAGAAGATGAAGAATTGAAGGCCTTGATTAGAAATTTATCAAACAAGGTCATATCACTAGAGAAAAAATAGGCACAATCCTATAGAGGTAATTCTAATAAGGTGCATAGCCAAAGCAATCAGCCTTGGTAGAATCAATATGGAAACCAAAGGTATGCACCCAACTAGTAGAATGATAGATGGCATGCTAATACACATCTTCCCTTACAAGTTGTTCCTCCCGCGCCCTCTCTTCCAATACCTAGCACAAGTCAGAACTTGTTCCAATTCAGAACAATTTGGAACAATAATCAAAATGGTGCTTATCCTACAACATGCCTCATGACCAATATCATTATGTGAATTTCACGAGTACGCGTAAGCCTACATGATCTAGAATGCTTCAGCCTATGAACCTTCAACAAGTGCCCCTGATGTAGAAGGTCAAGGAATACCAGAAGCTCCTCAAGAGACAAGTTTTATGTTCTTTGGTGTTGATGAATTACGTGTAATCAACCAAGCGAAGAGGTGATTCAAATAGGCCATGCACCCAAGTTTTGGACAACACAAGATATAAGAAAATAATGATAGAATCGGGCACCTGGCCACAATTCTAGCAACTCAAGTAGATCCTCAAAAGAGATAGATCTAGCTAATCCTCCCGAGTAGCTAAGGCCTTCAATTCCCTACACAAGAAGCTCCACACGAGCTCTAGAAGCAGCATGTGCCCCTCCTTTGGTAGGTCAAGAATCTGCTAAAACTAAGGTTCTTCCTTCCGCACTTTGAACAATCAAGAAGGTATATTGTCCCTCAAATGCGAAGTCAGCAAGAATTCTATTCAAAGCATTATGTATCGATGAAGAGAACAAACATAAATGTCACAATGTGGGATGCCCTGACCATCCCTTCTCAATGGGATCTTATATGAGGCCTTGTCCAGCTTCCACACGTTGATCCGGCTATGCGAAGCCATGTGCTACCATCAACATCTTCCAAGAGGGAGAAGAGAAGCAAGTAAGTAAATTTGTTAAACCTCCCCCTTTTATATTCCCTTGATCATAGACAAACACCTAATTCATAATTTCATGATTGACTCGGGCATTAGCACCTCTGTTATGACCAAGAAGATTGATGATGTCTTAGGTCTTAGATATAGCCCCTTGTCTAAAGGAGTCTTGCAACTTGATGGCTCAAGTGTTACTACCTTGGGAATCATCAAGGATCTTGAGTTAAATCTTCATACATGTCCAAGCCTCACCATAACTCAAGATGTATCTATCATTTACCTACCTCCTTTTTTTTTCCTATGTCTATCAAGATACTTTACTGCTAAAGTGGGTGGTTACTTGTCTTCTGATTGGTCTCATATGTTACTCAAGACAAGGTACGGTACCCGGTTTACCATATACAAGCTGAGCCAATATTTTCCTATCATGTAGAGTCATGTGTCTCATCCCCTCTCCCGACCAAGTGAATTGCTTAATCCAAGAACAAGCTTTAGTTCCCGAAGAGCAACCTCTTCCACCCCATGTTCATGATCTAGTACTTGATGAATGGGAAGAGAGGCACCACAAGTTTGACCCATATTTGAAGAGTTGGAAGCCTATGGCGGGCTTAGTACTTACTACATTCTTGAGGAAGAATCCTTGTTTCCATGTGTGCTCAAGAAAGATCAAATTGAACTGGTCTATGGAAGCTATATTTTGATAGGTCGGAAGCGAGAAATGGAATGGGAGCGAAGTGGTTCTCATTTCCCCAAAAGATGAGAAATTATTCTTCACGTAGGTTGTAGTTTTCATGGTCTAATAATATGGCATAATATGAGGTGTTGGTGCATGGTCTTCGATTGCTGAAAAGAAGAACATTAAGGCACTACATATATTTGGAGATACTAAGTTGGTTATCCATCAAGTGACCAACAAATGCTAGACAAAGAATAAGCTCCTCAAATCTTATACGCACAAATTTTGGGACCTCCTTGAGAGCTTTGATGCTCTAAATTTGTAGGTGGTCTGAGCAAAATGAACAGGAAGTTGACCAAATGGTTGTGTTTGGTTATGATTTCTCCTACCGACCGAGGAATTTCTCAAAGGAAAAAATTAGCACATTAAGATGGTGTTCGAGACCATCCATTCGAGATAAAAACACCAGCTGGAAAGTGTTTGACATGATGATGCGAGATCATCCAGTTCATTCAGAATGAAGCTAAATTTTCATCAAGAATGCAAGATGACTTACATGATAGCTATGGTGACCAAGTGATTCAGCTAAAGACAAACAAGCTTCCTAAAGGGCTGGTCACCTTAGAGAAATTTTTATCCATGATGATGAGTTCAAGGGTGAAGAAAGATAAATGTGCTCCACGTAAGAAGACTGATCCCCTATCACTATTGCGCATCGGAAAACATTTTTCTCAAGTAAATCTTGTGCGCATGAAGAAAAGTAGGCCTTCATTTCTCTCTGTCAAAAATATAGTGACATATTTTTACGGGAATATGAGGACCTTAAAGGTTTTGATCCAAGTGTTTCCCAACACTCCATTGACCTTGATCCTAATATCAAGCCCATCAGACAAAAGTAGTGACCATTCAATCCAAAAATAGATTCCTTTATGAGAAAGTAATTATCCAAACTCATTGAGGACAAGATTATTTTTCCTATTAAACACTCTACGGGTTGCAAATCTTATTTTAGTGCGCAAAAAGAATGGTGAAATCAGAATTTGTGTTGATTTCAAAGATTTGAATAAGGCATCTCTAAAGGATCATTATCTTTTGCCTTCAATGGAACGAGATTCTAGAAACTATGGCTAACACGCAAAGGTTCTCTATGCTAGATGGGTATTTAGGTTTCAATTAGATCCTAGTCAAGGAAGAGGATCAATTCAAAACAACGTTTACAACCAAGTGGGGAACATATGCATATCATAAAATGCCCTTTGGTTTGTCAAATGCAGGTGCAACGTTCTAGTGCGCCATGGATATTGCCTTCAAATGTTACATCAATGAATTCATCTTGGTTTACCTTGATGACATAACGGTCTTCTCAAAGCAGAGCGTGGATCATATGGTGCATTTGGATAAAGTATTTGAGAGATGTAGAGAATTTGGGGTGTCTCTTAACCCCAAGAAGTGCAATTTTTGTAGTGGCGCAGGGCAAGATTTTGGGCCATATAGTTTCAAAGGATGGCATCACAATTGATCCTAAGTGCATCTCATCCATCCTAGCCCTTTCCCTACGGTCCCCACAAGAAAGCCTTGCAGTCCTTCATCGGTAAGATCAATTTTTTTAGGTGTTTTAACCCTAACTTTATGAGCCTGATAAGGCCGGATCACCTTGATGCTCAAGAAGGATACACCTTTAGATGGACGAGCGAAGGAAGAGAAATATTCAAAAAAATCAAACAAGAAATTTCTTATACGCCAACACTCATCAACCTAGATTAGTCAAAGGATTTCATCCTTTATGATTATGGTGTTGATGTGAGTGTTGTTGCTTTCCTAACACAAAAAAATGAACAAGGACTGGAACAATCGGTGGCTTTCTTCAGCCAGACTCTGAAGGATTATGAGTTGAAATACAGTCACACATAGAAGTAGGTCTTCACCATCATGCGTGAACTCAATAAATTCAAAATTATGCATGCCAAAAATCATATCAAGGTGTTAATATCCCACTCTTCTTTTAGAGACTTCATCATGGGAGAAGACATCAGTGAGAAAAGAGCATGATGGGTGACCAAAATCATGGAATATGACGTGACAATCAAGGCCACAAAACTAGTAAGAGGTAGCATGCTCTGCAAGTAGATTGTATAGGATGCACATAATGAATTGGATACTTCATTATTTCTAAATGAAGACCTCTCATGCACCAAGCTTGATCATAATAAAAATATTAGCATGTGTGACTGGATGAAGGACATGATCACATTCCTTTCCGAGGGCACATACCCTCCTAGTTTAAACAAATAAAAGAGAAGGAATCTAAGGTTGCAATCCATCCCTTATGTTTTGATTAATGGACTTATCTTCAAAAGGAATCTTGATGGTGTTTTGTTAAGATGTATCAAGGGCACGTAGACTAAAAAGGTGTTAGCAGAATTTCACGATGGATTCTCTAGTGGACACTTCTCACCAAGACTACAGCAATGAAGATAATAATGGCAAGTATATTTTGGCCTACCTTGTTTTAGAAGCACACAAATGGGTCACAAAATGAAAATAATGTGCTTTCATTACGGGAAAGAAAGCTGGCAGTGCTTCCTCTCCAACCAATCTAGGAAGATCATCCTTTTGTGCAATGTGGTCTCGACTTCATAGGCATGATAAATCCACCTTCAAACACTAGCACAAAGGGGTGTTGACAGCTATGGATTACTTCACCAGGTGGATAGAAGATGGCGCGCTCAAGGAATCAACTAAGTCAGTCATCCTTGAATTTCTCAAAGGTATAGTCACAAGGTTTGGCGTTCCTCATACCATTATCTCTGATAATGTAAAATCCTTCCTTGGGACCAAGATCACCGATTGGGCTCTAGACACTGGGCATCTATCAGAAGACTTCTTCCAACTATTACCCCCAAGGAAATGGTTTGGCAGAGTCAACAAACAAGAACTTGATCAGGATCATGAAGCACACAATGAACATAATCCAAATATAGTGGCATACAAAGGTCTCACGCGCACTCTGGGAAGATAGAATCATAGTCAAAAAGGCAATAGGATTTTCACCCTACAATATTTTCTATGGCAAGGTGGCTACCCTTCCTTTAACACTAGATTTGAACTCACTAGAGCTTGCCCATCATCTAGAATTTGAAGGTGCATACCAGAGATGAATCGAATGGTAGAGCTAGTTAGTCTTCAAGAGTCAAGAACTCTTCCATGACCAAGCTAGAACAAAGCATCAGCAAGCAACAAAGAAATGGTTTTACTGAGAAAGGCTACGCCTCTATATTTCAAATTTGGGGAGTTGGTTTTAAAATGGGATCTTTGTGAGCTAAACCAGATTCCATTTGAAGTTTGATGCACTTTGGAGTGGCCCATATATCATCAGTTCTTGTAAAGAAGCTAAATCTTTTGAGGTAACTCATCTTGATGGAGGTGCACTACAAATCCCATTAAATGGGATTTATCTCAAACCCTTCCATTAGGTTTGCCACATCACTATGTATATATTAGAGTAGTTTCAATTCCTCCAAGTGTGTTGGGAATGAATTGTTTGTTTGTACATAGTTATTTCATCTCATGTGCCTTGTGCATGTGATCTTCTATTACTTCTAAGATGCAGAGGTTCTTTCACTAGTTACAAGATTCATAACGAGTTGAGAAAATATCTTCATGTGTCTTTAGGGGTAGTTCTTCAAATTTATAGATCAGGTTTCATGATTACATAGTAGACTCCATGATCAATGGATGCTCCAGGCTACTGATCTCTTTAATCTAGTAGGGAGTTGGCCCCAAAAGTTACCAAAACTATTATCCAAATAACTCTCCTAGTTATTTGGGTAACTTGCATACATATTCTGGTTCTGAGCTCCTCATCAAATATTACACGCGTTCAAGCTCACTTGGCACATTTCCTTAGTCGTAGTTTTCATGTGTGCCCTCCATTTCCTCATGCCCTCTTGTGCATATTTCCCCCTCCTTTCCTCCTTTCCCTCTTTTCCTTTTCCTCTTTGCTTCATCCTCTCTACTTGCCACTCTACGCACACCTTGTGCCTATTAATTTTAATAAATGTGCCTCGACCATGCATTCTCTTCTCACCTATTTGCCTCATTTTCCTTGTATGTGTCATGCATGATTTTCTTCTCATCCTTCTATTCTCCCCCATGCTTCTTTCCTATACACATGTTCTTGCATGCCATATCATGTGCCCTTCGTGTAAGGTCATCTTCTAACATGCTTGAGTGTGCTACACACAACCAATTAGAAAGCATGCCAATAGGGCACCGAATCCTTGCAAAAAATCGAGTGGGTGACATGTGGCGAAATGACAAAACATCTACTGATTTGGCCATCATTTGAGTCAATATTTACATATCACGTCTCTTTCGTGCACCGACGTATCTAAAAACTTCTAATAGATGTATCTTCTACTACAAATCTTTGATCAATGTGCACCTAGACTTGTCGAGAGCTGATGGTATCGGCTATAGTGTCGAGATATTCAAATTTAAATTCTTAGCAGATCTGGTAGGTGAGAAATGGCAAAATGTCTCTCTAAGAATTGATGAGCGATTCTTATTGCTCCAACCACCCGATTTATTCTGATTCGCCCTCCTTCCTTCCTCAACACGCCAAACTAGACTTGGGGAAGTGTATCTAACAAATTATCGGAGTAGATTTACAGGTATTGAATGCCTCTTATTGGTGGTTATATTTTGAAATCAGATTTTCCCTCCTTCTTCTCTTCCTCTTCCATCGATTCATCTATAAATGTAAGAGCAAGGCTCATTTGTTATGTCAGAGACTCTAGATCCTTACACATTCGATAAGGACTCCATACTTTATGTATTCTAAATTCTGAGACTTCTAGATCGGCTCTTGCATGTGGATATCAGCCCTCCTTTGCCATTGTAACAACACTATGCATTTTTGGAAGTAATAGAAGCATCGTTTTGTGACTACTCTCTATCCTAACATGTTTTCATTCCTTCTTCTTGCCTTTCCTTTTGCATTGTGTGTTGGTTGTGCCATTCAAGTCCCTTACATCTCCTTATTTAGTTGTGTCCCATGAAATTGATATGATAAATACGTTCTAAGTTGTGCTACATGTTCCTAGCCTTCTTTCAAGCATTTCCTCTCACTTTCACTCCAAACATATAGTGTTCATCCCTCTTTTTCTGGTTCTATCTCCTTTTTGGTGTAGATTTCCTTCATGTTATCCTTATATGCCTGGTCCCTTGGCATTATTAGCTTAGTTTCCCTTCCAAGCACTAGAAGTAGTAGTAACAGTAGAATTAGATAGAGGAAGTGGCCTTCTTCGGAGATCCGTCCCAAGCATGTAAGGTCCCACAACTTGGGGACGGTTCCATTATTGTCTCAAACACCTCGATCCTTCTAGATCTGAGATGTGGCTGCATGTTTGAATGACCAAAAGAAACTTAGGTTAATAAAAATTGGGTAGAAGCTGGGTAAGATGAAAATTTGGGTGCAAGAGGACTATGTATGAGAAGCAAATAATTAAAATATGGAGAGGAAGAATAAAATGCATGTTGTAATTGATGAATTTGAGATTTTAAATCATGGTACAAGTACTCGAGGCATGTATTCTGAAGAATAACTAGGTTTGATATGAGAAATTATGGGGGAATAAAAGTGAGTAGTGGGTGTGGAAATATGCATATGGATGGTGGATATCCCCACATTGGTGGGGGGAGAGGAAAGTGGAATAGAGGGGGTGGTAACAATAGAGAGTTTTAATGTAAAAACCATACTAATATGAGCATCATTGTCATGGACATCTTTGGGATTCTAATAAAGTATCAAGGACATGTGGTACATGATTGGGATTGTCACGTAATGTACAATGGAAATTGATGAGAGTATCAAGTTGTGCCTGATCAATATTAGTGTCTTCATCATAAGAATGTTCACTATCATAAGCTTTTATGTCATTAAGGGGGATCTGATGGGATTTGAGGAGATAATTATCATGTTTGGTTTCATACATAATGTTGGAATACTTACGATTCTATGGGAGGAGAAAGGTATGTTATAGAATCTTGTTGGTAGAAAATTTTTCAGGTGGACAAAATTGTGGATTTCTTGCCAATGCTCTAGGAATATAAGTCCCTCTACTTAACTAGTACGGCTTTCATATATACATGCATGAATGAAGGTGTATTTTCTTGGTGGCCTTGTGGTCGGGGATCTAACAGGGGCACTCCACTAACCCTACGGAAAATCTAGCAATTTCTTTCTAGAGAGGACTTTGTCAAGAGAGTGGGAAAGGGAGTGAGAAAAGAGAAGAGGGGATTAATGTCGTGGGTAGAAAATCAGATTCCCACACCCATTAACCAAAAATTTCACACACACATTAAAGTTAAGAAGAAATAACCCTGCAAATGGCAACAAGATGAGTTAAGATTGAGAACTCAAAGTTTCTAAAATCTCCTCATCAAAAAAGGCATGAAACTCCTTGTATTGATGCTTGAGTAGAAATTGTACATAGCATGGAAATGGAAGAAATTTGAGAATGAGGGGAATGGAAGAATTTGGCTATCTCCTTTGTTCTCTCAATGCACTCTTGAGTTTACAAAATCAATCACCAACCCTTTGAAATGGGAATGGCTTTACAATTTATAGAATGAGATATGACTCTTCATCTACCCCCCAATGCCTTTTCATATGTCCTCGCACAACTTAAAACTTTTCAACTTCCTAAGAAACTTTTAAGTCCCTTTTTATAACATAAAGGTGACTTATTACATTAGGAACATTAATACATATGAAAAGTACAACCCCAATGCAAAATTAGAACATTGAGAAGAGAGAGAAAGTTGGGGGAAGAGGAGAGAGAAAGAGTAAGAGAATAAGAAGAGGAGATGTCACCCCTGATGAATTACGATGATCCTCGTTGATGGAAAGCTCTAATGTGATGAAACTCTGAATCTTCAAAGTCATTTGAAACTCCTTCATATTGGCTCACAAATACTTTGAAATGAGTGTTTAAAAACATTGTTGAATGGTTGTTCGATGACTGCAACTTCCACCCCGCACAAGATACTCTTACAACTTGAGCCATGAAGTGAGTATTGGGAGACACTCTTGAATTTTCTGAGATGAGTCTTGAATTCCCTATGATAAATTCCCATGGATGATCCTGAATGATGGTCTTGACCTGAATGATCATCCCTCTATGTCCCATTATTCCAAAACTACCCCTTGAGTATGACTTACCATTAATAGCGAGTACCCACATAGGAGATTTACAATTTATAGTAAGAGGTGATTCTTGGTTATTCTTGACCATCTTGATTCGATGAAATTATTCATTCAATCTTGTGCACACTACCTTTGCCTTGGCCGCTTCTTGGGGACTTACTATTTTTAGTAAGCACCCATATAGAGAGAGCTTACTATTTTTAGTAAGTGTTCATTTTCACTATTTTATGCTCTAAACACTCATTCTAACTTCCTGGTGACCTTTGGTGCACATTTCCTTCGCCACAACTACTGCAGTCACTTTTGATGAAGACTTACTAAAGATAGCAAACATATGTAGGAAAGCTTACTATTTTTGGAAAGTGGATTTGATGCTCGGTTTGTGACAGAACATATTTTTTTGGACTTGGCTCATCATCATGATCATGTCCTCTCGAATTTCACATAATTTTTCCCACTAGAATGCTGGAAATAAAATTTTAAATTTTCACCTGGCAATGGCTTTGAGCACGGAGCTGCCATGGCGGCCATTAATGGAACTCAAAATTTATAGGTCTGGTTTTTGTCTCCATTCATGAAGAAAATAACTCCATTGCAATATGTTTTTCATTTGGAGTCTGTGTGCAAGTTTTTATCTTGTTTCCATTGTCGGATTGATGGGAAATCGACAAATGTGAGTTGGTGCACAAAATGGGGATTTTGTTAGAATAAATGTTTCAGGGCACCATTTGACCTCCCTTGTTGTGTCTTGATAGTTTTGAAAAAATTAGAAGTTTGAAGAATACGGCACCTCAATTTGACTTGTATTTTGTAAGATATGAAGATTTTTCGATTAGGTGACTTCATGGTTATCTGGCAAAAAATCTTCGTTTTTCTTCATTTCTCTGTCATTATTCATTTTTTCGACCATTTTTTTCTTTGATACCTATACATTTTCATGGAGTGGATGATTTTTTTGGCCATGGTGGAGCTGGTTCGGAGCAAAAATGGTGGACTAAGTGTCTAGACAAGCATGAACAGAGCTATGGCAAGGTATAAAGTTGTGAAGAAGAAATGGGAGCAAATGGCTAGTGCCATATTTAAATTATTCAAAAAATGTACAGAAAGGGTGGGACCTCGTCTGTGAAAGAAATGAGGGACATAAAAATCCATGGTGATCAAGGCAACGACACATGGTGGAGATCTGATGGTAGGGAATGAAGGCTAAAACAAATCAGCTTTAAAGCACTAAGGGGCTGGAAGTTGGTCATATGGGTGACCAGAAGTCTCCCTTAGGGGATGGGAACATTTTTCCATGTTTTATTTCCCTGACATATGAGGGACATAAAATTCACGGTGCTCTTGGTGATGACATGTGGCAGCGATCGGATGGTTGAGGCTTTGAGCTCCCGCAAGCACCTGGGGGCTGAACTAGCAATCTTGGAGGTCGCATGAGGATATAGAGGTCATATGGGGGATAGGCACATTTTTCCATGGTTTATGTCCCTGACCTTGAGGGATTTGAGGGACACAAAATCCCACCTAGGCTCCTGGAGCTGACACGTGTCCTCCCAAAATTGACTAACTCCCGAACTCGCTCCAAGAGGATAACTTGAAACGATAATAACTTGAGCTCTGATGGAATTGTTTAATGAAATTTTATATGATCTTGACTGAAAATTAAATTTTGAATCCAATTGTTGGGTTATTAGGTCTTTATTCCTCCATTTTATCCCTGAAACTTGGATTATTTAATTTGGTACTCCACATGTGCATGATGAACACTACTTGCGGACCCAATGCGCCAAAGTGTTGTGAAAAGCCTAATTTCACCATATTATAGGGCTTAAAATTAAATTTTTGAAGATTTTTTTTTTCTCCTAACTCCATTTGGAGCTCATGAAATTACCTTTGGAAATTTAGTATTTGTTTTGACATATGCACTACGCATGCCTATGAACTCGATTTTGGTGAAACTATCCTAACTTCTCCAAGTCCTTCCATAATCTTCTTGAATCAATTCCACGATGTCCCAAGGCCTTTGAATTTCCTCCACATCTATTTTTTCTTTTATTCTCCACTCCATGGGGTTTCTCTAGTCCTAGGAAGGCCAGTGATAGCCCTTCCCACAATTGCCTAAAGCTTGCAAATTTTAATGAACTCCTAAAATCACCTAGGGGAATGAATGGACTTTCCTAAATCACATAGGGGAATGAATTAACACTAATTGGGAGGTTACTAGACTAATTGGGTAGACCCGAGGTTCCTTAGAATGATAAAATGTGAAAATTTTGGTACAGGGGTATAGTTGTCATGCTCGGAAATTGTCAATTTCCTTGTTACACATTGTAAGACAACAAAGATCAAAGTGATCACTAAGAGTAATGGACATGAAAGAGGAAGAACAAAAACATATAGTCATTACGGATATGAAAATAGATCTAATAAGTGGCATGCAAAGATTGATTTCACCAAATCATTTTAAAAAATTAAATCTTAATCAAAGGACTGAGATCAATCAGATAATATCATAAACATACAAGATACAACATGTAATAGCAAACAAGTGCAAGTAATGAGAGGATGAGAGTAACTTTGCCAATAACTAAGTATCTAGATTAATTATGGACTAGAGTGATAGTAAAAAGGATAGATCTGGACTTTGCATACTCTGTATAGAAAATATTGATCAACATATATGTTTTACAAAAAGCTCCCAAAAGGGGATAGAACCACCTCGGGTGCTAGTGTCTAAATTGGGCATTAGTATCCTGGTAGTTAGTGTGAATTTGATTCTTTTAGGGTTTGATAATATTACCTTCAATTCAGTCTTTGTTGTTATGACTTCAATGTAGGGTTTTACTATCACACTTATACCTACAAAACAAACCCCGACTTCCTGTGTAAGGCTCAATCACACATTAGAATAAATAAAATATGTATATGCTTGAGTCAAACTAACCTTGGTAGTCACCCTAATGTGATTTTTGTTGATTTCCACACTATATTACAAGATAAATGTAGTTATGATGTGTGCGCATGTGCATGTGTGCATGCGTGCTTGTGTGTGATAGAATTTTGTCCCTTGAAACTAGGTCCCCCTTATGCCATTTGCACCAAGATAGCAGGCTAAAACTATTTTTCCCTCAAGATAATGTTTGTGATGGAATTAAGAATATTTCCTTCCTATGTAGTGAATGATATAGCCCAAATTTATTCCTTAATTATTACTCTTTGTGCAAGTAGTAGATAGAAAGTAATAATCCAATTTCACAACCCCTTAGAATAGTATCTATATATTGTGTTCAATGAAATGGTTGTGAAATCTATGGAAATGGGGTAAGAACACTTAAGAAATCCCAAAGCTTTGTGAAAAAACAATCAATGGACCATCAGATAAGAAATAAACAAGGGTTCCTACTTTGCATGCCTTAATCTTGAAGTAAACAAGCAAGCTTAACAAATACCGTTACCCTCTATTCTTGAAAGCTTAAAATAAATGAACCTAATAAGGATTTTAATCAATCATTTTATGCTTCAAGAGAATGGGAGCCTACCATTAATGGCTTCAAGGCCAATGGTTCTTCCCATTTACTCCATGTTGTGTGGTGTGTTGTAAAAGATAAAGCAAATAGCTCAATAAAATGAAATAAAACTCCTAATCCTAGCAATAATACTATAGTTTATGTTAGAGGGAAGAAGTGTTCTTAGAAATGAGAGAGGGGTCTAGTCCTATTTATAGTTTTCCATTTAGTAAAGTGGGAGATTTGGGTGCATGTGGGACAAATAGTAAAATCCAAAAAACACTTTTAGCAATTCAAAGTAAGATTTGACTAGGTTTAGAAGAGGTTGATCATGGTTAAGACTAGTTAGCCATGTTTAGAGAGTAATTAGGATTTTGGGAGGGTTCTGAGAGGTCTAATCAATCCAATGGAATGGATTGATAGTCTAGGAGGCTAGTAGAAGTAGCTTAGAAAGGAATTGGAAGAGGATTTAGCCAATAAGAGGCTATATTAGCCTGTTTAATTGGTTTATAAGAGGAATACGACCAAAAGGGGGTCGAGAAAGGGGAGTTAGATAGGTCTAACTGACGATATGTCGTAAATTTTCCAAGAGGAGAATAATTAGTGAAATATTAGGAATAATAGTGCTTTGATCAAACTACAAGTGTCTACATTTGCCCCTCTTTGGGGTGACGTAAGCTACGTCACTTCAAAGAAAGTAGACAAGTATAACCAAGTAGAAAAATTTTGAAGGGGTAGAAGAAAAATTTTGAAGGGGTAGAAGAAAAATTAGTAGGGTGAAGGTAGGATGCCCCCTCAAGTGTCGATGGGGTGATAGAAGAACTCAATCAATGATCAAAAAGAGGAGAGAAGAAAGAAAAGTAACCAGAAAAAGGGATATTGAGATATCCGCAAACTAGTGCAAATAATTTTGTAATCATCATTTTATTGAGAATCCTCATCATCACCATTATTAAAATGTAAGCATACGATAGAAGCGTAAAATGACATGAAAAGATAAGATACAAAAAATTGTCCATTGCTAAAATAAAAACTCCATGCAACATACAAACATGCAATGCAATACGAGAAGTAAACAAAATCTTTTAACAGGGAAATGAGTACAATCACACACACTCAAACCAACAACATTCAAGATAGTTACACAAATATTTTGTTATCAAGTTATAATCCCAAATGTTTGATAAATGACAAGGGTAAAAGATGATGCCCCAAGCAATGTGTACATACAAGGGAAATGATGGAGGACGCTTGGGTCGATGAAAAAGTAATGTGCACAACAAAAATAGTACCAAGCAACTAATAGTGCCCCATAAGTATGACATTTAAGTAAGGTGTAGCTCTTGTAAATGGATATAGATCAAGGTGATCCGTGAATCGTTGTTTCAGAATATGTGAAATTCCAGCAAGATACAAGATAAGTGCCATGCGAGAGACACATATTTCAGTTGTAAATGAATTGATTACCAATTTTAGTCCATTTTCAAAGTTTTATGAATTTTTGTTGGTTTTTTTAATGGTTTTAAAAACAAAAATATTTTTGATGGGCTAGAAGAATTTCTAAGAGATAGAATATCTTTCAACAATGCGTGAAATACCCTAGGGGGAGCCAAAAATAATTATTTTAATAAAAATAATCATTGCAACCGAAAAAATGCAAGAAGAATAGACTAAAAATGATGGAACACAAGACCGAATTTATTAAGTAAATCATTCGAGGAAAATAAGTGATTATGGGGCAGCATAGAGTACTCCAATGTGCAAAAATTAGTAAAAATAATTATTTAAATACAAAATAATCATTTTGGGTGAGTAGAAGAAGTAATAGAATGATCACGATGAAGAAAACATGCCCCAGAGCATCATGACAGTTAATAAACCCACATGGGGGTAAATCAATCATGACCATTTCATTTGTACCAGATCTCTTGTGAATTTTTACCGTGAGTGAGAGCGAGAGCCCTAGAGTGAGATGGTGAGGCTACCAAGTAGGAGGCAAGAAGATCACATATGGGAGTACATGTGGAACCCAACGGATGAACCCTACGTGAGTGGCCTATCTCTCCTTGTGAATTATGTATTTAATGTCATGTTTAGGTCCCTTTTTAGACTAGTTAGGTGTTGTTTTGACATATGCGCATACGCGCATGAATTTATGTGACATATATGTGCACGCGCATATGTCAATTTGATAGGCACATGTACATGTATCTGCCGAAAAAGTGGGTATGCGTCTGCGTATCTATCAAAAAATGGGTAACACAGACAGTGCACACACGTGCGTAGAATAAGGTATGTGGGTTTCAAAGAGGACTCGCATGTGTCTAGGGTAGTTAGAACAAGGGCGTGCATGCACGTGCATCAAAGGAACATGTAGGCGTCATACTAGGTGTGTATGCGTCTCGCAATAAAACAGAGGAAATAGGTTGAATTAGAGGGGGTGCGTACACGCTGGGATGGGCACATATGTGTCGGGGTAGGCATGAATGCCTCAAAGGGGGCGCGTGTACGTCGGGAAAATGGGGGTAAAACAACCTTTCGGCTAAATAGCCAAGTAGAAATGAAAATAGATTAGAAGAAAGTGAGAAATAGGAAATAATATGGATGAATAAAGGATTTTACTAGTAAATTAGATAAAAGTAGATAGAAATGTGCCTAACATGTGTATTTTTTCATTTATAAACATATATTACAGTTATGCATACACGCAAGTGATATGGCCGGCTAATAGCGATAAAGGCACACAAGTTCAACGAGGATGATAGGAGGATATTGGATATCCTCCTATATGTATGGGATTGGCCTACATGGCTGATATGCCATAGATTAATTTAGATCATGGCCTTCTTATAGTTTTGGTGAAGAGGGCATGGTGAGAGTCGATTCTTTCGATTTCGACCAGCAATATCACGATTATACTAGAAGACGTGGGGTGCATTATGCGGGTCCCTATCTAGGGTCATCTTATCGATACACGAGTCACTACCTAATATTGAGTGGTGTATCTCGAGTTATTTGGTGTCTTGACAATACCACTTATTTGGATCACTGTTAGATTGTCGCCATATATTGAGGACCCGAGCTTGATCACGTGGTGGCTTACATGATGGCCTTTGTCAGTGGATTTCTACTCCTCGACAAGACCAATGCTTCATTTCGCTCACCTCTTAGGAGTGATACGAGGATTGATTGATGGGGAGAAATATTGTTGGGGTCAATCTATTCTATCACACTTATACTGGAACCTCCATTTGATCACCTACTACCGTCAGACGATGGTAGGACCAGCTAGATTATTGCAGATTTGGGCATTGGACTATATTGTTATTGGTCACCCCTTAGGTGTTTTGAGATTTCAGGCTGCAGAGGAGCCCTCTTCTATGGGTTGGGTTCCGATTGGGGGTGATTTGTGGCCATACATGGGAGATTTTTATCATTACTGTTGCGATCTTGATGAGTTACTAGTAGGCCGCCATAGTATGGAGGCCCTACAGACATTTCCAGTGGCCTGAGGATGGCTTAGAGCTCAACACTACTATAGTTGAGCACTTTATGTTGGGCAGCCATAGCTATATGCGGGATATTTACAGAGTAGATCAGTGTCAGAGATAGTTTGGCATTACCCAGGATGTTCTTGGGCCAGATATGTGGTATGCTCGTAGGGCTCAAGAGTACATTGATATGGGTCCACATATTTCCCAGGATAGAGCACTGACCAGCTTCCTATAGGTGGTACTTGTTATGTGGGTTCCATTGAGATAGATCATAGATCCTGGTTGCACACCCGAGTATGCACCATGGTATCATGGTTTGATTCCACACCATTAGACCATTTATAGGGAATCTTATGATGCAAGTGTGAGAGCTCCTCTAGTGGGGCCTCCCAGTGGTGATGAGGGTAGAGGTGGTGACGATGATGATGATGATGATGGTGGTGGTGGTCTTGATGTTCAGTGTCATGTTGGGAGTAGGGGATAGGGTCCTCTATTATAGCAGCCACAGAGATAGGGACCCATGCTCAAACCGAGACAGGAACCCAGGGCACTAGACATAGATTTACCTCCAATAGGCCTTCCGGTGAGGATATACACCCCATTACAATAGGTACTTCCTCAGAGGTCCCACCACCTTGTGCTCCAGGGGATGGTGGTGATGATGGGAAGATGGCTACATTACGTAGATTACATGTGGTGATAGCCATGTAGTTACAGTGACAGGAGAGAGGGATGAGGTTAAGGCCAGTGCATGACACGATATTAGAGATACATCAAGCCGAGCTCATGTCACTGCGGGTGGGGATAGTATTACATGGCAGAGCCAAATTGGTCGAGATGGCCACATAGGGGGCTTAGTTGTTGAGCTTATTACACCAGGCACAAACCTAACTATAGCTTTCCCTTTTCGGTGAGATCAGTGCAAGCACGGGTTCGTGGTTATATTATCTAGAGAGATTAGGCATGATCTTAGGTACATACCATTACTTGAAGATAGAGACCGAGAGGCCACTCCTTTGAGATAGGCCCATCTTTGTGGGGTAGATTCATAAGCAAGTGAGATGCCACCGTATAGGAAATCACTAATTTTGGAGATGCATATGTGATTCAGGATGTTATGAGAGCCATTGCGAGGCCTTATATTATAGGACTTCCTATTTGAGCATTCCTGCGAGGGGACGCAAGTGACACCCTTTTCTCGGTTAGATGTGAGAGGGATAGGCTCTGGATCATGGCGGTCGGGAAATCAGTTAGATCAGTACAACATCCAATCAAAGTAGCTAGCTCGATAACAAGGTGTTACCCCGGAGTAGGCCCATCACATACACCACTTTTTCATCCCCCAAGACATGGACCTGGGAGCCTTGGAGAGGGCGAGAGCTGTGGTTGACCATTCTCTCTTCTTTTTATATAGATGTATTGTATGTATACATGCCTCTTATGAAGGTTGATTTTGATCGATGTATGTACCATTATTTTGATGATGCCTCTTGATGAAGGCTCAATTTTTTATGCATGCCCTTTTTAGATGGCATATTGTATCGATGATGTATACTTGATTTTGAGATGAACACTTGTACATATATTTATATGTACATTTGATGATTCATTATTGTGTCCTACTATTTTATATTCCTATTATGATTTTTCGTTCATGTTCTATAACTATTTATACAATGATGTATGATTTCCCTTTCCTTTATGTATGCGACATACTTTAGATTTAGAGATGTTTATGTTCCATTTTTTTGTATTGGTGATATATCTATAGATAGCATCATGTGTTTTTTTATTTATGGGATGTTTTTGATTTCCACTCTAGAACTTGGGATGATACTAGATGATATAGGTGTGGGGGAATAGATTTGTGATTATGTGCAAACCCTCTTGCCCCCTTTCATGATACGATATGTGAATATTATCTTAGCATACATACATGTTTTAATACTTAGAATTTTTGTATATATGATGTTTATATGTGATGAATGGTAAATAATAGATGTGATAACCAATAGATGTGTAGGAAACAAACACACAAGCAAAAGTTAACAAAGCTAAACAATTGTATCCATACAACACAAGTACAAATGCAAAATGAATTTATTAAACATACCAAAGAGATCAAATTGACATTCAATCTAAGTAAGTAAAATGAATCCTAATAGATGCATATAACAGATGATGTGGTCATACCAATGTTTGTACAAGAAAATGAATTCAATGCAACATACAATTTCAACTAAACAAGATTTAATCTATGGTAAGAAAGAAAATTATTCCTAAAAATATACAATATGAGAAGCTCAACATATCAACACTATACAAACCAACAACTAAAATAAATCCTTAAATACTACTTTGTTTTTATGGACAACATTGATATATGTTTTTCTAATGTTTTTGGGTTTATCTAGAAAGATAAGTTTTCAAGGCTAATGTTCACATTGTTTTCGGGTTTCCCTAATACAATGTTGCAAATTTGGCGTAGCTTTGTCCCTAGAAGGGAGATTTTCTGAATGTTTAGGTTTTTGTGTATCCTTTTTCCGAATGTTTTTTTATTTTTTAAGGTCATTTTCTGAAAGCAATGTACAAGGAAAAAGAAGCGTGGATGCCCCCAGTGTGATGTGGGAATATACAAAAGGTAGAATGCCATGTGCATATGTACGAGGAAGTGTAACATGGAAGTGCCTCCAATGTGAGATGGGAATATTCAAAGGAAAAACCTTTACGTAGATATAAGAAAAAATAAGCCAAATCACACTTTGCAAGATAGATTTGGTAGGGTTCCTAGACCTAGCAAGGGAAACTAACCCTAGAAAGCGATGAGAATTACCCACCCTGATGCGAGAGTAGCTTGTGAACAATGGATCCACCTTGAGTGTCAGGAACCGGTTTTCACTCAAAGACCTACCCATTGTGCCACAATTGCGTGGTTTTCACATGTGGATGACCTATTTCTTTTTCTTTACTATTTTCTCAATTTTTTCATGTTTTGCTTGTTTTTTCTTTGTTTTCTATTTTTAGTTCTTATCTGATATTCTCATCATGATTAAGCATAGAACCACTTGAGGTGCATGGAATTCATAGGCTCTAGAATCTCTTCACCATCTGATTATGTAATTTTATATGCTTCTAATCCATATTTAGCAACCACCACATAAGGGCCTAGCCAATTAGCTTCAAACTTACCTTTCTTTTCTTTGTCCTTGATGGTGTTCTTCTGATTTTCCTTTAGAACTAGATCACCTACATCAAATTCCCGATGAATGATGTGTTTTTGTATCCCCTGGATACTCTGTTCTAATAGACTTTCAAGTGATTGAGTGCTCTGATACGCTTTTCATCTAATAGTTCCAACTTTTCTAGTCGAGAAACTCTATAGTCCTCGTCTTTATCAAGATAGTCCCGGAGAGATATTCTTAAGGAGGGAAGCTCCACTTCCAAGGGTATGATGGCTTCAGTTTCATAGACTAGTGAGTATGGGGTTGCACCAATAGGAGTGTGGATGGAGGTTCGATAGGCCCAGAGGGTAGGATGTATCTGTAAGTGTCAATTACGGCTAGTCTTACTTACCATTTTCTCCATGATTCATACAAGGGTTTTATTGGTGGCCTCGGCTTGTCCATTACCTTGGGGGTAATAAGGGGTAGACCACTTGAGCTGAATATGGAAGTGTTGACACAATGTCTTAACCATTTTTAAGTATTTTCCATTATTAAGTGACAATGGTGGAAGGGATTCCGTAATGGAAAAAGAGATAGTTCATGATGAATTTAGAAATTTGCGCACGGTGACATAAGTGAGAGGCACGGTCTCTTGCCCACTTGGTAAAATACTCGGTGGTGGTAATTATGTGGGTGTGGCCATCTAAAGAAGGATGGAGCTTCCTATGAGATTCAGACCCGACTTATAAAATGTCAAAGGCATTGCAATAGGTTGCAAATCCTCTGTCTTTAGTGCATGTATTAAGTTTCCATACTTTTGGAATAGCTCACATTTCTTTACAAAATTACAACGAGACTCATTCTATGGTAGGATAATAATAGCCTACTCTCAATAGCTTCTTAGCCAATACCATGTCACTAGTGTGTGCTCCATAAATACCACCATGTTCTTCCTTAATAGTGTGGTGATTCAAGTAACATCCAAAAAGAGAAGCATATTCCCATCGTACCCATGACGATAAAGGGTGCCTCTAGGAGGGTATAACAGCTATACGGAGAATAAGGGCTTTCTTTTCAGCATGGGAAATGTTTGGTGGAAAAGTTCCATCTTGTAGGTATCAAAATATAGGGCCATACTAGGGGATAATGGACCAACAACTTCACATGCCAAAAATGACTCGGCATATCATATGTGGGAATTTTTAAATGCTCTACACGGAAAGGAATTTTACTTTCCGAGGTGGAATGCATAAAAATGATCCAATTGTAGCCATAGCATCTATGGATCTATTGTGCAACCTTGGATTTTGCTCAACTATGATCGGTATAAAGTACTCTTTCGAGTTACGACCATTTTCTTATATGGAATGAGATTCTCATCTCTTAACCTTATACTCATCATTAACTTGTTTAATGATAAGTTAGAAGTCTCCAATGACTCGTAGCTATCTAATATTCCAAGTGATATCTTGCTTGAGGCCAGCGATGAGTGCTTCATACTTTGCAATGTTATTCGTGTGAGGGAATCCCAAATGAAATACTCTCGGTATGACCTCCCGTGTGGGGGTTATGAGCACCACTCCGCTTCGGATCCGTGGAAGGTGAATGATCCATCAAAACAGACATGCCACTTTATAGAATATTCAATATACATCGTAGATGCATCGGTAGATCCATAAACAAAGGTTCCATCCCCGATAGAGAGGCTTCTACTAAGCGATCAACCAATACCTATCTTTTCAACGAATTCTAATTTACAAACTCGATATCAAATTCACTTAGGAGAATGATCTAATTAGCCATTCGGCTCATGAGGGTAGGTTTGGATAAAAGGTATTTGAGAGGGTCAAGTTTGTATATGAGTTCGGTTTTATTGTTTAGGAGATAATGGTGAAGTTTTGGAAGGTAACGACAACTACCAGTAGGCCTTTTTGACCGTGGGTAATTAAACTCATATCCGATCAAGGTGCAACTAAGATAATATACTACCCTTTCTTTATGGTCTAGGTTATATTGGGCAAAGTGCACTAATAGAAAACTAGGTATCAAAAATTTATAAGAGGAGAGGTTTTCTGGGGTAGGCAAAGCATGAGTACGGGAGGGTTGATCATGTATTTTTAGTAGTACAAAGGATTTTTGACATCTGGTCCCTAATTGAATGCAACATATTTCTTTAGTAGATGGGTAAATGGGTGGCACTTATCCGTAAGTTGTGAAATGAAATGACAGATTTCCTGAATCTTTCCTTGTAAACTTCTCAATTGTTTGAGAGTTGTAGGTGGAGGCATTTCTATAATAGTTGTACCTTTTGAAGGATCTACTTCAATTCCTCTTTGTGAAACTATGAAACCCATAAGCTTTCCTAATAAAACACCAAAGACACAATTCTTGGGGTTTAAGCGCACCTTATAATCCCTAAGACGTTAAAAGATATGCATAATCACCTCATGGTGCTCTTCTCTACTTTTAGATTTGACTAGGATGTCATCAACATAGTCTTCCATGATGTTATTCATCATGTCATAGAAGATTACAGTCATTTCTCATTCATAGGTGGCCCAAGAATTCTTGAGTCTGAAAGTCATGACCTTGTAGCAAAATTTTCCCCAAGGGTTGATGAAGGTTTATTTATGTTGATCTTATTCTCGTAATCTGTATCTAGTTATAACCGAAAACCCATCCATTAAGGACAACATTTCGTACCCAGTGGTGGAATCAACTATCATGTCAATTTTAGGAAAGGGAAGTCATCCTTAGGACATGCTTTATTTATGTCACGAAATCAGTGTATATCTCAGTATGCCGAAAGGTTTTTTCTACATAGGGACTATGTTAGATATCTAATATGAATAATTGATAGGCTTAATGAAATCAGCAACTAATAGTTTTTCCAGTTCTTCTTTGACGAGGAGTGCAACTTTAGGGTGCATCTTTCTAAACTTTTGTTTGATGGTTTTTGTTTCTAGGTACACAATGAGGTTGTGCACAACTAATTATGGGTCCAAACTAGGCATATCTACGTATGTCCATAAGAATATATCCACGTATTCTCTTAAGAGCTCTAGAAGTACTTTACTGCTTCTGAGTGAGAGTGAAGCTCCCAACTTTATCATTCTAGGTTGCTCTTCCGAGATAATGTTGACACCGATTATTTCCTCAACAAGCATCTTAGAAGAATTCTCCATCTTCATGGGATCGGGGGAGAGTAAGATCAACCTCCTTCAACAGCTTTATCATCATCTTTTAATGGAAAAACCACTTCATCGATAGACTCTTCGTTTCTCGCTTATCTATGAGTGTTTCAAAGAGTTTGTCACTATGAAACTTCCGTTTATATTTTCTGCAAGGTTTCTCTGAAGTGTTTTTACTCTTGTTTACCACATTCTTATTCAAACATCCACATTTCTATGCCTCTTACTCAAAGTATGCACAGTGTCTAGTTGAATTACAAAGCCTTTCTTGTGATCCCTAGATAGAATAGAATCCTGAGTCCCATGAACTCAGAAAATGCCTCATCATTTTCAAATAATTCTAGTGGCACATGAAGTTGTTGATCCTAATCTATAATTTTGGGATACACAAGGGTTATTTGATAATTGGTTAGAGGGTTGGATCCAAATAAGGTAAGGATAGCTGAATCTAGGAATAGGTTAGTGGAAACAAGATCCTCGTAGAGGCTACACTGGGAATCTATGTCACTATTAGAATGAGATGAAGTGTCCTCACGTTCAGAAGAGGTGGTGTCAATTTCCAAGGGTGAATCATTATGAGGCCTTATCCCTAGGCCATGTTTATCAGACTTGAAACAGGGGATGGGAATAGGCTCTAGCCTTGACCTTGTGTATTGATTCCACATCCAAACCCACTGTAACCCATGATGAACATCATGCGGTGACCTTTGATATACTAGGGTGCTTGATGGCATGAAGCCATGGTACCTTCCGGCACTCTGCTAGTGGGATCTTCTAACATCTTCTCCTCAGATAGGAGACCACTAGGGAAAAACTTTTCCAATGGTTTAGGACACTTCTCCCGAGTACTCTTGAACTGAAAATAAGGTTTACCCCATGTTCTGGGAGATACTAATAAATCTTATATCAACAAATCATGTTCAAGAGTGAATGGCTCACCTAGGACATATTTTGTCGACGTTGCCTCCCATGAGGAAAAAGGGTTAACCAACGAAGGAAAATATTGATTACAAGGTGTAAGAGAATATGAATCCACTCGTTTCTTGATAGCCTCTATTTGTAGGGGGATACCAACATCCATGAGAAGGACATTCATAAGTTACCCAAGAAAAATTGTGCAATGCCCTACATGTGTGAATGGTTCAGTCACCTGAATGGTAATTACTTGACCTTCATGGCATAGTTTGATACACTCGATGGAAATTCAATGGAATGGCTTGCATGACATGGATCCATGGGCACCCTAGGAGCATATTTTATGGAAGATCCAAGTCAAGGACATGGAATGTCGTATCATGACAAGTTGTCCCTACTTCTATGGGAACTACCGATGATTCTCATTCTTCATTGTCATAGGTTGTGATCATGATAGTCTTGGCCCCTAGATCCATTTTTTAATGGCCTAGCTTCTTGACTAGCTTTAAAGTACAAATGTTTAGACCAAATCCACCGTCCACATGTACCCTCTTGATTTTGCGATGGGTAACAACCACTTCTAGGTATAAGGGTAAGTTATGCTCTGGGTCATTACGCGAGATTACGGTGTGATCAAAAGTGATATGATCATTGGAGTTGAGGTGCACAACCATGGCCTATAGGTGTGTGGGATCTACATCTGTAGAGACTCCTGAATTTTGTAATGTTTTATACAAGTATGTTCTTGTGGGAAGTAGATATTTTGAGGAGATCTAAAATTGATATCCTAGTAGGTGTTTTCTCTAACTAGTCTATCAAATTATATTGACCTTCCTGAGGAATAGGTAGGGGATTGGGTATGATTAAGCAAGTCGTCCCTACTGCAAAACTCTTTCCTAAGATCATAATAGTATTGAAATGTTCATCAGATGAATGGATACATCCTATGAGGGAATAAAAGGGACTATCATTAGTAGGGTAAATATAAGCGGTAGTCCTATAGTCATTGGAAGCTTGTGTGTGATCTGGCTTCCTTTTCTTTTTATCTGCATGATTAGGGAAAGGATATTTGTAGATACCCATTTTCTCATTTGGACCTTGTCCTAAATCAGGGGGAGAATCTATGGCAATTTTACCCTCTTCAATGAGGTCTTTTATATAATGACGTAATCTTAAACACCTATCTATCTTATGTCCTTTAACAAAGTGGAATTCACAAGTACTCATGGTCTTTGAACCAACTTTGGTTTTAAAGAATCTTCGGGTACGGCATCTCTTGTCGTAGTTGGATATTCCACCATGTTTGCATTATCTAACTGTTTTAGTATGGTAGATAAAGATTTTGTTAATGGCGTAAATGTACATTTAGTGTGTGCCTTGGGAAGAGGTCCTTGTGAGAGCTTTAAAATCATGCCCTTCTACGTGTCTTGGACTCTTTTAGAGTATGTAATGTCATCACCAATGACATGTTTGTTTTTATTGAAGATATTCGGTTTATCTATAGATTTGGCTTCATGTTTTTCTTTAACTGGTTTAAGTGTACCCTTTGCGATGAGAGATTTCTCGATTTTAGTGCCTTTCTCTATGAATTCTACGAAGTTTGAGCCATAATGCATTTGTAAATGGAAGGCTATTTATGGGTTTAAGTTAGGAACAAATATGCTCACTAGTTGTTTTTCCAAAGAATGCACAATGGAAACGGATTTCCAACCCACACCATCGTTGTAAAAAGCATACAAAGGTCTCATTGGGTTTTTTCTTTACATTACAGAGGTCATTCATCGTGATATTGTTTTCCATGTTGAAGGAATAATGTCGTACAAATTTCTTTGCTAATGTAGGCCATGTTGTAATAGACCCCTTGGGTATGCTGAAGAACCATTCCAATGGTAAGGCACTTAGACTGCGAGGGAAGAGTTGCATCAGAAATTATCACTATATGTGACCTCTTGGTAAGCCATATAAAGTATTTGATGTGATCCCAAGGATCACCTTTGCTTTTATATTTGTCAAATTTTGGAATGGTAAAGTGCTTTGGGAAGGGTTTTGTAGCATTTCCTTGTCGAATTGGTAAGGGAAAAATCCTCATATAAGTATTTCCTGCTATGGCCTGTGTTTCCCTCTTGTAACGTAGTAAGCGTGTCTTTCATCAATTGTAACTCCTTTTGTATGATTTTTTCTTTGATAGGTGATATTGGCCTTTGTGTCTTAGCCACCTTAAAGGTAGTGTCAGTATATGGATCAAAGTGGAACATTTTAGATTTCATTTTGTCTTTATATTTATATATGTTTCTTTGAAGAGTCTAGATTTGCTAATTTTTGTCTTAGTTTCAAGATCTATTTTTGAAGGATCTCCTCTTCAACTAGAGGGTCCTATTCCTCATCAAACTTGGGAGGTGGTGAGGCTTTACAATTAATCTTCACTTTACGTGAAGCTTTGTAATAAGACCATCATGAAGGGTTTCCTTCGACAAAGTGGTATGATCTTGCCTATAAGTAGAGAGGTGTACCCCACCTCAAACGGGTTATCTATGTCTAAGATCGATACTTGCTCTTCTATTTTCTGATTAATGACCTTGGTTTCTACTTCACATTTGTGTGGAAGTTTAGCTCCTAATTCCAAGACTCTTGTGAATACTTAGTCTCTATTATAATATAGGATTTCATTGAATCTACCTAGGTCTAACTTTTGTTACTCTCTAGAATAGTTTGACTCTTTCTCCGTTGTGGTCAATTAACAGCTTTGCATCCTTGACTTGAGAAAAGAGAGGCACTAAGTTGTTTCGCTAAATGGAAGGTTTTGAAATGGTTTTATCTAAGTCATGTTTGTTGGATTTGGATACCATCTTCATGATTTTAGGCATTACTAGCCGATGTTTATACAAAGCTAGCATGAATCCTAAATGTATGATTTTGCAATTCATTCGAGGTGATGTTGAAATATGTCATAGTGTGTCCTAAATGTAATGTTATGTATTTTTATTATTTAAATAATACTCACATGAACACTCAAATGTAACGATCACTCGAATTTTCTTTACCAAGCCTATACCCTAAAACAAATAGTGACAATATCATATCAATAATTAGGTCAAGTTATAACTCTAACAAGGCCTAAATATTAAAGTGGTATTGACGTAGTCTCTCAATGAAGTATACTAAACAAAGTTTAAATGCCAATGAAAGCTAAGTTTTCTGAAAAATGGAAGTCGCAGATGTGTATAACATGACAACACTATCCTGATACATTAACCAAGAAAGCAAGGTGTTAGTATCAAGATGATGTTATTGTGGTATACATAAGGTGATATCGACACTTTAAAAATACTTAGATGATGTTAGAATTGAAACTAAGTATGAGTATAGAAAAAAATTTCTAATTGTGTGAGTAGTGTAACCGCGCAATAAAGGGACTTATATCCAATTCTCAAGAGATTGAAAACATGATGTAAGTACCAAAATTGTGCAACCAAAATGTGAGAAAAATATCAACTTAGGGATATATAAATGATGAGCTGAATTCGCAGTGATGAATACGGTCTTGAAATCAAGATCAAAGGGATATCAAAGATATGAAAACGCATATGCATGCGTACTTTTAGGCGTTTAACAACCCAACCGAAAACATGGATGGGCTTAAACAGACAAAAAAGTGGTGAGTATTGTCTTTGATAAGATGTACGAGGTATGCCTCCTTCTCACCCCAAAAATTGAGCGAAGAGAATGCAAGGGTATAAAATGATGAAAAATAAACTAAGCACCACTTGGGTGAGCTTCACCCTCATCCGAAGGCGAGAAAGAAGCTAAGCTAAGTAAGATGTTGCTTAATTTTTGTGATGAAAGACATGCAGATCAAACTTAAGTGGACTCTTTTCCTTGTTTGAAAAACAAGGTTTAAAATCTAAGTAATTCGTCACTTCGTGATGGCTTTAATGCAACAACAGACTAGTAAAGTGGGTTCCAAGACAGAATGGCTCCTTAATAAGATCTCTCAACTAGGTATCACAAGTTGTCTAGGAGCGAGCTCAATTTACCCAAAAATTTACATTGACTAATTTGGGAGTATCTCAGACTTTACTTTACCCCCTTCGATACAATGAGCAACTAGTGCGTTCAGTTGTACCATCACTGGGGTCGCGATACGGACAACTTGTGACTCTAGCTCACAATGAAAAACTAGTCAAGTGGGTAAGTAGAGTGCTTCTTGTTTCATCCACGAGGTTACTCAGTGGTGGATTACTTTAGGGTTCCGAAACCACCCCCATTGTTGTAGCTTAAGGCGTTATTCCAAAGGGGTTATGTTCCAGTTGAGCGGATAGGGACATACCCTTTTCTCGAAACCTGCAATACATTGTGAAGGGAAATTGTGTGTTTTTATATTGCTTAACTTAATGTGGTTTTAAGTAGCATACCATTTGGCAACCTGCATGTAAACACTTGTATTAGTGGGTTTGTGTTTTGTTTTGACACATTTATTTGACAAGCGTTAGGTCCTACATGTGACGAGTTAGTAATTTTCCTTTAATACAGATATCAAGAATGAGAATTCACATGTTGCTTTTGATTCCTAAGATCACCAAAATGTGTGAAGGAAGAGCATACGCAATGTGAAAATTCTACTAAAAACCATTTATATGGAAAGTACTTTATTCATTATAAGTATAAGAGAAATTTTTTTAAATGTGATAAAAGGTTGTATAAGTGTTTTTGATCTCCAAGATCACCTAGAAAGTGTGAGCAGAGAGCATATAGACCTTACAAACCTTGTTTTAGTTGAGGAATAAAAACACTTATGATAGTTTTAAAAATTATTCAACACCCTGCACTTTCTTTGTTATACCTTTAAAATGTTAGAAATTTTTTTAAAAAAGATCTTACAACCAAGTGACAAAACTTTTAAATTTTGAAGCAGGCGCTTGCACACACCTGCATCAATGCCCGCATACCCTGCCTAGTGGATACACACCCCAACCAACATGGACATGTGGCTCGTTTTATGATAGTACATATAAACACCTATGCGGGCCTGTCAGAAAGGTACGCTAGGGTTTCAACGCGTGTGCTCTCTATTCAATGGGTACGCCTACAGGGAAAATGTTAGAAAATGAAGTATGACAAGAGACACCAACATGTCGAGAGACACGGAGATGATCAATGGTTGACGGAGAAGATGACGGTTCAACGGAGACGCTGCAGGAAAAAAATGTCAGAAAACACATTCTGACAGCAGACACCAACGCTTCCAAAGACACGGAGATGCTCAATGGTTGGTGGAGACGCCGACGGTTCAATGGAGATGTAGCCTATTCTAAAATGTGTTGTCAAAAAGTAGTACAACAAATGGATACGTGGTTATCTCAACGCCAATGCTAGGGTATCGATGGAGATGCGCCCCTTCAAGACACTTACGCGCACCCCCTGAAAAACCTGCAAAAGTCACATAATTAAAATTTTTGACAAGAAAACAAGTTAGAGGTTAGTTAAAGAAGCCCATTTTCAACCTAAACCCACAAAAATATGTATAAAAGGGATGATCTAGCCCACTTTAAAAAATCAATTAAGTAAATAACAAGCTATTTTCCTAGAAAACATAAAAATGGACTTAAATAGCTTGAGAAGACAATAGTAAGTGACCCACTTTGGGTGTGCCAAATGTGTTCAATGAAAGGTTGCAAAAGCTATGGAAATGGGGTAAGAACACTTAAGAAACCCCAAATCTTTGTGCAAAACCAATCAATGGACCATCAAATAAAAAATAAACAAGGGTTCATACTTTGTATGCATTAATCTTCAAGTAAATAAGCAAGCTTAACAAATACAATTACTCTCTATTCTTGAAAGCTTAAAATAAATGAACCTAATAAGGATCTTAAGCAATTAGTTTAAGCTTCAAGAGAATGGGAGCTCACCATTAATGGCTTCAAGGCCAATGGTTCTTCCCATTTACTCCATGTAATGTGATGTGTTGCAAGAGATAAAGTAAATAGCTCAATAAAATGGAATAAAACTCCTAATCCTAGCAATAATACTATAGTTTATGTTAGAGGGAAGAAGTGTTCTTAGAAATGAGAGAGGGGTCTAGTCTTATTTATAGTTTTCCATTTGGTAAAGTGGGGGATTTGGGTGCATGTGGGACAAATAGAAAAAGCCAAAAATCACTTTTAGCAAGTCAAAGTAAGATTTGATTAGGTTTAGAAGAGGTTGACCATGGTTAAGACTAGTTAACCATGTTTAGAGAGTAATTAGGATTTTGGGAGGGTTATGAGAGGTCTAATCAATCCAATGGAATGGATTGATAGTCTAGGAGGCTAGTAGAAGTAGCTTAGAAAGGAATTGGAAGACGATTTATCCATTAAGAGGCTATATTAGCCTGTTTAATTGGTTTATAAGAGGAATACGACCAAAAGGGGGTCGAGAAAGGGGAGTTAGATAGGTCTAACCGACGGTATGTCGTCAATTTTCCAGGAGGGGAATAATTAGTGCAATGTTAGGAATAATAGTGCTTTGATCAAACTACACGTGTCCACATATGTATATATATATGATTCCTTTACTTGAATTTTGTCATTAACAACCCTAAAAGCCAACCCAAAGTGATAATATAAGTTTTAGAAAAGATAATGGTCGATGTGGAATTTTAAACATAAGAGAAGAGGGAAAGATGACATAAGCACCTAAAAGGGAACAAAAGCACTGAGTGCTCTTGTCTCTACTAGCCACCAATTTCCAAAGGATCTAAGAATAAAACGGAAAATACTTATTTGGGTATCATATTGTGCAATGTCCAAAAGTAATGGATATTTATATAAAAGTAAAGGACAAAAGTATAAATAGATAAAACAATGTAAATATAAAATTTTTGTTAATATCTAGTTTTCTTGCTTAGGAATCATGCATATAATGACATACTAGAGGTGTGATATAATAGTACTAAGTGCATAATTTCATGTCTACATTAGGACACAACACCTTTGAAACATCAATCTCAATACATGCATTTGATATTTCAACAATCCATATATCATCTAGTCATCTAAGTGTACTTCTAAGAATTCACGAATGAAGTCTTTAATTGTATTTACCATAATCCGACTAAGATTTTTTGGGGCATTCTTCAGTCCAAAAGGAATTATTTTATACATGAAATATCCCATCTTAATTACAAATTGTGTTTTAGGTTAATACTATGAGTAAATTCTTACTTGGTGGTAATCTGAATAACCCACTTGTAAATGAATAAGCCTTCATGTCATCCATGCTCTCCAAGACGCACACTATAAATGGGGTGGGAATTGGGTCATATACACATGCTTTATTTAATCTCCTATAATTAGGATAACTTTTTCTTAATTTATATTTCCATTACACTAATCCTTACTGAATCCTCCACGTGTTGAATTATCTTGCCATCTATCATCTTATCTAATTGACCTCTATTTTTACTTTTACATTCATATCAAGTTTGTATGGTCATTTCTTGATTGGTTTTATTCCTTCTTTAATTTTTATTTTTATCATTCCCGGCTCTTACTTTATCCTCTATTTTTATTTTCACATTCCAATTAAGTTTTATGGTCTTTTCTTGACCAATTATTATTCTTTCTTTGATTTTTATTTTTACCATTCCTAGTTTTTCCTTTATTCAGTCAAGGAAACTCTTTGGAAAATAAATATCTATATTCTTTCAAAACAATATACAATTTTAAGGACCTCATCTTCTTCCTATTTGTCTCTCATATTTAAAAAATTCTACTCACTTCCTTTCCCAATTTTTTCTTCTCTTATCTTAAGTGGTTGGTAATAATATTTGGTTTTATATTTATCTATTTCTACTAAGTCTCTCTCACCTTATTCTACCTAAAATTTTATGTTTTGTGGATGAGTATCTTCTTCTTGGTCATGTGGTTTTTTCTTAATGTTGCAACAATATATGGGCTCATTAACTTTATGAATACACCCTATTACTTCCCAATTAGATGTTTTGATTTGATTTTTTTGTTCTATATTTAGAAAATTTCTCGATGGCATCGGTGTTCACCATTAAAAGGAATGTGTTTATTACAAATAAAATGTGGACATAAATATTTTTAATTTGGTTTCAATTTTTTTTGTGTCTTGGTGCGTTTATTGTTGAACTTACCATGCATTTGAGAGGGGCCCTAAAGTCCAATAAATGAATTGAACCCATTCTCCCCATTGTTTATCTAGTGTTACTCACATCAGTTATATATTTATTTTTATCGATTGTTTTAGTATATAAATGAGGTGGCAACAAATTTCTTCTTTTATATATATCTTGTTTTGAAGGAAATGGTAAATACATACAACATGTTACTATCTCTTTTTTGGTTATCCGTCATATCTCTATATTAATAATTAATGTATCAAATAGGGCTTATATCCATATTTGTTCATTTGGAAATATTTGTTCCATTTGAAGCATATAATCTTCAATATTGCCAATACCAAAAAAACATGATTGTTTTGTCGGATGCTTCTCATCTTAATCAGAACACCCTTTGAACTTCTTCTTGTGGCTCCATGTCTTCATTTCTTTCGATATATCCGATAGTTCTAATTATTTGTTTTCTCCGTGATTATTTTTATGTATTCTATGGATTCATTGTTTTCCTTTTATCTATAGATTCTCTCATTTGTTCAATAGTTTCGTTAGTATAATACACAACCTCGGTTGTATCTTACCTGATTCGTAGTATTCACTTGGGGTGCCATCATTTTCCTCCGCCCAAAAATAATATTTATAATAAATCCCATTTGGATCATCTACGACATTATACTAGTATGTTTTTAGTAATATTTACATATGTAATATTTTTCATACTCTTATCTTGGGTGTTTCATACAACCATACTTCAATATCTTCATTGGTGTAAAATTCAAGCTATTCATTTTCAATTCCAATTTCACCTTCATCCTTGAGTTCAAAATCCTAATTAAATGTTGGATTCTTTTCAATAACATAAATCCCTTATAATGTATCATATTCTTACTCATCACTAACATCATGAATAACTTCCTCTATTTAAGAAATACTCACTAAATTTGTTCAAGTTACATATGTTATTATACCTTTCCTTTAAAGATGATTCTTCATCTTTATAATTGAAGATTCTATTAAAATTAGAAAACCATTATAATGCTAACAATACAAATTATGTGGATTTTTAAGAGAGATTTTCCATTACTTCCAAAATTAACTACACGAGTTATCCCCATCAAGTTTACTTATACTCCTCTTAAGATGCCAAATGGTTCCTTGAGGTTGCACTAAAGTTTTGTCATATTAAATAGGATCTAGTCGTTTTTCCCTCATGTCTCTTATGTTATATGGGACATAACATTGACATCTTCCCTAAGTCAATTAATTCTTTTGAGAATTTTTTTATTGATTTTCACGTTTGAATAAACAACTTCTTTCCTCCAATTCTACCTTGAGCAAATTACATTCTTCTTTTTGTTTTTTTGTTTCTACCCTATAGATGTGAAATCTTATTTCCTATTTGTTTTGATATTTACATAATTATTTTAATTTTTCCATGAGACCTTTTTCTCTTTACTAATTTGGCTAATTAATATTATTGTTAACACTTTTTCTTCTTCAAAATATGTGATATTTTTAACCTCTACTTCCTAATGTTGTTGGATCATTTGATGTGTCTTACCAACTAATTTTGGATCAATATTACTTGAGATTGAAATATCCTCCCATTGCCTCCCTTTAATTGTATCTTTTATTTTTGTTGTGGATCTCCTAGTTGTAACCACAACTCTATGTTTGGTGTCTTCATTATCTTCTGATTGTATTATTTTATTTTTACTTTTATACTTCCTTACTTATTCTCTCTCTCTTTCAATCTATCAAGCATTATTTTTTTCTTCTCAATCTTTCACCTTGCTCAATTCTATTGTACCTTTCATGCTTTTCAAGTGAAGGGTCAATTTGTAGAACTATGGGTAGGTGTTAGGATATTTTTCATATTTATTTCCTAATGCTTTTATTTTTGCACATTCATTATTATGAAATCGAGTTTATTTTGGGAAGCTAGATGAATCATGTGCTCCTCATTCATAGCATAATCCACATACATAAGACAATGAGATAGATTGATTTTAGTGTCTTGTGTGTAGAAAGATAGTGGGAGCTATCAACCAAGAAAATATAACCCTTTGGAATGGAGAAGTCATTCAAATTTATAGCCTTACAATTAATATCTTCATCTATCCCCCACACAACCTTTCATAGTCCCACCATTTGTGAACTTTCACATTCCTCTAGGAAATAAATATAAGTCCCTTTCTCATCAATGAAAATGGTACTTTTACAATGAAAAAATATAGTGGTCACTCAAATGAATAGGATGAAACATTCAAAAAGTATAATTTACGATAGAGAATTAGAAAGTAAAGTGAGAGAATGAAGAGAGAAGAGATACTGAGAATGAAGAAGGATGAAGAAGCTTTTTGTTACTTTGTATAGATGTATTTCAGTGAACTCCTTATCCTTTGACCACTTCTCGAACTTGATGAAGCATCCTAGTACACTCATCCTTTCACAAACCTCCTATTTGGGGACTCCTCTGAATGATCAACTTTTGTAGCCCGATTAGGTACCCGAGAGGAGTGAGAAGCCCATGATCAGTAGACCACTAAAACCAAGAGAAAATCCTTCTTCCACTTGAACCAACCTTCCAATCTCTGAAACACTTCCATGTCTCTTTGATCTTTCTTGCATTTGATGTACCTGGTGTGCACAATGAGATAAAATTCTCACGGGGTGATCTTGGTGATCATATCACCAAATAACCATGGTGACTGCGAGACATAATGAAGTATGAGTTCAAATCCTTTGATCTGAGATGGGTGAAGGAGAGGAATAAATGCATAATGTTTCCAACTATCTATTAATCTATTTTATGAGATGAGAAACACTTTGAGACAAAATTTAGGGAATCGAGAAGGCTTCCCTTCCGCCTAAGCCATAATTCAACTGAAAGTGCATAGTGTGAAATCATGGATTTATCAAGTCACTATGAAGCTCTACATCATTTTAAACATATCTAGGTGATTTTTCTTTAGTATGAGAGGCTCATCGTCCTTATTTCTTGACCAATATTATGAAACTTACTATTTTAGTAAGCCCTATTTTGAGAAGTCTATTTTAGTTACGAGGTACTTAATTTGTCACTTTTGAGTTTCCCGATGTTCAAAGGGAAATGGCAACTCGAAAATAAATTATTTATAGAACTTATTGTTTATAGCGGTGAGGCTTAGGAATGCTCACTATTTTTAAAAGTGGGTATTCTTGGTGTTAGTTTGGAATGAAATCTAGTATCAAACTTTTCCATTTTACAATGTGAGGTTTTTCTCCAAATTCTAAAGGATTTCAATCTTCTAGTTTTTGTAGATCTTTGAAAACATATTTTCGTTAAAATTTTCTAATGTATATAAAAAATGAAATCGAGAAGCAATGCAGGCATGTAAATACTCTTCTTAAAGGCATTTTTGTAAGGAATCTATAGTTAAATTTTCATGGAAAATGGATAGAGGTGTGGGACATATGCGCAAAAAGAGGTTTTGGGCATGGAGGATGTCTCGAATAATTTTGGTAGAATAATGACATTCTAGAAGAAATGGAGGAGATGAATAACACAAACGAGCTTAAAATAGTTAATTGTTGTATTAAAATGGTTTTCCCCCTTTCAAAATTGATTCCCCCTCTCATTTTCACACCTTAACTTAACTTAGACTCAAACTGGCTAACTCGGGTCTGGTGGAGGTTGGAGGTGTGGTTGCACCCTAAACAATATGGTAAATTGGAAAAATGGACATAACTCACTCAAAAATGCACCATGGGTGCTTGCTTCATGTAGATGGGGCCAAATTAGGTGAAAAATGTGAGTTTATAACCCTGTTTTAACATCCAAGTTGTCACTTTTAAGTGCCAAAAGTTACCTCCATAGGGGGAGAAATTTTTTGTCTCGCCATGTCCCCATATCTTTTGTGAAAAATGTAAAAAAAGACATATATAATCTAAATTTCTGCCATGAGTCTATTTATCATGAAAAAGTGGCCAAAATCCAAGTTGTGTGAGTTTATAACATGTTTCTAACCACTTTAAATTGTCACTTAAGTGATGAAACATAACACTAAATGGGGGAGAAAAATTTGTTGTCCCCTTACACTAAGGTAAAATGGGAAAAATGGACATCAAGCCTCTAAACCCACTCCCAAGCTTCTTGGAATTTTGATGGCATCAAACACAACATGAAAATAGACTAAGGAGTGGATTTTCATGCCCAGGGAGCAATACATATAGTTTGAAGGGCTAACCTTATGTTATATTGACTCAAATGGACCCACTTCATCCAATCCCATAATTTTTAAGACCCGATTCATCTTTAAATTTTCCTTTTCAGTCCATTTTCCATTGTTTCCTACGTTCGTGTGCCGAAGCGGAGTTTCTAGCAGATTCTAGAATGAGTATGAAAAAATATAACATATGGACCATGAGGAGTATCGATTTACTCCAATTTAATGGTTTTTAGGATTCTAACTCTTCCTAAGGTTTTGAAACCCTTCGAGAAAGTTCCACCTAGTAGAAAGACTCTTGTGTTGCATTGATGGACAATTTTCCACATTTTTCTACTCCCATAATTATATTTTGATTATTTCACCATGAAGTAGGATTTTTCATCTTTCTAATTCCTAGGATTTGATCATCCAAAACTTCACGAGGATCCTGAAACCCTTTGAACAAGGTGACTAGCTCCTTTAAAACATGTTTTTCCCAATGCCTTGCCCAAAAAGACCTAGTTTTTCTTAACTTGTTCCTGACCTCAATTATCTCCACAAAATCTTCTTAAACTTCATTATACAACTTCAATTATCTCCCACACATATCTTAGATGGTTTGAATCTTCCCTATAAGCTTTCAAGGATGTCCGCTTGTGACAAAAGGACTAAAAATAGACTTTTGAAGCCTCAGGGTCATTATTTTTTTCATATATCTTGATAACTTCGAGAATCAAGATAGGGAAAATGTTTTGCACATGAAACACACTTTAAAATCATGTTATAATATTCCTCTTGACCAAAATGAGGATGATACAATTGAAATTTTCCGGAGAAAAAGGTTTACATTGACCGAGAAAGGGAATTTCAAGTGTGGGTTTGATTTTCATGACCAAAATTTTAAATTATGCATGTTATATATTTAGCATGACAATAGTTGGATCTTACTTGGGACTTTTTAGAATTGGAAAAAGAAAAAATTAGAAAGTGTGAACCTCATTTATCTCATGGGGGAGAAGACCAGTTCCTTATCCATTAGGAAAATAGAGTCACATAGAACACAAGAAAGAACAACTAAAACAAACACACGATGGAAATGGAGACACACAAGTAAAAAAGGAAACATGCAACACAATAAGGAAAAACAATTTAAATCACCTATGTTGCATGTGGGGACAACCCACTTTCATTGTAACACTTTCTCTCCTTTAGATGTTACTACCAGTATAGGTAGCACTGAGTGATTTTGTTCTATCAAACCCATTGACTAGTTCGATGAAATATGACCCCTTTCTCAATTTATTGAGAAAGTTTACATGATTTTTCTAGTAAGTGAGGTTCCATTTAGAAATATTATTTCCTTCATTGCTTTGACATCTTGTTTCCATCTGCTCATTTATTTCCAAACTCATTCCAATTACTAATTTTCCATTTTTAATTTTGTCACTATCACAAGATTGATTTTTGGCCATTACATGCTCACCATGTTTGCAACTAGCCTCATGCATTCCATTAGAAAACTGCTCATGATTTTTCATGTTCTCTATGAATTATTATTTCTTTAGGATAATTCTTGATATATAATTTTAAGTTTTCATCATCATCATATCTCTCTTATTGATTGACATTCAACATTTGTTGTAGATTTTCCTCTTTCACACATACCGATCCATTATTCACCTTAATATCACTCACTAAGATGGATGAACTATCCTCATGAATAAATACATTCATAGGAGATTCAAGCATTTCATTTTCCTTCCATTCATCATGAATACAATATTCTTCACAAAACGGGAAAGAGGACTCATCTTCACATTCATACTCATCAACCAATTTTTTAAGAGGGACGTTGAGCTCTTCCATATGTTCTATTTCATTATTGAAATTTTTTTACATCAAATGAAGAATCAAAATTAGATTCATACTTATCTTGCATAGTCATAACATAGGTCATGATTTCAATACTATTGAGTTGAGGGTCTTTAGTTCCTTCTACAACCTTTAAAATATCTTACACATATTCCTTCTTTAAAGCTTCCACATACTCACCTTCAAGTTCATTTGGAGAACATTCACATTGGGTCTTATGGAGATGATTGGAAACTTGGAGATCACATAGATAGAACTCATTTGAAACATCCTCCTTTTCATGATCCAAATTTCTTATCATTTGGTGGTTTCCTTCAAGCAAGTCAAGGCATACTTGATCTTCATAATTTTCAAATAGATTAATAACATCGATTTCGAATGGGAGGGTACATCTTGCAATTCAGAATCTACCAAATCATCCTCATGTTCCTTGACTAGTTCAATCACCTTCAGAACTCTTCCATCAAGATAAGAAGTTCAGAATTTTCTTCTAAAGTTATGAAATAGTTATAACCTCTTGAATCTTGATACAAAATGTCTACCCTAGCTTTTTTTTTTCCTTCGAGTAGTATGTTTCATATTTCTTATCAAAATAAACTTCTTCATGGTACCTTTTACTGGTATGGTGGCATGATCAATCCATATTTATATCTCCACCAATGTCTCTCTGTAGAAGCTTATGATCAATAACATTTCATATGCATACGGAATGTCACCACTAGTATTTTGACATTGACCTTCTTATCAGGAAAGTCCACAAGTGTTACTTGAGCATTGTTAACTTGACCAACGAGAGGTAATTCTTTGATCTCCATGAAAGCAAGTGACTAGTATAGGGATGAGGGTGAGACCAATAGCATGTGAAACTTTTGCAAGAATGATGTTATCCAAGGCACAAAAGTCAACTATAGAGTTATTTAATTTATATCCATTGAATGAAAAGGAGAGATAGAATGGTTCAATTTTTCTAGAAGAGAAAGATGTGGAGGAAAGAAGGTTCTAAGATGGAGCATTTCTAAGATTGGGAAGTGACTCTTTTACAACGAGGTTTATGGAACAAGACTTTGAATTACTTCCTTTGATAAATTAGACAAGATTATCAAATTGCTTAGGATGAGTTCTCAAATACTCAAATTCAGAAATTTGGACCTTAGACTTCTTAACATGTTAAATTATGTGAAAATGAGATTCAGAGGAGGGTAAAGGTTTAGATGAGGTAGCGAGAGGTTGAATTCTTCTCAAAATGGTGTTGATACTAATTTTATTCATATCAAATTACATTTGAATGCAGAAACAGGGGTAGAACTTTAAAAAGGAGAGGTAGACTTACCCATCTTGGAAGATGTGGAGACTTTGGGATTCTTATTTATTGATTACATGGGAGAGGGAAGAAGTGATCTTCCTTTTGTTATTGTTTTTTGTAGAGTCACCACTTGAAGATCTTTGAATTTGCAAGAATTTTCACTTTTGATCCTTCAAATGGGTGAACACCGCATAAGAATGACTATTCATATTAGAAATGGTTTCATCATCTTCATCATCTAAAGAAGGGGTATATTCACAAAAACCAATGTTTCTAGCATAGTCAATCTCATCAATATCCAAAATTCCTTATCATTTTCATCTTCAAATTGAGCTTCATCATACTCTTCTTCGGGCCTTGCTTCGCATGTGGAATTAATATGACGTTCTTCAAGAGCTAATCTTATTTTTCCTCCACCTATTTTATTTCTATTTTGATTCGATTTTGATTTAGATAACCTCCCCTCGGAAAGGTGGCTTGTGCAAGTTGCTTCTTTAATGAAATCACATCATTAGCCAATTTTTGAACAAGAGAATCAGTGGAACCTTCTTTGGAGGTTTGACCCTTTGCTTACCATTTGGATTCTTCACTTTCCCATAAAAAATCAGATCATCTTCTACTTCGATGGCATATTCTTGGGAATTTTCAAGCTTTCAAGGTTGAGTTATCCGTAGTCTCACACATCGCACTTGTTTTTGGTTGTGTTATTGAAATTGATTTTGGATTATTAAATAAGTAATGGATGTTAGTTGATCGGTGCCTATATAATGTTAGTTACACACACACACACACATAATAAGCTGAAACATATACATACATGTGTGTAGATGTATACCCGACACTATATTTGTACTCACCAACTAACATTTTTGGCATTGTTTGATGATCGTAATTTGTTTTACTTCGTTGTATTTATTTGGATGGCTGGATACCGCCGTTGTTTGATGTAATTAATGATTTCATTGTTCATTAATGTATCCAAATTGTTTACATTACTTTGCATTATTTTAAAGGTTTGAAATAAATGAATGTTGTTTATCGGCCTTAGACTTCCATGCAAAGTAATTGTTTATTCTAACACTTGTTGACTTGGTCACAATCAACTTCGCAAGGTGATAATAATGTAAGGTTGTTGTTTAAATTTTCTAGGCAACTCTTCTTCATAGCATTACAAACTTGGTCATAGACCGTAAGGCATTGAAATCGTAAGTTTTGTTGTTATTCAAATAAGGGTCTTGGACCACTAACAAGGTAAATGTTTAATTATTTTTACCACCTTGTTTGGCATTGGTAAACAAAGAGTTTTTATTGGTCTCAAACCAACAATCTATTAAATTATTGTTAATTGGTCTTAGATCATAATGCAAATGCATTATTTGTTTAATATGGTAGTTGGTTTTAAACCATAATGCAAGTTATTGTTGGTCGTTTTTTGGTAAATTGGTCTTGGACCATGAGGAGAATAAATTGGTTGTTTGTCGTTTATTAATGGTCATAGACCATGTGACTTAGTAAACATTGGAAGTTGGTACTTTACTGTGGGACGGCCATCGACTATATGGCGTTTGGTAAGTAATTTAATTGTTTTTATTAAGTCTTCGACCAACTGACCTCCATGCAAAGTGTACTAGAATTTTGGTGGGAAATAACTTTGAGTTTAGCCACAATGTGACACTAAAAATTTGTTTAATGCATTTATGAAATCACATATTTTGGGGGAATGGGAAGCTTGCTGGGCAATCCAAAAACAAGCAAACTCCTACTTGCTCCTCTATTTTCATTTTTGGGTTTGGATAGCCATTTTTGGAGGGATGCATGAAGTGTTTTTAAGATCTCTATTTTGAAAATTTTGTTAATGAAATTACATGAGGGTATATTTAGGGAGAATTATTGCATGCATTTATGATATTGTTTTAATGGTGAATCCATATTGTTTGGCTATTAGACGTTTTTGGGAAGCTTATTTCCTGGGCATTGAAGTTTCAGATTTTTGTGGAAGAAAAGCAAAGGAAAAAGGGCGAGTTGCAGGCATGAGTTTTCTTCTCTCTCCTTGTTGTTTTGAAATTTAGAATATGTTGGGTTTCTTTGGTTTTTACAAATTTGGGTTTGTTTTAAAATTTCTATTTTAAAATAAAATGGAAAAACGTGAATGAATAAGGGAGAAGAATTGGTTTTTTTATTGTTGTTGCAATCTAGTTTTTTCCCATTTGAATCTCTAGTTTTTATTTAATGAATGTTTTAATGGCATGGTGTTTTAGACCTTTTTGAGGTTGTACCGCCATGAATGTGAATGTTTGAGTTTTATGTTTTATCTTCTTATTATCATGAAGGCAGAATCTGTGAAAACATAGCAAGTTATAGAGGTTTATCAGCTTGAAAAGAGCCTACTTGTAGTTTATAGTTAGTGAAGTTACTGCTAAACTTACTATTTTAAATAGGCATGAAATTAATCCTCTTCTTTTGATATGATATCTTGGTTTAAAATGGAAAAGAAATTTCTTTTTGGGTTCTTTTGTAATGAACGAAGGATTGTGACTTTGTTTTGAAACTCGGTTTGTGTTCTTGGGCTCTTATAACGAATGGCATTATTTTACCCTATTGAGATGGGTATCTCTCTTGGCATTGGTTAATTTAGTTACGGATTTCTGTGTTATTGTTTATACATGATTGTTTATTTTTCCCATTGTTGTAAAAGCTTTTGAACTTATCTTGCTCAGATTCGAGCTCACCTATGTGATTGGAATCTCGTTGTACTGTTTGATAGGCTCCTTAGGAGTTGGGTTGGTAATATTATCAGATTTGGTTATCAAATACAGTCGGGGTGAATGTTTTAAGTCCTTGGTTTAGTTTTTATTTCTATCTTCCTTTTGGAAAAAGAATATTTGACCTTGATGAGAAATAATGAGGCAATATTGTTTAGTCAATAGTGATATGGTAATATCAAGGCTTGATGTTGTGAAAGTTTCCATTGTAAGTTTGCTTAAATAACAAAATGTTTAACTCGCTAGATAAGTTTGTTATCTCTCCTTAGAATTGATGATTTAAAGGTAAATGCTAGTTGTTTAATATGTGAATACATTAGCTTATCATTGTATCATCTTGTAACAATGAACTTGAGAAAGCATTAATGACTGTTTATTTTGATGGAAGATAGATATTAGGTAGCTACTAGAAGGAATGACTATTTATTAAAGAGAAATTTTTTCAACTCCTTGATATTATTCTTTTCGAATGAATAAAGAGATAGTTGAATTACTAGAACTTGAATGAAAAAAATGGAAAAGGTCAATTTTTTCATTGATGATGTTGAGGACTTGATTGTTGTATGTTCAAGTATCAATGAATTGTAGTAAATATTATTTAACTAGTTAAAGCTAGTTGGCAATTTATATAGTATGAGTGTTTTTATCATTAGGTATCATGATCTTATTCAAGTAGCTAAGTTATAAATTGATTAAGAGATTGATTGATTATTGTTTATTTTATAAGTAAATCTTAACACATTATTTATTTCATTGCTATACAAGTAAAGATTAGTCAACTCATGTCAATTCGTAGAACCGACCATGTATACATTTCTCTATCCTACAACATGCAGGACAAAGTAATCATTATGAAGTGAATTATTGGATTGAATGCACATGATTCATCATGCGATGATTGTTTATAATCCATTTCAGATTGTTTTAATATTTGTAATTGTATTTAATTGTAATGGGAAAGTATCATTTCGTAATATTTATGAAGGCAATTGGCCTATTGTACTATTATGAATATGTTGGTATTATTTCAAAAACATGGATTATCTTTATTAAATATTAATTAAATACTTGTTGCTTGAGTATCATGTTTGAGAAATATGGAAGTGTTATAAAGTTTTTTTACAGCAGAGTATGAATAAAAATGAATGAAATTATGCTATGATGATATACCTATTTTCATTGTTTCATCTTGAATGAACGAATGTGTTTTATAACAAACATCGTACAATGCAGAAAATAATACACAAAAAAAAATGAAATATATCATCATACTTATGGAATTAATTACCTTATTATGATGAAATTACGACACATGAGTCCATACATTGTTTTCTTGGTTGTTGAATGAATTAACTTTATGATGAGGTTAAATAAACCTTCATAGATTGACATGTTTACGTTACGATAGTACAATATGAGATACTTATAAATATGGTAACTCAATGAGTTAATATACACCTCTATCGAGAATAAGATAATGTATTACGATACGAAATAATTTATTATAAAGATGAATCCATTTACTTACCTTGAAATAATAGCTAAATAGTTGTTGAAGTGTCGATATCATGAATCAATGTTATCATCGACAAAATATTATCTTTGATAGCTTAGGATGGTTACGGGAAAGATGGCGAGTACATAATGATGCAATTCATTATGTGATCGATGCCTTTACCATAGGGATCCTAAGATGGGACCGATAGGATCCTAATATTGAGTCATGATACCTACTGATTTCATAATGAAACATAATTTATCAAAAAATGAAATGAGATCCAAAATAACTATGATGATATGGTTGTGCGTTGGTGGAGACAAGTTTCATCGTTGAGTGTGCAGACACGAAATTAAGCTTGCAAAGAAACACTTGAACCTTTGGCCAAAGTAGTGTAACTAGTTGATACACTATTTTTTCAGCATTTTCCTATTTTGATGTGTTAAATATCGGATGGAATATAGTTTGGTGATGTCTAGGTTGACATGTAAGAGATGCACATAGTTCTCAAGACTTGTTTAAAAGGTTTAACCAATAGTATACAAGTTATACTCACTCAGTTAGAGTGAAGTTAAGGGGGATTGGGTAGATCTAATTGACCCTTATAGTTGCACATGGTTATCATTTGTTATTAGATGGATTGTAAAATTATAATTATGCTAGATTATATTTTCTGCAAGTTGAAAATCATCAACGCATTAAATGTGAAAGCGAGTTTGTTTAAAAAAATCCCTTAATTTGGATAACTAATAACAAGGGTGTTACACATAGGATAAATCGACCTTGGGAAAGTATGAATTATGAAGAATATATTTTTGTTATCATTAGATGGTGAAGTTTAAACATGTATTCTTTTCAAAAATATGTTGAATCAAGCCACAAAATCTCTCATGAGTTCATTTGATTCTTTCTTCATTTGGACCAATTGAACAAGAAGATCTTGAGAGTCTTCAGCTGATTTAAATCTTGCTTCAAACCTAGTTCTAATATCATTCTAATTTGTGATGGATCAAGAGGGCAAGAGGTAGAACCATTCAATTGTTTTTTCTTGAAGTGATTATGTAGAGCCCCGCTCGGGACACCGCAAAACTGGACAAAGTATAGCAAAAATTTAGGGTAAACTTTTTTAAAAGTGAATGCTTAACAATACATATATGATTGTCCGATATTAATTAATTTAATGAAATCAATTTACCCAATTTCTAAATCACTAACCCCAAATAATTTTATTTATTTAATTTCTATTAAGTTACTAGAGACACCCTAGAAGGAGTCTACACCCCTTTTGAGTTAATAAGATTTCCCCCCTTTTATTTTATTTACCCACACACACACCTCTTAAACTTTATTTTCCATTCACATTTAAAATGCCCATGGCTTAAAAGTGAGTAGGGTTAATTTTGGACCTTAGGATAGAAGCTATCTCAGCCCTTGATCTAGTGTTGCCCTAAGAATGCCCTAAACATCCTTATGCTCTTCTTTTTCTATTCTCTTTTTTCATTTTGTTTTGCTCTCTTATTTGCAGGTTGTTTGGAGAGCTATGGAGCTTGATCTCATGGAACAACAGGATAAAATCCTTATTGCCTTCACATTATTATTTGTAAATTGCAAGTTTCTTCCATCCACATTCCCTTGGTCGGATTAATGGTGGGTGCCCCAATTATTTGAATGCAAATATGCATTCTTTGAAAGGCAACCTACTTGAAGCAATCCTCTGCAAATGGATATGGAGATGTATTGCTATCATATATATATATATATATATATATATATATATTTTTTTTAAAGTTTTGCTTGAGAGCCCGAGAAGGAGAAATCTCTGGTTCTAATGTGAACCAGTCAAGCATGTTAGAGGAGGGTTTGGCCGCGAGGTTTGGGGAAAGAATCTAGTATGGAGAGACGGGGTGGCGCAATGTGGGAGGTAATGGAGTGGAAGCTGCGTGGGGAAGAAGGAAGGTTTTGGAGGATGGGGAGGGTCCGCGTAGGGGAAAAGTGTCGAGACCGGTGCGTAGGGTTGGGGAAAAGGGACGGCGTGGGAGCAGGGGGACATGCGGCGCCGGGGAGGACAGAGGAGAGGGATGCGAGGGAAGAGGGTGGAGTGGGGAGGTCTATCTTTGGTGGAGGCACGAGAGAGTGGGGAGGGTTTTGGCCCTCCCCGATACATTTTTTAAATTAAAATTATTTTACAACTACACCGTAGTTATATATATATAAAATTAAAATTAAAATTTTAAAATAAAACAAAAATAATAATAATGAATAAATAAAAGAATTGTATTAAATGTGTGTGTGTGTGTGTGTGTATACATACGTGTGTGTGTGTGTGTGTGTGTGTGTGTGTGTGTGTACATATATACATATATGTGTATACATATATATGTATATACATATATATGTATATACATATATACATACATATGTACATACATACATATGTGCATACATACATATGTATATACATACATACATACATATGTATATGTATACATATATAGACATAGAACATAATGTATTTATATTAAAATAAGTAAATTATAATATATTAATATTTTACAATATATTTATTTAATACATCATGTTTAGTAACATGGTTCAATAGTGTAAGCCAACTCTATTTTGTATATCTAAAAATATTTCTATTATTTTATTTTGTATGTAATTAGTTCACATACCATGTTAAAGGAAAACAATCCAAAGTTGTGTTTTTTTTTGTGTTTTAAGGTATTTTTAGACATTGATATGAAGTATGAAAAATTCACTACCCCCTTCTAATATATCCATATTAAGATGAGTTTCTTGATTAAACGTTAAGAAGGATTGTAGCCAAAATGATTCAACTAAGAGGAGACTTAGAAGGTAACTCGAAATTATGCAAGAAGGAATACATTCTCAAATTTGAGTTTCTTAACAAAATCTAAACTTTAAGATTCTCATGGAAAAGAGTAAACTACTTTTACTGAAAGTAACAATTAACTTCCTACAATTTGTAAGAGGATAGAAATAAGTCTAAATCTGGTTTTCTTGCACCCTTCATTTTATAATAATTTGTAATACTAAGAAGTATCCTTTCTCAACTACAAACTTCTCATTGTACATAAATATTCCTTTCAAATACAATAACTAACTAAGCACTACAAGTTTCTAACAAAGAAATGACACATTTTCCCATAGAAATCTTAATATCCCATTTTATCTTATTTTTATTCTTATGGAAAACATAGTTTTAATAAACAAACTTTCTTTTCAAAATGGGCTGCCATCAATTTCCTATTAAATGGATCATTCTTGTTACAACATTTCTTTTCAAGGAGCTTGAGATCACAATCACACCATGATTCCAAAATGTTTAAAATACATAAGAGTCCAAACATTCAAGTTCTCTTTCCAAGAATGAAGCAATGTCACAACAACATATGTTACTCAAGATTACATGTGAATTTCCAATCTCAAGAGGGAAATTTCCAAGACAAGAAGAGAGTCATAAAGGACCATGCCACCAAAATACTCCAGCGAACCCCAAGCTCAAGGCTCCAACTTCGTATGCTTTACAAGGATCTAACTCCAAGAGAACATGGCTTGTTAACCACCCAACCTTTAGGCATCATTACATGCCTTTCCAAGGTTGGAATGCATGCTAGCCTCCCCCAAGCCCATGGGAAAGAGGACTACCATCCACAACTTTGCACAAGAGTGAGGGTGAACAAACAACATTACATCCACACAAAAATAAGGCAAAAACTAAAACAAGACTCCAAATTTGCAAAGATGAAAAGGAGGAGAACCCAAGTTCTACCTCTAAAATGGGGAAGAGAAGAAAGTTCTCCAAAAATTGTAACCATCATTATATGCACAAAAACATGATCTCCATACCCTCCTTATTTCTCCAATTTCATTCTAGCCCTCCTTATTTCTCCACCCTTTCACCAATCCTTCTTGGAAGGATTTTCAAACCCCAAAGGGGTTTCCTTACCAAGAATGGGGAAGGAGGTTCAAGCCAAATGACCCACCTTCCCCACCTCAAACCATTTGAGGGGAGTAACTAAATCCTTCAAGGCTTGCCCATCAAGCCTATGAGGATTGAGAGGGAAAATCCCTCTCTCTTCCCCCACAAACTCCAAAACTCCATCATGCCATATGATGGAGGGAGCAAAATCAAATAAACAACAACAAAATCTTCATGCAACAACAAACATTCCCAAGTAAACAACTAATTTCTAGCATGATATAACAAACACAATAAAGCTCAAGAAGCCTACCTCAAAGAAAATCTCTCCAAATTCAATCTCTTCCACTTCTTGACCCAAGCAAACTCTAGCTCCAAATCCACAAGACTCCAAGCAAAAGCTCCAAAAAAAAAGTTCTCTTCTTTTCCCATGAGGGAGAATTTGAAGAGGAGCAAGAAAAAATCCTCACAAATGAGGGGGTGACATGTGTCACCCCTCTCTTCCCTCAAGGTCAAAGATGCCAAAGATAAAAAAGAAAGGATAAAATGACTTTTAGCCCTCTTCTCCCAAAATACCCAAAATGATAACAAAACAATCTTGTGTAACTTTTAACAAAGCACACTTATCCATACCCCTTACAAGGATGTGACCAAAGGAGGAAAAATGGGAGGAAAACTCCCTCTAGCCTTGGAAATAAGCCCCCTACCTATTAGGTAGGGTCCAAGGGCCCATTTTCATGTTAAGGGAACTCCCAAACTAAAAAGGGGTCCCTAAAAATGCCCAAAATAACCCAATTTCGGGTTTGGCAAATTTGGCACAAGGGTAGAGGGTGTGGGGCCCACCCAAGGGTTCACATGTGACCCTAAACCCTTTTAATTAAGTACATCATTAAACAAATTCAAAACTTAATGTAAGTGGGGCCATTAATTTCCCAAAACAAGTTTACAACACAAACTAAACACCCTAAGCAAGATTAATAATACAAGACATATTACATTACAAATGAGGGTCACCCATGGTGCCCAAAACAATAATTTTCTAATACTAAGGCCTCATACAATAAACACGGCTAGGACTTAGCCCTGGGGTTGCTTGTGTAAAATTGTGTAGCTGGCCTGAATCCCACGTTCTCCGTGACCTGTCACCTGCACACTCATTGCACACATTAAACGCACATGTCCAATACAAGAGTAAACTAGCTACTCACTAAGCGAATAAATTCAAACATGTAAATTAACAATATCACCATCATCAACGTGGAATGCACAATCTCACACAATTCATCGTATGTTAGGTATTACAATACATACAAATGTCATATCACCATGCCATCATGTATCCTTATCAGCAAAATGATTATGTTACAAAATCAAGGTATGTGACTAAGCTAATTATCCAACATATAGGAATTAGGCCCAAATCGCATAAAAAAGTGTTAGTATCCACAATCTCAAATAAAGAGTGTCAATCTACTAATCTAGTCAAATTGGCATTTCACGCCCCAATTCACCATACATGTCCATGAAGGCCAACCAACATATCATAACGTCAAAAATTATGTCAAAAACCATGTTAAGTCACAACTATGGGTTAAGAATTCAACAGGTAATTGAGGCTAGAAAATGTGGGCACTACAAATTCCATGAAACAACCTTATAGAAATATCTTCATGTTCAACTCCAAGGACTCCACATGAGGTGATGAAATTTGTAATATGTTCTTTAGGAAGTTGAGTTCCATCACCTTTGAATTTGGGAAAATTCTGCAAGATCTGTTTAACAATTCATGGAGAGGTGGTGTAAGAGCAAGAGGACCAATATTCCTTCCCCATGGAACAGGTGGTTGAGGTTCTTCCATTTCTTATTCAACTTATTCTTTTGCTTCTTCTTCTGGGGGAAGAATAGCTAGCGATGGTGCAATTGGAGATTCAGGAGGAGTCTCAATTGGATTTCCTATTGTATCACTCGATGTACTAGATGGAGATGATGCTTAAGAGAAGTAATATGGATTATTTTGGATCTAATATTGTTTTCTTTAAAGAGATTAAAACTTTGGATCAACAATACCTCTCAATCTATCTAATCTAGTGTATCTCTTTTCATCCATCTTGTGAGAAAACTGTAACAAAAATGTGAAAGGACACGGTTGAAAATAGGAGTGGCTTGAAAACATCAAGTTTCATGTTTTTTGATCATTATTTTTAATTTTTATGAAATTTTGGTATATTTTAAATTTTGTGGATCATTGTATGGTGCGGGATAGAAAAATATGCCCCATTTTGGGTGCCAAAATAGTTGGTGAAATAATTTTTCACAAGGACAAATTAGGGGTTTTCATCAACGCTTTTGGACTAGGTCCGTCTGCTTAAGGATGGGGAATCTCCATTTATTGAAAATAGGAAATATTTACACTACTCTAACCATCATGAGTGGTCTTTCGAATGGGGATCACACAAGAACACTCCACTAAAGTTGTGTGTAAAAATGAGGTAGAGGAAAGATGTGTGTATGGAGAGAGGGGAGAAAGTGAGAAGAAGGTTTTACTCAATAAATAGAAAGCTGATTTTATTGACATAAAACTAATATATTTCCAAGTTAATAAAGAGAAGACACCATGTCAAGAAACAAGGAACAAAACACAAGTACATTAAATTTTATTTGCATAATATTGCGTAAGTAACCATGTTCATAGAGATGGAGATGCAAACATTAGACAAGGAGATAGAATAATTTTAATTTCTTAAGCTTGTAGTAAGGCAATAGGAGCTATAATAAACCAAGAAAATTTAGCCCTTTAGAATAGAAAATCCATTCCAATTTATAGCCTTACAATCCATCTCTTCATCTACCCTCCACATGACCTTTCATAGTCCCACGGTTGTGACCTTTCACATTCCTTTAGAAAAGAAAATAATTCCATTTCTTATTAATGGAAATGGGAATTTTAGAATGAAAAATTACAATGGTGACTTAAGTGAATAGGCTGAAACAAGTAAAATAGTACAATTTACAATAGTGAATTATAACGTAGAGAGAAGAAATGCAGAATGAAGAAGGATGAAGAAGCTCTGAGTTACTTTGTAGAGATGTACTCCAGTGAACTCTTGATTCTTTTACCACTTCCTAAACTTGATGAAGCCTCCTAGTGCACTCAGTCTTTCACAAACCTCCTCTTTAGGGACTCCTTTGAATGATCAACTTTCATAGCTCGATTAGGTACCCTGAGAGGAGTGAGAAGCCCATGATCAATAGACCATTAAAACCAAGAGAAAATCCTTCTTCCACTTGAACTAACCTTCCAATATCTATAAAACTACCATGTATCTCTAATCTTTCTTGTATTTGATGCACCGGTGTGCATAATGAGACAAATTTCTCACACGGGGTGATCTTGGTGATCCTATCACCAAATGACCATGGTGACCTGCAAGACATAATGAAGTATGAGTCAAAATCTGTTGATCCGAGATGGGTTAAGGAGAGAGGCTAAATGAATAATTCTTCCAACTTTTGATCAATCCATCTGATGAGATGAGAAACACTTTGAGACCAAATTTAGGGAACCAAGAGGGCTTCCCTTCTGCTTGAGCCATTATTCAATTAAAAGTGTATAGTGTGAAATCATAGATTTTTCAAGTCATTATGAAGTTCTACATTTTTTTAAACATATCTAGGTGCTCTTTCTTCAGCATGAAAGGCTCATTATTCTTATTTCTTGACCAATATTTTGACACTTATTAATTTTTATTAATCCTTATTTTAAGAAGTCCATTTTAGTTACTAGTTGCTTAATTTGGCACTTCTGACTTTCCCTAATGTTCAAAGGGAAATGGCAACTCTGAAAATGAATTATTTACAAAACTTAATATTTATAGTATTGAGGCTTTGGAAGGATTAAAAACTTAGAAGTTGGTATTTGTGGTGTCAAATTGGAATGAAATCATTCTAAAAAAATTGTTTTGCAATGTGAGGGTTTTCTCCAAATTTCAAAGGATTCCAATCACCAAGTTTTTATAGATACGAGAAAAACATATTTTTGGTTAAATTGTTCAAATGGATGTAAAAATGATATATAACATCAATGGATGCATGTAAATACTCTTCTTAAAGGTGTTTTTATAAGGAATCTATAATTAAACGTTCATAAAGAAACAAACATGGGGTTTGCGAGATATGAGAAAAAGGAGGTTTGTGGGCATGGAGGATCTCTGAAGAAATTTTGGCAACATAACAACATACAAACAACAATGGAGGAGATAAAATAGTAAAAATGAGATCAAAATAGATCATTCTTGTACGAAAATGGTTTCTCCCTTTCAAAATTGATTTCCCTCCCATTTGCACACCTTAACTCAACTTAAAATCAAACTGGCTAACCCAGTGCGGTGAAGGTTGGAGGTGTGGTTGCACCCTAAAAATATGAGACAAAGGGATATCACCACCTCCAAAATGTTTCATGGGTTCTTGTTTCACGAGGATGGGGCCAAATTTGGTGAAAATGTGAGTTTGTAACCCTGTTCTAACATCCAAGTTTTCACTTTTAAGTGAAAAAACAATCCTCCATGAAAGGAGCACATTTTTGTGTCCCACATGTACCCTTAGTTATTGTGACAAAGGGACATTCACACTCCAAATGTCCTCCATGGTTCTATATGTCATGAAAAAGTGGTCAAAATCCAAGTTATGTGAGTTTATAACATGTTTCTAACCACTTAAGTTGTCACTTAAGTGATGAAACATAACACTCAATGGGTAAGCACAATTTGGTGTCCCCCATGTCCCCTTACACTGAGGTACAAAGGATAAAAGGGACATCAAACCTCCAAAATCACGCCCAAGCTTCTTGGAATGTTGATGTCATCAATTACAACATGAAAATAGACTAAGGAGTGGCTATTTGGGCCCGGAAGAAAGACATGGAATTAGAATTTCCAACCTTATATTATTATAAATCCAAAGGAACCATTGAGTTCATTCCCACCATTTTCAAGACTTGATTCATCTTTTAATTTTCCTTTTCAGTCCATTTTCCACTTTTTCCTACGCACGTGCACTAGTAAATGAGTTGCCACCAGATTCCATAATGAGTATGAGAAAATATAAAAACATGGACCATGAGGAAGGTCCAATTTACTCCAATTTTACATTTTTTAGGCTCCTAAATCTTCATTTAGTGTCTAAAACCCATCAAGTAAGTTCCACCTAGTAGAAAGACTCTTATCTTTGCATTGATGAAGTGTTTTCCATGTTTTTCTAATCCCATAATTATATTTTTAATATTGCACCATGAAGTAGGCTCTTTCAGATTTCCAATTCCTAGGATATGAGCTCCCAACACTTCACAAGGCTCCTAAAACCCTTCGAACAAGGTGACTAGCTCCTTTGAAACATGCTTTTCCCAGTGCCTTGCTAAAAAGACCGATTTTTCTTAACTTGTTCATGACTTCAATTATCTCCACAAAAATTCCTAAACTACCTTTGAAAACTTTATTTCTCTCCCACACATATCTTGGATGGTTTCAATATTCCCTGTAAGCTTCCGAGAGATTTCCTCATGACCAAAACTATGAAAAAAGTCCTTTTAAAGCCTCCGAGACCACTTTTCTTTCATAGATCTCAGTAACTTTGAGAATCAAGATTAGTAAAATTACATGCACATGAAACACACTTTAAAATCATGTTAGCATGTTCCTCTCAACCAGAATGATGGTGACACAGTTGAAATGTTGTCCACAAGAAAGGTTTACATTGACCAGGAAAGGGAATTTAAAGTGTGGGTTTGGTTGTCATGACCAAAATTGTAAATTTGTCATGTTATATATTTAGCATGACAACACTCCATTAATGGACATGTTTTTACTATGTTAATTCCATAATCTATAGATTTCACTCGAGTTGTATTTTACAATAGATTATTTTTTAGGCGATGTTATACCAATAGGTTATGATATTATCATGATTACTAATCTTGCCCCTTATAGATATGGACAGTTTGATCAATTATTCTCCTCATCGTAACAAATGGTACACCCAATCTTGTGCCTACTCGGGAATTTTGGAAGTGAATTAGCTCGTACATACTTTTTATATGAATTTCTTGTCTCAATCTTAACTAGGCCAACTCATGTTGTACTTTCTCAAACTCTATCCTCGGTATAGTTTCTTCCTCTCGTCTCCTTGGTTGGGTATCTAATCTTGTATCCATTTCTAGGGCATATACAAAATTTGTAAATTTATTTCCATTTTTCAATTATCTCAAATAAGATAACAATCCTAAAATAAATTGTTCGATTCCTTATTTTTATGTTGATGACTCGTCCAATTTCCTAACTACTCCTTTAAACATTTGATTGAAATTTGTAATCGTCTCTCCTTTCTATGTTAATTCTCTCATCTTGTTTACACCTTGTGATGGGTGCATCAAGATAATGGAAATCTACCCTTTTTCAATGTATTTAATCTCATGTCTTATTATGCACTGGGGCTAATCGTAATATACCATTTCAAGGTAGCATCCTCAATGTCCCAACAAAGTCAACAATTTGAATTGTGAATTTGTAATGTTATTACTTTCCCTATATGAATCTAAAATGAACAAATGTTCCTCCTCATCCTTGATATCTTTACCAACCAAAAGCAATTTCGGTTTTTGGGCTATTTTTATAAGTTTTATTTGTATCTACTTCACACTATTTGATGTGTTTTTTTCACCGCCATTTGATTCTACTTCTTCCTTACTTTCTATGTTTTAAGCGGTCTTTGATAGAATCTAGTTCTCCCCAATCTCTTTCAAGTTCTCTCTCAAATTATCACTTTCCTTGCATCTCTTTAAATCCTTTACTACTTTTCTTCTTCTCTTTTATTTTTTGTAACTAATCTCGATTATATTCCTTTATCTAATTTTGTGAACATTGTCTCTTTCAATTTTTGTAACAACATGAGGAATGATGTTTGGTCTGAGGGGTTCATTCATGTTAGAGCTCAAAATTGTACCATGCTCTAAATCATGGAAGATCTAGAATTTTGGGGCAACATTGGAGTGTCTCTAAGGGTAGAACTTGTGGCTTGAGACAGACCTCTAGAGAAGGTCAGCTTCCTCTGCTCCATAGATTGGGAAAACCCACAAAACACAGCCTAATCTAATGTTAAAACTACTCCTACAACTAACCCTACACTAGCACATCCAAGGAATTAGGGGAAGAGAGGGATGCAAGAAATGAAAACCTAAGATCAAAGGGGTAGTGATAACACCAAAATAAGGTGGAACTCCTCCAATTCCAATTGATACAAATGCAAGATCGCAAGACTAGGATCACGAGGGTATGCACAATTCCAACGTAAGTAATTAAAAGAACACAAAATATGCTAGAGGGAAGAGATATTGACATCAAATATTGAATATTCGAAGGAAATAGAGAACCACACTTGAATTAATCAGTCTTTTACAATTTACATGCAAATCCAAGGAAAGAAAATCTTCATTCACAGGTTACAAAGGTTAGAAGCATGAAATTTTGAGTTTCACAGAGAAGAGCACAAAAATTGTTAAGGAAGAAAACATGAGAATAACCCTTACAAAGTGCTCAAGAACTTTCATTTATATAACTCATGGAAAGGATAAAGAGAGGGAAGAAAATAATAAAGGACTTCCAAGCTGGAATCTGACCTTCTGAAAATGTGCTAGAGAAGTATGGGTGTCATGATTTCTTGTAGAGTTAGCTTGAAGTACAAGAATGGGCGCCCTTAGGATAAATCTAACAACTATATTCTTACGCCTTGAATCTATCGTATGTCATCAGACCATGTAGGAGGACACCATACTCCATTAAATTTTGGTAGTTATGGTGGTTGGTTAGTTCGAAAACAGGTGCGGCTTTGAGACCTTCTGCAGAAGTCTGATATTTGATGGTTTCCTATAGATCTCCATGTCTTCTAAGTAAGGAGTGGTTCTTATTCTATTGGGTGGTGCTTAATTGTTACCATACTCTGCATTTAGATGCTCCTATTCCACAAAGGATTTTCTCTTATTATTTTCGTATGGTAGTAACTCCGCGGTCATGTTCCCTCGTCCCACGGAATTGAGAACATGTGGCTTTTATTTTTTCTGCGGCTATATTCTTGTTACATGTTTTTTGATGTTTCACTGATTTTTTCACATCTTTGAAAGTTTCTACACTTTTCCTTTATTACTATTCTATAGAGGTTTTCTTTCTTCTTCACATGGCATTAAGACTTACGACCATATTCCTTTGTTTCACATCTTTGTGAGAATCCGTGGAACACTACAATTGAGAAACCTGTGGAACATTAGGATTTTGGAAACCCATGGAACACTAAGATTTTGTTTCACAACTTCTGAACTTAATCATTCCAATTTCACCTTTTCTTACCACACCGGTCTTCCAACTTTTTCGTGCATCTGCATGTTTCTAACTTAGCGAGACTTTGTATTTGGATCTATGGAATTGACAAACTCCATGAAACTCTGTCTTCTAAGTCTGCGCAACATTATGTTTCCATGTCGCGGAGCACCAATAGCTTTCTCATTTCCATCACTTTGAAGATCTTGTCCTTAGCTGATTTCTTCAAATTTTCATGGGTATAAAAATTTGCAAAGTGCTCTTTCTTGACTTCAACCCACAAAGGACTAAATTCCTTAGTGCTACGAAGTTTGAATAGATTCTGCGTAACACTAACTTTACGAAATTCCACCTAAGTCTTGGATTTCTCATTCTTTTGTTATGCGGGTTAGGAGAACCCACGTAACACTTGGTTCCTGCATTTCACGGATGAGTGAATCAATGTCTGTGAATTTTTTGAGAAAAATATGGCGAAGTTCCTCTTTGATAAGTTGTTCAAAATTACATGGGGTGTAATTTTGGAAACAATTTCCTCGAAGCTGTCTCTTCTAGTTGTGTGGGGGTAAGGGGAAGTGTCATTCCCTATCTCCTCACTATCTTCACTTCTTTATTCTTATTCATGTAGTCACTTTCTCCCTTTAATGTGCTTTAACTTAGTTTTTACTCCTTGAATAATACTTTCTTCATCTTCTACTTCTCCTCTCTCATTAACTCGTTTTCTTTCATTTTCTATAAATTTATCATCGAACCTATCCATCCTCTCTATTTCACTATTGTCACTTCTTATCACTCCATACTATTCTTCCTTTACCTTGCGGCTACCACCTTTTTCCCATTTTTTCTCTAAGTCATCTCTCTCTAGTATTTGTTTCTTCTCCCTCATTACTTCTTCTTTCTTTTGTACATCCTCTGTATCCGTCATCTATTTCTCGTTTACATTAAATCTATCTAATAACAATTGATCCCATTGGTCTACTTGTCAAAATCTCTACCATTCTATTTATTATCGAGACATTAATCAATACATTTTAATAGGACACGTGCTTCTTGCATCCCTCTATTGTCTCTTCTTTTGTATTTCTTAATTATGGGTTATTTCTATTAAATTTTGGCTATGGGATCAAAGCGCCACTATCGAGAATCATCTCGAGTGTAGTGTGATTGTTTTTTTGTTGCTTTAGATGTTTCGAGTTCTTTTCTTCTAGTCTGTGTGTCACATAAGCCTTGTTCAGTCTACAAGAACACAACTCATTAACCTCCCCATTTTATCTATTTTAAAACTAAGTCAACACGTTTTTTGTTCTCTTTCCAGTCTTTGTTTCTCATTTCTTTCCTTCTCTTCCATTAATCTAATTTAATCCTAATTAACTCCCATTTCTTCTACTAATTATGGTGCTCTTCGATTACTCTTCTTTCCATGACACGCAGTATACTAATATTCTTCCCTTTCTTCCTACTTTCCGGTATCTAGATATTTAACCTTCCTCTAATTATTTCTTCTCCCCTTAGAGGAGAGGTGGGGTTAATTTTAATATAAAACGAAAACATTTGAACCCTAGTTGTTAACACTAAACACCTTAAAATTGCAAAAGGAGTGTAGTCATAAAGTTAAATTATAATATTTTTTTAATAAGGAAATCTCAATAAGGATATTCTTAACCAAGAAATAATAAGTTGTGAGAAAACTAAAATTGAGTAAGTTTTTCAACAAAAATGATATTATTTCACTATCTTAGTTATTTGAAGACCTATTGATAAATGATTAAAGTTTAATATTAAGGTAATTGGTAATAGGTCTCGAATGGCTTCAAAATCTCTTTCTAGAGCAAAAGTGTATTATGAAAATAACAATAGTATGAGAAACATGATATATTTTATGTTTCATATATTAGGGTAGAAATAAAAATGGGTAAATAAAATTGTAATGGAAAAATGGGTAAGTAAGGTACATGGAAAAATAGGGGTTATTTTCATTATAATAATATGACGAGAGGGGTATTATCAATTGAATAATTAGAGGTAAAAATAACACTAACAAAGTATTCTTAAATACCCTTCCAATGAATGTGTTATACCATACTTTACTAAGTGAATACCCCATGGAAAAAATAAAATTCTTTCCACAAACCGTCCTCTTTTCCATTCCAAAATCGGCTTTCCTAGCATCAAAACTTGTCTAACCTTGGATTGCTCGCCTAATAATAAATAAGTCAAGTGTGTTCTCAAACAAAAAGTCAATAGTACGGGTCCTAGGTTCATCTAGTTCTTCAAGTTTGTGATAATTCACTTTACTCCATTGAATAAGATCTTGTAATTGAATGTTGAACCACTCGGTTGCTCCAACTATTCTCGTAATTCAAGGTCACAATAAGTTACGGAAGGATGACCAAAACTCCTTGTCTTCTATCCTAAAGAAATCATCTACAATCTATTTGTATATCTTGTCCTTTTAAACCTCGTATTGTAGAAAGATTCTTAACTTTTCCTCCCACCAATTTTTTAATTCGATTACTACATGTTTCTAGAATAGTAATAAATACTAGCCCTTGGAAATCAATTAGCTAGACCTAGGCTCATATGCCAAATATTAGCATAAATTATATGCAATTTTTAGTTTATTATGTTCTTTTATTTTGATTAGAGCTAATGTGCACATAGGTTGATACAATCTATTAAACATAAATAACTAACATAGATGCAACATGAATTTTCAAATAGGCCTCCAAACTCAAAGCATACGGTCTGACAATGGAAATTTAAAATAACATAGGGACAAATTGTGTCTATTCTAACTCCTCTTTATCCATATATCTCAATAATCAAACATAGTTCGATTGCAAATACCGCGAATACATACTCTCCAAATCTCTCAACACTCTATTTCAACTCTGCGATGCGCACTCTACCCTACATTCTCAAATCACACTTACACAAATACACATACACTCCTATCTACTATATTTTCTCTAAAATTTGTACAAACTATATCGATTCAAAGACTTGTGTTTGTTATTCATGTCTATTATACATATAGTCTTCATCCCAAGTCGTGAAGCATTGTCCATCGTTTTGCAAGTTTGTCTAGTGTTGCACAACTTTCCCCAACCCATGCAATATATTATGGAGTTTTTGTTGTCAATGTCTTCATACTAAAACCAATGAAGAACGTTGCTAACAATTGAACCATATTGAAGCTCTATATGGTAGCCATTCTTAATGAACAATTATAGTACCAAATTTGGCTCAAGTCTTAACTATTTTCTAGTCGCTAGTAGGACTCCATAGACTCTTCACTAAACACTATTGCGAATGATGGAACACACACACAATGGTTCCTAGAAATTTATTAGTTATTAATTTCATTATTTTAGTATGTCTCGCATATTTTTGATGATTGGTCCATCTTGGCATGTTTTGTTGGCTTCATATGGTCCATGATCTTTGACCCTTCCATAGGCCCCCTCTAGCAGCCATTCACTCCTCTTAAGTTTTCCCTATTTTGATCCCTTTGTCCAGAGCGTCTATACATACCTAAGGGTTGTCTAGTGCATCCAAATACCCCGATCATATGTTTTCGTGGCTCCATTTAGTGTGCACTCATTCCTTGGTCCCACATTTTTTCCTTTTTGACCATCAAAGATTAGTTTGGGGGCCACCATGGTCCTAATTAGATTTCAATTTCTCTATAAATACATAAGAATTTTAAGCCAAGAATTAAAAAGCAATGATGTGCACACTCGGCAAAATATAGAGAAATTAATCTCCTTCAAAGGCCAAGCAAAGCATCAAGAAAAAGAACAAGACACTCGAGGCGGATAAACAATTGTGTGTCATTTGGTAAGGGAAGTAGTTTATCGACCTTTCTAGCACTTAGGCATTGGGGGAGTGGGTAGCACCTTGAAAAGGATTTGATCTTATCCCAACTATTTTAGGTTTTCCTTTCAACCAAGGTAGGAGAACCTATTTTGTAACCTCTATTTTTGAAGAATCTTTGGTAGATCCTTCTTTTGCACAAATTGTATAAAGGAAACCTTGGAGAAAATATGATCAACACACCAAATCGACTTTCACAAGTTGTCACTTCCAGTTACGAGAGATATTTTCAAAACAAGGAAAAGTTTACTAAAGACATTTGAAACCCCGATTGCTTCGCATATTTTTTGATAGTGGGGTTTTGTATTTTTCATATACTGAGAACAAAATAGGGGTAGTGTGGGTAGGACTCAATGTTTTTTTGAATGATTTTGGTGGGAAGTTAACAAGACAAATTGGTTTATGCGGATCTTTGAGAAACTTTCACAATAATGGAGATATCAAAGAATGAAAACTTAAAAGTAGTTTAAAAATTATTTTAACCGAGAAGGTGTGCATCACTAGAGGCCCATATTTGCACGTTTTCACACAATATTTGAGAATCTAGCATGAAGGCTCAAGCTAAAAGACCCGATAAAAGATCAAAATCTAATATCAATCATACCCGAGGTACACCTAGAGGCTTACAAACAATATCTATCTTATAAATGAAAGAAAAGTGATTTTAAATAATTTATTTCATTCCCAAACAAAATATCTTACGGAAAATGAAATTACGAGATACCACTAAACTATCACAAGGATGAATATCTGTGTGATTGAGAGATTTTGATACAATATTGCAATAGGAACAAGGAAAACTACTTGCAGACATTCTAAAATGAAATAAGCAAAAAATTGTGAGAGATTTGACATAAGTTAATTCAAAATTCATCGGCGGGGAGAGTTATTTTAAACAATCTCGAGCTTATTGATGGCTATACACTTGTAACCAGACTCAACATGAATGAAAATCTAACACAGAAGAAGATAACTAGGTTTCTCATAAGGGTTTCTCAGAAGATGAACTTTTCTCAAAATTTTCTCGTGAAAATGAACTCCCAACCATTTGCATTTCTCAAACATGCATTATATATCATTTGTTTACATCTAAACCTTCTCTCCCAAGAAAATAATATGCCAAGCATCAAGTTTGTTACAAAATTCCATCATGATTCACAGAAAGGGACGTTTAACTGATTCGCAACCAAATTTGCAAGGTGTTTCAAAAAGCCAAATTATTGCAAATATTTGGATCATTATTCTATGTGGAGGCACGTTTTTCATCCTCAAGGCCATGAGACCCCCTTCCCTTCATCATTTCACCTTTTCCCTTTCTAAATTCACCTCTGTAACTTTTGGATCTAATATTTCACGTTTTTGCACGAGCCCGAGCAAAAATCCTCTTCAAATATACCTCAGATCTACAAATTGAACCATGAAATTGATTCCATTGATCTTTGCAAGCCAAAACGACATGAAATCCATCAAAATTTGATGAAAATTGATGCAAAAATCACATCTCCAAGCATCCTGGATCTCTAATGGTAGCAAAATCAAACACGATGTATAAAAACCGTTGATCTACCTTCAACTTTTAATCTAAGCCCTCCACGTGAAACTGTTGGTGTGTGTTATTTTCCACATCATTGGGTGAGTCATCTCACTTAGGTGATATCTTAGGTCCACGTGTCATTTAGGGGTCATTATCAAATTCTCTTACGCATCAATGCGTCATATGCGTCATTAGGGAGTTACACTTCTATTATGGGAATGTAACTCCCCCTCTCCACTCGAGTTGTCATGATTGTAGCACTAGGGGTTACTCAACACCTCCTATATGTACACCCCTTTGGATATATGAGATAGAGGAGAGTTTTGGATTGTAATGAGGTTCTACCCGTGTTTTGAATCTTTGCATGCACATTCGGTTGATGCTCGCTCCTTCCAATATCTCTTCGCGCTACCATTCGCACATCCGTTGATGTGCACGTCATCCCTCGTGATCCTCGCTTTCGGGTTTTAAACCCTCTTACATGGTATCAGAGTAGATCTTGTGGATCCGTGCACTCTTCGGCATTGCTCGTGCATTTTCCGGCTTCCAGCGTGATCTATAGATTTCGTTGCATGTGTCATAATGGATATTCCAATTGTTCTCTTCTTGCATTGATTTGGGCATCATACCTCTTGCACGGGTTTGATTGCAATTTGTTTGGGTTGTTATTCGAGTTTCTAGTGTTTTGAGATTCTAGTGGTTGTCTTTTTGGGTTATTTGTGTACTCCTTGCTGGTTACGGTTATGTTTAGGTCCAAGGAGGAATACAAGTTTATTGTGTTGAAGAGCCATTCTAACATCTCGCCATACTCTCATTGGTAGACAACTCATTTTCCTATACGTTTCTTGGTTCATAGTTGAAGTGGCCCTTGCTTCACTACTTGTTCACCTGCATTGAGACCTCTACATTCCTCCACTTCTGCACCGTTGGCCCGAGTTTAGCTCAAAGGTTGGCCATCCTAAATTTCCTCGCAACTCATCTTGGCTCTCTTCCGACACTATTCGGGTCTTGCCTATACTAGCTCATGCTTGGGTTTGCACTTCACCATTGCACTCGCTGGGATCCCTCCATACCGCCGCAATGTACCTAGTTTCGATGTTGGTTTGCATTCAACTTTGACCGCTCGTGCCTTTACTACCGATTTTTGATGTTGTTTCGGGTTTTTTTCTTTGTGATCGGCATCAAGCTTGGTCCCTTAACTCGCGTCTAGCTCGAATCCTGCTCATACTCCACGTTCATTTGTTTGATTATATGTGCTCTACTCACTCGTGTTTGCATGACTCAGATTCACTCCTCTGCATCGACCTTCAACATTACATGTGCATTGTTCACAACTAGAATTTGACTCGGCTTTTTCCTCTATTTTTTTGGTTTGAATGCATTCGTGGTCTACACAACCGAGGTAGTGTTCGTGGTAGTACGCACATTTGGGGTGGTCTGCCATAGCCATTTATTCTGATGAATCTTGACTTGAACAAACCTATGTTGACGGTATCATGGAGGCATGTTAAACCTTCATAACCGGTTGACCGTTACTTTGATGTGCCTCCTGATATGTGGATCCGACCCTTGACACATGGAATTAGCTTTGTTAAATGGCCACAGAGACTATTTAACACACCCTACCTATATCGACACGTGGCAACTATCATCTTCGCTAGCATCTTGCACCTTCACACCAGCCAGCTCAACATTTAACGCTTTGTGCACTTCCTTCCCTTTTAGAATTTTTTACAAGTTAAAACAATCCTTGTTTTAATGTTTTGAGGCAAAAACATTCTTTTATGGCATTGTAATAATTTTTGGGTTCTAATTTTGCTTGTATCATGCCCTTCCTACGTGTGTCGAAGACAGAGAGGCGAGTCCGTTGGTTGGGGGAGGCTAATCCCCCCTCACAAACAAAACAAACCCCACCTAAAATTTGATGCCATTTCCAACGAGTACCCACATGACACCCTTTGCACCCATTTCAGACACTTTTTTAATCTGTTTATAGGGCCTTTTGACATATTCCATCGATTATGGGAATCGTCTTTTTTGCTATAACTTTTGACTCGCTGCTTGTTTTTTAGCACTTCTTTAGTCAAAGTTGCATGATTTTTCACACATTACATGATGACATTGTCAATTTTTGTAAATTCACTAATTTATAAAGTGCCTCATTTGGGGGGTTCACTAATACTCCTAGGTTTTTACACGTAGACGCATTATCGACCGAGTATAATGTTTTGTTTTTGTGCATCTTGCACTTGCTTCGCATCATGGAGAGTTCTCTTTCCATACTTGAGCTTCATAGGATTGCCTTTGACCTCTACCACTTCTCACCGGGAGAGGGAACTATTCAGACTTGGCATGCTTCCATGGAACACTACTTTGCCTATGAGGGTCTTTCATCCTTCTTACTTGGGCCAGTTCTGCACCCACTTTGCTCATCATCTTCTAGAGGACTTTCTCGACACTTGCGACGATGTTTTTGGTCACATGATGATGCATGTCTCTAGATCTCTCTGGTTTCATGTGGCGAGACTCGAGATCCACCTCACCGTGTCTGGAGCATTCTTCAGTCCCTTTATGGAGACCCTTCACATCTTTGGCGCCATTGTTGTTGTTCTTGATCTAGTGGTCTCCTCTTCTTCTTCGTGTGATGACAGTGCCACTGACACAAACTCACTTGGTTCTACTTCTGATGACAAGGATTGTGCACCCAGTTCTGATGTCGAGAGTACTACAAAGGACTCTTCTCCTCCTTCTCTCACTATTCCAGAGAGTGTTGACACTTCCCACATCTCATCAGATATTGAGTAGTCTCCTACTCAACGTCATATTGTCTTCACACACGTCTCCTTTCCACTTCCAGTGTGTGAGGCCCCTTTCACTCCTTTACCTTCATTGGATGACTCATACCTATCTGACATCACTCCTCTGTTTGTTGAGCCCCCTCATTGGGATGAGTATCTGCTTGACCTTTGTCTTCTTTTCAAAGAGTCCACTTGTGATGATCTACGGAGTTCCTCATCTATCTATAGGATTTGAGAGGAGTCCATCATCTCCGTTTTTGGGAGTGCCCCTTCTGGGACTCTTACCACTTCCACTTTTCGGAGACCTTCATTGATCCACCCTTGTTTGTGGATCCCTTTTCTATTGTGGGGGTTCTGTTACCTTCACATCACTTGGACATCCTTTCTGCGGGTGTTCACTCTTCACACTTTGACATTTCTACATATGTGGCATTATCTTGATTACTTGACGCTCTCTTGCTAGACCCATGTCACACCTTTGTGGACCAGACTCGGGTTTCTTTGTGTTGTTGCCTTGCTTTCCTTTATGGAGTGATCGGACTTCTAGCACGTCATTTTTATCCTTCTAAAGGGAAAGAATACAGTTTGGTGTGGGTGGCTCTTTTTCATTCCAGAGGTAGAGGATCTCATGATCGACATTATCCTAGGAGACCTCCTAGAACTACGAGTTCGAGATCTCTCCATGGCATCTTCATCATTCCTCATGTCTCCCTCTTCTTCTCTCTTCTTCTTCTTTCCAAAAGATTACCTCTTTGTACATGGGTACCTTTACCTCGTATGTGGCTCGGACCCATCTTTGGCATCTTTCTTAGATTAGAGAGTGGACTTGTCTCTCTTTTATGGGGAGTTTTTCCCACTGGGTTTTCTCCTTTTACTCCACTTTTCGAGAGTTTCTTGTACATGGGTACCTCATCGGGCTTTGTCTGAGACCCATTTCTCGTTTCGACTTACCGTCTCATCCTAAGTTAAAATGAAGGGGGCGTTAGTGTGTGTTATTTTCCACATCATTAGGTGAGTCATCTCACTTAGGTGAGATCTTAGGTCCACGTGTCATTTAGGGGTCATTATGAGATTCTCTTACATGTCAATGCGTCATATGCGTCATTAGGAGTTACACTTCTATTCTAGGAATGTAACTCCCCCTCTCCACTCGAATTGTCATGATTGCAGAACTGGGGGTTACTTAGCACCTCCTATATGTACATCCCTTTGGATCTATGAGATAGAGCAGAGTTTGTGGATTGTAATGAGGTTCTTCCCGTGTTTTGAATCTTTGCATGCACATTCGGTTGATGTTTGCTCCTTCCGAGATCTCTTCACGTTGCCATTCGCATGTCTGTAGATGTGTACGTCATCCCTCGTGATCCTCGGTTTGTGTTTCAAAACCTCTTACATAAACAAATTGACTTAAAACAATCTTGGGGCCATTTTTCATAATTTTTAAATAAAGCCGACCACATGGCAAAACTTGATTGAAACGGACCAAAGAAGAAATTTTAACACTTTATATCCTTTGGGAAAAAATGGAAAATTTTGATATTTTTTCCCCTCCCCTTCGGGCCCGACACGTGTCCCAATATGGGTCCCAATGGACCCACGCTTCATTCCTTACTTCATACCTATTTTTCCAAAGCGGAAAAATTTCAACAATTTCTCCATGGGCACGTACTTCCCATGATTGACTTTTCAAACCGCGCCACGTGTCTTCCTCGATTGTTGCGGGCCTTAGGCCTTTTTCAACATTTTATCTTTTTCACCATATTGCCTTAGAAAACAAAAAGGTTCCATTGTGCCGTAACCAATAACAAATGGACACGTATCTACCGATTCGAGGAATAATTTGACGAGTAAAGACGCCGTGAGCGAACCGTCAAAAAACCGAAATCGCCGGTGATGCCCTAAATCTAATTTTTCGCTAAGGATGAAAAATATTTGAAATAGAACCAAGTGAAACATGTTTCAAGAATTTTTCGACCGTGAGAATGGATTTTCAAAGGCAAAGTATAAATCAATCATTTTCAAATTTCCACAATTGGGAAAAATGGAAAAAATGACGAGCCCGCGAATTTGAAAAATTTAGGCCAAAGAACAGGGCACACTTGGAGACTTCTTTAAAATAGGGCACAATAAATAGTTTCCAAACAAATCAAGTCATTTCAAATGGCGGTAAAATTTTCAGATCATCCATTCAAGCTATAGAAAATGTTTCAAAAAAACACATAGTGAAGGAAAATTAGGGCAAAAGGTGTAAGATTAAAATGGACACCAACATCGGCTCCTACTCGGGATGGGAACTCCCAGCTGGTGCCACAAGAACAAAAGTAGACCAAGTGCCAAAAATAATCATTAGGAAATGATTCAAAATGCGAGCAAAAAACTAGAACCAACCTTCCAAAACGAACCGAGAAACCAACCAAAACCCGAGGTCACAAGGACCAAGATTAACCAAAGCACAAAACAAAACAAAAACAGAGAACTATACACTGTACAAATGGTGCTCACCTTGATTCTGGGAAATCAATTAATAAAGTGTTTCAAATGCCTACAATTAACATGCAATTCAAGCAATTCCCCATCTAAGTCTTTCAAGAAGAAGGTATGTTCACCAATTCGAATATCAATGGAATCAGGGCCCATCCACAATGCATCAAACTTACCATGTTTGCCCTTATCTTCATGTTTTCTATCCCACAGCAACACCAAATCTCCAACATTGAAATCTCTTGGAATGACCTTCTTGTCAAACAACTTCTTTAACTTTTCTCTGAACTTTACATGCCTTTAGTGGGATTCCCTTCTCTCGTCATCTAAATCAACAATCTGATTTATTCGAGCTTCATATGGGCTGACTTCTTTATCTTCAAGTTGTTGAACAAACTGAAATGAAGATAATTTCAAATGAAGGGCAGCAGAGCTTGTGTTCCATATACCAACTCAAATGGGCTTTTACCAGTAGCTCTTTTGGCAGTGATCCTATCAGCCCAAATAGCAAATTTCAGTTGCTCACCCCACTTCTTCTTGTTCAGCTCCAAGGTTCTCCTAATGATCTTCAACAAGTTCTTATTGTTGGACTCAACTTGTCCATTTCCCTGGGGGTTATAGTTAGAAGCATAAGTCGATTGATTACATACCCCTTGCACATTGCCATCAAAGGTTTTCTCTGAAACTCATGGCATTATCAACAACAATTTTGACTGACACTCCAAATCTGCAGATGATATGATTCAAGATGAAGTCCATGACAACTTGGTGTGTTGCCTTTTTTCTCGGGATTGCCTCCACCCACTTGTGGAAGTAATCGGTGGCTACAAGAATCCATTTTTAGGAAATAAGGGATAAAATATGCGAATAATCCCTCACGAGAATCACAACAAGAGAAACTAATATACTGAGAAAATATTACGGATCTCAAATAAAAGTGTAGAATAAAATAGCAAAACACAAAGAGATAGTATTTAATGTGGTTCACCCAATTTGGGCTACGTCCACCAAGAATCATTTGCTCAAATTTTATTATAAGCCACCACTCTCTCAATACAATACCCGGATCTGTTTGGAGATATGCTCAAAAACTCTATTGAATTCACACCCGAATTCAAAGGACATCTACAATGTTTTTCAAACTTCTATCATATGCATAAAACCATATAAATATACAAATGCTTAAGAAGTTTTAAAAAACCATGGTTATCAAAACCATGGGCAAAAACCGTCCCATAAACCTATGGGTCAAAATCCCGCCCATATGATAAAATCACGTTTCCCGATATATCGGGCACGTTTTAAGGCCCAAAAAAATCTCGAGGGCTACACCCCCGGCCCGACCCGAACCCCAACAAGGATACATGAAAAGTGTACAGTCTTCAACACTTTCACACATGAAAACAGGCTCCACAACCTAACAATCTCCCACTTGGAGACTAGTTTTCCTCTAAGCAAGCTTCTCAACCCTTCACTAGTTTCCGTGAAAACCAACCAAAGTTAAACACAACTTCATTTTTCCCCTTGTGACCACCTTGGTCATCATGTATGTAGGATTCTGACTAGTATGGATCTTCTCCAGCTTCAACTTCTCTTCCTCCAAAGCTATCCTGATGAAATGGTACCTTAACTATATATGCTTCGTCCTAGAGTGGAAAGCAGAGTTCTTAGCTAGGTGTATAGCACTCTAACTATCACTATGTAGCTTTCCTTCCTCCTGCTTATGCCCTAACTCCTCAAAAAAATTTGTAGCTAAATCATTTCTTTTCTTGCCTCTGTGGCAAAGCAACATACTCGGCCTCTATGGTTGATAAAGCCACCAATTTCGTAGTCATGAAATCCATCTCCTTTGTTGTCCCACCTACAATGTAAACATAACATGTCGTGCTCCTCCAATTGTCTACATCTCCAGCCATATCTGAATCTACATAGCCACACAAAGAGGTGTCTCGATCCACTATAGCACAAAACTGTCCCCGTGGTCCCTCTCAAATACCGAAGGATCCACTTTATTGACTGCTAGTGATCTCTACCTAGATCACTCATAAATATACTCACCGCTCCCACTGCATGGGCAATATCAGGCCTGGTACACACCATGGCATACATCAAATTGCCAAGCTGCAGATGAGTAAGGTACCTTGGACATTTGGTTTTCTCTCTGCTCTGTCTTGGGACCTTTGCTCCTTTAATAACTTGAAATGGCACTCGCAAAGGAGTCCCAACCGGTTTAGCATTTTGCATATTAAACCTCTCAAGAATTTCTTAATGTACTCTTCCTAAGATAAAGTCGGCTTCCGTTCCTTCCTATCCCGAAATATCCTCATACCAAGGATTTGTTTGGCTGCCCCCAAATCCTTCATAGTAAAGGATTCACGTAGTGCTTCTTGAGTACTTTTATTTCTGCATGTTTTTACACGCAACCAATATGTCATCCACATACAAACACGGGATAATATAACTTTGCCATCCTCGAATTTCTTTATATATACACAATGGTCAAAATGACATCTAATATAACCTTGCTCCATCATGAAGCTATCAAATTTATTATACCATTGACATGGAGCTTGTTTCAAGCCATACAAGCTCTTCTTCTATTTGCACACCATCTCCTCTTTACCTTTGACCTCATATCCCTCTGGTTGCTGCATATATAGTTCCTCCTCCAAATCACCATGGAGAAATGCAGTCTTTACATCAAGTTGTTCTAAGTGCAAGTATTCTGCTGCAACTATTCCTAGAATAGTTCTAATAGAAGTCATTTTTACTACAGGAGAAAAAATCTCATTAAAATTTGTACCTTTTTCTATGTAAACCCCTTGACCACCAACCGGACCTTGTATATTTTCTTGCCTCCTTCTTCCTCTTTGACTCTGAACACCCACTTGTTTTGTAATGCTCTTTTTCCTTTAGGTAGCTTCACCAAATCCCATGTCTAGTTCTCCATGAGAGCCTAATGCTCCTCATCCATGGCTTGCTCCCACTTCTTCCTAGCATCTACCTACATTGCTTCATCAAAGCTCTCTAGCTCTCCACTATCAATGAGTAATAAATAATAAAGAGAAGGAGAAAAATGTTCATGTTCTCTTCTTACCCTAGAAGACCTCCTCAATATAGGAGTTTGGGGTTCTTGTTGAGGAGGTTCCTGAACTAATTCATGTGTCACTTTTCCATCTGGAAGATCCTCTACTGTTGCATATTCTTTCTTGGATTCTTCCTTATTTTCCTGCAACAACTGCTTATACATGACTTTCTCATTAAAGACTGCATCCCTAGATCAAATGATTTTCTTGTCCTTTTTACTCCAACATTTATATCCAAAGTCATCACCACCATAACCAATGAAAATACATTTTTCTGACTTAACCTCTAGCTTGGTCCTATCATCCTTGTCTATATGAATAAACACCTCACATCCAAAGACTCTAAGAAATGAATAATCAACTTTCTTACCATACCATGCCTCCTCAGGTATGCCTCCATCCAAGGCACTTGAGGGTCCTCTGTTTATCAAGTACACAGTTGTGCTCACCGCTTCTACCCAAAAAGAAAGAGGCAATCCTACATGTAACCTCATGCTTCTAGCACGTTCCATTATTGTTCTGTTCATCCTTTCTGATACCCCATTCTGCTGTGGAGTTACTAGAACCATCTTTTTCCTGTGGATTCCATTCATAGAACAGTAATCATCAACTTCATTACTGCAATACTCCCTCCATTAATCGACCTAAGACATTTTAGTTTAAGACATGTTTCATTCTCTACCAAGGATTTCCATTTAACAAAAGTGTCAAATACATCAGATTTGTTTCTATTACAATAAACCCAAACTTTCCTTGTTGCATCATCAATAAAAGTAACATAATAACTTGAACCCCCAAGAGATGATACCTGATCTGGCCCCCACACATCAAAATACACTAACTCTAACTTACTCTCTATCTTTATAGGTCCAGCCTTGAGAAGCATTACTCGCTTTTGTTTCCCATATATGCAGTACTCACAAAACTCCAAACCTATTTCTCTATATCCATAAAAATCTTTCTTTATGATCTCCATGCCCTTATGGCTCATATGACCGAACCTATAGTGCCACAATGTTGTATCTACTTACAAGCCACAAGATTACAAACATTAGTGTTATAAGTGGTTAAATACAAGGTTCCAACCTTCTTACCTCTTTCCACCACAAGAGCACCCTTGGTAACCTTCCAAGAGTCACATGTTGTAAATATCACAGTACAACCATCACTTCCTAAGCTGCTCTCTGCCGATATCAAATTTTGTCTTAATGTAGGCACATGTATGACATCTTTCAATAGCCAAGTATTCTTATTCGCATCTTAACTGAATAGAAATTTTTCCAACTATGATGCAAGGCTCATCATCATCAAGAAAAACATGCCCAAAATCTCCTTAAACATAATCAACAAAATAATGCCTATGTGGAGAAGCATGGAAAGAAGCCCCCAAATCTAAAACCTAAGATTCAGTAATATTGTGCAAAGAAAGAATCAAAACATCCTGACATACATTACCCATTGCCACATTTGCCTCCTTGTTTTCTTCATGTTGTTTCTTCTTGTCCCGAAGCTCCTAATAATCCTTCTTTGCATGCCCAAACTTTCCACAATGTCAGCATACTATCTTGCTTTTGGATTTTGACCTTGCCCGATCCTTTGATTTTCCACGGTTTCCTCTATTCTTCTTGTCTCCCTCTAGTTTCCACTATCAAAGCATTCCCTGAAGTAAAAGATTCACCAGAGATTTTTCTTCACATTTCCTCACTTAGAATCACCCCTACAACATCCTCAAACTTCAACTTTGAGTTAGCAGGAACCGAGTTGCTTACCGCCATTACCAGGCTATTCCAACTCTCAGGTAAAGAGCACAGAACTAATAAAGCCCTAACTTCTTCATCAAATTCTATTGTAACCGAAGCTAGCATATTTACAACCGTATTAAAATCATTTAGATGATCTGCTACTAAACCATTCTCAGACATCTTCATATTAAACAACTTTTTCATTAAAAATATCTTATTAGAGGCAGAGGGTTTTTCATACAACTTCCCTAATGCATCCATCAATTATTTTGTAGTCTTTTCCTTTGAAACATTAAATAATACCGAAGATGCAAGACACAGTTGGATTGTCCCAAGTGTCTTCCTATCCAGAAAATCCCATTCCGCATCTGTCATGCTCAAGGGTTTGTTCACCTTCTTAGACAACGGAGTATAAAGATCCTTCTGATAAAGGTAATCTTCCATCTACATCTTCCAAAAACTGAAATTATGCCCGTTGAATTTATCAACCCTAGATCTTCCATCATTTGCCATAGCTCCCACTCAAGATAAAAATTTCCCTGTGATTCAACACTTCAGCAAACCAAACCAGGCTCTGATACCAATTGTTAGGAAAAAGGGATACATAATGCGGAATAATCCCTCACATAATCGCAACAGTAGAAACTAATATGCAGAAAATATTATAGATCTCAAATAAAAGTGTAGAATATAATAACAAAACACAAAGAGATAGTATTTAACATGGTTCACCCAATTTGGGCTACGTCCACCAAGGATCACTTGTTAGGAAATAAGGGATAAAATATGCGAAATAATCCCTCACGAGAATCGCAACAGAGAAACTAATATGCGAGAAATTATTACAGATCTCAAATAAAATTACGAGAATAAAATAACACAACACAAAGAGACAGTATTTAACGTGGTTCACCCAATTTGGGCTACGTCCACCAAGAATCACTTGCTCGGATTTTATTACAAGCCACCGCTCTCTCAATACAATACCCAGATCCATTTGGAGCTATGCTCAACAAACTCTGAAATTCACAACCGAATTCAAAACACATCTGCTAATACATTTGCTTGTACATCTATCATATGTATAAGACCACCATATAAATAGACAAGCTTGCAAGCAGTTTGATACAAAACCGTGGGTATCAAAACCAAGGGGGCAAAAAAGCAGGTATCAAAACAATGGGCAAAAGACCGAAAAACCATGGGCCCAAAAACAGCCCATAACGGTTACCCATTACCCATGGGTTAATAAACCACCCATGAAAATTTGCTTCGAGGGCTTCGCCCCGAACCCCCGACCCGCTCGGCGCGGCGGGACCGCCGTAAAAATACCCGAGTGTAACACATAGAAGGTGTACCACACTCTAACATGAAAATAGGCTCCACAAACATAACAATCTCCCACTTGGAGGCGATTTCCATTACGAGCAAGCTTCTCAACCCTTCACTTTGTCATCCGCATGAAGGCCAACCAAAGTTGAACATAGCTTTAGTTTATCCTTGTGACCACCTTGGTCATCATATCTGCGAGGATTCAAGTGGTATGAATCTTCTCAACTTCAACTTATCTTCCTCCAAAGTTGTCCTGATGAAGTGATATCTCAACTGTATATGCTTCGTCCTGGAGTGGAAAGCAGAGTTCTTAGCTAGGTGTATAGCACTCTAACTATCACTATGCAGCTTACATTCCTCCTGCTTATGCCCCAACTCCTCAAGCAATTGTTGTAACCAAATCATCTCTTTGCTTGCCTCTGTGGCAGCAACATACTCAGCCTCCGTGGTTGACAAAGCCACCAGCTTATGTAGTCATGAAATCCAGCTCACTATTGTCCCACCTACAGTGTAAATATAACCTGTCGTGCTCCTCCTGCTGTCTACATCTCCAGCCATGTCTGAATCTACATAACCACGTAAAGTGGTGTCTGATCCATTATAGCACAAAATTGTCCCCATGGTCCCTCTCAAATACCGAAGGATCCACTTTATTGCTTGCCAATGCTCTTTACTGGATCACTCATAAATCTACTCACACGGCTCCCCTTTGCATGGGCAATATCGAGACCTAGTGCACACCATAGCATACATCAAGCGCCAACTTGCTTGATGAGTAAGGTACCTTGGACATCTAGTTTCTTTCTGCTCTGTCATGGGACACTTTGCTCCTTTGATAACTTGAAATGGCTGCAAAGGAGTCCCTAACCGGTTTAGCATCTGCATGTTAAACATGTCAATACCTTCTTAATGTACTCTTCACGAGATAAAGTCAACTTCCGTTCCTTCCTATCCGAGTTATCCTCATACCAAGGATTTGTCTGGCTGCCCCCAAATCCTTCATATCAAAGGATTCACTTAGCTATTTCTTGAGTACTTTTATTTCCTGCATGTTTTTACCTGCAACCAACATGTCATCAACATACAAACATAGGATAATATAACTTCCATCCTCAAATTTCTTTGTATACACGATGGTCAGAATGACATCTAATATAACCTTGCTCCATCATGAAGCTATCAAACTTCTTATACCATTGACGTGGAGCTTGTTTCAAGCCATACAAGCTCTTCTTCAGTTTACACACCATCTCCTCTTTACCTTTGACCTCATAGCCCTCTGGTTGCTGCATATATAGTTCCTCCTCCAAATCACCATGGAGAAATGCAGTCTTTACATCTAACTATTCTAAGTGCAAGTCTTCTGCTGCCACTATTCCAAGAACAATTCTAATAGAAGTCATTTTTACTACAGGAGAAAATATCTCATCAAAATCTATACCTTGTTTTTATGTGCAAACCCCTTGACCACCAACTGGGCCTTATATCTTTTCTTTCCTCCTTCGTCTTTAACTCTGTACACCCACTTGTTCTGCAATGCTCTTTTTCCTTCGGTAGCTTCACCAAATCCCAAGTTTGGTTCTCCATGAGAGACTTATGCTCCTCATCCATGGCTTGCTCCCACTTCTTCTTGGCATCTACCTGCATTGCTTCATCAAAGCTCTCTGGCTCTCCACTATCAGTGAGTAATAAATAATAAAGAGAAGGAGAAAAACGTTCAGGTTCTTTTCTTACCCTAAAAGACCTCCTCCTTTGTAGGAGTTTGGGGTTCTCTGTTGAGTAGGTTCTGGCTGATTCATGGGTCACTTTCCCATCCGGAAGATCCTCTACCACTGCATATTCTTTCTTGGATTCTTCCCTGTTTTCCTGCTAATTGTTGCTTATACATGACTTTCTCATTAAAGACCACATCCCTAGACCGAATGATTTTCTTGTCCTTAATACTCCAACATTTAAATCCAAAGTCATCACCGCCATAACCAATGAAAGTACATTTTTCTGATTTAGCCTCTAGCTTGGTCCTATCATCCTTGTCTATATGAACAAACACCTCACATCCAAAGACTCTAAGAAATGAATAATCAACTTTCTTACCATACCATGCCTCCTCGGGTATGCCTCCATCAAGGCACTTGAGGGTCCTCTGTTTATCAAGTACATAGTTGTGCTCACCATACAAAAAAAAGAAAGAGGCAGTCTGCATGTAATCTCATGCTCTAGCACGTTCCATTATTGTTCTATTCATCCTTTTTGATACCCCATTCTGCTTTGCGGAGTTCCTGGAACCATCTTTTGCCTGCGGATTCCATTCTTAGAACAGTAATCATTAAATTCATTGCTCTGATACTCCCCTCCATTATCGACTGAGACATTTTAGCTTAAGACTGTTTCATTCTCTACAAGGCTTTCCATTTAACAAAAGTGTCAAATACATCATATTTGTGTCTAATACAATAAACCCAAACTTTCCTTGTTGCATCATCAATAAAAGTAACATAATAACTTGAACCCCCAAGAGATGATACAGTATGCCCCACACATCAGAATGTACCAGCTCTAACTTACTCTCTTTCTTCGTAGGTCCAACCTTGAGAAACCTTACTCGCTTCTGTTTCCCATATATGCAGTTTTCACATAAATCCAAACCTATTTTTGTATATCCAGGCAAATTCTTCTTTATGATGTTCATGCCCTTATGGCTCATATGACCAGAGCATATAGTGCCATAATGTTGTATCTGCATCTGAAGCCACAAGATTACAATCATTAGTATTATCGGTGGTTAAATACAAGGTTCAACCTTCTTACCTCTTGCCACCACAAGAGCACCCTTGGTAACCTTCCGAGATTCTCTTGTAAATATCACAAGTCTGACCATCACTTCCCAACGATTGCCCTGTCGATATCAAATTTCTCCTTAATGTAGGCACATGTCGACATCCTTCAATAGCCATGTATTCCCATTACGCATCTTAACACAGAGCAGAACCTTTTCCAACTATCTTCTGAGGCTCATCATCACCAAGAAAAACATGCCCAAAATCTCCTTGAACATAATCAACAAAATAATGCCTATGTGGAGTAGCATGAAAAGAAGCCCCTGAATCTAAAACACAAGATTGGTAATATTATACAAAGAAAGAATCAAAGCATCCTGACATACATTACCCGATGCCACATTTACCTCCTTGTTTTCTTCATGTTGTTTCTTCTTATCTCGAAGCTCCCAACAGTCCTTCTTTGCATGCCCAGGCTTTCCACAATTCCAGCATACAATCTTTTTCTTGGATTTTGACCTTGCCCGATCTTTTGATTTTCCACGGTTTCCTCTATTCTTCTGTCTCCCTCTAGTTTCCACTGTCAAAGCATTCCCTGAAGTAGAAGGTTCTCCAGAGATTTTTCTTCACATTTCCTTACTTAGGATCACCCCTACAACATCCTCAAACTTCAACTTCGAGTTAGCTGGAACCGAGTTACTTACCACCATTACCAGGCTATTCCAACTCTCAGGTAAAGAGCACAAAATTAATAAAGCCCTAACTTCTTCATCAAATTCTATTGTAACCGAAGCTAGCATATTCACAACCGTATTGAAATCATTTAAATGATCTACTACTGAACTATTCTCAGACATCTTCATATTAAACAACTTTTTCATTAAAAATATCTTATTAGAGGCAGAGGGTTTTTCATACAACTTCCCTAATGCATCCATTAGATCTTTTGTAGTCTTTTCCTTTGAAACATTAAATAATACCAAAGATGCAAGACACAACCAAATCGTTCCAAGTGCCTTCGATCCAACAAATCCCATTCCGCATCTGTCATACTCGAGGGTTTGTTCACCTTCTCAGACAACGGAGTATAAAGATCCTTTTGATAAAGGTAATCTTCCATCTGCATCTTCCAAAGACTGAAATTCTACCCGTTGAATTTATCAACCCTAGATCTTCCTTCATCTGCCATAGCTCCCACTCAAGCTAAAAACTTTCCCTGCGATTCAACACTTCAGCAAACCAAACCAGGCTCTGATACCAATTGTTAGGAAATAAGGGATAAAATATGCGGAATAATCCCTCACAGAATCGCAACAGTAGAAACTAATATGCAGAAATTATTACAGATCTCAAATAAAATTGCAGAATAAAATAACACAACACAAAGAGACAGTATTTAATGTGGTTCACCCAATTTGGGCTACGTCCACCAAGAATCACTTGCTCAGATTTTATTACAAGCCACTGCTCTCTCAATACAATACCCAAATCCGTTTGGAGCTATGCTCAACAAACTCTACAGAATTCACACCGAATTCAAAACACATCTGCAATACATTTTCTTGTACATCTATCAAATGCATAAGACCATATAAATAGACAATTGCTTAAGCAGTTTGATAAAAACCCGTGGGTATCAAAACCAAGGGAAAAAACCGTGGGTATCAAAACAATGGGCAAAAGACCGAAAAACCATGGGCCCAAAAACAGCCCATAACGGTTAGCCATTACCCATGGGTTAATAAACCACCCATGAAAATTTGCTTTGGGGCTTCGCCCCGAACCCCCGACCCACTCGGCGGCGGCGGGACCGTCGTAAAAATACCCGAGTGTAACACATAGAAGGTGTACCACACTCTAACTGAAAATAGGCTCCACAAACATAACATCACTTGCTCGGATTTTATTACAAGCAATTGCTCTCTCAATACATTACCCAGATCTTTTTAGAGCTATGCTCAACAAACTCTACAGAATTCACACCCGAATTCAAAGCACATCTGCAATGTTTTTCATACTTCTATCATATGCATAAAACCATATAAATAGACAACTACTTAAGCAGTTTTACAAAACCGTGGGTATCAAAACCATGGGCAAAAACCGTCCCATAAACCTATGGGTCAAAATCCCACCCATATGAGAAAATCATGTTTCCCGATATATCGGGCACGTTTTAAGGCCCAAAAAAATTCTCGAGGGCTATGCCCCTGGCCCGGCCCCGAACCCCGGTGAGGATACATGAAAAGTGTAAAGTACTTTTAGCGTATAGTCTTCAACACTTTCACACATGAAAACAGGCTCCACAACCTAACATCCATTTATGGCCAACACTAGAAAGTGCGGAATCTCACCAATGAAGTCCATTCCCCATTGTTTGAAAGGAGCTTCAATTGATACATGCTACAAAGAAAGGGAGCTTGAGGCTTTCATTATTCTAGAAAATCTTGGCAACTTTCACATCTTATTACCAAAAGAGTTGTATCTTTGAAGAGAGTTGGCCACCAATAACTAGCCATTAAGATCTTGAGTATTGTAAGTCTTCCAAAGCAAAATGTCCCCATGCAAACTCCTCCATGGAGATTTGTAATTATCTTTGGGGCTTCATCTTCAGTTATGCATCTCAAGGGCATTCCCTCCAAGTTCTTCCAAGCTAACCCAAAATCGGTGATAACATATTTTTGAGAGGCTAACTTAAGAGCTCTTTTCTGATTTTTACTCAAATGATCGGGGCAGCATAGATGTATCGAGATAAAAGATCATATCCTTATAGCATTTAGAACTTACCAGACACTTTTCAAGCACATCCACCCTTTCTTCTTCTACTTCATTCACTTCAATGGTTTGCAAGTTACTCTCAGCCATAAGCTTAGCTAAGCCCAAACCTCTTACTAAATTTATGGTTTGGATATCCATGTCATACTCTTGCAACTTGTTCACCCATCTGCATCTCTTACTTGACACCTCCATCTCTGATAAAATATCTTTTACCATGGTGTGAGGAACATAAGAAACAATTTTAGAGCTCAAGATATAAGGTCTGAAAACCTTTGTTGCTTTTACCAAGGAAAATGCTTGCTTTTCCATGATGGTGTACTTCAACTCAGTTGCTTGTAATGCCTTACTAAAAAAGGCAATTGGTCTCTCATCCCCTTCATCATCCTTATGCAGCAAAACAGATGCAATGGTGTTTTTTGAAGCAAAGGAGAACATTTGAAAAGGCTTCTTATAATTTGGAGCTACTAAAACAGGTGCATGTTTTAATGCTTCCTTGATTCCCTCAAAATTCTAAATAACAACCTCTTCCCATTTGATAACTTGGTCCTTTTTTAGCATGCAAGTAATGGGGAGTGTCAACTCAAACAAAGTTAGACACAAACCTTCTAATGAAATTGATCTGCCCAAAGAAGGATTGGATGCCCTTATTTGTTCTTGGAATTGGAACCTTGTTGATTGCTTCTACCCTCCCAGGGTCAATCATGACACCATCCTTTGATACAATATGACCAAGCAATCTGGCCTTTTGTACTCCAAAATGACATTTCTTTGGAATCAAAGAGATACCAAATTCTCTGCATCTAATCAACATCTTTTCCAAGTGCTGCAAGTGATCACTTCTCTTCCTAGAAAACACAGTCACATCATCTTGGTAAACAATAATAAAATCATTAATGTAACCAGAAAAAGCCACATCCATTGCCCTTTGAAATGTTGCTCCAGCATTCATTAAACCAAAGGGCATTCTGACATAAACATATGTGCCCCAAGGGGTGGTAAAGGCAGTCTTTATTCTTTCCAATTCCTTTACAACAACCTGGTTATAGCCAGAGAATCCATCCAAGGTAGAAAGTAACTCAGATCCAGTCATTAACTGCAACATAGTTTACATGCTTGGAAAAGGATAATTATCTTTCATTGATGCTCTGTTCATATTTCTAAAATGTACACACACCTTGACATCACCATTCTTTTTCTAAGCGGCACTAGGTTGGCAACCCAAAAAGAATACCTCGTTTCTTTGAATGATCCCTCCATCTCTTAGCTTCTTCAATTCATATTACATCTTCATGGAGAGGAGTGTATTAATCAGCCTCTGCTTTTGTTTGAGTGGTTTGGCATTTGTCTCAAGAGGAATTTCATGATGAAACAAATCCTTTTTGTATGCTTTCAACTCGAGAATAAGGCCAAGCCAAAGCGGTCCTAATATTTCTTCAATAATTGAACGTACGATTGGTTTTCTTCCTTACTAAGATTTTTGCCCAACCAGATCTTCCTTGGTCTCTCCTTTGTGCTAGGGTCATGCTCCTCAACATCCCTTGAGGTTGTTATATGCCTATTAATAATGCAATCAACATTATCAAAGTTTGATTCAAGAGCAACCAACCCTCTAGGAATGGTATTAGTTTTCAGCTAGATGATGTCTTTGCCAAACAAAGTTTCTTTTCCTTCTGTTGCACACACCATTGGCTTCCAATCAATACTTTGATCAACAAAGTTTCATTTGTTCTACTGAAATCTTTTGACATGAGCATCATCATCAAACACTTGTCAATTTTTAACATTGTCAGGGACAGATGGCCTTGTTAGTACTTCAAAATTGTAATCACAATTGGGAGACACTTAACCAATCTCAAATTTAGATCCCAATCGCAAGCTGTCTGCTGACATCATTGAACTTCCTATCATGATGCACAATATTAAATGAGTCAAACATTTCAATCAAATCCCAAACTGCATGTTTGTATTGTTTCATTCTCTAATTTTTAGTAGCATACAATTTTCTGATTTGTTTGAAAATCAATTATGAATCTCCTTTGACAATGATATCCTTAATATAATACTTCCATGCAATTATCAAACATAACAACAATGCTTCATACTCAGCAACATTATTAGTACACTCAAAATTAAGTTTGAAAGAAAAAACAAACTCTTCTAAGCTTGGAGAAATCGAACTACATGTTATCCAAAATTCACCCCCCCAAGGGTAATTTTGATAACATGCATAAAATATTCAAGTCCCAGGAAAATAGATTGATTCAAGGCAAAAAATCATGTTCTGGGGGTCCCTCGGCTTTTTTCTAACTCTCCTGTCCAAGAAGAAAAGAGCAAGTTCTAAAAAAGGGTGAAAAATTTACAAAAAACAAGCTTGGGGCCAGAAAAAATCATGAAAATCGGCTAAGTCTGGTCGGGCGGTCCTTAGGGACGATTGGGACGTCGGACGCCACGGGGCACGAAAATCCGGATCGGCCGAAAGAGGGAAGAAAATTGCCTAAGTCTTGCTTGCAGTCCGGGACAGTTGGGGGAGTACGCGGAGGGCCTTGAACCGGCCAGTTCGGCCGAAACAGAGAACTTTCGTTTGGCACATCTGGGCCAAAAAAATGCGCGCGGGGCCTTGAGAGAGCCGAAAGAGCCGATAGTGAATGGAATGTGCCACGTGTCTTCGCCTCAAAGAGGGACAGGGAAGCCCGAATCGGGCGGATCGGAGAAATTTGTCCTAGGCAGTTTGGGACAGCCGGGCCAAAGGGATGTGAGAGACGCAAAGAACCGGGAGGCCCGCGGACGAATCAGAACATGACACGTGTCCTAAGGCGGGGGAGTACGGAGCTCAGGGAGGACTTAGAAAATTTGGAAAAGGTTTTGGCCAAAAAACTAAAAGGTAAAGGTTTTCCCCGCGCCCCTGTCGATGAACCAAATGATGCCACGTGTCCTAAGTGGCGGGGGCGCGGGGGGAAAATGAATTTTTTTCCAAAGTGTAAGAAAAGTCAAAATTTTCAAGGAAAACCCACGGAAAGTGAAGAAGAGAGAATTGTGTGGCCCAATCAGCGCTTGACATGTGTCATCCAGTGTGCAAAGCGCGAGAAAAATTCAAATTTTTGCCCGCCGATCCGTTTTTGGGCCGTTTTTGCCCTAAAACTTCAGACCCCCATATCTTTTGATCCAGAGCTCGGATTTGCACGTTCTTTATATCATTGGAAAGCTTATGAAATTCTCTATAGGATTCCATGGTCAATCTCTAATTTTGGTTCAGTTTGGAGAGAGAAAATTTAAAAAAATGTTTCTGGTACGTGTTCATGGCCAGAAGTGACATTTCAGCGACCAAATTTAATACAGAATGGGTCGCACTCTCCTCCCATTTGGTCAAAATGATAGGGTATGGGTTTGTAAGGTCCTCCATGCTGATTTAATGCATTTGTAGTCAATGAGGAATGGGCTCCCACGTTTTGTACGTTTTCTCTCTCATGGGCTCGACCCATGCAATGTAAAAGCCAGATTTGGCTCATTTTGGAAGGGGAATTACAAGTTGTTCATCTTTTCAGCTCTACCCTCCCTTCTTTTCTTCTCCAGGGTTGAAAATGGAGTTCGAACCTCCTCCCTTGCTCTGTAATGGCATTTTTTCCTTTTACTATTGAAATGATGTTCTGTGCAAACTTCTGGAGCAACAAAAAAAACGTGTTTTGTGATGCATTTGTCCATCCTTGCTCATTCCTTTTCTCTTCTTGCCTCTCTTCACATTGCAGGTATTTGTGCATGTTCTAATGTCCATTACAGGTGCAGGCGCTATGTTCATGGAGTTTTGGGACATTTTCTGTGTGAAATCTATCCTTGGGCCTGTGATGCATCTATCCATCCTTCCCATCGCTCACCTCTCTTTGTTCCATGGCAGTTTTGATAGATGTTCAACATTCTCCTTCTCTAGTGTATCACCGTTTTACTGTAGGCTTTTGTTGTTTTTCCCTTTCTCTCTCTCTCTCTCTGTCTCCTTGGCATGGTTAGATTAGGTTTAGATTAGCTTGCACTGCACTTTGGAATAGCTTGTGGCGGGTAGTTTAGGAGTAGGAACCAACCTTATCACGGAGATTCCTTTCTCATTTTTGCAAGTCCCACACTTGGAGAAAGGTTTCAATGTTGTGCAATCACTGCTTTGGATGCTAGAGTGATCAACCTAGAAATCGATCAAGCATCTAAGGGTCTTTGTGATTTTGCACTAACACTACACCAACACCATTTCCAAATTTGGAACAAGTCCCATCAAATAACAAGGTCCAAGGAGAACCAACTTGTTCAAGGCACTTACATTGATCCATTTTGTTCTCCTTACCATCAGCAAATCCAACAAAATTATCAGCATCAACAACAGTATACAACACTTCATAAGATGCATTGTTGGGATCTTCGATGAGGTGAAACATCTTCTTTTCTCCATACAACTTGACAAGGATGCCCTCAATTGGAATGGTGGCATAAGACATATCCATTTGAACACTTCCACCAACACTTGCAACCCACTTTCTAGATAACATCATACCCCATTTGACAGGGCAATCAACAACAACAACATCAAGTTTTAAGTTCTTACCGGGTATGCTGCAAGTTGTACCACCAATCCCTTAACACATCCCACAATTGGCACTTCTCTAGAGTCCATGGCTAGTACATCTTCCATATGTAGCTGTCACTTTGATATCTAACTCATTCATGACTTCAAGAGGCATGACATTGCATGATGCACCAAAATCAAACATACAATTGTGAAGTATTTTGTCCTTGATGATCAAAGTTGTAAAGAATGGATCAACATTTAATTGAGACTCAACTAAATATGTACCCAAATAAACCTCAGGTGCTTCTCCAAGATCTTCCAATGTTGGTGGTGTTTCAAGGTCGTAATGGTTGGAGGAGGAGTTTCTACAATGTTTACATTTCTTCCTAGGGTACTCTTCTCTTCTTTCAAACCTAGATACGCAAATGCTCTTTTCTTGTGCTCAGAATCCTAAGCAGCTCAACAATTGAGACACTAACCTTGATTTGACTCATAATTTGGGCAATATCATATGGAAAATACTTTGGCAAGGCAGTATTGGGATGAAGATTGACAAGCTCATCAGATGGGACTGGATTTTTGACAGTTTGGGCATGAGGAGATGTATGGTTTTTGTTTGGGACAGCAAGGCTTTTGGAAGATGTATCTCTCCTAGGAGATTCTTTAGGAATACTTGTAAGCAATGGAGTTTTAGGTTTGGCTTGAGGCCCTACTCCTTTAACAACTTTACTCTCAGTGTTATAATCCTTTTCTTGAGCAACAACAACGTTCATCAATAACTGCCTATCTTCCTCCAAAGGGATTCCTCCATCATACTTCTTTATCATTAAAGCTCTTAAGTATTCAAAGTCATTATTAGGTATTTCAAAAGTTTGTACAACATCTATTTCATAAGTATGAGGAGGGAGAAGTGGTACCCGGTGGATGCAATCCCAAAAACTTGCAGCAATTCTAGCACTTATCACTTCAGTTGAAGTTTCTCTTTGTTGTGAGCTTGTAGAGCAACCCATCATACAAACATCATCATCAGTACCATCATCATTATCAGCTTCATCAACTTGTTGATTTTCTTCACATGGAGGATGGGGAAGAAAACATCTATCACACCAATCGATCTCACTAGCCTCTTTAATAACAACAACCCCGACGGTCGAAGGGTCGGGCACCAATCTGTTTTCATGTGCTTGGGGTTGTCTTTTCCTCCTACCATAGGTCCTTTACCTTAGTCATCGACCTCCGATCACCCCTAGGATGATTGTAAAATATATCATGATTTTGTGCCTTTTTCTAACCTTGTGAACTCTACCCAATTCTTTTTTACTCGGACTAACTTGTAAGAGATCTCCTTGACAACCCCCGCCAAAGTCTTCACAACTTCCTCAAGATCCACGCTCTTACTTATTTGAGGTTTTTCACGGGTTAATCGCTTACACCCTCCCTCTTAGGAGGTTTGCACGATAGAAAATCAACACGTGACCTTCTTCGCACCCGACCTCCCGAGGTCATGCCGGGACAGCCGGTGTTGAATGGAAATAGAAGTGAAGTGATGGTGGAAATCAAGCTAATTGGGCAATCTAATGTCTTCTACACGCAATAAAGGAATCTGTGAATCTAAGGCAACGAATTCTCTCCTAACTTGAAGGGGTGTGATGGTTTGATCATATATGATAGCCACTCGGAGACTCCAATCAATATCTTGTTATGCAAGATTCTATCAATTGGTTGTGGGACACGCGGAAAGTAACCTGCAGGTGCCTCGTATGGGTTTCCAGAAAAGGTCATGGAAGTGAGATAACGAGAGGCACTATGGAACTGCAAGAACTATGGTCGATTCTATGGTCTTGTCCAAAAGTCTTAGCCCGATTGGCGATATGTCCAATAATGAAAGTTAGGTAATAATGTCTGGTGGAAGTGGTGAAGATATGAATACCACTGTGCGTAAGCTAGTATCAATGTCTAACTAGTTAGCAGGCCCATTGGGTTGCGGGACATGTGGATCATGCTAAAGATTCTTTGAGGTTGAGGCCCTCATATGGTCATGCATGCAATCAAATCCTATTTTCTGGAGCAGTCCAAAAGTCATAGGCTAAGTTTGTAGCTATGTTTAGTGTTTCTAATTGATCTATCTTTTCAATGAATGTTGTGGGTGTTCGTAAGACTGTTAAGTGTAAGCTTGTATCAATGTCAGTTATTAACTCTAGTCCATTAGGTTGTGGGACCAGAGGATCACAACTATATGTCTTTTCTTGCTAAGGACCATTGATGGTCATGCAAAAGGAAATCAATTTGCTTCTAATACATAAAGTTAACAAGGGAAATCTAACCTATGTTTTTGTGATTTTCTCAATATATCAGGTTAAAGAAATAAACAAGCTAATCTATGGAAATAAATGTTTTTGTGCTTTTATAACTTTTCAGACAATGCATGTAATCTAATAAACAATTTAAAACCAAACAATTAGCTGGATGTAGCTAATTGTTTGTGCAGATGTATGATCTAAACCTAAAATCTACTCTAATTCAATCAAACTCTTTCCAATCCTACCTCAGAAGTGAGAAACAAATCATAACCCTAACAGAGCTATTGTTTCCCACAGCTTCCCCGGTAATGTTGAAGAGAAAACTTTCTATTGTCTGATCTACTTGTAATTGAATAACTAATTGAAATGAATGAATTATCTACTCTATTTGATATGTATCTAACAATTTGATAAAGACTAAGCAAACAAATACACAAATCCAACCTAGAAGAGCAAGAGCTTTGGCAATTCCAGTAGTATCGATATCTGTCCCCTCAGTTCTTTCCTTTCTCTGAGTGTTCGTGTGAGTCCAAGGTATTGGGAATGCAAAGAACAACAACAAGAGGATGGCGCTTGAGCGATGGCACTTGGAAGCAATCTGGATGCAATGCAAGTAGAAGAGAGATAGCACAAGAGATTTGAGCTTGGCTATGCAATTTCTAGCAATACTATGGCAGCAAAACAAGAACAAGATACACCAAATTCTCTCACAGGCCTTTTGCTTGAATACAAACATGGAATATATAGGAATGGAAGATAGAAGATTACTTCATGCACAAGGCAATGAAGAGGGAGTTCCACTTATTAAATCTATTTAAAAATAGAAGAAGCAAGGAGAACCAAGCAAACACATCTATTTTTAGCAAATTCGGCTCACGAGATGTGTTCTAAAATCAAACTTAAGTGAATCGTCGCATGCAAATTCACGCATGAAGATTCTGGAAAAAGCGGTCAGGACCACCACCTTGCCCAGGTGGCGGTTTTGACACTTAAGGCCAAAGCAAGCATAGAATGAAGGGGAAAACTAGAAAAATGCAAGGAGAAGCTATGTAAGGCTATCTAGGCTACAAATATATACTGCAAGTGGGCTTTGGAGCTCGAACACCTTCTCGAAAAGAATTTTAAATCATCATTGGGGGTTCTTGTAACCATTTTCCCAATAGTACAACACATGCAATTTTGGGTGCGTATAGTTTCCCAATGCCCTTAATGTTGTTCTCAATTTAGTGCCATGGTAAAGGCCTACCTTAAATTACCATGGTTCTTATCCCTCAAATAATATGCACTCTTCTTATCAAATGCATCTGAATACTTGATTAAACAAGATTCGTCAATTGGCCTCAAATTCACAGGCAATCTTCTCAATGTCTTATTAAATCTTGTGTTGAAATCATGCACTGATTCATTGGGGTTCTTCTTAATATTCTCAAATTCGACAAAAGAAACCTAGGGTCTGTTTTGTCACCATACTGTAATCTAAATGCATTCTTCATTTCTGTCCAAGAATCAATAGAATTATCAGGCAAAGACTTATACCAATCCCTTGCATCCTCCTCTAATGTATGAATAAACAGTTTGATATACACATCTTCATACTCAATCTCAAAGTCCTCCATCATGTTAACAAAAAGTTGAGGTGCTGATCACCAGTTATAGCATTGTTACCTTGAAACTTAGGTAATCTATTCCTTACATCTTGTGGAACAACATTTGGATAACCATCCATTCCTCCAAAGTTTATAGGACCAAAGGTGTTAACAACAAATGGAGGTTTGGGTGGAGGCTGAGCCATATTGTTTTGTGGAGGTGTGTTTTTAGGAGATACAAGGTGATGAGGACTAAGGGTCTGATAGGAATAGGTATATGATTCTCAAAATGAATATCCCCTAAAGGCTCTCCTTCTTGATAAACTCTAGCAGATTTGGAAAATATAGGGGCAGATTTAGGAGCAAGCCTTTCAAATACAAATGAAGGTCCCTCTCCAAATGGAGAATGCAAATCTACAAGAGGACTCATATTTACTTGAGGAGGAACTGCAGTCCTCAATGACAGGCTGATCAATTTCAAGTTCAACAATGGGGACCTCTTTCCTTGAGCTCTGATCTCCAACAACTTTCCAAACTCTTCTTCCTTCTAACTCTAAGTTCCTTAAATCTGAAAACAACTTCCTAGCAGAGTCTTTAATGAAGAGAGATCTTCTTCCTTCCAGTTTTGCAGAGATTAGCAACAAATTTCAAATGATAGAAAGCTAAGACACTGGTATTTATCAAAATCAAATCAGCATGGAGTTGCCACTAAGGACTTTCACCCTAGTTGTGCAAATGCACTAAAATAATCTATCAAATGTCTGTCAGCACTGAAATCTTGCAAAACTTTATAAATCAGACCTTCCTTTTCTTGAATCTATCAATCACAATGCAAACAAAGTGCAACAACGGGGTCTTACTCGTATCCAAATATCTCAAATATTTTCAACAAATCCACAGCAAGCGGCGCCGGAAAAATGTTGGTACCCAGATTTAATCTCCTTCAAAGGCCAAGCGGCATCAAGAAAAAGAAACAAGACACTCGAGAGCGGATAAACAATTGTGTGTCGTTTTGTAGCCAGGGGAAGCAGTTTATCTAACCTTTCTAGCACTTAGGCATTGGGGGAGTGGGTAGCACCTTGAAAAGGATTTGATCTTATCCTAACTATTTTAGGTTGTGCCTTTCAACCAAGGTAAGAGAACCTATTCTGTAACCTCTATTTTTGAAGAATGCTGGTAGATCCTTCTTTTGCACAAATTGTATAAAGAAAACCTTGGAGAAAATATGATCAACACACCAAATCTGACTCTCACAAGTTGTCACTTCCAAATTACGGAGATATTTTCAAAACAAAACAAAGGTTACTACAAGACATTTGAAATCCGGATTGCTTCTACATATTTTTTGACAGTGGTGTTTTGCATTTGTTCATATACAGGACAAAATAGGGGTAGTGTGGGTAGGACTCAATGTTTTTTTTTAATGATTTTTGGTGGGAAGTTAACAAGACAAATTGGATTCTGCCATATCTTTGAGAAACTTTCACAATAATGGAGATATCAGCAACAAAAAACTTCAAAATAGTTTAAAACATTCTTTCAACGAGAAGGTGTGCATCAATGGAGGCCCAAATTTACACGTTTTCACACAATCTTTGAGAATATAGCATGAAGGCTCAAGCTAAAAGACCCAATAAAACATCAAAATCTAAGATCAATCACGCCGAAGGTACACCCAGAGGCTTACAAACAATCTATGTCTTACAAATGAAAGACAAGTGATTTTAAATCGTTTATTTCATTCCCAAATAAAAGCTCTTCTCGAAAATGAAATTGCATATCTTCTGCTAAACTATCACAAGGATGAAGATTTGTATGATTCGAGAGAGATTTTGATACAAGATTGCAATAGGAACGAGGAAAACTACTTTGCGAGACATTCTAAAATGAAATAAGCACAAAATTCCGAGAGATTTGACACAAGTTAATTCAAAATTCATGATTCATGTGCAAGGAGAGTTATTTTAAACAATCTCGAGCTTGTTGATGGCTATACACTTGTAAGCAACTCAACATGAATGAAAATCTGACACATAAAAAGATAACCAGGGTTCTCAGAAGATGAGTTTTTCTCAAAATTTTCTCGTGAAAATGAACTCCTGACCATTTGCATTTCTAAAACATGCATTATATATCCTTTGTTTACATCTAAACCTTCTCTCCCAAGTAAAGAATATGTCAAGCATCAAGTTTGTTACAAAATTCCATCATGATTCACAGAAAGGGACGTTTAATGATTTGCAACCAAAATTGCCAGGTGTTTCAAAAAGCCGAATCATTGCAAATATTTGGATCATTATTCTATGTGGAGGCACGTTTTTCATCCTCAAGGCATGCAGACCCCCTTCCCTTCATCATTTCACCTTTTCCCTTTCCAAATTCACCTCTGCAACTTTTGGATCTGATATTTCACGTTTTCACGAGCCCGAGCAAAAATCCTCTTCAAATATACCTCAGATTTACAAATTGAACCATGAAAACGATTCCATTGATCTCTACAGGCCAAAATGACACGAAATCCATCAAAATTCGATGAAAATTGATGCAAAAATCACATCTCCAAGCATCCTGGGGCTCCAATTGCAACAAAATCAAACGTGATGTACGGCGACCGTTGATTTGCCTTCAACTTTTGTCCCAGAGCCCTCCACGTGGAACAAATTGACTTAAAACAAGCTTGGGGCCATTTTTCTTAATTTTTAAATAAAGCCTGACCACATGACGAAATTTGATTGGAAAGCAGGCCCAAGAGCAAATTTTAACAATTTATATCCTTTGAGAAAAAACGGAAAATTTTGATATTTTTCCCTGCCCCTCCATTACGACATGTGTCCCAATGTGGGTCCTAGCGGACCCACGCTTCATTCCTTTACTTTATACCTATTTTCCCAAAAAGGAAAAATTTCAACAATTTCTTTGTGGCCCTACACTTCCGCCATTGACTTTTCAAACCCGCCACGTGTCTTCCTCCGATTAGTCTGCGGGCCTTGGGCATTTTTTTCAACATTTTATCTTTTTCACCATAATGCCTTAGAAAACAAAAAGGGTTTGTTGTGCCGCAACCAATAACAAATGGACACGTATCGCCGAATGCTTGAGGAATAATATGACGGGTAAAAGACGCGTCCATCAAACCGTCAAAAAACACATAAATCGTCAATGATGCCCTAAATCCAATTTTGTCGCTAAGGATGGAAAATCTTTGAAATAGAACCAAGTGAAACATGTTTCCAAGGATTTTTGACCGTGGGGATGGATTTTCAAAGGCATACAAGTATAAATCGATCATTTTTGAATTTCCACGATCGGGCAAAATGGAAAAAATGACAGAACCCACGGATTTGAAAAAATTAGGGCAAAGAACAAGGCACACTTGGAGACTTCTTTAAAATAGGGCACAACAAATAGTTTGCAAACAAATCAAGGCATTTCAAATGGTGGTAAAACTTTCAGATCATCCATTCAAGCTATAGAAAAGCGTTTCAGAAAACTTATAGTGAAGGAAAATTAGGGCAAAAAGGTGTAAGATTAAAATGGACACCAACATTATCTATGGGCACAAATTTTCATTTGTCAAATCCTCATGAAAAACACCAGAACTTAGGATATAAAAATACACCTCTGAACTTTGCACATCATTTTTTCCTCTGATTTTGGAATAAATTAATAGGCTATATTTCTGTATTGCACGTGTTTATTTAGGCTAGTTAAATGTAACAGGTATTTGTGTCACATTTTAAATGTAATCCTTTATCCATAAAAGATGAACCTACAATTTGTACCATTATCATGTATCATGTATCTTCACAGATGAGAGACGTGTTCCCAGAAATTTTGTTCCTCTTTTACTTAAAAATTTTCACTTCCTAATTCCGTATTCAGCAATAAATTTCATATGTTGATATTCACATGACAGTAATCACATTTGGATTGAACCCAGCAACTTGTTTTTCTTTTAACCAATCAATACAGTCAGAAGCTTCAAAAAGAAAATTCCATGGTAGATTTTACATTTATTATGTAAATACTATAATTGAGTTCAGAATCCACTCAAATACACAGAAAATAAAATTTGGGGATAGACTTTACAACTAAACATATCATGCTCCCCAGGCATAATCAGTGTATATAATTCAAACTAGAGCAACTTGATGAGAGCATCAATTGTTTGAAAATCCTCCTTGTATGCCATGTCAAAATGACTTCTTATCTATGAAACAGCAGTCTACAACCACGCCGCATTATATAAAGGAGTTACAACAGCTTTGACCTGCAAGTAATTTTGGAGACTATAGATACCCTTTTCTCTTCCTTGGCCACTCATTTTATACCCACCAAAAGGTATGGCAGCATCAAAAGTATCGAAGCAATTGATCCAAACAGTCCCTACGCGCAAAGCACGAGTGAGAGTGTTGGCAGTATCTAAATTCTTAGTGAACACTCCTGCTGCCAAGCCATATTGAGATGCATTCGCACGCTTTATTACTTCATCTAAGCTTCTGCATAAGACCAGCACAAAATACTGAGCCACTAATAATTGAATTGGAAGAAACTGACTCATGATCATCAATAATTACAAGCTAAGAAACAAAGAATATGGGAATGACATAACCTCCAATTAGCTCTCTTGAGATCTCTGTCTATCAAGTATGGTGATCATGACTATATAGTTCCATATTTGCAATTATGTAAAGTTGTAAACAATATCCAATATATCCCTATCCCAATTTCTCATTGGATTGAGAATATTACCATATATGCCAAAAACAAGGAATTAAGGAAACAAAGTGGACTAGGTTACAAATAGGTTTGCATTTAAACAATGATCATGAATCTATTAACATAGATATTCTTTAGCGATTTCATTCAAAAATAATTTAGTCATTGTTTTAACTTACTTGAATTTAATGATAGATTGCACTGGGCCAAAAATTTCATCAGTGGCTATAGGCATGCCATCCTGTTTTTTTCAGAAAAAGAGCCAACATAAGCACTGCAACCCTATTCATGTTGAACTGTGAAGGATAAGTTTTTCTAATAGACGTCCCTATTTACAACACCCGCACCCTTAAAACTCTAATTGGTGTGGTCCAAGAAACTAGCATACACCATAGTAAAAACTAATCATAGACACCTGCTATTGAGGAAGTATAGTAGCAATAACAAGTTATGATTTTCCATACCTGAACATCTGAGAAAATTGTAGGCATAATATAGAAGCCCTTGGTCCCAATTCGTTCCCCACCTGTTACAAGAGTTGCACCACTCTCTTTCCCAGACTTGATGTACCCCATAATTTTGTTAAATTGTTCCTGGTCAATCTGCGGCCATTAAAAAGAAAAATTTCAAACAATTCCAGAAGGACGCCTAACATACTGGAGTATGAAAAGATATTGATGGAACTCAAGAATATACAAACAAGAACCATCTATAAAAGCTAACACCCTTTAAATATTCATGTCAAGGCTTGCCAACCAAACTAAAATCACAAGCACATACTTTATAACCATTTCCAGAATCAGAAAAAAGTCCATGAAGTAATTTTAAGGAAAAAACATCGAGTAATTTTACTTCATAAAAAAATCAATAAAGAAGGTAGCTAAGGATCAAAGGATGTGATGGACATCTGTATGATACAAATGGAATCAAGGACTGTGGACCAATCCAGGTCCCAACTGAAAATGCAAGGAGCTCATACATCTAAAGCAGTAAATCGGTAGAAATAACCGAGGACTTTTGCAGTAGTATATTGTACAAAATAAACATCAAGATGTTCAAGATCCTTGTCAGAAGGTGGTACCCCCATGAACATTTCCCTATTAATAATCTTCCTACTTGAGCAGGGTGCTTTCGTTCCCAATTTTTGAGGAAATCCTAGGTGTTAGTGGGAGTGCAACTACCTATGTAATACAGAATGTCCAATTATATGCACTAGGTGTAAGGGGATTTAATCATCGCAAGACTTTATTTCATGTCCATATAATTGCGGGACCTTGAGGACTATGATGCCTTAACATAAAATAAGACTGAAAGTGCAGAATCAAGTCACATTCAGAATGTAATGAATCTTGAGTCGAAGAGAAACCATGAAAAATATGACAGATGGCAAGAAATACACTGATAAAAATAAGCTGGAAAAAATCAAAGAGCGATCAACGACAGCTTTTGAGATTAGATGTAAATAAAGTAACATCATGGTAAATGGTAGTATTATGAAAAGCTTGAAAACTAATTCTTTTTATGTCAAAATTCAAATATCAGATAACTCCCATTATAATCAAAGCAGTACAAAATGAAAAAGAAATCGTACAAATGTCTATTCATGTAGGAATGAAAGAATCTGTGCATCAAAATATACGCCAATGGTATGAGACATCTAAAATCTAAGTTCTCAAAATAATATGGAAAATTGTGACAAAAGACGCAACACACTTCTCCCAATACTTTCGCTGATTCTAATCAATTCTTACAATACAAAAGCAATTTCCATGTTAAAGCAAGAGGGCACCATATTTGTAAGTATGCAAGGAATTAACCATCTGCATTAAGTAGTAGAATTCTAAAAGTGAAATAGAACTGAGTTCTCTCATAGATGCACTGATGCAACAGACTAGTTTACTTGATTAAGATGACACTAATAACACCCTGCAACACTATCCTGGTGTGAGGTCCAGTGAAACCTTTCAATAAAACAAGACTAGGGTGTCTCTCCTGTCATAAGAAGACATACTCAACCAGCTAATTGCTGGTAATGAGGCCTAGGTAGACATGTTTACTTGATTAAGATCGACACTAATAACAACCTGCAACACTATCCTGGTTTGTGGTCCAGTGAAGCCTTTCAATAAAACAAGACTAGGGTCTCTTGTGTCATAAGAAGACATGCTCAACCAACTAAATTGCCGGTAATGAGGCTTACGTCAAGTCCTTCAATTCTTTGTGTTGTCTCATAATACTCGATGCTCAATTGGACCTACCACCTAGTAATCCTGATCATTGGCAGCCATAAAACACTATGTACCCTCACAAGGACATATAAACCTGGGTATAATATTTTTCACTCGTAAACTGATGGTAAGGGATTTTGTGTGGCTCTTTCCAACCCTTGGCTTGGACATTTTATCGGAAAATTGCTACTTTGCAACATTTTATCTTTGATGCTAATAAACAAATATTCCTACGATCTGATCATTGTGTACAGGCATGAGCCAGGATTAAAAAGACAGACAGGTCAGGGTGGATCCTAATGGAAAAACAATAATGACATCCAATTCATGACAATACAATGTATAGAACATTACAACAAATGGGGTTGGGCTAGATCGTGAATGAGAAATGGGGTTTTTTGGTATATAAAATTCTTTTAGGAAATCATCAGAATTCAGTGATATACATAGTTCAAACATTGAAATTTGGTCAACAAACTAAACATAGATAGTTTGTATTAAGGCAAAAATAAATGCACGCCATTTTTTTGTATCATTACTTATGATCTAATAATTAATTTTAAAAGCATTTAAAATAATTAAATGTACAATATATATCTAAGCTAAAATCAAATATCATCAAAATAGCCTAATTGTACCTCCATAATCCCTACAATGCTTGAAGCTTAATGAGTAATAGTGCTTCCACTACATCCAACTGAGAATGGAGCCTATATATCGTCCTCTAACATGCTTCGATTGAAAACTTAGATTTTTTATGTTTGTATTCACTTTATGTTTTAATTTTAACTTTTTAAAGTTTCAACAAAATTATCAATTTTTTTGTATTTCTATTTTTTATTTAATTTAACTTTTATATTTATATGTTTTTTCATTTCTAATATTTAGATTTCATACTTTTCTAGGTAGTTGGGATGTACCCTGCAGGGTATGGGTATGGGTATGGGTATAGGTACGTACCGTACTCGGTGTGCAATTCCCCGGGGGGTATGGCCAGGGTAATAGATGCACTGATTTTGTATGGTACACAATGAAATAGGAGGCAAGTATTTTGTGGTTTTTTAAAAAAATTAGTTTGTATTTACTATTTTGTAATTTTATTTTTATTTTTGTTATTGTAATATTGTTTTAAGCTTTATTTTTCAACTTTTGATTTTAAACATTCTCTCAACACTTAATTGTTTTCAAAAAAACTTAGTTAAAATAGTTGCAAGTTCTAGTTTTGTGGGTCAAGGTATTAAAGGTCTCCCCTACAAATTCGATCCATACTTCCCCCTCTGGAGGCATATCATACGATAGAACTACCAAGTGGAGGGGGTGTTATTTGGATTTGCTCACAATGTAATATGCAATTTAAGAGCTCCTACAGTCGGGTGAAAGCCCATTTGTGTGGGGCTATTGGCCATGGAATCAAAACATGTGGAGAGTTGGATGGAAAGGAGTTGCTATTTGTAAAGACCCTTGCACACATCAAAGAGCAAGAAGAAGCGAATGTAGCAACTACCCTAAAATCCAAGCATCGTATGGCAAAAAAAGGAAGTCAAATAGCAACCCACCTATTTCTCCCACTGTTGATGTTGTGGCACTAGATCACCAGTTTTTGTCTACACCTGTGCAGACGGAGGGGAAGATGATTCGCCTCTTTCTCACAAAAGAACAAAAGATACAAGCCCATTAGAAAGGGCGTTTCAGAATGAAAGCAAGGGCATAGCCAACCAAGGTATTAGGCGCTTTATTGATGCATGTGGTGTCCCTTTTAATGTTTGCTAGATCACTATCTTGGCAAGATATGGTGAGGTGTATTAATGAAGCCTCCTGAAGGGTACACTACCCTAGGGTATGAAAAAGTGTGTACCATCTTATTGTCAAATAAAAGAAAAAGAGTTGAAGAGGCATTGTTGCCTATCAAGAATCAATGGCTCAAAACAGGAGTGTCCATCGTTTTTGACAAATGGAAAGATACAAAAAATAGATCGCTGATCAATGTTGTTGTAGTGTGCCCTAAAGGGGCAATGTTTCTAAGGGCTATTGATTGTGAGGGGCAGATGAAGGATGCCCAATTCATTGTCAACATCATCATCGAGTCTATTGAGGTGAAGGAGCCTCAAAAAGTTGTCCAAGTTGTAACGGACAATGCAAAAAATTGTAGAGCTGCAGAGTTGTTGGTTGAGGCAAGGTACGAGCACATATTATGGACATCTTGCATTGTTCATTCCCTTAATGTTACAAAAATTGCTTGGATCAAACAAGTCTATGAGGAGGTAAGTGAGATTCAGATGTTCACAACAACCACCACATGTCCCAAGCCATCTTCCGGAGATTCTCGACATTACAGCTATTAAAGGTAACATTCTTTTTTTTTAATAATTATTAATTTTTAAATTTTATTTTAATAAATTCATTAAATTAATTTTATAAGTTTGTAATTTGTAGAATTTTGATTTTTGAATGTTTTAAATTTACTTGTCTTAATTTTATTTGTTTTAATTTCTTATTAGGTTGTTGAGACTCAATTTGCCTCGCACACACATCTTGAGACAACTTGTGAAGGTGCGAGCGGCATTGAGTGGCATGGTTATCAACGACCTTTGGAGCATATAGAGGCAAGCACGTAATGAGAGGACCAAAATGGGAAATTGTTGATCCTTGATGACACATGAGGGGATCGTGTGGAGTGCTTGCTCGGTTTATAGGGCCCATCATGAGTATGTTGAGATTTGTTGATATGGATCATCCATGTATGGGTGAGATTTATAATGGAATCGACTCAATGATTGAGTCAATTTAGACCATCATAAATGTCAAAGAGGAAGATCCTACAAAGATTTTCTTCAAGGAAGTGCAGTCACATCTCATTGATAGGTGGAACGAAATGACCACTCCATTGCATCTTCTCGTTTTAGCTTGGCTCCAAAATACTAAAGCACGGAGATCTTTTCTTTTCCCAGTAGGGTCCCACCATATAAGGATGTTGAAGTTAGTGACAAGTATAAGGCGGCATTGACTAGACTCTTCTCATATCCAAAAGTAGAAGGCATGGTTAGAGCAAGAGTTTGTGAATTTCATATCCTCCAAGGATCACTCCATTACTGCTCTTCGTGACAAATACAAGATGGATGCTTATTCGTGGTGGTACCTCCATGGACATACAGCATACACCTACCTCATGCCACTTGCAATAAAATATTTATCACAAGTAAGATTTTTTTAACTTCTTAGCTCTTTCTTTAAGATTTAAGTTTTTACTTTTGTAAATTTAAAATTGTTATTTTGCATTGACTTTGTGATTTGCCTCAATAGGTTGTGAGTTCTTCTTAGATGAGAAGAATTGGGGTACATACTCATTTATCCACTCAATTAACCACAACAAGTTGGGGGCGAAAAAGGCAAAGGATTTGGTCTTTGTGCATACTAACTTGTGTCTTCTATCACATAAGAGATGAGTACAAGCAAGGGCCAAAAAAGTGTTGGGATATAGACCCAGAGACTCCAAACTTGGATGCTTCCATTGCCCAACTTTCATTGCTAGACCCGGACCTAGAGAGTACTTTGCATGACCTGCATGGTGGAGCTAGCGGGAGCGGCATTGCTGATGGTTGTGGTTCTACTCCTGATGCTTGTGGTTCTAATGAACCACATGATGGTGATGATGCTCTCGTTGAAGACATTGGAGAAGAGGCAGAGCCATTTGATTATGATTATAATTAGACTATTAGAATGCTAATGCATGTTCATTTTTGTGTATACATTCTAACATTTGAAAAGCGAGTAATATTGCTTGTAAGTTCGAACAATGAATATCATGACAAAATGCATTGAATTATCAATACGTTTTGTGGCTATTTCACTTATGTTTTGTGGATATTTCACTTATTTAATAATTTGTTTACTCTATGCATGTGTAAGGCTGGAATTTTGCTTATTTTTTTATTTTTTTAATATTTTTATTGTACGGCTGTACCCGGACCCCCAAAAACATTGCCATACCAGCATACCGGATCCCTGTGCCCATATCAGCTACTTAGATATTTTTTATATAAAAGTTTCCAAGTTTCTAATTTATTAATTGTTTTAAATGGTTTGGTGAACATTTGCAACTGCCGTCCATGACTATGTCCCCATTTTGTTGCTGTTTCTGTGCATCTTAATGCAAAACAGGAACAGTCGTTATGTTTCTTGCTACATTGGAAAGCTGTGACCTGACTAGTAAAGTTGTAACAAAGTTACCGTAGTTCACAACAGTATTGCATCTTCATGCTTCCGCATTCAACTTATAGTAATCTTTAGTCCTTCTATTGGACAATTATGTGTTCATTAAACTCTTTCAAAGGGTTAGACAAATCTCCTTATGGCAACATGGAGAATGTCATGGCTAGGAAATGCAAGGCTTCAATTGTATCTTCTGCTAATCATGAGTTTCTGATTGAAATGTTCAGATCCTAAAATGGAATCCAAAAATCAGTATTTAAACATTACTAAGATGTCCCACAGATCATGTCATATTAGAAGAAAACATCTAATTGATGATCCACCCATCATCCACTATAGGGAGATACTATAAGAGTATAGACAATTATTCCTGGTCCTAACATATATGCAAAACACCATCTATTCTTAGTGGAATACAGGATCTATTCTTAGTGGAATTCAAGATGGTTAAGTTTTTCCATCCTAGACACTGCATACTCCTATCAATGCCTTAACAAGCCATGAAGCAATTATTACAAAAATAGCACACAAGATTCTTACTTTTACAAGATAAATATCAACTTTCTGATATTTTAATAACTTTCCATTTTTGCCAATCTTCAGAAACTAATGATAGGCCATACCTAAGGATATAGCTTTCAGTGGTAGGCAACTACTGAGAGACTTAGTCTGAAGTTCTATTTTTTTATACTTAGGCTTCTACAGATTGCTTGGCCAGGGTGTAGCTAAATGAGTATCGCATATATGAGTAATGCAAGCTCGGTAAGCTCCATCTACAGTATTGCAAATATAAAAAGTAGGAAGTCTTAAAAGAACTAATTACTTTATCCACCTTATTCAGTTTGTACAAATGGAACTCAACAGATCAACCTAAAATTAAATTGAGGAAATCTTAGAAGGATCTAAGGATCCTTGGAAAAATGCATTAATGGCCTAGATTGCAGAGGTCTCTGGTAATTTTTCTAAAACATAAGCCATAAGTCATAACCAGCAATTGATTTGCTAACAAGTAGCTGTCACAATTGGTGGTTTCACAAAACACCTAGATTTGTAGGGGAGTCGACACAGCCTCTGCTGTGATAATTCAACAAATTTCTAAGCATTTAGTACATGCTTGCACATATGGAAAATTGAGCACCTCACTCAGTTGCTAAAGGGTAAAAGGTATGCTATGGAGGTTAGGGTGGGAATATGAAAGATGTTTCCTGAAAAACATAAGGGTGAGAGCACAGAGTTCGTCTAATTGAGCAGCTTCCAGTCAGTAGTTACTCCACCACTCTATGCAATGAAAGATATTTGAGCCAGAATAAATATCATTCTTGGATTAGAGAAAGATATTTCTTCAGAGCTTATTTCATTTGAAGTTTCATCTAGAAACTATTTTAGCATGCTATGTAATAGAAACCGACACTCTAGTCAAAGAGAACATAATGTAGAAGCATGGATCATAATATCAAGAATGTAGGTGTTTTACAAAGGTGAAATTGTAAAAATATGATGATGCAAAGCAAATATCTTTTGTGTTTTCTCATTGACAAGATCTCATCCTCTCAGCAAGTCCACTTATTAACATGTTTTTCATTAGTTGCGATACTAATCCCATACCGTGAAATTATCAATAAGGCAGCAATACACCAGACCACCAGGCATATTGTGACCAATTACGAGGAAGTTGGAAAATCAACCTATCATCCTAAATTATTGTCACATGCATCGTATACCCTATTTGGAGCTGCAAAGAAAAACGAGTCTCTTTTATTATCTTATAAATATATATCATTCGCAATCTACACATTCAAAAAGGCCTGAATGTGTTGGTTTGTGCCTCTTTTCTCCATATTTTCCATCAAAACTATCAATGTCCTTGCTAACACAGCCATTCAAAAGTTAAAACTAACCATAAAACTGCCTACCTGAGGGCCCTGTTCAACACCTTTCTTAAAGGGATCGCCAACAATACGACTTATACACCGAGCTTTTGCTTTTTCTACAAATTCATCATGGATGCTTTCATGTACAAATGTTCGCGACCCAGCGCAGCAGCATTGACCCTGTGGAAAAGAAAAAGTGACTTGATAAGCATTGCTCAAATAGTTGATATCATCCAGAAGATTAGATAAATATACAAAATATTCCTTGCCTGGTTAAAAAATAGAGCAAAGTGTGCAAGCTCTGCAGCCTGATCAACATCTGCATCTTCACATACAATAAAAGGAGACTTCCCTCCTAGTTCCAATGTCACCGTCTTAAGGTTGCTTTTTGCAGCTAGTTCCATTACTCTTTGACCAGTGGCAGTTGACCCTGTGAAAGCAAGCTGCCAAAAAATAAATGACGAGTCAATCAGTCTCAAATGTAACGAAGTGTTTTCAAACAAGCCTATCAAAACATACAAGATATCAGAAACAGATGCATAAAGATCTTGCATAACTAGGATGTAATCAATTTGATCACGCCTTTTAGATTGCTTCACAACAAAATTTCTAAGCGCGTGATGTTGCATACAGATATCATATATTAGTAATAATATCAGTAGTCAGGAAAGAGGCTTTTGTAATTTGACAAGAAATCTAAGACAATTAGCTTTCATAGAAATAAATCATCAAATTGTTGTCAATCAATCAATTGACAATTAGAGTAATATTTGTTATTCCAGTAAATACCATTATATATTCCTTGTCTAAAGACTTTCATCATAAAAAGAAGAATAAAAGAAGACATCCTTTCCTTCGTAGATGGAAAGCCACATCACTTCAAGTAAATTTTATTGACAGTGTCTTTGTTCAGCAATGCCTAGATAATTTGTAAATACTCGTATAAACTAAGACAAACTTCCCTTGTTCAAATGTAAAAAAAAACATTCTATTTCATTTACACTAGATCAGCAATGTCTAAACAGCAAAAAAACCAAAGGTCTTATGCCATTACTCCCCATTGGACATTAGCCAAAAACCTGAACTCTTATCTTCAATGGACAGCAGTTAAAACATTGTTCATCTTTCATGAGCAGCCCAATATGAACTGAAGATAACAATGGAGATGCATATTAGCATGCTTGTGTAGCATAGAGGTTTGCATCTTAGACACACATAAAGGCACAAGATAAACAGTAAATGCATTAATTAAACATACATATTAATATGGTCTTTTGAGAATAGCAAACATTCAGGATGCTTACACACCTTATCAATATCCATGTGCCCAGCAATGGCAGCTCCTGCAGTTGGGCCAAACCCTGAAACAATATTCAGGACTCCAGGAGGCAGTCCAGCCTGCACAAAGCCACAAGAAAAGGGCGAATTTTAGGATTTGTTTATGAATTATCTTGCTTATGCTTCAAAGTTCGATATATTTGTGCTCAAATATTAACAAATCATGAATAATTGTACAAAGCAATAATTTATTAAAATCTAAGTTGCCGATACATTTTGAATACGGGTACAGATACAAAGTATCCGATACACAGATATGGAAAAAACAAATTGGCCACAGATACGGCATTGGATACAACCATACATAATCTATATATAAATTTAAAATATATTACTTTCAGCCTAATAAATAGGAATTAACCACATATTATGCATATGAAAAACAAAACAAGCTAAATAACCACAACAAACTACTCATAATTTCATTGAACTTGGGCACAAGCATTATCCCTACCACATCTAGTCAAGGTGGTTATTACATTTATCTCATACATGCTATTTTTGTCCATGTTTTTGATGGCTTGTATTTGGTACCTTCCATAGAATAATGCTGCTGCAAAAACTGTAATTTCTGCTGTAATGATATATTTGAATTTAAGGTATCAAAAGAACTTTTAAAAAATCTGTTTTAGGCCGGAAATGCCATGGAAACGGCCAGGGTACAGCTGGGCAGGTCCAGGTACATCTGCAGATGTACCCGGCCATACTTGGACCTGCCCACCCATACCCTCATTGATTCCAGGCCATACCTGTACCTCGTGCCCTAGGGATGGCATTTCGATAACTTAGGTTAAAATTAATCAAATTTGTAATTAAGTAATGCCCTTTCCTGTTGCCATTTTGTTAAAAGTTGCAACAAATCACATGTCCTTTCATAGTTATATCAACCGTTACTCCACAATCATAGGCAATTGTGGGGAGAGAAAAGTGGAGTCAACAAAGAAAAAGGCCAACTAAATATCTTTCAGCTATGCTTGGATTAAATTATCCCAAATTAAAATGAGAATTAGCACTTACGGCATGATTAAGTGGCTTACCATCATGGGGAGAACTGCAAGCCATTCAAACTCTATTTTCCTACTTAAGTCTTATAAAGTGCAGGCTTCAATAAGAAAGGATTTTATTCAGAGTTGAAAATATATATTACAAAAAATCAATTATCTCTCCATTTTACTCATTGTAACTATGTGTTTGGAACTGCTTTTGCTTCCACAAAAATTGCTTAAAAACAGGTTTGCAAAGGGTCCCAGAATAACACCTGCCTAAAGCTAGATATTTGAATATTCGTTCTAAAGGTAAATTCTTATATGTGTTTCATGGTTGCGAAAATATTGAAAATATACTTGAAATGGATCCTTGTCATGGCCAAGAACTACAAAAAAGTAAAGTGTCCATATACTTCATCCAAAACACCAAGGTACCAAACACAAAAGCACAGTGTACATGGAATGTAACTAAAATAGTATAATAAGGAAGCGTCAGTTTTAATTTTTCCTGGTTCTTGGTTTTAACTCTTTTGGAGCAGCAAGCAATGTACTTAACTTTCAAATAAAATTATTTGTACCCCAATCCCCACAAAGGACCTGATTAATCCAAAAGTATGAGTATGGTCCAATGAATGGATTTCTGTTTGTTCATAACCTATTGCAGGTTGCAACATGGCAACCAATATATGGCATTGTTTATAGAAACCAAAAAAGCTTTCAGTGAGGCCATATGTCACAATCTTACTGTTTCAGCCATAGCAATATATCATTCAAATTCTACAAAGAGCAACCATTAAATCCTTAGGTGTTCCTTTTCTTTGAAAGAAAGAAATTATATTAATGTCCATTGATAACCAAAAATAGGTTAACGGGGCACGATGATACAACTGTTAACAATAGAAAGATCTAGGAAGAGAGAATCCTAGAAGCAAAATAACAAAAAGTACATAAGCGAAATAAAGCAGCGCACCACCAACAGAGGTGGTAATGAAATCAATATAAATGGTAATGAAAGGCAAACAGTAGCCCCTAAGGCATGTGCCAATGAAGACTGGAAGGAAATCTCATCGACTATCTCTATCTTTACATGAAGTGGAGGAGGCAACTGGGCTATCATCAACTGCTATGGAAGATCTAACAATGTTGCTCGGGGGGTATTCATGGTCGGAGGGGCCAGGCTGAGAGATACTAGGAGGAAGCAAAGCACTTCCTCTAGAATCTCTCCTAGCATCCAAGGCCAAAGTAGCTCCTATAGTAGAAAAGAAGCTCGTAATATGAGTCTATCCCTGTTAATTGGGGGTGGATGGAAAAGGTATGGTATGTATGAGTGAAAGATTACTTATGAATTCAAAGGAAATCAAATAAACAAAAAGGCAAACAAATACAAGGTTACCCCACATATTTCATTTAAAATCCAGCCATGTGCTGCATATAAAGAAAACCTTGAGAAGCTAATGTTAATCCCAAAAACATCTCTATAGGTTCTACAATGTTAACATGGGTTGATAAGATCATATTTAACATTCAAAAAACTGAAGTGGGAGCAATCAGATAAGGATAGAGAGTGAGAGGAGGTGCTGAATACAGCCATGGATGCTGCTGAACACAGCAGTGGCTGTTGCTGAATGCATCAGCCCCTCTCCTCTACCATTTTTAGATGGCTTACGGAAGTGTTCCAGTTTCACGGCAGGAACAATGAGTATTGATGTTAGTGTCAGTGGAGAAAGACTAAGGAAGAGACGGTAGAATAGGAATGCAGCTATGGTGATGATGCACGGCAGCAGTCTGTAATGAACTGAACACCATAATAAACAGTGATGGCATGCAAATCTTTGCACGATGACCTTGCTTAACCCTTTGATCAAATTTCCGTGCAGGTGGCTTGTTGTTAAAAGTGGTAGTTTCTTTGGTAGAGCTTCTACAGGTAGGTGGAGCTCCTAGAGTGGCTGAGTTTGCATGACAATGCCTGATGCAGTTGCAGTCGTGGATCAGAGGGTTTGGTCTGACGGCTTGGATGTAGGCTTCTTTGAGCTTTTGTCTGTCTTTTGTATATGGCTGTTTTATAGTTGAAAGGATTTATATTTTGTGTCAGGGCTTGAAGATTTATATCAAAAGGTGGTTATAGCAGGCCCCTGTTCTTGCACTGCTGATTCTCTTATGCCTCTACAGAATGCTACAGGTCTCTTATGTGGTTGGTTAAGGGTTTTCTAAGTTCTCATCCAAGGATTTAACGTGGGCAAGGTTTTTAGTTTTTATACTCTTAGATCTTGCTTCACAGATTTCTCTTTGGCTAAGGGTTTTATGGTTTTTCTTCCCCTTGGTGTGATGTTGCAGCTTTGAATGAACCTATTAGGGCTGTGGATGGGTGTTGCCTCATACAGCCCTGCCTTCTGTTGCATGTTTGAGATATTCTTTTTGAGGTGTTTTTGTTGTTATGGGGGTGTGGCTGGTAGGAGGGTTGGGGCTTTGGGTTTGCCCCTCTAGCTTTGACAGGTTTCTCCTGTGACAGATCTGGGAATTTTTTTCTCAAGTTGGCTGTTGTTAATATGTTCACCCTCTTTGGAGTACACGGGTGTTTCCTGGCATGCTCTTATTGAAAATTGTTAATGTGTTCACCCTCTAGAAAGTTATTAAGGTTTTCACCCTCTTATGGGGTTTACAGCTGCTGATTCACTTTGGCCATCCAGGAGGCTTTCCAGAATTTAAATGCTACTAGTAGAAGATATGTTAGTGATGATGTATTAGTAGATATGGTTGTTTCGTGATTGTTTCTTTAAATGCCAAGACAACTCGGAAGTGGCCTCTATGTATTTCATTATTTCAGTTTATACACACACACACACATTATACATGTATATTGAGTTGGTATTAAAATAAAAAACATTGAATTCATCAAGTTCCACAAAGCAGCACCAAAGACCAATGTCAAGACCGGACAAATTATTTATGGCATTTGTTGCCAACTACTATTTCTTTTGGCACAAAATTCATTAAAGTAGCTTATCAAACATCCAATTATTATGGTCAACGCAGTTCAAACTGATCAAGCCATACAAAGTGGTATGTAAGTTGATGAAAATTAAGAGGCCTGGGGAAGGTCTGATCATTTTCTACTATTTATTTCTTCTCACCTCTACTAGCATTTACAATATTTTCTATGTGAGAATCTGAGTTTAAATCAAATACCATTGAGCAACAAAAATGTAGTACATAATAGACTTAAGGAAAAGTGTGCACAGTATTCAATCCAAGCATAACTCCAAGTAAGTGCTCTTTATGATTACAGTTGGTTGGTGGATCTTCTTACTTTAGAAATTGAATGACAAGACATTTCATGTTGTTGACGCTTAAGCCAATAAGACATTTTACATTTTAGTGGTTCCTGAGTTGATTTCTTTTCTTGATAATGGCAGTGGTGAATAGAAGGACCATGGATATAATGTCTTTGAACTAAATTTTGGAACCCTAAATAGACATGCTAGTTAAAGAAGTATAAAAATTAAAATTACAATAAAGAAAAAAAAAATTAAAAAAACAAACAAACAAAATACACTAAGCAAAAGAATGTCTATGGTGTTTTCTACATTTACTGAATAAAGAGAAAAAATATGAGATTCTATCAACAAAAGCATACCTCGTGTGCAAGCTTTGCTGCATAAAGGGCAGATAATGGTGTCTGCTCAGCAGTCTTCAGTACAATAGCATTCCCAGTAGCTAGTGCAGGCAAAATTTTCCAAGCAAACATAAGCAATGGAAAATTCCATGGAATGATTTGACCTGCCACTCCAACGGGCTCATGTAGTGTTTGAACATGGTAAGGTCCATCTGCTGGAACAGTAAGGCCATGTATCTTATCTGCCCAACCTGTTTAGCATTTCAAATAGCACAGACGAAAGAATCAAGAACCTTCTTAATACCAAACCATGTTAAGAAAGGGCAAATAAGTAGATAGAGCATGCTACTGTCCAATTGACTTTAAACTCCTTAACTGTGAACCAAACTGAGACATCTCCCTATCACTAGGTTTTATGCTTATGCATCACCTGCATAGTAGCGGATTAATCGTACTGCCATCGGAACTTCAACCAAACATGCTTGCTCATAAGGTTTCCCATTGTCCCATGTTTCCAAAGCTGCAATCTCATCATTGTGCTTTTCAACCAAATCAGCAAAACGGAACATAACACATGATCTCTCCTGAAGCATGGCCAAAAACAAAGTCAATAGAAAACAAAATAAAGCCTGTTTATGTTTCACTCACATGAAAAATATGAGATTGTGTCAACTAAAAGAAAGAAAATTACATAGGCAGTCATCTTTGGCCAAGGCCCTTCATCAAATGCTTTTCGAGCAGCTTTCACAGCTCTATCCACATCTTCTGCATCACCTTCAGCAACATGAGCAATCAAGTCCCCTGTTCTAGGGTCAAGAGTTGGAAATGTTTTCCTGGAATTACAACCAGTCAGATATAAGAACATAAACTCTAGCTTCATGTCTTCCACATCACTATTATAACATCAGTTCTTTGTTAGATTATTCAAGGTCTGGTATCTGCTACAATTAGTGTTCACATAATTTGCACTAGAAGGGAAAATTATTGTTGCTCTAGAGATTAATACAGGAAGACGCCAGTTTACCACCATCCCGAATAATGATGGAAGAAATAAGAAAGTAAAATAAAAATATTTTAGGCAACTACTAAAAATTTAAACATATTTAAAAAGACCTGGCCAATATTGACCTTTTCACACAACTCAAATAATCTAGGAGGAACTTTAATCTTACAAACTTACCAGAGGCTGCATCAACAAATTGACCATTGATTAGAAGCTGTCTATACTTCACTTCAACTGGCGGTTTTAAGGGTTCTTCTAAAGCAGTTGCAGCTGTTCGAACCTTCGCAATCTGTTAGCCCATATAGATTCTTCTTTTGATATAACTACAATAAACCATGGTAAAGAGAAAAATTTGAACAAATACTTTCCATAAATGCTAGAAACTCTTTTGCTACAATTCATGTGACATAAAAAGCAAACAACTAGGACAGCATTTCAATAATGAACATTGTGAAATCTTGACTTTCCACTTTGCTAAAGTTAACCGATCTACGAATTCTACAGTAGAAGCCAAATGTGGAAATAGAAACCATTTTCAACTTGAAATAAAGCACATGCAATAAATGCAACATTACAATTAAACATGTAAAAAACTAAAACATATCAAAACGAAGAACGAGATGTGAAGAATGTTACTATATAAAAATGCTACTCGGTCAAAGAAAAATTATATTTAAGTAATTCATTTTAAATAACTTAGCTATGTCACTCAAATAGGCAGCTTCTTCAATATAAAATTTGGGTACCAATAAACAATTTAGTCAAAATTTGTGTCAAAAATCAGCGAATGGGTATTTTTCTCATTGTTTGACAAACCATGACGACTCAAAATTTCCAATGGGAACCTCAATCTAGATCATATTGGTCTATTCCTCTTGTCCACATAGACGGCTGGTGCACTCAGGGAAGAGATTGATGATAATCTTTATAGTTCACTTGGATGGATATGCCTTTACACCTACTGAAATATTTAGATATACAATCTCCAGTCAAAGTGGTACTTTACAGAAATTGTTAACTTCTGTGTTGTGCATAGTTGATTGCCAATTACATCCAACTACTTTGATGTACTAGAGATTATACATTTAGGAGAGTGATCCCTATCAAATTCCATCCTTCTAACATAATCAGACTGTAAATGACTTGGTTTAAACTTCAAATTATTCATGAGTCAGGATACAGTATTTAGCATCATTCGTGCAGCCTTTGTTTTCTTGATCTTCGAAAGTTCCTCCAAGGAAATGAGGGAGTACTCAAGATCAAGAGGTAAATGAAGAACATTATATTCATTTTTTGGCCTACTACAATGTTGACATTCATAAATTAAAAAGTATTGAAAATGTCAAAAGCAAACAAAGAGTATTTTCTTGATCCAATAAGTCCTGTTCCCTTGGCAGTTTTATCAGATCCTTTACCTAATTCAGTATCTATAATTATCATGACTGTTGATTCAAATTTTAAATAGAAATGCTGGAGCTTCACTGAAGTTTGGAATGACTTAAATTATATGTTGCTAATACTGTATATTAAACTTTGTCTATTGCATCTATAGAATGGACTGTTTGGATCGGTATGTTTATACAAATCAGAAAGGGATTCATTAGAGCTCTTATCTCCTAATTAAATATTCATGGCAACTTGATCGTCTCCAGTAAGATATTGAACAGTAAGTTTTTACCGGTGAATAGGTTATGGGCAATTGAAAGCTAAAAATGAAATCAGCCCATGCATCAAACTACGATATCATCCAATCAGCTCTCAAAGAGTTTTAGTTAATGGTAACTCCATATAAAAAGAAAATTATAGGACATCATAGATTGTGGTACACAGTAGTGCTGTAGTTGCAAAGCATAAGAGCTGACAGCCAAAGGCTGCCAACTACTTTCTCTATGGAGCAGACTAGGCTCATATCTACACAATCAGAGTTTCCAGTTATCCCGGGGTTCTATCATCAATCACGGTAATATAAGGGAAGCCAAAATAAGGCATTCATTATGCATGTATTGAATCCATCCGTGGCAAGGAAAATTAGGATCTTTTGTGTATAAACAGAGTGAACATGCTCTATTATTTCTGGTTACCTGAATAACAGTACTTGGCTGACTACTATAGTAAGTAGTATAGTCACTAGATGAATAACTCAGTTGCAACACAAATCTTGCAACAGAGAAGATAAGTGAAATGGATTTATTCTGTTTGACCTCAAACTAGAAGCTTTGAAAATCAAATTTCTTCTTTACTAATGAAATTCTCAATTTTCTTGAATTTACCAGTGTTGAACTTGACATGAAATCCTTCACAGGAAGAAATAATTCGTCAGAACCCAGATTAACAAGTTTAAACCTAAAAATAAATTTCAAACAGAGGAAATGTGATGAAAAACACACTTGACAAATAATTATATTGCGTTGGTGGATCTTTTTAATAAGTTTCAAGTAATGCAAATTTATGAAAATTTGATTCCTCAATAAAACCATTACTGCCAAATACACACAATGCCTGAATTTTTTAGCTTAAAAAGTTAAAACACATAACAAGCTCAGGCGAATTGAATAAATTATTAAATGCAATTTTTTTTGGTCAAACAGTGGTGTTTTTGGCGAGAATTATACCAAAAAGGTTACCTAAACCTCTACTACTTCACAAACAACATTCCACTGCAGATATGTTTGAGGTTTTAGTTTTAAAAGACAGTCATCAGGATGGCTCGATGCATTCACACACTATGGAGATCTTCGAGGCCATAAACACACGAATTGTTTCCAAAAGCTCTCAGTTTTCACAATAAAATCATTAAGATTCATGAACCTGTGGCATTCTCATCTTGAATAAGAGAGAGAATGGAGAAGATAATGAGAAATTTCCACTGCGGATAAATATGAGGTTTATAGTTCAAAAGACAGTCAAAAGGGCTAATTTGATACATTACAAGCCATGTAAATCAAGGCCACAAGCAGAAAATTAGCTTCTAAACTCTCACAATTTCGTAAAATGGTTATACTGTGAGCAATCATCTCAAACAAAATGCACAGTTTTAAGGCCACAAACATATATATCTCTTCCAAAACCCCATGAATTTACACAAAAACATTATATGGTGTGCAACTTGGACATTCTCATGATAGGGAGAGAAATTAACATAAAGTAAAAACTTGGATATGTTTGCAATTTTCAACTGTAAATGCAGAATATAAGGGTTAATTTGATGAATTTGCGGCTTATAGAAATCTTTAAGCCCACAGGCAAAGAAATTCCTTCCAGAACCTCTCAATTTCACCAAAGCGAAAAAAATAACACAACATGCAATTTTGAAATTACTTCTCAAACAAAAGAGCAAAAAGTCAAGAGTGCAAAAATAAACAATAGGGACAGGCAAATCAATAAGTGTGCATTTTAATTTTTGGCAGAACAGCATCTATTCTGTGAGAAACAGACCAATAAAGCTATCAAAATCCCCTATCTCATTTGGAATAATGCATTTATAATTTACAGACATCTGTAACCACAGACATGAATATTGCTGCCAAACCCCCACAATAACAATAATGAATTATTAATAGAGTAAACAGAAGATGGTGCATAAATTCCACCTTGGATTGCATTGGAGTTTTTAGTTTAAGAGAGACAGTTGTAAGGGTGAACTCGATGCATTTTAAAACTATGGAGGCCTTTCAGGTGACAAACACAATATTTTCTCCCAGGACCTAAAAATTCCACAGACAGTTGTTTTACTACGTGCTACTTACGCATTCTCATATTATTTGATAGAGCAATGACGTCAGATTGTGCAAACATTCCAGCGCAGTTTAGAAGGCACAATTTGAGGCATAGTTTTGGGACTTGATTAAAAAGACTCGCCGAACCCCAAATCAGTCTAGATGACTCGAATCCAGAAACTAGACACTCAATAAAAATACTCGCAAAAACACAGCAGAATAGGAAAGTAATACGCTGCAAAAATGACTCTTCCTCCCTCATTCTAGCGTCATTTTATTTTTCTTTGGGGGTGGGGGTAATCGATTTAGAGCATCGACGACGAATAAAAGTGCCGATTCCATGCTTTAAGGCCACAGAACCAAAACTCCAGTTTCTCGGGAAAAAATGACTATACTATATCAATCGACGGAACAATAAAAAAAGCACATTGTGTGAATATTAACCTGTGGATATTGAAATTTTCAGATTTAGACGCATGCAACAGGACGCATTCACGAGTAAAGGATATCTTTTAAGGCTATATTCACATAAGTTTTCCCCAAAACACCGCAATTCTGCAAAAAAAAATGCTAAAGGATTTGACTATCGCAATTTTACATTCTCGTATTAATCAATAGAGGAAAAAAGAACAATGCAAAAGTTAGATTTGCTTCAAATTTTCAGTTGCAGATGTCCAGTTATAAGGGATAATATAGAATACATATTTTTCCAAAACCTCACGAATTATCGAAAGAAATACTTTGCGCAACTCTCGTATATATTACTCAATATTGGAGTTAAAAACAGAGAGCGTGAAAATCAGCCATGTTCTACATTTTCAGTTCAAAATATACTGTTACAATGGCTAGTTTGATGCATTTTACAGGTTCTTTACATTTTTAAGGCGTAAAAATGAAAAACTCTTCTAACACCGTTGCAATTTTAGGAAAAGGAACGTCATAAGGTGAGCAACTCTGAGATTCTAGTATCAAAAGAAATGGCCAAAAAAGTAGAGAAATCAAAATATCCTCTTACCTGACGATGAAAGGCCACGTGATCGGGCGCCTGTGGAGCGAACAGCTCGCTGTATAAGGAGCAAATACCTCTGGCTGCCATTGTTGCTCAGCATAACAACAACCACCTTAGGCTTATTTATACCCAAAACTTTCACCCATCTTCTAATTTAATATTTGTATCGTTTTTCAGGTACCGAATATGACTTAAATCAATTGTTATTTGATACTTAGGTGGTCCACATATTCAGATAAGAGATAGCGTGAAGGTATGACGATGTGGATTAACGATGCAGGCAGAGTTTATCAGACAAGATGAGCGGGGTAGTTAACTCCTAGGGAGTGTTGTGTTTTTGAAGGTTAATCGTTGAAAATCCAGTATATATTTACAAACACGGAATCAGTTACAATAGTACTATCTCATATATTTTGGTAGTCCTTGAATTTGTACTCACAATATTGTTCTCTTTTCATTTCTTTGCCTGGATTGGAGCTCAATAATTTGACCTTTGATTTGTTGCAAGGGATAGATATCACATATAATGTGTTTTTCAATACAAGTTTTACACCAAATTTCAGTTTTCATCAGCTAATTTGTATAAAACTAATTCTAACAATTACTTAACATTTACGCATAATTTAAATACCTATTTAAAAAATAACAGTATATATGATAACATTGTGTAGTACAACATGTGGACTCATAATATAAAGTAAATCCACAGTCCTTCCATTATAAATTGATGATGTGGTAAGAGATACTCTAGTAAGAGTTTTTCATAATATATCTAATGGCATTAAGGCATGGAATTTCAAATTATGTATCTTGCTAAATTAAAATTTGTTGATGATTTAAGATGGTTGTAAATTTCTTTTTCTATATTTATTTTTATGATTTCTTCACATATATACAAATAAGTTGTATATTTTCACATATTTTATATATATTTATTGACAAACTCTTTTAAAAAATTATACAATTTTATAACTTTTTACCCTATTATTATTTATTACTACTTAATTTTTTTATCAATAATAATATACAATTAAAATCACAAAAAACAGCCCACGCCCTCTCAATTGCTAGCCCCGATGACATCACATCGAAAAATCTTCAATTATACATCTTGCTTTCATCGTTGCTTTCATCATTATGAAGTATAATTAAAACCTTTGCTTTGTTGCTTGTTTCGAGTCAAATTGCCATTTAATATAAAATTGATTTTGTGGGCCCCTAACTTGGGGTGCACCACTATTGGTGTCTCTCCCTAGTCACTCTCTTCTATGTATTCACTTAATCAATTAATTTATTACCATTAACTCGAGAAACCTTGTTTAGATAATTATGAAGTTTGGGATTTTAAAAATGTAGTATTTTTCAGTTTCATTATAAGATATTTTCTTTATTTAATTTTATGTAAATATAATAATTATATAATATTTTCAATTGTTGATTTCTTTTTAAGAATACTCATTAGAGTATATATATATATTTTCAAAAACAAAATTCCTCCAAATAACAACTCAACTAGTAGTTGTCATATAATGTATACATTTAATCACTAAACAATTTAACACCAACATTTACCCGACCAATTAAAGTAAGTTATTTTAATTTAGAATTTAGAATCCATTAACTTAATGATTTTTTGTTGTTTTAGCTACTAATTTAAAATAAGCGAAGATATAAATATATGTAGTCTATTAAATTTACTAAATGCTTAGTGATACAAGAGCATTTCAAATGACACAAGAAATTATTACATCAACCAAAAAGAAGCTAAACCTTCAAATAGATTTCACTGCTAGAGTGCACAAGAATCTGTGCACAAAAGTTGGAAGTTTTATAATTTTGTAATTTTGGCAACGCACAGTGATGCAAGAGCATATTAAGAAAGCCACACAAAAACATATTTGTCTTTAGCCATTTCCTTGTTGAAGCCACGGAAGTCTATCCAAGCTACAAAGTCTTAACCAAGCCACGTAAACCTGCACAACTGCACAATAATGTCTATGTGTGTGAGTTTATCTATGTTGTGTCACACTATCTTGATTATGCAAAGTTATGCTTAGCCATGACAAAGCTTTTTATGCCATGCATTCCGGTCTAATCCGCACAAACCTTTGTGCCTTGTTTCTTTTATGTGTGACACTAATTATTACGTGCATAAGCCACAAAGCCTAGCCTCCACTACAAAAGCCTTGTTGATGTTGTACAACATTTTGGATGCCACCTATGATTGTCAATGTCGCGGGGTCTTGCATTCTTGTATGACTACAACCACTTGCCACCATGACTAGATCTACATTTGACAAGATCACTCATCAACATTGATACAATTATAAAGAGGCACATGTGGGTCTTGATATGTTTTCCATGGACAAGGATGAATCGAATGACTAGGTAGAGCTTGAATGAAAAAAAAAAATTGTAAGAGGAACTACCTACAAACCGGCTGGAAAGATCAATGGCAATCAAAGGCATTCAAGGGAATATTTGCAAGGTATGTTTACTTGTAAAGGGCATCTTTATTCTCCCACCTGTATCACTATGAATTCTATAAATAGAAAGGAGTTATGAACATGTAAGGAAACCAATGAATCAATTTTCAAATTAAGGAATCCAGTGATCTATCTTTCAATTGGGAAAGGCATCTAGTGTAAGGTTATTAGAATTAAGCCGAGTATAGTTCTGTAGAAGCTTTGCAGAGTCTGCAAACTTAGGATATGCCATTAGATTGGAATTCTTAAAAGAAGAATAATTACAAAATCTTGACATAAGACTATCATTGCAGTGTAATGTCATTATGGATTAGTATGTTATTTTTTTCTTGCATTAATAGAAGACGCTTTCATTGTATTTTATTATAGTTGCGCTGTAATCTTGCTTTGACAATATCTAAGTTTGATAAAGGTTGCATGATATAAAGCATCCCTTCATTGGGATCCCTAACCACGACTACATCATTCGGTATCGAGAAAGGATTTCTAAGTCCTATTGAGGAGATTAGTAGGCATTGATCTGGTTAAGAGAATGAGTGATCTTAAGATTTGTTGCTTTCCACACTAGTAGGTGTGGATAAAAGTAGTTGTAGACATCTTCCAACATTTTGGCAATTAGGTGGAAGGTGTAGGTCAAAAATTCTTGTTGAGAGATATTTGAGGAAAGTAGAGATGACGCGTGGAGTGGAAATTGCTACTAGAGAAAAGAAAACACCTAGGTTAGCAAATCTAGTGGAGATGATGAGAGGATTTGAAACACGGTTGGAGGCTATGAAGATCACACAAACCAAAATTATTGCTAATGAAGATGCAAGTTGTGATGAACACAGAGAAAGTGCCTAAAGACCAAGAGGTTGAAGCAAAACACATCAATGAGCAAGAGGATTTATTCTTGCACACAATCACAAGGATTGATGGAAAGGAAAAATTGGACATTCCAGGGTTATGGAAGTCTAGATCCAAAAGAGTTCATAGACTGGATTGTAAAAATGGAGAAATATTTCGAGTATCAAGGTTTAAAAGACCCCGGAAAGTTAAAGTTTACTTCTACTAAGTTAAAAGGCCATGCATCTTTATGGTGGGACACATGTACAGACTAGATGAGTGCGTAGAGGGAAGGATAAGATAAAGATTTGGGGTAGACAAGTCACAAAATTGAAGGCTAAGTTCATGCACGTGGACTACTAGCTACGCTTTTTTAGGAAGCTGTAAAATTTGTGTTAGGAGTTGAGTGTAAAGGATTACATTAACGAGTTCTATCGGTTGATGAGAAGAGTAGGTCATGTGGAGGATGGCGTAGAAAAGCTCTCAAGGTATGTTAATGGATTGCATATTTCCATTCAAGATGAGTTCAGTATGATTGGATTGGGATCTATGGAAAAGGCCTATTAGTTTGCACTTAACGCAGACAAGAAGTTGACCTATAGACAACAAAGTGGTGCATGAGGGAAAAAAAAGTTCCCACACAGAGGAGGTGGATCACATAGTTCAACACCATGTGCACAAAATTGAAATAGGCCTATCGCATGAGTATAGTCATGCACAGAGAGGTAAAGGTAGCTCTTTCAAAGGAAGAGGTCGCAGAAGAGGCGAGAGAAATTGGCAAAATCTATTTCTATTGTGGACATTATGCATTTGAGTGTCCAAGCCTAACTATGATTATCACATAGGATATTAACAATGAATTTTATGGAATTTTGTACCTTGATTGAAATAAGTTAGTCGCGTGAAATATCTAAATATAAAAGGTTAATTTGAATCATATTGGATGAATGTTGAACCTTATTCTCACTTGTTTTATAACAATGTTGAGACCTCAACTTTAATAAAATATAATAATACAATTAGCAAATGTATGATAGTTTACCTCCCTAACTCTAGTCATTGAAAATGTGACATTCTAAACACTACAAAGCGACCTTTTGTTAAACCCCTCTCTTGAAAACCCATGACTAGGAGATGTAACTTAACGCAAGATTAACTCTTAATGAGCTTAGTATTCTCTTCTTAGTTATGTTTTTGACTCTTAAGGAAATCATTACTATGTTTTAACTTGTATACAAGGAGTACGCTTATGGCGTAATGAATATAATATCGAGCTTGTTGGAACTAGACTAGCTCCCAAGTATGTATCATCATGTTTTTCCTTTGGTTAAATTGTAATAGGCTAGTGAGACCTTGTATCATGTGGAAAATGATTCATATGGCCCCACATGTTGTATTTCACATTACATATGTAAGATGGATCTTGAATGGCACAGATGAACCCACTATTTTAGTTTAGTTGATTGACATGAGTTGTTACCACCTATTAATGTGACCATGTGGATGGGATCATACTTGAGCGACCTTTATTAGTGTCTGGACCCTTTGACCTCAACATTGGGTGTTGCTTCATAATAACTTCTTTTCAATAAGTTGGTGTTTAATGCGTCTTGAAAGTTGTACCTCAAGCCTGGAGTGGGGATATCTTCTTATGAACCTTGTTTAAAATGTAGCCTAATGTATAACAATTTATGAAGAAGCCATGTGATATAAAACTAATTGGGTCAATATCTTCTTAACATTTGTGTGATTGAACTTGGCAACGATTCCCCCAATCGAGGTTGTTACTCATGGAGATGGAATGAAGACGATCCTTGGGCCTCCATAGGAGGAAGTGTGTATGTGAGCTCTTGTAACTTGTAATGATCATTCTTTTGCGCTCGGTAAGACTTTCACAAGTGTGTCATGAATTGGTTGTCATTACTCATGTTTTAAGTGTGTGTGGTTAAAGTGAGTTAAGTGGTAATTCATATGGCCCCACATGTTGTATTTCACATTACATATGTAAGATGGATCTTGAATGCCACAGATGAACCCACTATTTTAGTTTAGTTGATTGACATGAGTTACCACCTATTAATGTGACCATGTGGATGGGACCATACTTGAGCGACCTTCCATTAGTGTCTGGACCCTTTGGCCTCAACATTGGGTGTTGCTTCATAATAACTTCTTTTCAATAAGTTGATGTTTAATGCGTCTTGCAAGTTGTACCTCAAGCCTGGAGTGGGGATATCTTCTTATGAACCTTGTTTAAAATGTAGCCTAATGTATAACAAATTATGAAGAAGCCATGTGATATAAAACTAATTGGGTCAATATCTTCTTAACATTTGTGTGATTGAACTTGGCAACGATTCCCCCGATCGAGGTTGTTACTCATGGAGATGGAATGAAGACGATCCTTGGGCCTCCATAGGAGGAAGTGCGTATGTGAGCTCTTGTAACTTGTGATGATCATTCTTTTGTGCTCGGTAAGACTTTCACAAGTGTGTCATGAATTGGTTGTCATTACTCATGTTTTAAGTGTGTGTGGTTAAAGTGAGTTAAGTGGTGTTATCCTTCTTGGTAAGCTTTTGTTGCATAAAAATTTACCATGGTTTTAGCAGTGTTTTTGGGTTGTAAAATTTGGGCACAACACAACATTCCAAATGGAATGATTTGTTTGTTAACAAAAGATAGATTAAGCAGCAAGTTAAAATACAAAATAAATTAAGCTCCATCCATTATAAGATTAATATTTAAATCATGTCTATTGGTCTTTCGCAAGCACACTTATGAATGTTATTGCTAGTATTTATATTGTATTATGATAAATTGTTTGTATGTGCGTGTGTGCGTGCGTGCATGAAACACATCAACACAAGAATAGTGTAAGGACGTGTCAATATTGTTTGAATAAAATGGAGATGAACCATTTGTCATGCACCCTAACTTGGCATCCATGTGGCATTTAAATGGTGTCACATCAACATTTGAATTTTTCTCGACAATTGAGTCGGCAAGTCTTTAATATGTACTTTTCATTTCATGTGTTTAATTGGAGGAAAATCCCATTTTGAAATAATTTAAAATAGACACTAGAAAGAGAAGTTTAACTTAAACATGTGCATTACATGAAGAAAAGTTGTAAATATGATATGTTACTTTATATTAGTGTTGCCCGTACAAGTTGTACAATAATATATAAATTATACAACTACTTGCCATTTGAATTTGTTTAAGCTTTAAATATACACCCTTCATGTACTATCATAAGTATAGGACCCCTCTCAAGTATTGAGTCATCTCCCCAACACATGTATTTTCTTAACAAGCAAGTCAACCCCTCCAAACCCCAAAAGATTTAAAAAAACAAAATAACAAAGGATGCATCGTCACTCACCTTATCAAAAATAGAAGACTAGCCTTTCAAACGTGTAAATAAATAATTTATACAATTTTCAAATTTAGCAATCATTTATATATTTTTGTTTTTAATGTTGTCGTTAAGTGAGGTGACCTCTTTCTCAAGACCCTTCGACTCGATAGACCCTTATATTCCGGGATGTGACTTTTGCTACCGATTTTTTTATATAATCAAAGTTGTACTATAATTATTTATATAAATAAAAATAAAGTTTTAATCAAAAATATTTATAACTATTTAAACTAACATCTTGTACAATTTAACATAATTTAAAATATATTTAATTTTTATTTTTTGGTATAAATTTATATACATATTATATTGATGTTCATAAATAGATATTAAAAACTATTAGGATCTCATATATATTTTGAATGGCGAATTTGAAATATTATGGCCACTTAAGAATTTGGTGTGAGACACTCACGGAAGTCAAATTTTTACCCTAATTATTATTGTGTGAAAAAAAAATAATAATAATAGGTTTTACTGAGTCCACGATGCCGTGGGGCAGCCTGTTTTGGGTCTACAAACGGCTTATAGCATATGGGACTACCTCGTACTCACATGCGGGAGGCAACTAACTTTGCTACAAAGGAGGCGTACATACCCTATCACCTGCAGGATTTGAACTTGTGACCTCTATTTCAAGAACACATGTTCTTCATCATTAGGCCAACTCAAACGTAAAAAAAAAAAAACCAGGCAAAAATTATCACACATGGGTCCTACTTGTGTCATATATTAATAATAAGAAGAACATGACAACCAGCACGGGCACCCAAAATGTAAATCGATATTCGAAATACCAACTTAAATATTATAATGTAAGTACCTAAGTCCTTATAAATCCTTTTCCAAGGATCATCACATGATGCAATCATGCAAGTAGCTGTAATCAGGGTCCCACCACAATATTAATTTTTAAGCATTAGGTGTCGTGAGCACCATTTGTCCGTCAACAAACAAGCCTGCCTTTGGCTACTTAAGCATGTGGTTCTATGAACGGCGATGTTGTTCCACTTTTTGAGAATGTCATTTCAAAACATTCAAGAGGAGATGGAAAAAGTTTTCAATTACATTTTAAGGAAAATTAGAATATTTATTTTTTTGAAGTGGTATAGGTATATGTAGGGTTATATGGTGTGTTTGATCTCATATTCATGTATTTTGGAGAGGTTCGGTTCGATTTTTCTGTTAAGATTTATTATGTTATGGAGTTTGTAAACTATATGCACGTGAGAAAAAGTTTTAAAATTTATGTCTCAATAATTAAGAATCAAATAGGGTAAAATTTGATTTGGTAGTAGTTTTTAAAATTTAATCTTTGTTAAGGTTTTTTTCCTTAGGTGTAGGTCTAGAACTCAATCCTCCTTATTATTAAATATAAACTAAATAATAATAAATAAAAATAAATTAAATTAATATTAATTATATAATATAAATATATTATCAATAAATATAATTAATAATTTATAACATATGATTAATATTATGATTGTATGTGGGTAGAGTTTGAAATTTTTCCTCCTTTTTTCGAACCCAACAAAAAGGTGTAGATAGATGGATGTGAATTGATATAATTTTATTGCCTTCTTTAAAAATGAAATTCAACAAAAATTTTTTTAACAAATTTCAATAAAATCCACCGTTAATCAAATGTTGGAATTAATTCACGATGTATTCGGTGTTATTTGAGATACAATTCGACAAATGTGATTACACAAGTTTTTACCGTAAAATTCTACACAATTTTATGTTAGAGAAAGTACCTCTTATATAACACCCAATCTATCTTAAATTTTGTAAAAAGGTTGAACATTATATTTTTAAATATTTGTTTTGATGTTTTGGTGTAGAATTTGTATTTACAAGTTATCAGATTAGAGATTAAATTTTACTTAGAAGTGGTATGTTTACATTTATGTAAATTTAAACATTTTTTTAAAAGAAGATTTACAACAAATCAAAAAATTATCACTATTTTATCAAAGCAACGTAATTTAATATTTTGATGTAGACTTACATTTACAAGGGTTAATTACACTCGAGATCAAATCCTACTTTAAAAATTCATGTCTATATCAAATAAGTCAAAACATTGTAAGGGTCTTTATGATTTATTTGACCTAGGATATTGAACCTAGATAAAAGTTCGTTGGACTAAAGTTTGATGATTAAGTACGAGTTAATGCTAGTTGAATAGTGGGATGAAAAACGTTTAAGGTTTCTCGTAGAGGCATTTAAAAGTTATTACACAAGTAAGGCATTTCTAGTTGGAGTTTGGGTGGCCATCTCGACACCTCCGACAATTGTTAATTGTTTTTACAAATACGTTGAAATCGATCGTGGAGGATAAAGCAGAGGTAGATTTTGGATTTCAATGCATTTATCAATGTCTAATGAGTAGAAATCACAGGATTGTGCTTTTCTAGAGAATGAAAACAATCATTGATGTGAGGGAGTATTAACATTCGTTGATTCTAGAACAGATAAAAGATGGAAGCGGTGGGAAGCAAAACCCCAAAAACAACATTTTTGTGTGGAAGAAGTTTGACACCAAGGGGCGTTAAGTAGCAAATTGCAGAGATTTGTTGCGCGCCTAACTAAGCTATACTATGTATGCCTCGACGACGAACAACGCACCCCACAAATTAAAAAGTTAAATGTATCTGTATGTCCGCCATTGGCATAATTTTTGGTTTACCAATGGCCCATTGTATTACCAAGGTTGTACATAAGCTCTATATATCTGGCAGCACCTAAATCTTCTCTTTCACAAATCTCCAAGGAGATTTGGGTGCCCTTTTCTCATCTATATTGTTGGAGATCGTGGCGAGGGTAATGAATGCTCTTTGTGAAATCCTCCCTGCCAAAAGAATGTGGAGCCTGGGAGGAGGAGAAAAGCACTGGAACCCGCCCATAAGTGCACAAGATGAGAGCAATTCTCAAGGTGGGTTGAGGAAGAGGATTTCATCATCATTCAGAATGTCTAGATCTTAGGAGAATCTCACTAGGTCCAAGGTCTTCGTTGCCCTTTACCGCAGCCAAACAATGCCATCTTTCTCAGAGGACTCGCATTGCTCAGGAAATGGTGGGATTGAAGTTGGGGATGGCTCGCCAGAAAGAAGAATACCATTTTTAGAATAAAGGCCATCTGTGATGATGAAGACCTTATGTTAGGAAGTGACGGCAGATCCAGTTTCAGGCAAGTATTATGTAAGATCAAGGCACAATTCAAGAAATTGGTAAGCAAGGGACCCATCAGACATGAGGGATTCACATGTGATTCTTTCAATTATGCTAAGAACTTCGATGATGGACAACTGCAAGGCCAAGATCCTATTAATGGAAAACGCTATTCTTAGTACTTAGATCTACATTTATTGTTTTGGGTATCTGTTTTGGAGCTTAATATATAAGGATTGCCGATTATTTCGTAGATCTATGACCCAAATCGAGGATTTCATAAATCCTTGGAGAACCAGATGATTTACTACTATTATGCACATGAGATAGCTTGGTAGAAGTGCTTGTTGAAATCACAATATGATGGGTATAATATATGCGTGAGGCATCAATTCAACACCACCATGCTTGACACGCAAGTCCAACGTTCCCTCGCTTCGCGTCGGTGGCTTCATTGTACCCACCCTTACTATTACAACAACATGAATTATTTTTTGTTTCCTTGGTTTTGTTTTGTTTTCCACCTCTTCAAAAAATTGTTTATGATTTTGGCATTGCCATTTACTCTTCCCCCATTGTGGTGTCGTTTGTTTTATGCTTTAGTATTTACATACATTAAAGTCAAGTGTCGTCATCTATGCTTTAGTATGCTTTAGCATTAACTTAGTTTTATGCTTCAAGTATCTATAGGGCTTCTTTACCGGATGGATGGGGGCTTCGAGGTAAGATTGTTTTCGTTTAAAATTTTTCAATGCAAACTATTTTGCTAGGAAGCAATGAGAAATGCAACACACTAAATGCCTTTGCTCTACTTGGGATTGTATTTGCGGATACATGTAGAACGTCTGGTTGGTATGTATCCTTTGGAATTGTGTTTCAGTTGTGTTTCCTATACATATTTTGGCTCCCTATGTTATAGGGTGATTCTTGTTATGACTTGTGCTACTTACGAAACAAGTTGGCTAAAGATTAGGAATTTTTGGGTTTGGAGAGGTTCGGAGATTAGGTAATTGAACGAAGCCAATGAATGGTAGATATGTACTTAAGTTACTCTGTTTGTAGGCTAACTGATTTTTCTTTTGGGTTTGGGGATGTGGGGATAAGGGTAATACTTGCTAAAACACTCTTTGCCAAATATTTAGCGAATTTACTGTAGTTCAAAGTTCTTCTACCTTGGTTTGGGAATGAGGGGTTTTCACGTCAGCAACAATAAAAAATTATGTTCGAAAGATTTTGGGAGTAAGGTTATTGTATTTGTAATTAGTTTTTATCCGGCAAAATGAGTGTCTAGCAAGTGTTTAGTGAAGTCATGGTGTTGACAATGTAATGATTGTTTTTAATTGATTTCGTGATGTGGGGATTTAAGGTCAGCCTGTAATATCAATGTCTTGCAGGTTTTTGTGAATGTTATTCCAGTATGGAGGTAAAAAAAATTGGTTTAAGGATGTGGGCATTCAAAGATTTTTATGAAGTATAATCATTGGTTAGCCGATCTCCATCGAAGTTATCTTGGTTGTTGTCTAAGCGGTATCTCTTTGGCCTAGTAATGTGTGCAATTAAGGGTTCATTTGGTAATATCAATACCTCGACAGTCTAATGTATCTCTTTGGCACATTTTGTGAAAATATTGTCTTGATAAAGTATGACTCATTTTTATTAAAGGTTGTGCATATGTCAACCAACTCGCGAGCCCACATGGGAGACACGGTTGTTGGTGTTATATGTGGTTTCAACTTGTACATATGTATATCATAACATTGATATGATATTTGTCCTCAAGTTGAGGTGTCGCTTCTTATGTTCTTATATTTATTTTTTTGGTGGAATCACAATTCGTCCACCCGCCTACATACAAATAAAAGGTGTAAATTGTACCTCCCCCAAGTAAAAGTAAATAAATATAATTTTGCTACACTTACCGAGGATGGGCTATTAATGTATTTGAAAATGAGATAAAGCGCATGGTTGATGTTCATATTTAACAGATATATATAAATTAGTTAATGTTCATATTTACCATAGATATATCTCAAATAGTTATTATCGACATTTTCCATAGTTAAACTGTATTAAGTAGCTATTGTTTATATTTTTATTCTTGAATAGTTGAGATCATGGTTCATGGTGGTTGTAGATGGTTCTTTTTCTTGTAATCTTATATAAATAGTGCCTTGTTTTTACCGCAGTGATGCTTCTTCAAACTTGATATAGGCCCATACATAATTTATATTCATGCCGAAGGCATTCCAAAAGGGAATTAACGTCTTTCAAGTAAACAAAAATTAAATTTCCTTTCTTTGCCTATTACTTTTAAATTAAGAAAATGATGATTTATGATGTCCTAAGCTTACACAAGAAAGGATTGCATGCGAAACAAACATGTCCATGTCCAATGTAGCATGATGAAAATAAGACAAGTCTAATAATTCATTGTAGCTAGCAACCACACGCGATTTGTGTGCTAGAGCTTTCAAAGGGAGGCATTGAATAAGGTAAAGTTGAAGGATTCAAGGTCAAACATTGGACGGGGCATTTTTTTATTTTGGCTCCTATAAGCACAAATTGAACTCATGTAAATAATGCGAGCAAGCTTGAGATGACAAAGTGTAGCATAGATAGAAGATATTATTTAGGTAGGAGCTATATGTGCAGTGGAATAGGTTTGGGACATTGCGGGCATTTAATTCCCACAATTTTCTATCCAACTTTCCATTCGTGTCTTCCTCTTATCTTACAATTTTTTGTTTCTTTTAGTTGTGGAAAGGCCACACTATTTTTTTGAATAACTTGACTCGTGTTACTTAATACTTCGTTCATCATATTCACCAATTGCCCCCAAAATATTCTCTCAATTTTTCCTCATTATACAAAATATTTTAATGAGCAACCCCTCCCTATGGATTAAAATAGACAGTACAATGTTATTCTTAAACCCAATATTTTTTTATTAAGTTGACTCATGTTACTCAATGATTACTTCATCATATCCACCATTTTCCCCGAAAGATTATCTCCTTCACAATTGCCTTTTTTATCCTTGCCATTTCATAATTTAAACCCATGGAGATTATTTCTTATTTGGTGTTACGTGGATTTCTGATGTTGTTTTGCAAGTTTAACATCCTCTCTCATTGAAAAAAATATTGCAATGAATGGACCCTATATAGTCTATTATTGTTAATGTTGATCAACGCACCCAAAAGCATTTTAAGAAAATAAAATAAATTTCTTTACTTTGGGTGTTGTTTTATTAACAAAATGATATTTTATGATGTTCTGAGCTTGTTCAACAAAGAATTTCATGCTAAGAAAATATGTTCCATGGCCAATCTAAGTATTCATTGCAATTAACAATGACACTCACTCGGTTCACAGAGCTTTCGATAGGCAAGTGTTGAAGAATGAAGGATTGAAGGTGAAACGTTGGATGGGCGAAGAGTCGTGATGAAGACGGGGATTGAGGGAAGATAATTATTGTGTTGGGGAATATATTGGAGGAAATATAGCCGATCCTTTTTTCCCAACATTTCATGTATGAACTGCATGTCACTTTTTCCTAATATAGTTATATCATCTAGTTAACACACGGTGAGGACGTGTTAGGCAAGGGAAAAAAACATGTCATAAAAAACATATGCAAGCTTCCTTTCTACAACCAATGGTGATTGAGACTTAACAAAGCATATAAGGTTGGGGAGAATGTTAATTTCAAGGTCAATGGCATGAGGATTACCCTCTTAGGCATGAGCCATTGTTGTCCCTTGGTGGCCCATGAATAGTTCAGATTTGGAATTGGGTTTGACATTTCGAGACTGTGTTGCCTCCTCTACTAGGCTTGTGCATTGTGGGAACATTTTGCATTTTCAAGAGGTTTTTGTTGGTCATCATTGTTAGAGAAAATTGTTAGGAATATTGATGATGAAAAATCCTAATCTCTACCTTAACTAGTAAATAAAAACCCTAATCACAAATTCATATGAAATCAAGGACACAAGGAACCTAAAACACAAAGTTTTCATATCTAACATAGGTAGAGTTGAAGTTTCCATTCCAAGTCTTCATCGACCATTCCTTTCTTTCTAAGATAATAAAAATGTACTTTGCCTCAACAAATTGCACACCAACCCCTTTATCTCTTTCAGAGGATTGAAAAGAATGACACATGGCTCATATGTGCCCAATCATAACAAAGAAGATTTTCATATTAATTTCCCCAATATTTTGCCCACTCCTTGACTTATCCTCCCTCAAAACCCTTCTTCATATCCCCTCTTACTCCCCCAACATTTCACTCCATCCAATTTTACTTCATCAATACATCCATTTCGGCGTTTCCATCACACATCTCACGTGCGATTGCTAGTTGATGGTAATGATTTGAGATTCATTTAATTGGCCTCACTACGTTTGAGGGAAATCGACAAGATTTGCATATGCGAAACAACTTCTCCCAATTCGTCAGGCCCTTTTAAAGAACAAAATAGTTGAATTGTAGGCGTCGTGCGAGCGATAGCACTGGTATAGGCAAATCGAACGATCGATCCCAAACGCTAATGAACTTCTAAAGCGAAAGTTAATAGCTTATTTTACTAGGAATATCATAAATACAAAAAGAAGGATGAGAAGAGCTACAAGAACATAACAGGACTTAGAGCATGGTCCCATGGAGGGTTGCGGCTCCTATTTTCTTGCAGTGGAAGGTCCGTGGTTATTTTTAAAGTCTCGACATGAAATAATAGAATCTAGGCCTAAAAATAAGAGCTCCATTTTTTTTGCCCCTAAACTTTAGAGGTCACTGCGAGGGGGTTTGGGTGTTTCCCCCAGCTTTAAGTTGATTTTTGTCCATGTGGAATATAATATGCATTCCCACCATTATTTTTGGTGATAGAGAAATATGATGTTATTTACCTACAAATAGCCATAAAAATCCAATGGGATCCTATAATATCTTAATTAAAAATATAGGACCTTAAAAGCGCTAAAATGCTCCTAAATTTTCTCAACATCACCCACTGAGATACTTATGGAGCCCCCTCCATGGGACCATGCTCTTATTCCGCCATTATAAAAGTGAATTTTTCTTCATCAATTCAAGGAATTGCTCGAAGAAATACCAAAACCCTCTTGACGACTATAATAATCTTTTCGTTTTCAATGATGTTATAGATAAACTTTCATTTAAATAACTTCATTAAAAGCTTTGAATGTTTATCAATATAAATCATTAATACACCCGTCTTTTTATATATAAATTGTCCACAAAAAAATATTTAAAATTACCTTTACAATATAAATTGAATTACACTACCATCATGAAATTAAATCTTAAAAGCTCCTATATGCCAACATATATATTTAATACACTAAAGTCGTCCTCAAATCCGTTGATTCATGTTAAAACAAAACTTGTGTTTTTCTCAACGATACCTAAATCATTGAGAGTGATAAAAGCGAACTGTTATTAGCTTTCATAATGGTAGTGTGATGCGTTCGAATATAATCCGCCTCAACATGCCCATTTGTAAACAATGGTGTCATGCAATTTCCATGCAGAACAACCAAGGGAACACGTTTTGTTCAAATCAATCCTCTCAAGTGGAACTCACGTGAGTTGTATACCACTACCTAACTATATTCCCACCCATTCACTTTTCTTGTTTTTCTTTTTTTTAGTGGTCCATGCGAATATGTCAACATTCTATAGTCCTACCCATGAGGGGTTAAATTTGTGAAAATTACCACCGGAAAATTGTTTAACGTGCATAGGTGGACGTCAAATTCAACCCTCGCAGTACCCATTCACTTATTTTTTGGGTGGGGGTCTTTTGTTTTTGCTTTATGGGCTGACGTGTGCATCACATTGCTCAGGTTAAAATAACAATCCCCATTGGCCAAAAGAATTGGATCGGTTCATTTGGTTGGTTTTTTTATGCACAATTTGAATGATTATTGTTAGTTCATGCATTTGACAAGGTATTATACTTTTCAAACTTACTTTATTACAAGCTAATTATTCACTTTCTTATTACCCCTTTTTTCAACTAATCACATTTTAAAAAAATTGTTTCATTGTTTAGTTTTAAATAATTTTTTTATTTATTTACAAATATCAATTTTCATGTATTGATTTTTTTCCTTATTCTCTTTATTCCCATATAACAAAATGATGTTATAGTTCATTATTGCTCATTATAGAGAGCAATTTTTTTGTGGATTTAAATTAACTCAAAATACAAAATAGCCCTAAATGTTAACCCATTTTTTATGGTCTCATGTCTCACTTTTGAAGCTATTTGATGCTAATTATTTTTTAAAAAACAATACTAATATCTTTAAAACAATTCAAAATGTTAACCCATTTTTTATGGTATCATGTCTCATTTTTGAAACTATTTGATGCTAATTATTTTTAAAAACAATACTAATACCTTTAAAACAATTCAACAATTTAACATGAGACAGGGACTAGTCGCATTGCGACACTTGTTAATCTAACAATTTTAAATTAATTATATTTGAGAATATATTTACTAGTCTATATTTCGATATCTAGTTCTTAAATATATGAATTTATAATATTATAATTATATAATAAATCATTTATCCTTATATGTATTAGTGGCTTTATAATAATATGATATTTCAATTTTTTTAATGAAAGTCTATATCTCTAATATCTTAATGTAAAACATATAAATTTGTAATATTAAATTTATATCAAAAATCATTTATTTTTGTATTTATTGGTGACTTTATAATGATATGATCATTTTTAGACCTTATGAATTTGTAATATTATATTTATATAACAAATCATTTATTTTTGTATTTATTGGCCACTTTATAATGATATGATCATTTTTAGACCTTATTCTAATACATAATTTTTTTCCCAACAAGTATTAAGAATATAACATTTGACACCATATTTAATAACATTATAGTTGGAAAAGAACATATATTTATTATCAAGATTTCATTAAATATATGAAAAGACTTCTCTATTGACAATATTGATATTATGTAATTGTATTTTTCAGCATTTTTTAAGAACAATTATAACATTATAGATTTTTCTAGATTTTTGTGGAAATAGCTCATATTTCTCAATTGCTAATAAATTTGCCATCATTGTCGAAAGTATGATACCCAACAAAGCAACTTGTACATTGTTTCAATCTCCCTGAAAATGCAAGGGAATCGTACCTTGATAGACGTACAAATTGAATAAAATTGATGTTATATGCAAGAGACGTGGTTAGGTCCGTAGTTGATAACCACCAAACTCAAATCCAACATGTTGGTTGCCCATTTCTGAGGCCCTCCCTCAAAGCCTTAGATATCATAAGTGTAAGTAGCCATTATAAGACCTTACTGACCATTATTACTAGGATCACCCCTATTTCTTTTCGCGGTCCTCTACAACACTATTGGCTTGAAAAAGTACAAAAGTTATTCCCAACAAAGATACCGGCCTATAGGTAGTTTCTTTTCTATATAGGGCCTTGGTCAAGTAACCCTCATAGTATGGGGTGAGCCCTCTTTGGTCGATAATCTATAGCCCGGCCGCCTATTCTCTCTATCCCAACCACAGGATATAGAGAGCGTTGCCCGATATAGATAAAGGACCCCTATATGTATATATGGTCAATGCCCAATCCCCCTTATTTGTATATGGTCAATGATTGGATTGGGATCGTCCGACACTTCATAATCAATAATGAGACTAATAAGATAAGGATCCCTAACATAGATGCTCATGACACCAAGCTTTTTCTTCTCATAAAGAACCAAACAATAGATGATTTCTCCACTTTCGATATTTTCACAACCCTATGCTTAATCTCTTCTTTTTGCTTTACAAATTTGTTGGTCCTTGCCTCCTCTAATTTTGGCCCTCATCTCCAATTTCTTGCAATGCATCATCCAATCATTTTCAATTCTCATATGCACGGTCACGTATTTGTGGGAATTTCCAATCTTTCTCATCTTGGATACAACTCTCACGCCTCGACGCAGACAATTCGTCAACCAAAACCAAGGATTCAAAAATTGTGGCATAATCCTTCTGCAGACAAGTCGTCGTGCCACAGAAAAGGGTTCTTACCCTCGAATTTTATGATCGTGTGGCGGTCAATGTCGGGGTTGATAGTGTATTCATCCGGCTAGTCCAAGTCTTTCTAGGAAGTCCATCGACGATCGCTGCCCTTCCGACCTTCTAAAATTATGAGCAAGTCGATAGAATTTGCCCCTTTGTAAAGACCAATCTTATAAGAGGAGATGAATTTAAGAGTGGACAAACAAAGATGAAATATGTGGTTGGTATTGGTACCAAGATCTATATTTTTACAAATATTTATTACTAGTTTTGCCATTCTCAATACTATTTACCATAAAAAGTTAAATACATTAATGCATCCAAGTGTTATTGTGAGCTATAACTATGTGGGATCATGGTGTCAACAAACGCTATTCTAAATGGGCTTGGGAACATCCTAATCATGTCATAGTCATCTTGGACTTGGTCTTAATTGTTTAGCTTAACTTAAGAAAGAGGGCAAGGTAAACATACTTTGTTTTTAATATCCATTGAATTTATTATGTAGTAACGTATTATACTCTATTTAACTAATTTTTTGGGTGAACTATTACAGCAAAATCCCACTCTTTACACCCAATAACAACTATTCTCATCTATCCCACTAAATCCCCTCTAGTAAGTCCTCAATGTTTTTACATAATTATTGCTTTTACCTTTAATTTTAAACCCTAAAACTTATTGTTGATTCGATTGGGTATCTATCCATATGGTGAATGGTTTGGCAAAGCATAGGGTCATGCTTTAGTGAACATCATGAGGGCATGTATTAGGTTGGCTCCCGAGAATAACATCATCCATTGTAGAACCCATCGCGGACTTATGTATGATATTGCCAAACACGGTCAAGCACATTCTCATATTTCTTTGTGCAACTCTTCCACATTTGCAAGATTTTCCACCAATATGGTTGGGATCGCATGAGCAAAACTACATTCATGTTATCAACACCTTAGTTGTACAAGTCATATGCCATGTAGTACTTGTCTTAATATTGTTTGGAAAAATTTAGTCACATTTTAGAACAAAAACATCATTGTAGTATCATTCCAAGCATTCATTCATTTTTATTAATGGTCGTATAAAAACCACCTATTTATGTGATACTCTTATTGCTATTGCATGCAAACGTATCTTTCACTCTCGTAAGAATTGTTGCACTAAATATTAGATCATATATTATTTCTCTAGTTCAAAAACACCTCGAAACTAATTTATTAGGACGCTGACAAAAAAACAAATTACAAAAATTTAAATTCAATAAAAGACAAATCCATTATATAATAACACATATGGCAAGAACTAGCCACTCTACGACTCTTGTTTTCTAAAACATATAATTAGAAATTTACGATCATCCATTTAAATAAAACTACTTATTCCTCATCTTCGTAACTTTGACTCTCAAATTTGTTTGATATCAAAGTAGCAATAAATTTGAAGCTTGTGTAATGGAGACAACGACATTGTATGAGGAAATAAGGTGATGTAAAAGGGGATAGAGAGGAGAAATCTAAGGGAAGGGAAAATGTTAGAGGGAACGCACATGAGACCTTCTTCTTTTTTTTTTGGTAAGTCGTAAATGGACCACGTCTATTTTGCAAATCACATAAACGATAAAGGGTGAGAGGAATATGCTTGCACTGTTGTTGCGGAATAATGTAGCTAGGAACATATTGGGAGGGACTCAACATACCATATTTTTTTGCTTGGTTGTGTATCGAGAGTTAATGTCCCCTACATTTGGATGTAACTACCATAAATTTTATTAATAATATATAAAGTTATCGAATTTGTTGTGACCCTCACAATAACATTTTTCTTGAGCTTGAGTATTATTTTATTTTCATTATGTTTACAAATGTTTTCCACATTAATTCAATGTTTGTTATTAAACCATATAATAATGTAATTGCAATAATCTCAAAAAGTTGCAAAACCATTACGATGTTTTTAAGTTGGTGGCTATTAATATAGATTTAATGCTTGACAATCATTTGTGTGCATATCAATTAAATTAATATCTAAGTTTCAATGTTTGTTATAAAACCATATTATAATGTAATTGTATTAATCCCAAAATGTTACAAACCCATTAAAACAATTTTGTTTAGGTTGGTGACAATTAAGACAAATTTAATACTCAACAATCATTTGTATCAATTATTAATATATAAGTTTGTAATGGCACAATTACGATTTAATTTTAATCTAAATATTAATGTGCACATGAGGCCAAATATTCTTTGATGAAATGGAATTTAGCTAAAATAGAATTATTAAGCGGAATATAATCAATGCGCTTTCAAATTATGCATTATAGTTTAGGTGGATGTGATAGAGGGGAAGGGATTTTCTCTAGTGGGTGCTTTCAATTGGGTTGTCTATCTCCTTGGCTTCACATGCAAGAACCCACTTTAAATTCACTGGTTTTGCTCACTTTTTGCCATGTGTGACAACTGCTTTGAGAATACAATTCAAGGTACAAAGATGTATCCTTGGGCTCATTGTGTACTTGCGTGCCCTAAGAAACCAGCCAATTGTTGAATGCTACAACTTGCACATTTTTGTTACCTTTACACCTCAACCTTTCTCCACCAACTAGATATTCGAAACTCTCATCAACTCGTACATAATTCCTCCCACTCTTCAAGTTTCTTTTCCACATCTTGTACCTCTTCCCAACACTTGTTAATATCCCTATGAACATCTCCATAACACAAATGACTTGTAATTGTTAGTCTATAACTAATTTTTTAAATATTTCTTGGTTAGGGCAATGACAAGTTCGCCAAGCCTAACAAGCCCCTAGTTCAATTTCTACATATCTACTAAGTTAATCCAAGCTGGGGTTAAATTTGACGGCCACCTATGCCTGTCAAACATATTTTCGGTGACGGTCATTTTTTAATACCGCCCTTCAAATATACAAAATAATGTCAATTATAGTATTTATTTTATATTTATTTAGTTATTTTAAAGATATATTTGAATATATTTTTTATAATTTATGTATACATATATATAAAAAATGACGGTCAAATTTTAAATATGCAAGTTACGTGTGACGGTTATTACAAATATTTGCAAGTATTTTACGGTTAAAATAGCAAAAAACGTCTAAATGGGCGTCAAATTTAACCCCGAATCCAAGCAATTGTGGCTCTAGTTTGGATAAGTTTTAATTTCAAGCTTTAAATGCACGGTATACAACGGCTGATTCGATGCATTTACATGTTGAGGGGATCAGAAAATTTGCCTCTATAACCTCGCAATTTTGCAATAAAAGTTTAGTATGCAATTTTCATTTCGATCTTTCGAGCGAAAAACAGAGTGTCCCAAAATAAATAATAAAAGCGTCCCAAAATAAAGTCGAGCGAAAAATAGTGTCTCAAAATTAACAATTAAACAGTGTCCCAAATAAACAATAAGGTAGGTTGAATTCGATAAGATGTACAAACACCTTTTTGATGTGACATATGTAACTATATGGCAATTTTATACAAAGACCCACAAACCGGTGGGGCCATCGCTCCACCTGGGGTTAAATTTGACGGCCGTTTAGACGTTTTTGTGATTTTAGCCGTAAAATACTTGCAAATATTTGTAATAACCGTCACATGTAACTTGCATATTTAAAATTTGACCGTCATATTTTATATACATTTATATGTAAATTATATAGATATGTATACATATATTTTAAAATAATTAAATATACATAGAATAATTGGTATAAATAACATTGTTTTGTATTTTTTGAAAGGTAGTATTAAAAAATTACCGTCACCCGAAAAATGTGTGACAGGCATAGGTGACCGTCAAATTTAACGCCTGGCTCCACCAATCACAAATTTAATCAAAATCAATAGTCTTCACATACTCCAGATTTAGTTGAAGTTTTCAGTATTAAATGCAATGGCCGATTCAATGCATTTAGAAATAGCTTCCAATGTCTCACAAAAATTGCAATTCCTACCATGGTCCCTACACAGCTTTGAGATTCTCGTACTAATCAATAGCAAAAAAAAGACTGCACTAAAAATTGAATATATTTGAAGTTGGAAGTACACAAAATCAATGCCTAATTTAATGCATCTATAAGTTATAAGTTACGTACAGACATCTTTAACCACAGGTACGAACATTGCTTCCAAAACCCCAAAAATTCACAGAAAATGACTGTACAATATGAGCAACTTTTACGATCTCATATCATAAGTAGAGCAAACTGACACAGTTGTAAAGGCTAGCTGGATACATTTAAAAACTATGGCGGCCTTCAGGACTAACATTTTGTCCCAGAAATCTCGTAATTCGACAAACAGTTCTCATACTGCAATTAATCGATATAACAAACAGGGCAAATATAGGAAAAATTCCAGCACAGCTGATAAGACACGGTTCTGAATCTCACAAAATTAGGCAAACCCCAAGCAAGTGCAAATTACAGTACAGCTCAGTAAAAACGAAACGTCCCATGCCCGTTCCAGCCTCTGGTCTGCCAGTTACAAGCCCTCGGGGCCAACCAACCCACCTGGTGGCATAGTTGTATATCTAACTGCCCGCAGACATAGATACAGAGTATGTCTCGAAATTTTATAACTGTGTACACTGAAACTATCATATTTATTTCAATCCCGTTCCGACCTCTAACCAAAACTAACCAAACCCCAAGCAAGTGTAATTGACAGTGCAAGCTTATCAAAACAAAAGCCCCCACGCCAGTCTCATTCCTCTGGCCTGCCAGTTACAAACCCACAGGTCCAACCAATTCACTTAGGCATATAGTTGTATATCTAATTGCCTGCAGACATACATACAGAGTATGTCGTCAAATTCTATTGCTGTGTAGACTGAAACTGCCATATTTATTTTTGATCCCGTTCCAACCTCCGGCCGGCCAGTCACAAAACTAGCCAAACCCCAAGCAAGTATAATTAACAGCGCAGCTTTATCAAATACGAAATTCCCCGTGCCGTTCCATCCTCTGGCCCTGCCAGTTACAACCCCACGGGTCCAACCAATCCACCTAGATGCATTATTGTACATCTAGTTTCGAAAATATATAGCTGTGTAGACTGAAACTATCATGTTTATTTTAATCCCGTTCCAGCCTCTGGCACGCCTGTTACAAGCCCATAACCCCAACCAATCCCCTGTAGGCACAAACCAATCCTTTTGGGTGCATTATTGTATATCTAATCGCACTCTGTATATTGGAAAAATCTATAGCTGTGTAGACCGTAGACTTTGAATACGACGGCCGTTTACAAGTATTTTAGCGTTTTGTAAGCAGTAAAATTTAAAGCCTGTCAGACTGTCCTATTCATACGTTTTTCACAAGCCCTGCCGTAGCAAACGGAACTCCAGAGACAGAGCACTCTAGAAAAATACTCGCAAAAATAAAGCAGATAAAGGAAAGCCTGCAAAAATGCCTCTCCCTCTCTCATTTTAGCATCTAAGTCATTGTTTTGCAGTATTCACAACAGTAAAATATGATTTATAGCAGGGAGGATTGATTTATAGCAAGGAGTGATTCTGATTGAGTTTTGATCGTTTTAATTTTGTTTATTTGCCTACTTCATTGGTCAAGTCCAAGTCAGTGAGTCGAAATTGGGCCTGCCGAGACCGAATCTCAAAACCATGGTTCAAAGGGTCAATTCAATGCGTGAAAGGGACTTTCAGATCTTTAAGGCCCCGGAACAAAAACTCTATTTTCACTGAAAAAATGGCTATAATATGCTCAAATTTGACATTCTAGTACAGCAATCGAACAGAGCAATAAAAAGCATACAGTGCGAAACTTACAAAGTGGATATAACACATGATTGAAATTTTAGATTTAAAACGTCTAACAGGGCTAAATCAACGCAGTCAACGAGTAAAGGAGATTTTTAAGGCTACGAACACAGCATTTTTCCAGAAACCCCTCCCAATTTCGCAAAACAAAAATCGTAACATAACTCGAGATTTTACGAATGCAAAAATTGGATGTGCTTAAGTTTTCAGCTGGAAATGCACAGATACAAGGGGTTATTTGGACAGAAAAAAATCCAAAGCCTCACAATTTGCCAAAAATCGTTACACTGAGCAACTTCGATATTGCCGCCTTAATCAATAGACCAAAAAAACCAGATACGTGAAAATCGGTCGGTGTTCTACGTTTTCAGTTCTAAAAGCACAGTTAGAAGTGCCGATTCGATGAATTTTACATGTAATTTACATTTTAAGGTCAGAAAAATAAAAATTTCTTCCAGAACCATTAAAATTCAAGGAAAAAGTCATTATACTGTGCACAACTCCGAGATTCTAGCATCTACGGAAAGAGGGAAAAAAACAGAGAAAATGTCCTCTTACCTGGCGATGTAAAGCCATATGTCCGAGCGGCTGCAGAGCGAACTGCTCGCTGGATAAGGAGGAAATGCCCCTCGCTGCCATTATTGCTCCTGCAATCTCTATCAGCACAATCACCACCATATGCTCATATATACCCAAATTTCATCTTATTTTATATATTTTTTTAGGGTTTTTCAGACACGGAATATGACATTATTAATTTTTATTTCCTATTTTGTTAGTCACCCATTTAAGTAGGAAGGGTACTTTCTCAATTTTCAAATAACGGATTAATTTCAAATAATGTAAAGATAAATGACCGGCATAGACGGCGCCGTCGGGGTCACTCGGTCAAGATAACACCAACGGTTAACTCGGTCACGGGTGTTAGGCGGTCGTTCACCGGGGTCCGGAACGTGGTTAAATTAACGGCGTGCTTACCCACGCCATTTGCGTTGAATAATATGATAGGGAAAAATATCGTATGGGAAGTGGGCCCCACTGCCAGTCTCACAAATGGATCATGTCTCCGACGTGGGTTGACGCAGATTTCTTTAACAAAATATAAAAAATATCAGTGCGACTGCGGGCCAAAGCATTGAAAATGATTTGGTTGATTCTTTCATTTTCATAGTTTTCGGGAGTGGATATGCATTCAGTATTCAATATTTGGTATTTCCATGAATATTGGGTGTATTAAAGTCTATGACACAGTCACCTGCTATCGTTTCCATGTCATTGTTATTGAACACTGTAATTACTTGAGAACGATAGTCATCGATTATTATCGAACGATGTAATTAGTTGGGAAGTTGGGAAGGATAGTCGTCGATAATTATTCAATTACTGAATGAGTGGCCAATCGTCTTTGTTCTTACTTGACTTGTTAAAAACATATAAAATTAAAATCCGTGGGGATTCCATTGGCACGTGCTAGAGATATGAATTCCACTGGCACGTGCTTAGAGATATGAGGTCTCTCTCCATTCTATTCCCATGTCATCCACAAGATAAGGGTGTCTGCTTTGACATAGAAATTTTTTATTTTATCTATATTCTTTATAAGAAAAATTACGAAAGTTCAGTTCCACTAGGGTTTTATGCATACTCTTGAGATATTTTGTTGTTTAAATTGTGCCTTTTTAGTCTCTCTAGGATTTTCCTTTCAGTCCTATCATAGTGTTAGTCGGCTATTTTTCCGCTGCTGAGGCGGTGAGTTGCCTATAAATGGCTAACTCTACATCCATTGCAACGACTGTTGCAACTCGTGGTGAAAATGGCTCCCAAACATGCTAGAAAATTGTGTCGAAGGTCTACAACGAGGTATGGATTCTGAATTATCCCTGACTATTGTTATTTTTGATGAATTTTTAGACCCTGTGGTCAAATGGTATCGTAACAATTGCCTTATTGCGTATTTCTATGGTCGCATCCCCTTAGAATCTTACCTGCAAAACTGGATAAAGAATCATTGGTAGTCTAACGGTATCCTGGTTTCAAGTATCCTTAACTTCACAAAGGGATTTTATCTCTTTTCGTTTCACGAGCCTTCTCAGGGCCAAGCCCTCCTTAAGGCGACTTGTTGGTATTTATGTAATACCCTTTTAGTGCTCTCTCAATGGACTCGACTTTGGCCCCAATAGCTAGGTTTCGTTGAAAATCCCGATTTGGATCGAGCTTCCTGGACTCCTCGTTCATCTCTGGTCATTCCTTCCAGAGATAGTTAAACCCATTGGTAGGGTGATATGTCATGAACAAGAGCACTTTTTACACCCGTCCTAACAAACATGTTTGTGTCAAAGTTGACCTTGTGAAAGATCTGCAGAACCACCTAGATATTCAAGTTGGGTCCCTGCATATCTCTCAAAAGGTGGTTTAGTTCAACCTTCCTAACATGTGCTTTCGTTGTCAAGCCCCGAACCATCACATTCGCGATTATCCTCTTCTAGCTCGTTCCAAGCAAATGGTGACGCAACCCTCGGTGCCTAAGCCTAAAGGTGATCAATCGACTGATGGTTGGATTGCAGTCGAGAATAAGAAAGGTGCAGGTATGAAATCCACTCCTATGGAACCTACCGCTCCTTCTTCTTCCCCTCTTACGCCTAAGGAACTTAGCTTCAACATCTCTTCCTTTGTGTCACTCACATAGTCCACCTCATGAGGTATCTCACGGCGTGCGAGGAGATAATGGGGTCAAACGCGCTCCATTCATGTTGAGATTTATAATTCAGACCAGATCCCGCTTGCTAATAATTTTGCAATTCTTGGCTTGGAGGATGGCGTGTTAGACGTGCGCAAAGGAGAGTTTGACATGTCTGATTTTTCATGAATTTCATCTCTTGGAATGTCATGGGTCTTATAGAACCCTCTCGCAAATATTTTGTTCAGTTAGCCTGCCAACGTTTTAGCTACCTTGATATTATTTGTTTATAGGAAATTAAAATTTCTGGTTTTTACTTCAGAATACTCTAACCTGTATTGCTCCTGCTTTTTCACATTTTCATACTCAGCACATTGATGGCAAAGGTGGCACTAGTATTTCCATTACCCCAAAATTCTCGGCCTTAATCACCTCCTCGGGCCATGATCCTTCAAATTAGGCCATGTGGGTGATTATGGCAATTAATGATCTTTCTTTTGGTATTTTAAATGTTTATGCTCCTAATGATGGCTATGAAAGAACATCATTATGGAAATGGTTAGGTGATAACTTGCCTTTAGCTTATTGGCTTGTGTGTGGTGACTTTAATATGATAGAACATCCCGATGACAAACTAGACTCCCTCCCTGTGCATTGGTGTTTCAACGAGCGTGCGGCTTGGTATTTCTTTAAAATTCATTGGGGGCTTTCAATCCTTTGATCAGACAACAGTAGGAATTTAAGTCTCAAGCTTGGTATACTTAGACCAATCTTCGAGAAGGATGTGATCAAGTTTTTAAAAGGCTTAATTGTGCACTCATCTCTCAACAACCTATTTTTTATTTTGACACGTAAGGCCTCTCCCCTGTCATGGTGTGGTCAAATGTACTTTTGTCTAGATCATCGTCTAATTTCTTTTAAGATTATTTGGAGCAAGGCCCCGTTCAAAGTCCCATCTAATAAATTCCTTCTTAATGTTTCCTTGCTAAGTCACCTGGGGGTGGTCCCGCTTATTGCTAAAGTTTGGAACATGGTGCCACATCCGCCTTTTGTTACCAGCTGGAATGAGTGGTGGGAAGCAAAGATTTAGCACATCACTTGATTCCTTTGCCAGTTTGAAAAGTAGGTTGCTCGAGTGCGTAAACGGGTGGACTTGGCTCTGCACAAAGAATTTCAAAGGATCTTTATTCTTCTCGATTGCAATCCTTTTGACACCCCTCTTGATTCAGCCATGTGCCACCGATATTCGACACAAGATAAAGCTCATGGAATCTTTCAAGGTGGGAGACAAAGCGTCTAAGCACTTTTTCAAATCCCTTTGGGCTAAGCATGCTCATCAACATATCAAAGTTATTAAATTTTCCCAACAACAACTCACACATTCGCCTAAGATCACAAATGTCTTTGTGGAACACTATCAATTAGTCTTCCAAGCTCAAGAGGCTACTAATGAGCGAGCTTCCGCTTTGCAGCAATGTATCGAGGTGGTTCTGGTCAAGCTTTCTCCTAATGACCATGCTGGATGCAATGTTCTTATTTCTTTAGATGAGCTTTATGCAACTCTATTGTGCCTTGCCGATGATAAATCTCAAGGATTGGATGGCTTTCCTTGTGAATTCTACAAAGCCACTTGGTCTTTTATTGGTCTAGACCTGCTTCGTGTTTATAATGAAGCTCTCCAATCTAATTCTTTAGGGAGTTTCATCAATCAAGGCAACATTAATTTCATTCCTAAAGCTCGCAATCTGGAGCTTATGAGTAGTTAGATACCTATCACCTTGTTGAATGTTTCTTGCAAAGGCCCCGAATTTTCACATTGCTGATCTTTTACCTAAGATTGTTCGACATGAGCCTTTTATTCTGGAAATGCTCACAACCTTAGGATTTGAAGAATTTTTTTACCTCATTTTTCTGAACTATGTTCTCTAATGCTTCTTCTTGCCTCACTATCAATGGGCATCAGTCTTCCTCTATTCTCCTCTTAGGATCTATAAGACAGGGGTGCCCTCTTGTGCCTGTTCTTTTTGTCTTAGCTATTGATGCTCTTGGATATCTTCTTGCTCAACATGTTGATTAGGGCCGCATTCGGGAAAAAAATTATTGCATCATTTGACTCATCTTATTAATGGGCACTTTGCTAATGATTCCTTTCTTACCCTTGCTAAAACTGAGAAGAATTTGGTTGGTTTTTTCGAATGCCTTGATATTTTTGTCTTTCTTCAGGATCCAACATTCAGATGGATAAAACATTGGGCTATCGGAAAATATGTTGGCCTATGCCTAATTGGTTGAAAGCTTAACCCTGGAAGTGGATTGGGCGTGGAGAACAATTTAAATTTTTGGGCATACATTTTGCCTTTGATAGTGATTCTGCTACTTTATAGCAGTATGTGATTGACAGAGTTGAACATAAAGTCTCTCGGTGGTCTTCCAAATCCCTTTCATTGGCTGGTAAATTTCGGTGTGTACCAAGATTCTTGCGGCCACTCATGTTTACTATTCTACTTGTTGGTGCCCATCCCAAGATTCCTTTGCCAAGCTTTCCAAGCTTCTCCGGGATTACCTTTGGTCTAAAAGTTATGGTTCAAGTTGGCTTCCATCGGGTGGCCTAGGAAGTTTTTTTGTCTACCTCACGATCAAGGTGATATGGGTATTATTGATGCTTACAGGAAAAGCATGGGTTTATGTTCTAAATGGGTTGTGAGATGTCTATCGAAATTCAAGCCTAGAAAATTCCACTTCGATATTACATTGCTTTAGGTGCACCTTACGGTAAAAAATGTTGGAATAATATAGGGTTGCATACCTTAATTATCACCAAGGCTCTAGTCAATATTTCGACAATTTTGTCACCAAAAGCATATGGAAGGCCTTTGAAGCAATGAAACCTTTGTTGCGTTGGATTGGCGATGGCTTTCACATTGGGCTCTCTTTCAATTCCCAAAATATTTGGTGGTCTCCCATTATCATGGAAGATAGTATTCCACTTGCGAAAACTCTAGGCATCAAAGATCTCTGTTTATCTCAAAAGGGAATTCACACTATTCAGGATTTGATTTCTAGAGACTAGATTTCTGGCCCGAGCTCAAGATAAAATTCAATATTTCCAATTCATACCTTCCATCTATTTGTAGAATACAAGAGTTGATGCCAAATGTCATGCTCCATAAACTGGGACTTAAGCCTTTGGATTCACGGGCGGTTGGCATTCATATTGCCTTTCTTCACTACAATGTCGATGCCATATGCTAGCTATTGATTCCTATCTCGCTTGCCATTTCCAAGCTCAATGTCTCATTGGGGTCTACAATCTTCCCAATCTACTTGGACTCGTTAACTTTACCATGCCTGGAACCCTTTCTTGAGCCTAAAATTAACCACATTCTTTGGTGCATGCTATCTATCGAGCCTTTTGTTGGTGAGTGTCTTAGTCACATCAAAATTCCCAATCCAAAATTCCCTTTCTGCTCTCGACTTGAATCTTTTAAGTATTTATTTTGGTCTCAGTATCCAAGGTACAAACCATTTGGTCTTAGATTCATATGTTATTTCAACCCTACCACCTTAAATTCTTTCATTGGTGTATGATTTTATTAAGAGATTTCAATCCTTGGCCTAATTATATGGATACTATGTGGCATTTGTTTAGAGCTTGTATTCTCTTTCATATTTGGAAAGCTCGTAATACTTTGATATTCCAAAATGATCAAAATGTTTTTTTACTCTCCACTAGTGATAAAGTGGCTATTTTTTCTACTACGAGCATATAGATTCAAACTCAAACCGAAAAGGTATCCCTATAATTTTCTCATTTGCAGGGATTTCTCGCACACTGGGGGAGTTCTCCTTATATAATGAGTTGGGTCCTTCCTGACCCTTTGCTTCCACCACCTCGGGCATCTTTGCCTCATTGGCCACCTCTGTAAAGACCGCATCGCGAAGGCCGCTCTCGTGCAGCCACCGCCCGCCTCTCCCTAAGGTGACGCTTGATTCTGTCCTCTTTCGGGCCGGGCCGAGTCCTCCTCTACATGGGAAGGATGTGGCAGGATCTCTGCGTTAGGCCTCTCCTCTGCTTGGAGTTCAAATGTTTGATGGCTCTCCACCACCTAGTGGGGAATTATGTTGCATTTACGGTGCATATGCCAAATCAAGATGGAAAATAGGTGGATCCTCCTTCGAGCGAGTTATCAAGTGGAGATTTCATCCCCCTCGAGATGATCCTCCTCCTCCTCCTCCCAGAGTGACGATATGTTCTTAGTACTCTTTGGTTTTATGTAAATCTTTTGTTTTCCTCGTGTCGTTCTCTCTGCTTTCCCTTTGGATGTTTTGTGGTGCCTACATGGTTTTTCATCGGACCGTGAGTATTCCAAAGTCACACCTCTTGTTGTAACTCTCGTATATTCTTATTAATATAACAGGCGGTTCCAATAGTAAGTTCCTTACAAGTTAGAACCATTTTCTAATATTTGTTTCTCTATCTATTTTAGAGTCCTTATAACCATTCCTTTAAAGTTATAATTATAATCTAGAATTTAATCTTTTGATGATTTTATTATTTTATTTGTCAAGCTTTATTATTTATGAAAATATCTTCATCTAACACTTCTAAAAAGTTGTTATCCTAAATTGCATTTAAAAATATTATTTATTTATTTTTGAATTGTTTTTTAAAATCTTCCCATGTAATAATGTATTATTATTGTTATATGTATTTTAAATTTAAGTATATTCCAAAAATAATATAATTGTGTGTAAATAACAATGTCATAGTAAGGACTGTCTGATGACCATTGGCAATACCTTGGGAATTACACTCTTTATAGATTCTCAAACCACTAATTACACCCATACTACCTATGCCCAGGATCTGTGTGGGCTGGACACTGATAAAAATCTTCCTGCTACTATAGATCTTAGAGTGCAAAATCGAACTTGGTCACAAACTCTTGATTATGAAGGTCTACCTTTCCGATGTAGAAGATGTTTTGGCTTAGGACACACCTCTACTGCTTGTGGGATGGAAAAACGTCAACATGAAAAGCGGAATTGGTGGAAAGATGCACTCCCAGAGCACCTAATTTTTGATGCTAAAAGGGATCTTGAATCAAAAGTGGAAACAGTGGCTGAATCCAAATCTGCCCTTGAAACCCCTCTATCCGAAAATCAAACTGTTAGCAGCATGAAAATTGCTCAAGTTGTTGAGGGTAACACGGAAAGTAATAAGTTTGTGGCTGTCCCATTTGGGACATATGCGACTAAGGAGAATACCCCTCCTTTGTCTCCTCCTCCAGCAGTGGAGACTCCAGCAGGCTGGGTCACGGTTAACAAAAAAAAAAAAAAATTACCCTGAAGGAGAGCTATTCGTCTGGATGATTTCTCCGTTAGTGTTCGGCCGGAGTACATTGTTATCATTTTTGTGGCCGGATCACTGCGTGTTTTCTTTCCATGTGTGTTGTTGTACCTTTGTTGTTTGTTCGTTGTTCAGCAGTTGTTTATTTGCTGTTGAGTTGCTGGTTGTTGTTTCTTCTTTGCAGACTGCGTTCTGCAGTTGGTCCTTATTGTTATATCAGGATGTTGATCCTTTTCTTTGTGCTTATTTTTTCTATTTTGGCTTCGAGCTCTTTGCATAAGGGTATAGTCCCTTTAAAAAACTATTTTGATAATAAAAAAAAAACAATGTCATAGTAAAATGTAAATAAAAATTTGACCCTCATATTTGAAATATACAAGTATGAACGATGTCAATTTAATTTTTTTCAAGTATCTTATAGCTAAAGACGGTAAATTTTAGTGGCGATTCTTCGCTAATTCACAAATATTTATATTTTTGAAATTTATATTTGGTGATTTTGAAGAGTCGTACGAGCAACGCGTTTCGTTTCGCCTAAAATTTCAAGATGTAAGTTACTTTTGTGGGTCAGCTTACCTAGTGTTTAAATAAATTTCATACTTATGCATGTATATCACCACTACCTCGAAACACCAATTGGGTACATTCACCAATATATACTAATAAAAATATAAGCATATGTAAAATTCAAAGGCTCTTACATAAAAAGCGAATGACAAACGAGCTCAACCACATAGTGCATACTAGGCGCTCGAATACACCCGAATATGATTCCAAATGCCTAACTATAAATGCTTAACCGCAAACGCCCGACTACCGATTCCCGATTTCATATGCACGATGAATTTTCTAGACGCTCAAATGCATATTCCAGTGCAGGAAGAAAATACTACGCTTAGGGTTAAGGTTGTTTGAAAATTGAAAGCTAGGGTTTGCTTGAGGGTTATAAAGGAGTTTATTAGGGTTTGAGTTGGAAGATTGAAACTTCTCATTCATTTGTTAAGTGGGAAGGCAAGGGAAGTTTCTCTATTACAACACAACACATTCAAGAAAAGAAGTGCAAGGTCTGAAGCAAAATGGTTAACATTCTTTCTTCATCCATGAAAACACTTTATCTTAGTTGTGTTTTCTTCATTATAGTATGAAATTAATGTAATGTTGATCTGTCATGCATAGTTCATATTCATGTTTATTTTCTCTGTGAAGTCTTATATCATTTGATATGGTGACTGGATGTTACCCTCATTCATATTTGGGAAGTTTCAATTGTAGATTTATTTGTGTTTATTATCACATAGTAGTATATGTAGTCACCCTATATAGTATATGTAGATGAGCATCTACATGAACATCCGCCCTTGCTTGCATATGTAGAAGGGCATCTAAATGTGTAGACACCGGTTGCATACGTAGAGACGAGCATCTTTATGTGCATGCATCTATCATCTAGCGATTCGGAAGGTGCAAATGACTTGTCTCGCACTTATAGATGCTTGTTTACTAGGCTTCCATACAATCGACGTGTCTATGCCTTTTTTATCACCCTGCGACCATCCCCTACATGCATTTTCCCAGATAAATTATTTGCATGCATCACTATATATATATATATTTATCACATTCTCCATCAACACGAAATCCATTTTTACAAATTCACCAAAAAAATCCAAGTTGGATTTCAAAGAAGGGGTCTTAAATGTTCCTTGGTTAAAGATAAGAAAATCCTATAAAGTATTATCTAACAAAAACAATTATACATATTAAATCTATCATAATAGTTGGTGTAGACTACATTATAACTACAAAAACATATATACATAATCAATTTATCAAAGATGAACATTTTATACTCGCTTGTTGCCTAGAACAAGATCCTTACCCCGGAGAATCGAGGAAAAGAGGTATGATTATCCCCAGTAGATGCATTCTTTGTGGTAAGCAGGTGGAGAATGTTAATCACTTGTTTATACATTGCCCTTTCTTTATGGTTGATTTTTCTTCAACTTCGGATCTCTTCAATCTTCAATGGTTATTGCCTAATTATATGGAAGAGTTTTTCTTACAATGGTGTTGTCCTTTTAAATATCTGGTTCTGGTGGTTGCTTGGAGGATGGCTCTCCCCACTTTTCTCGTATTTTGTAAAAGGAAAGGAATGACAGGATTTTTAGGGATCAACATGCTATCGATAAGAAGGTTAGTGCTAGGTTGTGCTCATCCCTTAAGGAGAATGTCAGACTCTTCAGGGGAAAGGTTAAGGCTCCCGCTCTAAGATAGAGGTTGCAGTTCTTAAATAGTTCCCCTTCAGTCCTCCCGAGTCTCAAATCTCCTCATGTTGGAGTCAAGTGGTCTAAACCTGATGTGAATTTCCTTAAGTTGAACTTTGATGGGGCCTTGAAGGGTAACCCCTCAATTTGGGCCGAGGGAGGGAGCATTCTTAGAGATTACGAAGGTAATTAGATTTTTTCATATGTTGGACCTTTGGGAATCTAGAGTAACAATGTAGACAAAGCCATATATCTTCTCGTGTAATGAAATTACTAGTATAATTCAGATTATGCTAAAAGCAATATAACACCAAATAATACAATATTTCGAGAATAACGATCTCAATATGCAATTGTAATAGCTTCGCCACTTCGAGGGGGTAACCTCCAAACCATATAATAAGACTCAAATGCTCAAATGATAATGAACTACTACCTACAATTCTCTATATATATTATTCATATGTTATGGCCACCACCCAGACCGACCTATTAAGCATGAGAAAGTATAAATGATATAATAAAATGATATGGTAAGCCACAAGTCGGCTACCATATCCTAATAAAAGAAATAGGTTAAGGGCATAGCATGCCCTTCCCGTCGAAAACCTTCATCCTCCCAGGTGGCATCTTCTATGCTCATATTCTTCCACTTGATCAGATATTCCTTAATGTCTCTGGTTCTCAGCGTCTTAGTACATGTTTGCAGAATCTTCTCTGGCTCCAAAATGATTCTTCCTTCCTCGTCAAGTTCTGGTAACTTTGTATGGGCTTCAAATTTCTATACAATAACCTTCTTTAGGCATGAAACATGGAATACTGGGTGTATGTGTGAAGATGGAGGCAACTCTAGTTTATAAGCAACACTGCCAATTTTCTGTAGAACCTGATAAGGGCCATAGTATTTAGGAGCAAATTTGTTGTCCTTTTTTGTTGCTTTAGAGACATCTGTTTGTAAGGTTGGAGAAGTACAAAAACCCAATCACCAATTTCAAAATGTCTTTCACTACAATGTTGATCTACTTGTTGTTTCATCTGTTTTGTGCTAATGCTAAATTCTCCTTCAAACTAGCCAAAACTGTTGTTGATGTTGAATGTGTTCCTCAACATCTCGACCTTAGTTTTCACCCTCAAGGAGGAAGTGATAGAAGGTGGATGGTAACCATATAATGCTAAAAATGGGTTCATTTGAGAAGAGGTATGAAAATATGTGTTATACCACCATCCTGCAAGTCGTAGCCATTTAATCCATCTTTCCTGCTTATCTGATACAAAACAACGTAGATACCCCTCTAAGCATTTGTTGACCACTTCCATTTGCCCATCGGTTTGAGGATGATAAGACGAAGCGTGAGCTAGTGAGTACTCGAACATGAAAATAATTCTGTCCAAAAATTACTTGTGAAAATAGTATCGCGATCACTTATAGTTATCTTTGGGGTTCCATGTAGCCTTTGAACTGTCTCTAAAAAAATAGTTGCGACTGTACTAGCTGCAAATGGATGTGATAGGGCACAAAAATGGGCATATTTTGTGAGCCTATCCACAATCACGAAAATAAAATTCTTACCCTCTGAACAAGGTAATCCAGTGATGAAATCCATGGAGACCTCCTCCCATCTCTTGGCTAGGAATTGGTAAGGGTTCAGCAGACTGCACTGGGTGTCTTAATTGTTTCCCCTTTGTTCTGTTGGCACACTAAACACTCTGATACAAACTTTTGTACATCCCCCTTGAGTCCTTCCCAAAAGAATTCTCTTTTTATTCTATGATATGTCTTCAAAAACCCAGAGTGTCCTCCAACAGGTGAGGCATGTAGCTCTGCAAGAATCTTATGCTTCAACTCAGAATCTTTACTCAAGTATAACTTGTCCTTGTACCATAGGGCATTACCTTTCCACTCAATTTTTTAGATGTCATAGATCCTTGCTTGATATTATGTATTAGAGATTGTGTATCCTTGTCTTGATCCCATTCCAATCTTGCTTCATCCACCCAATTGGCCGTCAACATGGACATTCCACATAGTAAGGCATCTGCGGATGTATCCCTTCTGGACAATGCATCAACTACTACATTTTCTTTACCCTTTTTGTATATGATTTCAAAATCATAACCCAACATTTTTGTTACCCACTTTTTTGTTCCTCAGATGATAACCTTTGCTCCAAAAAGTATTTGAGACTATTATGATTAGTTTTTACGTTGAAGTGTCTACCCATGAGACAGGGCCTCCATTGCTTATTGCGCATGAAGAATAGCCATCATTTCTTTCTCATAGACAGGTTTGAGCAGATCTTTTCCTTTGAATTGGTGACTCTCAAATGCAATTGGTCTTCCTTCTTGCATTATAACTACTCCCAATTCTGATCTTGAAGCGTCACATTCAAAATGAAGGTTTTGAGAAGTTGGGAGTAAGCGGGGTGGGTGTTGCACAAGGCTTCCTTTAGCTACTCAAAGGATTTAGTGGCTAAGTCTGTCCAATGGAAGGCATCCTTCTTTAGCAATGCAAAGTGAGTGGGGTTGTTATTCTACCATATCCCGCACAAATCTTCTGTAGTACCCTGTTAGTCCTAGGAACCCACAAAGATTTTTGAGAGTTTTGGGTCTTGGCCATTCCACCATAGCTTTGATCTTCTGAGGATCAACTTTGATGCCTTCATGGGATACAATGTGACCCAAGTACTCTACCTCTTGTACACCAAAAGAACATTTAGATGGCTTTGCATAGAGAGTATGTTTCTCCAAAACTTCCAACACTTTATTTACATGTTGTAAGTGTTCTTCCCATGTCTTACTGTAAATCAATATGTCATCAAAGAAAACTAATACAAATTTTCTTTAAAATGGCTTGAAAACAGTGTTCATCAAGCTTTGAAAGGTTGAAGGCGCATTTGTAAGACCAAAAGGAATTACCAAAACTCATAATGGCCCTAATGAGTCCGAAAGCCGTTTTATGAACATCTTCCTCTTTTATTCTAATTTGATGGTACCTTGAATGAAGATCTAATTTTGTGAAATAAATAGCACCATGCAATTCATCAAGTAAATCATCAATTACTGGAATAGGAAACTTATCTTTGATGGTATACTTGTTGAGTTCTCGATGTCTGGACACATCCTCCATGTTTCATCCTTCTTTACCACGACCATTTGGGAAGAATAGGCACTCTAACTAGGCTTGATGATACCTACCTTCAACATTTCTGAACCATTTTCTCGATCTCACTTTTTTGGGAATATGGGTATCTATATGGTCTGATGTTAGGTGTTTGGCTCCCTGGAATCAACTGAATGGCATGATCATGATCCCTAATTGGTGGTAGTCCCTTTGGAATTGCATCAAAAACAGATGAGTGAGCATCAACAATCTTTTGAAGATCGGGTGGCATTGAAGACTCTGTATTTTGTACTTCTATGGAAAATAACTTTGCTATAAATCCATCTACTCCTTTTCTAAGAACCTTCTGCATCTGATGAGAGCTAATAATCTATGGAGACTTAGCTACCATCCCATTCAATTGTATTGTCCTTCCATCTAAATGAAATCACATGAACAATTCTTGGAAATTCATCTCTATAGTACCTAAGGTTGTGAGCCATTGGACACCCAAAACAATATCTACCCCTCCCATAGAAATAGCAAACATAGGTGAGTCTAACATGTAGTCTCCCATGGAAAGCTTGATACTATGGCATTTTCCTATGCACTTGACTGTCCCACCATCCACAATCATAACTTGCATTTCTGGAGCTGGGTAAATAAAACAATTGAGGCGAGAAACTAACTTACTATTTATGAAGTTATGAGTACTCCCAAGTCAATCAACACTGTCACCTTCTATTTTTTGAGATAGCCAATAACCTTAAGTGTTTGAGGAGTACTAATACCTGACAATGCATGGTAAGAAATTGTAGGTTGGTGATCCTCTACTTCCTCTTCTACTAGTTCCTCAACCTCTCCTATAATTTCAACATCCTCATCATCCTCATTACCTCCGTCAATATAGAACAACTTCTTCTCAACACATTTGTGTCCCGGTCCATATTTTTTATCACAGTTAAAGCATAATCCTTTTGCTCTCTTTTCTTCCATTTGCTAAGGAGTCAGTATAATTGGCCTAGAAAATGAAGGGGAAGAAAGGCGGCCTCCTACTATAAAGAACTTTTTCCTCTGCTGACGTGCCATGATAATAGAATCAGAAAGCTTGAGTGGATTAAACATACATACCTCATACTCGATGTGGTCCTTAAGACCCCCAAGAAATAGGTCATTCAGATTCTCTTCTGGTATATTCTCCACCCTTAAGGATAGGTTTTGGAATTGATGCACATAATCTTTGACTGATCCTATTTTTTGTAACTTTACTAATTGACTAAAGTAGTTCTCTAAAGCATTGGAACTATAGTGCAATTGCAACTCCTCGATGAAAACTGTCCAAGTGACACTGAGACCATTCTTCTACCTCTGAGCACATAACCATCGATACCAAACGAATTGGTCTGGTTCAAGATACAGGGATGCCAAAGTCACCTTTTGTCTTGATGGTGTTTGATGTAGCTCAAATAAGTTCTCCATTTGATTTATCCAATTAAGGGATCTTTACCATCAAATTTGCACATATCCACTTTCGGCGTCACGTTCCATGGTTGCGAATAAGTTGGATTTTGATTGGGCTGGAAAAGTGATCCAATATGGTTATTTTGTCCATGATTTTGAATTGAAGATCCTCCTTGGTTGATATGGGATGGATTTGGGCCATATTGTTTACCCTTTACATGTTGCATGATATCATCCAACCGATGATTGATTTGGGCTATGTCTCCTTTAGAGACCATCTCAGTTCAGTACATTTTTCACAGTTCATACTCAAGTTGGGTCACCTTATGATCAATTGAAAAAAACCCTAGCTACCGAGGAATCTGTATTTACCCCTTCTAAATCCATCTCTTCAATCACTATCTCATCTTTATTTGGGGTTTTACCTAGAGTAACCGGATTCTTTTTTGCTCTAGTGGAAGGCCCCTGCCATGATGTCAAACCTTAGGGTTTAGGGTTTCGATACAAATTCAGCCGAACAGGAAAAAACACAGAGAAGATACTAATACTATTTTCTTAGAGCTTTCCGAAAATGTAAAGAACTTGAAACAATTCCACAATTTGCACCCTAGGGAGAGATTTTATGAAAAACCCTAAATTTGTAATAAATTGTGCAAAATAAATCAAAAAGTCTGAAATTTTTAGGGAACCTTACTTGAAATGTTTTGCAACTCTGGTAAAAATATATCCTACCAATTCACTCTGGTTCAAAATATATTACGGAAACAAAAAATTAGGGTTTTCCCTAATTTTGGCCTAGATCGCAGCTCTGATACCACTTGTAATGAAATTACTAGTATAATTTAGATTATGAGCAGAAATATAACACCAAATAACACAATATTTCAGAATAATGATCTCAATATGTAATTGTAATAGCTTCACCACTTTGAGGGGGCAACCTCCAAACCATATAATAAGACTCAAATGCTCAAATGATAATGAACTACTACCTACAATCCTCTATATATACTATTCATATGTTATGGCCATCACCAAGGCTGACCTATTAAGCATGAGAAAGTATAAATGATATAATAAAATGATATGGTAAGCCACAAATCGGTTACCATATCCTAATACAAGCAATAGGTTAAGGGGGCGTAGCACTCTAGGGTGTTAATATGGCTAAGGATAGGGGTTGCAAGATGATGCAAATTGAGGGGGATTCTATGCTTATTATAAATGCCCTAAAGAAAAAAAGATCCACAATGGACCCTGACAACATTCTTTTTGACATTAAGGAACTTCTTAAGGCCTTTGATAACATAATCTTCCTCTATACCCCTCGTAATGGTAACAAATGTCCTGACGATCTAGCTAATGTGGGGGTGACTAGTAATGATTTCAAAATTTGGGAAAAAGGGATGAAGTCCCAATTATTATCAATAATATCATTATTCATGACAAGAAATAACTCAAAGGCCATCTCTCACACGAGGGAATTTTTCATTAATATTTTTATGAAGGGATGGACTGATGCATGTGTGAGATCTCTAAACGGATTTTTATTTACAGTAAGCTTAGGGGTGGTACTATCTATTTGTTATCCAACTGTCAACTCCTTTTGAGTAGGAAAACCATGGGAGGTGGTAGGCTACGGGTGGAACCCTCTAGCCATGGTGCGATTCAGAATAACCCTTCTCTATGGCATATCTTCAAGATTGGGGTTTCAGGAAGTTTATATCCAAACTCAAGGGTTCGATCCATCTCTTGCCCTTGATTTTGGGCGTGCTTGGGATAATGGGAAGGTTGTGGTTCGTGGAGTGGAAGTGCAAGTTTTCAAGTTTTCCATCGCACAGGCCATTGGTATAGACATATAGGGACTAAAAATTTTCAAGGATCGAACTGAAAAAATCACAAAATTCAAACATTCTTCAAAGGTAAAGAAAAATGTATTTTCTTATTAATGGAATCGCGAGGTATTGTCTCCTAGAATATGGAATATTGTGTGCCTTCACATTATTCATTACATCACTTTAGAGGGAAAGTATAGGAAGATCTATACCCATCACATGTCCATGTTAAACATGTTCAGACACAAAGTTTCTATGAGTATACCATTTTACTTGTTTATGTCAGTTTTTTTTTGTCTGTTAAGGATTTTCAGCAAGGAAAGTCAGAGTCTCCCCTGCACCATGGTCTCATCCTCCTCTATCAGAATGGTAAGCCCCTCATACGTAAGGAGGTTGATTTGGGCCTGGTGCATATTTCGACAATGCTATCACTTTGGTTGAGTGTATGACTAAGCTTCGGAAGGGGAAGGGTTCTCATAATGAGGGTGAGGTGAAGGAATGTCAGAGGGTGGAATATTTGTTGGCAAGTATGAAAATAGACTTCTCCAAGAGCAAGAAAAAATTCCGCTTGTATTAGGAGGATACTACCGAGAAACTCACTCTTAGGATTCAATAGCTGGAAAGAGACATGGAATCCATGGGTGAAATCGGAATGAACCCGAGGGATAATATGATTGATTGTATAGAGGCTTCGAAAAAGATGTGCATCTCTTAGAACTCCATGAGAGAGGAGTTTACGGGGATTAAAAATGTGGTTAAGGATCTATAGGAGAGGGTGGGTAATGTGGAAAAGGGTTGAAGGAATAGGAGGTTTTAGCTTTACGAGTAGCTCGATGAAGAGGATTAGAGGAAGCACAACACTCAGATGGAGATTGACTAGATTCATATACAACAAGGTCAAACTAGTGCCTAGGGTGGCTCCTTCAAAAGCCTTAAGAACAAATAATGTCTCTGTTTTTGGGGATTTTTTCCGATTGTGTATGTCTCTTGTTACATATTGTTGCTTCTTTTTGTTTGTTTCTTAGCAGGCTTGGTGTTTTTTGGGTTAAGATGTTTTAACTCTTTTTGTGGCCCTGTTTCTCCTTTTAGTTCGATTTTTTTGTTTTCACGATGTATCTAATGTTGTAAGGCTTATAAGAGCCATAATCCCTATTTTTCTTACCTTATCTAATTAATTTTTTTATCAACATGAACTACTCACTACATAATACTTGTTCTCAAATAAGAAACTCTATTTCACTATTCTTATTTAACAAGTGGACCGTATAGTGGGTTATTTTACATGGGAAGATTTAATAGTTGAAATTAAATATGTTTAATAAAGTGTAAAGAAAGTATCCCGATAAGGGGAGTAAGGATAATAGGTTGACACATTGAATTCCTCCTTGAAAGCAGGTTAGATCAAACTAAATTTTGATGGGGCCTCTAAAGGCAACCCTGGAGCCGTTGGTTGCGGATGTGTGTTTCATAATGCTTGATTGTCAGCATGTCCTTACTATGGCTTTTGATTGTGGTGTAGCTTCCAATAATTTTGTAGAAGGCATGGCCTTGTGGTGGGGTCTGGCTGAAGCTAAGCGCAAGAAATGGTCTAGAATTTGGATTGAAGGCGACTCTCTGGCTATCATTATGATAGTGCAAGGAAACTCTTCTCATGCATGGAAATTACAATCCATTTGTGATAACATTTAGGAAATTTTTCCTGATTTTGAGGAGGTGATTTTTTCTCATATTTGTTGAGAAGGAAATAAGGTGGTAGATGGTTTAGCTAATATTGGTGTCATGCTTTGGAATAAGGGTCGGGTGATGGCTCAATCATGGGAGATGATTTTCCCCAACGAAATTCAAGCCCTTTTGGTTAATGATGCACGTTTGGCTCGTGCAGAGGGGACTTGTAATCTCTAATGTTGTACCCCTTATTTTCCCCCTCCCGACAATGATGGTTTTTAAAGGAAGGATTTGGTTTTGGATTTGAAGCGTGGCACATACCTAGCATTCATTGGATTTGGGGAAGGTGTTTGGATTTTAAGCCATGTTTTGGTTGCCTTTGGGTTATCTTTTTGGCTCCTTCTTTCGTAGTTTAGCTAGTTATCCTTCAGGGTGGGTCTGGTAAGTTGAAGTTCGATCGATCTGTTTCTCGTTCTTCTCTCATGGTGTCCGGTAGAGACTCGCAGGGGCTCTAGTAGGAAGCGGTGCCATGCTGGGACCGAGCCTCGATTTGGGTGATTCCTTTTCGGAGTGGCTCAATGGGAGAATTAAAAATGTGGCCATGAGGGGGTGGCTAGAGCAGGTTTGGTCAGTGGCCAAGAGCATTGAAGATGACGAAGAAGAAGTGGTTGTTTACGATAAATTGAGGAGGTTAATGCTGGACCTTGGTCAATCTGTGGGTCGAAGGAATGTGTTTGATGTGGCGCAGGGGTTGAGCATGGCCAACATTATCTCTAATTCAGCAAGATTTCTCCTCCACAAGGAGATGAAGGACCTAGAAGCGAGGGTGGTCAGTTTACAATTTCATATTCATGCCCTGATTCATGGAGTGAAAGCTCTCTCTCATGGCTTGGTGGTGGTGGTGGCAGAAAACTAGGGACTCTGCCTCTCAGAGAAGGCCAAAGTTGATTTGTCGGATTGTTGTGCTAGCTCTTCTTCGTCTCCTTCATCTTCAAGCGACTCAAAGGTGGAGATTCTGGCAGAAAATCCTTCGGGCTCTGCCATGGAAGATTGAATTTGGGGTTCTCTGATTTGAGCTCATTCAATATGGAGTGGGTATCACTCTTTTTGTTTATAGTCTAGGAATGTACAGTTCGGTGATATATATTGTTGTATAGGAATTGATTTTTGGTTTTAGCAGTACAATAGAGTGCATTTTACTCTCCTGTTAAGTCCAAAGTGCTTTGTAGATTAATAATGGACTGTAATAAGAACTTTTTTGAGGCTAGGGCCTTCTCCCTAGGAATCTTTAGCAAAAAAATAAATTATAAAGAAAGTAGTAAGAAATGTGAATTGTTTGTAAAATATGAAATATATTTAAATAAGAAAAAATGAATAAAAGGTATTATTAATTTTAAGTGCATTCAAAATATATTATAGTAACAATTTTCGTAATAAAGTGAAAAGTGGAAGTAAGAGAAGTTATTTTTTTAAATGTGCTATTTTATTATATAATATTTTTTAATATGAAGTATTATTATATAATGGAGAACATGTTTATCATTATTATGACTTTTATCGATTGTTCATAGCTAAGATTTATTGACACTAATTAATTGATTGATATGATATCAATATATTTGTGTGTTGATTAAATATTCTTGGTATGAAACTATTTAGTTATCACATTATAGATTTATTTATGTTTTTATATTATCAAGTGTTGACATAATTACGCCGAAGGCGTTCCCCTATGGGAAAGGCCCTTGTAGACATTTCTATGACTATGTTAAATTTGACGTCTTGACGGCTGTCTAGACATTTTCACATTTTTCAGGCTATTTTTAACAGTTTTTGGATCCTTGCATGCTCGGCTCCATGTGCACTACTTTGTACGCATGCTTCGAGTAGAGATGGCATGCTTCTAATTTTCTAGAAAGGAAGTGGTAAAGAAAACTAGAGCGAGGGCTCTGACAATGACTATTTCTGTAGAAGAACCTGAAGTAAGAAAAACCACACCCAAAGTTGTCAAGGAGAATGGTTTCTTGCCAAAGCACAGGACAAAAGAATTGAAAGGAATGGGTGCTACATCAAATGAGTCAAAGATGAGTGAATTCTACTTCAATTCGCAAGAGAGGAAAACTTCTGGTCATACAGGCAACAGTAGGCCTTTGGGAGAGGATGTTGCTCTGACAGAGGTTCGGAAAGTTGCAGATGGTCTTGATGATCAAAAACAGGAAATTTTGACTCACGATAACATTAATGCTACTGACATCCCTATAATTGATGGGATAATTATCGATAAGAGTAGTCCAACAAGCGTGCTTACAGAAGCTGAAGGAAACAAAGACTCAAGCATCTTAGCACTGAGCCTGAAAAGCCCCGAGTGCATGGGTTCAATGTGATAAGTGCACAAAATGGCGTCAGATTCCTGTTGAACTAGCTGAGTATATAGACATAACAAACCCTAGATGGTATGCAACTCTTTTCATTGTTGTTTTTTCTGAAAGGTGGAAATTCTTCCCAAGCTGGTGATTGTTACATGAAAGAAAAATGTTTAAGATTTGTGATTAATCCAACCTGCATTTCACCATTCATGACTTTTGGCTTTAGTATTCAGTATGTTTTGTGTTGAAAAGAGGGTAGAAATTCAATTTATGCTTGTGTTTATTTTTAGAAAACTAATTATAAACACAGATTGTAAATTTATCAGAGAGGTTGACATGTAATTACACTCAAAGGCAGGGCCTTATGATTCTGCAATGATTGATGTGCAAGAATGCGTGCATATGCTCTACATGTTTGCTAAAATAGAGAGTTGTTTACAGAAGTTCTCTTTTATTTTATTCCTGCTTATGGTTTTTGTCTAATGTATGACTTTGCTAGTTAAATCATTTTTTCCTGCATCCTTCTCCAATGTTTGTGGACTTCAAAAATGTTCAATGCCATGATGTTTGTTTGTGTTTCAATCAACCTCTGATTTCATCATTACAATTCAAAAATTTCTTGTCTTTCAATCAACCTCTATTACAAGATTACGATTTTAAATAGACATTTTAAAAAGACTTTTCCTTCTCATGGAAGCTGAATTTGAAGAAATGAGATTGGCCAAATACAATCACATGGTAACTTATGAGGCTCCCAATACCTCATAGCAATTATTATCTTTATAGCATGAATTCATAAGAATGTGTAAGACCATCTATGCCTGCAAAAGCTGTAGGGGCATTGTTAATGAAACTCCACTGACATTTTGATCGTGGTTGAAGAATCGGTAGAACAAATGTGGAGGGGCTTATTGTTTTATTAGAGACTAGTGATTAAAATCTTTATATCTGTTAGGAACAAGAGCCTTCTCAGAAAAGTGAGCATGAAATACACATTTCATGTAGCATCAGAGTGTAACCTAAGCGATGGAGGTCCATCTAATTCATATTCTAGCATTCTGGATCTGTATGAGTATATCAATGATGTAGAGCTTCAGTATAGAGAATAATGGTGATCATCTCCAAGGAGATCAATGTGTTGTTGCTTATTAGATCTTAGATTGTACTCTGAATTTTTGAAGCTATTCAAATCAGTTATTTTTTTACTTTGAAAATTTATTTGTTATGCTCTGAAAATCACCCAATTGCTTGTATTGTCTTCTCAAAGTGATTAAGAAAAACATCAATATCCCTGGGAAATCTAGTGGAATTGACCACACTCCTTGATTTGTCTGGTTTGAGTTCTATTAATGCCAGTGGTACAAAAAACATGGTGAAGTAGATAATCTGTTAAGTTTAGGATCTTGCATGCTTTAAGAAGATAATGTTACGAAAAGTGGATAGAGATAGAGGGTAGAACTTCAATTTATGCTTGTGCTTGTTTTTAGAAAACTAATTATAAACACACATTGCAACTCTATCAAAGAGGTTGACATGTAATTACACTCATGCATTTCTTTACTCCCATACAAAGTCTAACAAGAGCCATTGTTTGGTAGGTGTCACCTTTGTCAGTCAAAGACATAAGTAGCAACAATCCATCCACCGCCTCCAAATCCCTTCAATTTTGTTTCACTTTCAAATTCGGGTACCTTTCCTGTCATCTTTTTCTCCTCTCTCACCACCTCCTTTGACTATTTTTATCTTCAAGTACAAACTATATTTAGCCATTTTTCATGCTTTTATTCATCAAAATCTTATACCCATTTGGCCAATTTATTGCAAGACAAAAGTTGCAGCAACCTACAAGGATCTTGGGATTGTAAGAAAAATCTTCCAGTTGGCCTTTCTTTGCACTAACAAATGGTCCTCTAATCGACACCCCTTATCAACATCAACTATAAAAGTAATTACTAACCTTCTAAATCAAATAACATATACCGTTCGGCATTCACATTGTATTGTGCACATGCGATTGCTTGTAAATAGAATATTTATCATAAAGATAAATACTTAGGAATGATAGTCTTCAATAATTATTCTATTACATAATGAGTGACCAATCTTATTTGATTTTTTTACTTGTTAAAAATACATAAAATTAAAATCTCCTTGTTCCATTGCCATATGTTAGAGATAAGAATTCCATTTCCATGTGCTTAGAGATATGAGATATCGACATGCTTTATTCCCATGTGCAAAATCCATTATTTCTAGGGTTTTTTCATTTTACTCCATTCAAAAGTCATTGAAAAGCTATTAATGAGATATTTTGTACATAATTGGTTTTGGAGATTGTGTGGAGCATATACCTTTTGGGTATCCTTTAGATCAATTTGCAATTGTCCACAAGTTTAGTATAGTTGCATTTCTCACGCATGACTTGGTATAATTATATTCAATTTGTGTTTTGAGGCTGCATAATGGTATTTTATTTTCCATTTACTTTTTTTTTAATTTTCTAATTTGTTATTCCCCTTGCGTTGTTGCTTGTGTAATTGTTGTAGGATGCGATCCTCTTGTTATTGGTTGTGTTGGCCATTCACTATGTAATGACTAAACATGATTGGCAATCACCATGTGTTCTATACTCAACTCTTCTTTGGCTATATTTATGTCGATGAATAATGGAAATTTCTTGGGATGTTTAACTTGTCATGAAGTGTGACATTGTCATGAAAATGTTAACTTCCCTAGGGCATTGTGTAAGTGTGCACCTCCTTTGGAATTCTTGTATTTTCACTCATTGTTTCCCTTATTTTTTCAGCCAAAGTCCCATCTTTTGATTATCATCATATGTTGTATATGTATTTGTTGGTATGTTTTGTGCAAATATATGATTCGGGTAATACACATCACCACTTCAACAATACCCTATGGGGCTCTCTAATGCATAAAATATAACAAGGTTACTAGTCATTGGTACTTGAATGTTTTGTTGATAGATTCAAAATTATTTAACGAATTTATGTTTACTTCTTGGGAAAATAATTAAGGCCAATCAAAGTATTTATTTTTCTCCCACATCCATGTTACTTATGTCCACTATGCTAAGTAATGCTTTATTACTTCCCCACATTGCTTGCTAAAATATATCTAACTCTATTTTGTTTAAAACACTGAATGAGTGGCTCGCAATTAATCCAAAAGGGATCCCCATTCCTTTACATAGATGCACATACATGACCATTGTTGTTTATTGAATTAGAGGCCTAGTCATTTTATATATTAGCATGTATGTGCCCTTATTAGGCAACCCAAATGGATCGATCAATTGTGGGGGCATCGATGAGAACCACATCTTGTGGATTGAACCAAATTACAACATTATTATAGAGACTCATTATTATTTACATAAAATTTGGGTGATCTCCCAAATACGGTAGTTTATCTAGCCTCTCCATGTCAATTCCTTGTAATGGGTCTTCGACTACTAGTTTCCCTCTTGCCGCCTCATCATTCATTGTGGGTCTCTATGCTCCCCATCATTATTGGACCTCACTTAGAGCTCATGGTGGGGTGAATCACTCCATTTTATCTATTAGAACATTGTGCTAATGCCCATATCTTTTATTTCTATGTCACTCAAGGTTACGAAAGTAATCCCTAATATTCCATCATGTCTTAAACTTTAAGGCTAATTAACCAAGTGAAAGGATTTGTCATTTTTGTTTATGCTCTATGATTTCCCTTGATTCGGATCTATTAAACTAATCTATCGAAGTTACAAATTTGGACTCAGTGATCCTCATGCTTTAGCTCCTCAATTGACACATTTCTTTAGTTTTTCCACAAGCCTCCTCTTCATATATTTTTCTTATGTGATGTGTTTGTTTTCCATTCGCTTGTGACTTGATTTACCATATTAATTATATATATCCATGGGGATTTTCTTTTTGACCCATTGAATTACATTTTTATTTCACTTTCCACTAAATCTAATATGTTTAATGGTTAATCTATACACAATATTTGAGATGGTAAGCTCTCTCCTTATTAAATTCTTTCATTCTTTTTCCTTTTACTTTGTCTTACTTTATACACAATGTTCGTGGACTTATTAAACGCTTTATGATCTGTTATCCAATTTTGCACCTATGTAAAATTGGACAACTCAAAATGGACTTAGTTATTTTAATAAGCTTGGGACGTCCATTTGACCATCAATTTTCCCCTTCCAAAAGCATCGTCGACCGTTGGATTTTAACAATCCATTGGAGGCTTATTCAAATTCGTTAGAAGGTATTATTTAAAAGACAAAAGATGTCCATTTGGATGTTAATTTCAACATCGTAGTAAGCGGGGCCATGCAACATAAATCTAACTATCAAATCGAGACACATGTCACCATTTCGTCACATTTCTAGGTGATGAACCCCGATGGACATCAAAGTCTCGGAATCAACCGAAGTTTCATATTAATTTGGGTTTGGGCTACAACTAAGTCAACAAGTCAAGTAGGGCGAACATAAAATCGAGAGGCGGACAAGTGGCAATAATTTTTCAAAGAAGAAAAGTTTCTAAGTCCTCCCAAGTAAAAGGTTGTGATGTGAATGAAAACTTTAGCAAGACTGAAAATGCAAAGTACTTGGAGCTTCGTCATTGGCTTACAATTTGGTTGTCGGATGTGTTTTCAAAGGTTCGACATGTGAAAGGGTATGGAGCCTTCACATTGGTAGGTATTTTGTAGTCCGACTGGGTCTTCTATATAAAGGGTAAATTCGGAAAGTGCATGCAAATATTTCATTGGCTCGTATTTCTAAGGAGACCTGGAAAGGTCTAGGGACAGTCTGATAGCTGTGAAAAATGTGGCATTGCTTTATTGGCCTATTTTTCATAAAGACATGCCAAGAAAGGAAATAAAGGAAAAGTAAAGGGAAACAAAGCCCGATACCATGATCTAATGGGTGACTGACACATGGAAAAGACAAAATTGGTGCACACGTGGGTAGAGGCCGATCCCCGAACTAATTAAGGGCTGCCATGTGTCGTATTATTGTGCTTCCCAACAAACCGAGAATTAAAATGACCATATGTTTGCTACAGAGCTCCAAATCTTATGAAATCGGTCTCGTTGGAGAGCCATCCTCGAGAACTTTAATTTGGCATCATCAAAATCCAATTTTGGAAAGATTTTATAGGAAAAAAAGGGAGAAAATAGTTTGAGCCATTAATGAGTAATTGTAGGTAGTTCAACTACCAAAATTGATTGAGTATGGGCACCATTTTTTCATTTCAAATCTCTGATAATGTGCTTTGGAGCATGTTGGTTTCCCATTCCTTCTCTGTAGATTGGTCCTTTGCATAGGAGAGTAGTTGAAGCCATTAAAACACTTGTCTGTGACCTATTTCTCTCTCTCTTCTCTCTAGAAAGCTATAAATTTAAGTGTTATGCACTTGGTAGAGGATATTTTCTGAAAACATAAAGGAACTCTGTCAAAATTATTCCAGAGCTTTTGTGAGTTGCAAGCCTCAAAATTTAATGTTTTGTAAGGGATTCTTTCCTTATTTCTTGCATTGTAATGAATTATGCATCCTTCAGGAAATAAAATTCATTTTTTATGGCTCTCTCTACCCTAACTTGTGTTCTATTGTGTTTCTTGCTTTTCATTACAACTGTGAGTGTATTGTGCATATTTTATTCTTCTTACATGGTTTAATTTTGTTGTGCTCCATGAAAATGATTGTTTGAATTTTGTCTTGGATTGTGTAATGTTTGTCCATCATTCCTTCCTCCATTTTCCTTCTCATTTTCTCTCACTAGAATGTCTCCACCCCTTGTTTTTGGTGCTATCACTACCATTTTAGCTTAGTATTTCCCTTTCATGCATCTCCTTCTAATCCCGGTCCTTGGCTTGTTAGTTTAGGATTAAATAGCTTTAATTCCAACATTAGGAGTAGTTTTAGCAGTAGAATAGTTAAAAGAACTGACCTTCTCCGTAGGTCTGTCTCACTGTGTAAGTCCCATAACTTGGAGACAGTCCGTGTTGCTTCAAAATACTGGGTTGTCCATGATTCGGGCGGAGTGCGATTTTGAGCTCCAAAGGCTCCTTCAAATTTATTTCTCAATTCAAGTGATCTTGGTCATTTGATTACAAAATTGATTATTGATGGATTCATCTCCCTACTCCTACACACACTTAACCACACAATTATCAAATCTATAAAACTTTTAACTACACACATTACACGAGTTTATAAATCCTATTCTAACATCGTGTTGGGAGAACTTATTTATTTTTTGCTTGGAGAAATCATACATTTTAGGCCTTAAGTGTACTACCATTTATTTTTCATGGTAGAACATTTCCATATAGATCTAGAAATACTATTATACCATATTTATCTATATGATTAATGACATATGGTCTTCAAGATAACACATTTTGTTAAATGACATATTAATTTACGTCTTTGTGTAGGTCTAAAGCGTGATTGTGACCAAGTAGATCCAACTATCGCATAATTCTATGGGTTTATTTGCGATGCCTTCCTCCTTCTATTTATCAATTCTCTATTCTAGCATAGCTCGGGATCAATTGAAAAATAAACTAAGCATTCTTAACATACTTTTACACACTTTTTAGATATTTAGATCAATTTTTTCATATACTGAGATATTTGACATCTCTTTTTCTCTTATCTTTTTTAGGTCCTGTCCTTATGGGAAGCAACAACCACATCATCAAACACATCAAACGACAACAAAAATAGGTACAACATGACATATACACATACACTTTCACTGCTAGGGTCACTTCCTCTTCTTTGGCTCGGGATCAATGCAAAATCAACTAAGCATTCTTAACATACTTTTACACACTTTTACATATTTAGATCGAGTTTTTCATATAAAAATATTTGACATCTCATTTTCTCTTATCTTTTTTAGGTCTGTCCTTATGGGAAACAACAATCACTTCATCAAACACATCAAACGACAAAAAATAGGTACAACACATCATATACACATACACTTCACCCTAGGGTCAATTCCTCTTCTTTAGCTTCCACGTTTCTTTTGATCACTCCCCACTTTTTCTTGTCTCTTCAAAGACACACACTTACACCATTGATCTACATGGTTATCGTGTACAAATATCTTATCTACTTTATGTCATCGAGTATTAACTCAACAACATAAAGTGGGGGAAAATGTAGACTCTAAATCACACACTTTGGGTACATTTCTAGGTCCTAGTCACATACTACTATTCATATGATTCCTAAGTGAGAAAACTAGCAATTTTTTATATTTGTTCATGTCTTATTCTTGGCCTCTCATACCCTACAACTTAGTTGACGCTTCACTATTTCATCTTTTATCACTCGAAAACCAAAGGTGCCCGGGATCCCCGATCCTTACAGGTGCCCCCAACCTCTTTGTATCTTTCTCACCTCTTTTGGGCATCTTGTTTTATTATGGGTCGGCATTTTAGTTGTTAATTACAAAATTAAACCAAGGGATTCATATAAATATAAAGCTATGTGACCATAATAAAGGACCAAACACTAAACATCTATTATTATCACCTAAGGTTGCATCCATCTAACAATCACTCAAGGGGAAATGGACTACATTCTTCTCGCTTACAATTCATAGGAGGGGAAGTTCATTTTGACATCCAAACATCTATTTATATTACTAAATATATCTATTGTCCCCTATTCAGTGCATCTTACACAAGAGCCACATAGGGCACGATTCTTCACACACACACACACATTGAACTACATGGATTCTGAGATGTAGTGTAGTGCTCGGTCATAAGTTCACTTTGTTGGGTGACCGTTGGGGTTAGTTTGAATCCCCATTTGCATCTTTTTATTTTTAGGATTTGATGTGTTTTGGGGTTTTACAGAGATAATTTTTTTGCATGTTACAAGTGAATTCTGTGAACATCCAGAGACATACAGGTGATCAACAACGAAGGCTAGTGAAACTCGTGTGACATAGTGAAAATCATTTTATGAGGTTATAGGCAATCACAGGTCACCTACGAAAGCTATCTAGTGCCTAGGCACCCCTAGCCGATCCAGGCACCCGATCCTGGCATATCCGACAATTCTCGTAATTTTATGGGCTCGGTTGTAACAATCTTCCCTCCTGTTCCATCGGTTCTCTAGCTCAAGTACATCTTCAAGATTATTGTGAAATCAGCCAAGTCTCTTATTCCCTCTCTTACACCTAGGATTTAATATTTCACTAGCTTATTACTTAGGCAAGATATGTACTTTATTACTTATCATTTTGTTGTGACTTTACAATTAGGTTTTCACAAATTTCTATATTTGTTAAATCATTTGGTGAGCCCATCGCTTGATCCCAACCTTATTTTTAAGGGTTTATTTTTATGGCCATCAACCATAGTGTTCATTTTGGGTATTTTGAGCATATAAAGCTCCCTCGATCTTCCCATAGAGTTTATAAATCAATGGCTGAAACTTATAATCCCTTTGCTAATTCTCAACAAGTTCCTCTCGAAAAAATTGAAACATCTAATAGTGAGTAATCATATGATGGGTACACCAATGTTGATAAAGAGTAATTATACAAGCTTACTAATTTTAGTCAAGATTTGCATGACAAACCCACTCATCTTCTACATATTCTTCATGCTTTGATACTACCAAAAACTCTCGAAATGTTACTACTGTACCCCTTGTTGGTTCATCCTCAGCTGCCATGGCCTCTACTCAACCCCTTCATATTTCCACTTCCATTCCCACTACTACCACTCCCATCATCCAACCTAATTCTTCTAATGCACAACTTGACACTTCTTCAAATACTCCTAATTTAACTTCTTTATATCAGGATTTACAAACTCAAATTCATCAACTTCAATTGGCTACCTCTCATGCATCTCCATCTCTTGGATTCCACTTTACTCCTTCACACTCCTTTTGCACCCACCATTTATGCTTATCTACTTCCTCTCAATTTCATCACCCCTAAGCTACCCACCTTCAAATGCCATGATGACCCTTAAGAGAATCTCCGAGAATTTCATGTAGCATGTCTAGATTATGCGAGATGATCACACTTTACTTACAAAGCTATTTCCTAGAAGTCTTCAAGATTATGCAATGCGTTGGTTCTACGATCTACTTGTCCACTCAGGTAACATATTTTATACATTTATCTAATGTTTTTCTCGCTCATTTATCTATTAATATCGGCTCTAAGATATCCTATGCTCAACTAGCACAAATTAAACAAGGATCTAACAAGCATCTAACATTATGTCTTGTGATATAAGAACAACTTAGCTAAGATGTCTAATGTACTTGTGGAATTTGAACTTCAAGATATATTCATCCAAAGTCTATTATTGCCTCTATAAGAGAGTTTCATCTTTAAGACATCTCCATCATTCAATCATTTATGTCATACTCTTAAGCTACACGAAAGTAAACTATTATCTATGGGCAAGCTTAAGTATCATGAACAAGCTTCATCTTCTACGCGCTTTCAAAGTAAATCAACTTTCAAGCCATCTACTAAACCTACTGAAGCTAAAGCTACTATCAATGTTGTCTCTAATCCTAAAAATATTCAATCACAACCACCAAAGCGTATGTTTACTAAATTTCCTTGTGCTCCGCATATTCTATTCGTAACTTGTTGAGAGAAATCTTATTACGCTTCCTCCTCCACTCAATCTGGACCCATCTCATCCTAAAGGTCACAATTACAATGAATTTTTTTGATGTGACTATCATCAATGCGTGGGACATTCTACTAATTGATGTTTCAAACTCGGGCATCTTATTTAAGATCTCATTGATAATAACATAATCAAGCTTCCGAGCCAACGACATCTATTCCGGTTAATGAAAATCACAAGCTCAAGATCTTCAACAATCCTCTTCCTAAACATGATAAGTAAGTTTCTGACTCTTCACTCAATCACACATCATGCAATGCCTCCTCCCTCATCAAGAGATCTTGATTTTCTATTTTCTCACATTGATGCATCTCCACTATTAATTTCATTATATGATCCTAGCTATCACGCTATATTCTCCTTTGACACATTACATATCAATGCTTCTATTGGGCCTCATGCTATCAATAATACAATGATTGATCCATTGATTCATGTGTGTGTGCTCTATTGCACTTCTTGTTGCTATCAACTATCTACTCTCACATATTTCATATCTAGTTCCTAAATCTTACGGTTATGTCAAGCTTCCAAATCACAGTTGGTCCTCTTACCATGTTTGTGTCATTTCTTATGGCACCTTCAATAAAAGGGTGTGACATGCTCTTAGGTATTCCCTAGCTTCGTGCTACTCAAGCTATCATTTCCATGAATCACTTGTGTCTAAAGTTCATTCACAACAAGCAAGTCATTACTATTAATGGTGTTATGCCATGTACACTGTGGCCGCAACCTCCTCTTGAGGTTTCCGTTGTAATCGCTAGAGCATATAGGTCCCCGCGACCTCTTAAATCTAAAGTGCAATATGATCCTAGCTTTCTAGTTCACACATGACCTACTTGGTCTCATCGATCTATTAGTCCATCACATCAGTCTAGGTCCATTACTCGGACGACTCCTTCATATAGGCATACATCACCTCTCGTGGTCTCATTCACTTAGGTATACATCATCTTTGCAGTCTCCTTCACATCGGTATATAACACCTCCTCGATTTCCTTGACATATATGTTCATCATCTCCGTGTTCTCATTCACATAGGTGGCCATCACCTCATAGGTATCATGCACATAACTCTCATTCATTGATCCATTGTTTATCTCATACATAACCGATCTTAGACCATGATCACATGCCTTTATCTTCGCAAGCATCGGGTGGATGACCCTTTCACTTCAATTTTTCAAATAGCATATTCATCCTCATACACTTGGGGGCATCATGCTTATTATCCCCACTTCTAGCATTGTTATGTGTTTCGTATTTCTACTATTTCACTTCATGTTTCACATGTAGTATTTCACACACATCTTACACATCTTGATACAACGATATCATCATTACCCATTGACGCAATCTTGTGTTACTGAGTTCACACTTTACTGTTAAGGGCTCACTAAATTCATGAACCACACCTCATATACCACATTTCACACTCGATGCATTCAAGACACATCTTTCTAGCACACATTCCTCACAACAAACTACCCGGTGACGCACTCTAGTTCCATTGTTCATACTAGACTGTTGAGGGTCTAAATCTGAAATGAACATCATCACACTCACTCACTCTTTATGATATATGCTTTGTCAATCATGTCTTTCTAGTGCACACAATTCAAACCATTTCCCGATGACGCACTCTTGTTCTATGGTTCATTATTGATTACGAGGGGGTATTTATAAATGAACCTCATCTCATGCATACTCATTCAAATTTTCAGGGGGTAAGCTGCTCCTATCACACTCACTTTTCATTCCATTCCATTCACACTCACAACATATTACATATCTTAGTTGCATATTGTTCTTGCTTACTTATACTTGCATGTACACTTTTCTTACTATGTTAGATAGATATTTCATATGTCATTATCTTTTCTATATACACATGCACGTTCACTTTCCTTCTAGTTGTGAATGTAGACTTTACACAGATCATTACATGTAACACGGATGCTTTGCAATGTACCTCATACTAGTCCCACAGTGGCTCATGGGGCCATATACTTTTATACACACTACATGTGCTATTATTTCATTTTATATCATCTACTATTCATACTAGCACACTACTATATTGGATCATACATGCTTTGAAATACTTTTTATCTTTCTAACATGCTAATGGGTGCTTCATGTGCAACATTTGTATTACAAGAACTATTTTCCACCATGGTTATCTGTTACTCTTTGCTTGTCATTGTTTGTCATTGTTTTCCATTGTATTCCATTGTTTGTGGGCTATGCCCTTTGTCTTGTGTGCACACTTTTTTATTTTGGCTGCTTCAACCTTGATTCATGTGACATTGTGAGCAATGTCCCATGTTTGAAAACCACTTTTCGTATTTTACATTGTCTTCTTACTTGATAGATTAAACATTGTATTCTTTATGCGTATTTTTCTTGTTTGTACTAACAAATATTTTCAGCCACTTTGTTTGTGTGTGCCTTGGTTTCTACCAAACACATTCCCTCCCCATGTAGGGTGTCAATTTTAGTGTAGTTTCTAATCCTATCCTTTGGGCCACATCCTCCTAACAACATCACATGCACCCCAAATGAGGAGGGGCATACATTGGGTGAATCAATCACCCCATTCAATAGTACACAATATAAACACAAAATCACACAATTTGGGTACATTTCTAGGTCCTAATCACATACCACTATTCATATGATTCCTAATCGAGAAAGCTAGCAATTTACAACTATCTTTGGCCTTTTGCAGTGTAAATTTTAGTGGCTAATCTTTGTTAATTCATAAATATTTGGGTTTTTGAAATTTGGATTTGGCTAATTTTGAGGGGTTAGGTTGCTTGCTATTTTGCCTAAATTTTCTAAGTACAAAGTTAATTTTTTGGGTTGATTCACCTAACATTTATAGTAATAGCCAATTTTTATATCCAAATCTCCTTTATCATGTGTAAAAATATAAATTTTCTACAAGTCAAGTATCCTAATGCTATCATCTAACAACCGATAACAGATTGACATCATTTCCTTTCAATTTATGCATTCACCAAGATTTCAAAAGTTATTTATAGAAATTCACCAAGTAATATCTATGGTTATTTTTAGGAGGAGCTTAAAATTTACCCTGCCTTTTTGTCTTGGTTCATGTCTTCTTCATAGGCCTTTACACCCTACATCCCAATCGATGCTTCCCTTTTTCATCTTTTATCACTCACGGAGACCAAAGGTGCCACCAAGATGCTAGCCTAGGTGCCCCCATCCTTATGGGCACCCTGATCTCTTTGTATCTTATTCACCTCTTTTGGTCATATTTTATCAATTGGGAATATTGTTTTCTTATGGGTCGGCCTTTTAGTTGTTAATTTTTAAATTCAAACAAGGGAATCATATAAATAAAAATATATGTGACCAAAATAAAGGACCAAACTCTAATCATATACTACAATTAGCTAAGGTTGTATCTAAAGGAATTTCAAGAACATCAAAGCATCCATATAGCTATCATTCAAGGGACAAGGGACTATGGACTACATTCTTTTGCATACACTTTATAGGGGAAGTTCATTTTGACATCCACACATCTACTTACATTGCTACATTTAGCTATTGTTTGTTATTCAAGTGTGTCTAGTACAAGAGCCACCTAGGGCACAATTCTTCACACATACATGCATAACTATATGGATTATGAGATGTAGTGTAATACTCGGTTGTAGGTTCACTCTATCGGGTGAGTGCGGGGTTTTAGGAGAATTCTCATGTGGGCATAATGTGACACATAAGAAATAAAAATGAAGTGAAATTACATAGAAGCAACACAAAAGAAATCACTTTTCAACCATTTTTGTAGTCATGGGCACCCAAAGAGTGGCCTACATTGCCCAATGCCCCCGACTTGATCCAGCACCCTAGTCCGGGAAGATCCGGTAATCACACAATTTTCTAGGTTTTTTTGCAACACCTTCCTCCTGTTTATCAATTCTCCACTCTAATACAACTCATGATCAATTGCAAAATCAACTAAGAATTATTTCCTTCTCTAGTACCCAAGGTTTCAATTTTATCTAGCTTATTGCTTAGGTTAGATTTATACTTCATTGCTTATTATTTCGTTGTGACTCTGTAATTATGATTTCAAAAATTCAATATTTGTTAAATCATTTGGTGAACCCATCCATTCAAACCCTACCTTCTAAGTATGTATTCTTCTTCTCAAGTCATGGATTAATATTCTTATCCTTATTTCTCCCCAACTAAGGTTTTTGGCATGGTTACTACTGCTACTAATTTTATGAAAGTTCATACTCATACTCCTCACTTTATTATGCCTAGGCGAATCCAACTATTAATGTTGTCACTACTCACCTCACTTGTCCTCCTACAACTCATCCCATTTATATTCGACCACATATCACTTCTATAACTCCTCCTACCACTTCTAAAGGCTATGATATCATCGAACATCTTAAGAATACACCAGCCAAAATATCTCTCTATGACTTATTACATAATGCACTTGATTGTCATCATACATTAGAGGCTGCCCTTTGTTCTATCCACATTGAAATCACTAATTATTCGATGGACTTCACACATCTCATTTAGTCTTTGAAAAATCTACCACATGCTCTATCATTTAGTGACGAGGACATATCGTCATCTGCTGTTGATAATCCACTTTGCCTTTACTTATCACTGCTATCATTGACACCATTTGTATCAAGCGTGTACTCATTGAAAATGGATCCACCATTAATCTATGTGCTCACTCTCTTTTAAAGCAAATCAACATTACTAATAATCTCATTGCTAAAAATTCCACTCTTATTCATGGCTATGATTCCACTACTCGCACATGTCTAGGAACTATCACATTACATATACAAGTTAGGCCTAAGATTATTCCTACAATATTCTTTGTTATCAATGCCTCATTTTAGTTTAATCTCTTGTTGGGTAGACCCTGGATCCATGCCATGCATGTTGTCCCATCTACTGTTCATTGTTGTGTTAAATTTTTACATGATGGATATGAACATACCATTGTTGTTGACCCTAATCCATTCAAATTCTTCCACATAGACCCCATTACCAATATGCCTATTCCTCCATTACAGCCTATTCCATATAGAAATATTGGCACATATGATATTGGTCAATCTAGCGCTTCAAAACATTCATCCACATCCACAATCATTCTATCTGTTTCCACTCATACTATTAGTATCATTTCACCCACCGTGTTTGCTCCACTAAACACTTCCAAAATGCTCGTTGAGACTCTCTGTCACTCCCGCATCTAGCTCACCGCCTATCAATATTCTTGATATTTCTATCCAACATTATAATGCCAAAACTGACGATGAGGTCGATACCATTGAGGTCATTGATGAAAAATTGTGCAATCTTAATTTTACTCCTATCAAGATAGATGATTCATACTTCAATGATAATTTCATTGTTATTGGCCTTGGTGAATATCAATTCAAGAAACCCCTCCTTCTACTAATTCTATAATACTTTATCGTGGGTCTTTCCATACATTGGATGTCATACCACCTATCTCATCTTCTCATGAGGAGCCCACATCTGCGCTTCCTCCTTTCACATGCACTCTTTTCATGAATAAATCTTATTGGCATCACATTCCATTCGATCCTCGCTTGCTCTAACACTGAATTGTACACATGCTGGCTTGACTTAGCTTGGGTTTACAATCAATGATATCTTACCTTTGCCTCATCTCTATCATGGATATGTTCGTATTACTTCTTCTTATGGCCTTTGCATATTCCATCTATCAGTCTTTGTTACACATAGTTCTCGTACTTCCCGCTTACTCTTTGGAAATATTGGCTTGACTACATTAGGAGAACTATAGATTCGATCATATTGATATCACATTTCCTATGTCCTTCACTATGTTTCTAGTTACAATGAATAATTTCTCCACTATTCAAAAATCTCACTCATTGGTATGCATATGGATGTCCACCAACACCTTTCACTGATGAAGAATACGCAATGGGTATGCAAAATTTGTATGCCACAATGACTCCTTCTATGATCGACCACATACTATTACTTACCAAGTCTCAAATGTATCTTCATCGGTTTGAACCATGACAATGATGATCTATTAGATGACATTAATTGATCATTCACATCAACATACACTTGGGGGGCTTCATGCTTGCTCTTTCCCCCCTTATAGAATTCTTAGGTGTCTCACATTTCTTCGCATGTAATATTTCACATGCTTCTAACACACATTGATAAACAGAACTTATATCATCACTACCCTATGACACACTCTCGTGCTAAGGTTCACATTTGACTATAAAGGACATACTAAATTCATGAGCCTCACACCACACAAAAAAATTCACACTCAATGCATTCATGACACATCTTTCTAGTGCACATTCATCACAACACACTACCCAATGATGCACTATAGTTCCATGGTTCATACTTGACTATTGAGGGTATAAATCTAAACCAAACCTCACCACACTCACTCACTCTCTATGCTCTATGATTTTTCAATCATACCTTTCTAGTGCATAATTCAGATCATTTCCCGACACACTCTTGTTTTATGGTTCATTCTTGACTGCTAAGGGGTCATTTATAAATGAACCTCATCTCACACATATTTTGCATGGGGGACACGGTGCTCCTATCACTCAATTTTCATTCCATTCCATTCCCACTCACAACATATTACATATCTTGGTTTCACATTATTCTTGCTTACTTATACTCACATGTACACTTTTCTTACTATGTTAGACAAATATTTTGTATGTCATTATATTTTATATATACACATGCACATTCACTTGCTCTCTAGTTGCGAATGCAACCTTTCTATAGATATTTACATGTAACATGGATGCTTGGAGTTGTACCTCTTACCAATCCTGACAATGACTCCTAGGGGCATCTAATTTCGTAAACAAATCACATGTGTTATTGTTTGTTTTTATACTATTTCTTATTCATAATAACACACTACTATATATTGGATCATACATGCTTTAACATACTTTTTATCTTTCTAACATGCTAACGGGTGCTTCATGTGTAACATTTGTCTTGCAGGAACTATTTTTACCATGGTTGTCTGTTACTCTACTTGCTACTATTTATCATTGTTTGTTATTATTTGCCATTATTTTCATGGGATATTCCCTTCCTCTTGTGTGCACACTATATGCTTTTGACCACTTCGGATCTGATTGTCTTGCGACATTGTGAGCGATGTCCCATGTTTGAAACCTAATTTTCATGGTCTACATTGTCTTCTTACTTTCTATCTTACACTTTGTCTTCTAAATGCATCTTTTTCTTGTTTGCACTAACACTTGTTTCTATCCACTTTGTTTGCATGTGCCTTGGTTTATACCAAGAAAATTCCCCTACTGAGGAATCAGTTTCAAATCAACATCCAGTCCTCTCCTTTAGGTCACATCCTCCTAGAGACATTGTATGAACCCCAAATGAGGGGGTCATACATTGGGGAATCGGTTACCACATACAATAATCCACAATCACAAGACAAAATTGTTTAGTACAAAATCAACACAACTTACAGATCGTAAAGGGGTTAGAATTTGACTTGGGTCCTCTGCACAACATAGATGACAACGCCGACATAGACATGATCCTCTGGGTTCCCATGACCCTTCCTAGGCACATATATTGGGGTAAGTTACTAAAGTTTTTCTTAGATCAACATAATTTTCAACAGTTTACACAACATTTTTCTCAAGTAAATGCACAGTCCTCTAACAATCAACATGCATGCTTTCTCTATTTTTATATTTGTGTTGGATTGAAATGGATTGAACTTGAACAAAGTAGGATCACACCATCTGTAGTGGTGTATAAATCGTCGGGAAGTAGTCAGGGTTGGATAATAACACTAGACCTTTCTCCCCAACACTTCTTCTGCCGTGGCGTGAGATCACCCAAAAAAACTCGCACTTGGTGTGATATCGCTAAAAAAACTTGTTCTTGGTGTGAGATTTCCCAAAAAAATTCTCTCCTACAACATCCTCAGAAACTTTAGATCCTTCTTACTCATCATGGATCAGTGCACATGTTCCTTTTCACATTTTTACATATTTTTATACACTTTTTACATATTTGGATCAAATTTTTCATATACACATATTTGACTACTCTTTTTCTCTTCTCTCTTATAATTATGTCATTATGGGAAGCAACAGTCACGTCATCAAACACATCAAACAACAACGAACCTAGGTACAACATGACATAACACATACTCTTTCACCCTTAGGGTAACTTCCTCTTCTTTAGCTTCCATGCTTCATTTTTATCACTCCACACTTTTTATTATCTCTTCGACATGCTTTTGCCATTGATCTACATGGTTATCATGTATACATCTCTTATCTACTTTATGTTATCAAGTATTCACTCAAGAACATAAAATGGGGCCAAATGTAGACATAAAATCATGCACTTTGGGTACATTTCTAGGTCCTAATCACATACCACTATTCATATGATTCCTAATAGAGAAAAATAGCAATTAACAATTGTCTTTGGCCTTTTTTCTTGGTTCATGTATTCTTCTTGGCCCCTTACATCTATCTATTCAAGTGTGGATGGCACTTGAGCCACCTAGGGAATGATACTCACACACACACACACACACACACACACACACACACACACACACACACACACACACATGCGTAACTACATGGAGTATGAGAGTATTGCAACACTCGGTTGTAAGTTCTTTTTTTTTTGGGTGATTACTGTGGTTACATGAGAATTCTGTGGGCATAGTACGACACACATGTGATCAAAAAGTGAAGGGAAATGACATAGAAGTGACACAAAAGAAATTAATCTTTGACCATTTCCATAGTCACGGGTGCCCAATAGTGTACTACAATGCCCTCGCACCCCCCGCCCGATCTAGGTGCCCCGATCTAAGTAGATCCGACTATCACACAAATTTCTAGGTTTATTTTGCGACACCTTTCCTCCTTCGTTTATCGGTTCTCTAGTTTGACACAACTCAAGATCAATTGAGAAATCGGGTAATCATTCTTTCCTTTCTCTTGCACATAGGGTTTTAATTTTATCGAGCTTATGACTTACTTCATTGCTTAGTATTTCATTGTGACTTTGCAATTATGATTTCACAAATTCAATATTTGTTAAATCAAAAAGTCAGAGTTTAGACCTACACAATACATGAACATCACAGTCTTCAGTCTTAGAAACGACCCAAATTCTGACTTGCATCCTTAGCACAACACAAATGCCAACGAATAGATATAGACATGAGTGCCTTGGATCCTCTGACCCTTCTTGGGTGCCTATAAATAGAGGGTAGTTAGATATTTTTTTTTGATCAACACAGTTTTAAAAAAATTACACATAGGGTTTTAATTTTATCGAGCTTATGACTTACTTCATTGCTTAGTATTTCATTGTGACTTTGCAATTATGATTTCACAAATTCAATATTTGTTAAATCAAAAAGTCGAGTTTAGACCTACACAATACATGAACATCACGGTCTTTCTTGCCTTAAACGACCCAAATTTCGACTTTGCATCCCAAAGACAACACAAATGCCAACGAATAGATATAGACATGAGTGCCTTGGATCCTCTCGACCCTTCTTGGGTGCCTATAAATAGAGGGTAGTTAGATATATTTTTTGATCAACACGCTTTAAAAAATTACACATAGGGTTTTAATTTTATCGAGCTTATGACTTACTTCATTGCTTAGTATTTCATTGTGATTTTGCAATTATGATTTCACAAATTCAATATTTGTTAAATCAAAAAGTCGAGTTTAGACCTACACAATACATGAACATCACGGTCTTGGCCTTAGAAACGACCCAAATTCGACTTGCATCCTTAGCACAACACAAATGCCAACGAATAGATATAGACATGAGTGCCTTGGATCCTCCGACCTTCTTCGGGTGCCTATAAATAGAGGGTAGTTAGATATTTTTTTGATCAACAGCTTTTAAAAAAATTACACATAGGGTTTTAATTTTATCGAGCTTATGACTTACTTCATTGCTTAGTATTTCATTGTGATTTGCAATTATGATTTCACAAATTCAATATTTGTTAAATCAAAAAGTCGAGTTTAGACCTACACAATACATGAACATCACGGTCTTGGCCTTTAAACGACCCAAATTTCGACTTGCATCCTCAAGACAACACAAATGCCAACGAATAGATATAGACATGAGTGCCTTGGATCCTCTCGACCCTTCTTGGGTGCCTATAAATAGAGGGTAGTTAGATATATTTTTTTGATCAACACGCTTTAAAAAATTACACATAGGGTTTTAATTTTATCGAGCTTATGACTTACTTCATTGCTTAGTATTTCATTGTGATTTTGCAATTATGATTTCACAAATTCAATATTTGTTAAATCAAAAAGTCAGAGTTTAGACCTACACAATACATGAACATCACAGTCTTGATCTTAGAAATGACCCAAATTCGACTTGCATCCTTAGACAACACAAATGCCAACGAATAGATATAGACATGAGTGCCTTGGATCCTCTGACCCTTCTTGGGTGCCTATAAATAGAGGGTAGTTAGATATTTTTTTTTGATCAACACAGTTTTAAAAAAATTACACATAGGGTTTTAATTTTATCGAGCTTATGACTTACTTCATTGCTTAGTATTTCATTGTGACTTTGCAATTATGATTTCACAAATTCAATATTTGTTAAATCAAAAGTCGAGTTTAGACCTACACAATACATGAACATCACAGTCTTGGCCTTAGAAACGACCCAAATTCGACTTGCATCCTTAGACAACACAAATGCCAACGAATAGATATAGACATGAGTGCCTGGATCCTCTCGACCCTTCTTGGGTGCCTATAAATAGAGGGTAGTTAGATATTTTTTTTTGATCAACACGCTTTTAAAAAATTACACATTTGGTTTCACTGAGCAAGCACAATCCTCCAACAATCAACATGCATGTTATCTCCTTTTCTATTTGTGTTGGATTGAAATAGATCAAATTGGAAAAAAATACCACACCATCTTTAATGACATGAGAATAACACTAGATCTTTTTCCCCAACACTTCTTCTGTCATGACGTGAGATCACCCAAAAAAATTGTACTTGGTGTGAGATCACTCAAAAAACTCATTATTGGCGTGAGATCACCCAAAAATGATTATTCTACAACGTTTTAGGAAACTTTCTAGCCTTTTGCACTCTCACATGGATTAGGGGAACATGTTCCTTTTCACACTTTTAACATACTTTAACACACTTTTTACATATTTTGATCAAATTTTTCATATACACATATTTGAATACTGTTGCTCTTCTCTTTTGTAGGTCCATCCTTATGGGAAGTAGTAGTCATATCATCAAACACATCAAGTGAAAATGACGAAAGGTACTACATGACATATACACTTATGATTTCACCCCTAGGGTCATTTCCTCTTCTTTATCTTTCACGCTTCATTTTATCTCTCCACACTTTTTCTTGTCTCACCGGCACACTTTCACCATTGATCTACATGGTTATCAGGTATGTATATCTTATCTACTTTATGTTATTGAGTATTCACTCAACAACATAAAGTGGGGCCAAATGTAGATGCTAAATCACGCACTTTGGGTACATTTCTAGGTCCTAGTCACATACTAGTATTCATATTAATCCTATGTGAAAAAACTAGCAACTAACAGTTGTCTTTGGCCATTTTATCTTTGTTCATGTCTTCTTCTTGGCCTCTCACACCCTATAGCCTAGTTTATGCTTGTCTGTTTCATCTTTTATCACTTTAGACACATGTGCCCAGCCGGGATGCTAGCACACACGTGTACCCTCGACCTCTTTGTATCTTTCTTGCCTCTTTTGGGCATATTTTATCTTTTAGGCATCTTTTATCTTTTGGGCATCTTATTTCTTATGGGTCGGCCTTTTATTTGTTAATTTCAAAATTCAACCAAGGGTATCATATAAATATAAAGTTATGTGACCATAATAAAGGACCAATAACTAAACATCTATTATTATCACATAAGGTTGCATCCAAAGGAATTTCAATTGCATCAAAACATTTATCTAGCATCAAAACATCATCTAGCACTTGCTCAAGTGACTGAATTCTTTTGCATACACTTCATATGAGGGGAAGTTTATTTTGACATCCACACATCTATTTACATTGCTACATCTAGCTATTGCTCGCTATCCAATGCATCTTGCACAAGAGCCACCTAGGGCACAATTATTCACACACACAAAACTACATGGATTATGAGATGTAGTACAATGCTTAGTCATAAGTTCACTATGTGGGCGACCAACGGGGTCATTTTGAATCACCATTTGCAATATTTTTTTATTTTTGGATTTGATGTGTTTTGGGGTTTTGTAGGAGATCATTTATTTTACAAGTTACTGGGGAAAATTCTTTGGACATCCAACGACATATAGGAGATCAACAACGAAAGCTAGTGACACTCGTGTGATACAACAATTTTTTTTTTGGGGTTTTACATACCACATGTGCCTACAAAAGGTCTTTGACACCTAGGCACCCATGACCTAGTCCAGGCACCCTAGTCCCGACATATCTGATAGTTCTGTAGTTTTATGGGCTCGGTTGTGACAGCCCACCCTCATATTCCATCAGTTCTTCAGCTCAGTATATCTTTGGGATTAATACATAATCAGATAAGTCTCTTATTCTCTCTCTTGGACATAGGGTTTTATATTTCTATAGCTTCTTACTTAGGCCAAATTTGTACTTTATTGCTTATCATTTTGTTGTGACTTTGTAATTAGGATTTCAAAAATTTCTATATTTCTTAAAGGAGGTACGTTCGAACTTGTTTTCATATACTAACACTAATTTATCTATTTTTAATCCTTTGTGTACAAGTTCCTATCATGCCATGATTTTTGAATTTTCTTATGAGTTTCTTGGTTCTAGTGCAAATTCATCCTATTCTACTACGTTTTTTCTAATTCGGTTGTTGTCCAAAATTATACCCCATGTAATTTTGAACTACTTATAAGAGGAATTAACCATTTTCATGCTCTAGAAAATATGTGAGAGACTGGTTCTATAGATTGCAAAATGTAGGAACTTAGTGTTAAGAAAATTCTCCTAACCCACGAAACAAAGGAAGGAGAAATGCGGGACTTAAGTGGATTTGTGAAATTTAGTGTTGCGTAAAATATTCTTAAAATTTTGCAACACTAAGGAAACTAGTCCCCATGGATCAAAGTCGACAAAGTGCCACAAAATTACCTATTCACCGACAAGTGGAAGAAATTGAATAAGTTCAAAAGCCACATAACACTAGCTTGGTGTTATGCGGTTTCACTCAATTATAATGAGCCGATGTTGGAAAATTGTCACAAGGTAAAATCTAAAAATCAAGGAGTTATACCCTTGCGGGTGAAGTGGAGTGTTCCTATTCATCAAAGCATGTGGGGAGAAAGGTTGTGAAAGTATGAAAAACTAGGGAAAGTTGAAATACCATGGTGAAAGTTGCATGACATAGTAAAAGTTGTGAGATGTCTCAAAACTACACCAAACTCAGAATCAAAGAGCCAATGACTAGAATTTAATGAAGAATGATGTCGTCCTACATAGTATGATGGCATGCAATAGACTCAAAGTTCATGTCATGGTTTTTGGATAATATTAAATACGTTCATATCTGTACTATAAACAACCTCGAAAGGATTTATGGCACCCACAATCAATCAATGAATTTTCAAAGGTAGTGGGCCCAGATTAGTTGTCCTTCTCCATTATCTCACTTCTCTTCCTCCTTTGCATGAAATTTTATAAATACAAGTTCTTATGCACTTTGTAAGGGTTCTTCTCCTTTTCCTTCCATAAGCATATGTTTGAGCTCTTCTTTATAAAACTCAAAACTTAATGTTATCGACATTTGTAACTCATGAATGGTGACTTCCTACCTCAAGCTCTATGTGTAAGCCATTGAATATTTATTAATGAAATTTTGGTTTACCTCTTTCCTTTAAATAATTTTGTTTGATGTGAATATTTCTCCCTTTTTCATATTTCAAGATCTTTCATTTGTTTACATCTAAAATGAATGTGTTTTATGATCCCATTCTCGCATATTTGCATTTGTGACATTTGGATTTTGGAAAGTTCCATCTTTATTTTGATGTTATCACTACCCCTATTAGCTTAGTATTTCTTTTTGCATCTTTCTTTCCTTGGTCCCTTAGAATTGTTAGAGTAAGAATTAATTATAGGAGTGGTGTAGTGTTAGAAGTCAGGTTGTGTTGTGTGGGTTTTCAAGAATCTTCATGATAAGGAAGTGACCTTATTTGAAGGTTTGTCTCAAGTCAGTAAATCTAACACTTGGAGATAGTACCATATTACCTCAAAACCTAGGGTCTTCTTGATTTAGACGTGGGTGTAATTTTGAGCTCGAATAGTTTTGGCATGCCCAATGGGACTTCTTAATTAAATCTTCACTTTTAATGAGTTTGGTGTGTGATTTAGTAATTTCAGCCTTCAAAAGTTTTTCTAACATATTTGGTGACTCCATCTTATCAATTCCTCTAGTTTCTAGTAGTTCGAGCATTCATGTTTCATGGGAAGAATCCAGACAAGATCTACCGTGTCCAGTGGTAAATAGTTTGAGTATCTACAAAACCCCCCACTATAGACACTAAATCATGTACTTGGTGCATTTCTTGGTCGTAATCACATACCACTATTCATATGATTCCTAAGTGAGAAAAATAGTAATTAACATCTATATTTGGTTTCTTTTCTATCTTCTCGTTGCCTCTTTGGTCTTACACACCCCATAACCTAGCTCGATCTTCATTTGTTTATCTTTCTTGACTCTAGACACCAATGCCAAGCCAAGACACCGATTAAAAAAAATGACTAACTATGTAGTGTGGGTATAGTTAATCTAAGCTATGAACAACTATAATAAAATAAAACAAATGCAATAAAGAAGTATGTAAACGATCTAAGAAACTATGAAAAATGAAATGATAACCCTAATGTGCAAGAAGGAAGAGGAAATAACTTAGCTGGATAATATATGCCTATCAAGCAGTGTCACTGATAATGATCGGGCAAGTGTCACAAAGAATGACAAGAAAATCTAGAAGTAGGAACGACTCATGTGTGTAATTCCCGAAAAGGATGAAATATGAGGATTCACTGACCTGGAGCACCTAGAGGAGGACCGGATGCCTGCAGTACTCGGTATGCAACCCAGGAGCCCCGATCTATGCAAAATATCTCGAAGTTGGTCCTCATGGACCGAGAGGTGGTCTAAAACCCTCACCGTGTATCACATTAGATTCGTTGTCCCGTGCCAAATTTCACTAATAATATAAGACGATGAGAAGACCTGCAAAAGACCAAAAGAAGTATCAAAACCTAAAAAAAAGAAAGATACACAATTAATGGGTCGAATGATCTCAACCGCCACAAGAATGGGATTATTAACTCAGTCATACACTACATTTTGGACCCAAATGTAGTTCTAGTGAGTGTGTACATGAGGTTCCTTGTGTGCTCTTGTGTCGGTCACACTTTGTGAAGTAGTGAACGATAGATAAATGTAGAAAATGTAATAGTATGTGTGCATGGAATATAATAGAATCCCTCCCCTTTGAAGTGTGATGTAGATGTCCTAGCCTTGTTCCTTGATGATAGATATATGTGGATGCAAGTGATATCCAATTTAAGAGATAGATGCAAATCTAGGTGGATGATAGTGGTAAGTGATGCTAGGTCCCTCATTATGGTCTCATAACTTTATAATTATCAGGTTATCTTGATCTAATTTCATAATTAACCTCGAAAAGGCCAACCACATGAAAGATAAAGATGTAAAATGGTTAGAAAGAGCCCAAAAAGTGGCAGAAAATGCAAAAAGAACCAGGGCGCCCTGGTAAGACTAGGTGCCCACAGTGCCCTAGTTCTAGTTTGGGTGCCCTAGTTGAGGCTAAAATATCATGGGATAACAAAAGCTAACTAGGCATATGGGTGTAAGAGGTCAGTAATGAAGAAATAAAATAAAACAAGATGGCCAAAAGATTGGGGTTAATTACTAATTTCTTTACCCAAGAACCTTCTAATTAGTAGTCTGAGACCGAGATAAATAATTTCTAAAGTGCATGATTTTGTGACTACATTTTCCCCCACTTTATGTTGGTGAGCAGAAATCTCAGTAACATAAAGTAGATAGAGATGTGTACCTGATGTCCATGAAGAGTGTAGTAGAAATGTGTCGAAGGACTAGAAAAAGCATGGAATGACAAAAATATGGAGCATGGAAACTAAAGATGAAAAATGCACAAAGAAAAAGTGATGAGAGTGAACCTAGGGCGGAACACGTGTGTAGCTGTTGCAGTGTGTAATGTACCTGCATGGTTAGTAAAGTGTGTGTTGTCATGAAGTGTTGTTGTTGACGTTGTTATTATTGTTGCCCCCATTTTACTGCTTGTTTCTCATATGGCCAAACCTGTAAGGAGAAAACAATCAAGTAGTCAAATATGTATGTATGTATGTGTAAAAAAAAATGTAAAAGACACATGTATATGAAAGCATGTAAGTGTAAAATACACAAATGTAAATAAAATATGTGCACTTGATCCATGTCAAGAAAGAGAGTGTAGAAGGATATATTGTACTACATTTTTTTGGGCAATGTCACGCCACCCTGGCCGAAGAAGTGTAGGGAGAAAATTATATGTGTCCTCCAAGATCTAACTACTTCCCTAAAGGTGTGTGAAGAGATCTTTGTATTGTCCTAGTTTTTTGGGTGATTCGACGCCACTGGATGAAGTAGTGTAGAGAGGCACACCCACTGTAACTTCCAAGCCTGTAACTAGTTCCAAGAATGCTAAGGACACCATGTCTTATAAAATCTGATGTGTGTGGGGTTTGTAGATTGGTCTGAACCCACTCGTTGTATAAATTTGAACCAAAATAGTGTAGAATCTCCGTGTTAGTATGTAAAAATTCCAAATGATGCCCCCCTCTTTGAGGGTGCATGCGACATCGCTGATAGGAGAATGCGGCCCCAAAATAGGACCAACCACATTTACGTTGAAACTTGGCCTTGTATGGGGAAGGGAATGCGCTGGTAGAGACCAAGGTAAGCATAAACAAGGAGGCTAGACAAAGAAAAATGTTAGTATGAACAAACATGCATATAGAAAATAATGTATCTACTAGGCAAACAATGTAAAAGCTACTAAGAAAAGTAGTAATGAAAACATACAAGAAGACAAAGTAGATCCCAAAGCGGGTTGTAAACATGGGACATCACTCATGATTTTTCAAGACATGCAAGGCCAACATGGCCGCATACAAACAAACAAGTGTGCACACCAAGCATAGGGCAAGGCCGACAAACAAGAACAAGTAATACCATACAATGTAACAAACAAGTATGGAAGCAAATATCCTTGTATAACAAATGTCTCACATGAAGCACCTATTAGCATGTTAGGAAGATAACTAGTATGTGAAAAGTGTGCATAGCCAAGTAATGTAAAGTGTTAAGTATGAAATGAAACAATAACACCTGGAAGAGACAAATGTGGATGCCTCCAACGACCGCTTTAGGAAGGGTAGAAGGTGAACATCCCTGCTACATATAAGAGACCCGTATTTGTGATCACAACTAGAAATGGACTTGAAATTGCATGTAAGTATGATATAGATTAATGATAGAAAATTAATCTAACTAGCATGTGTAATAAAGTGACCATGAATAAGAAAAATTAAGAAAGAGTAAAAACAACAATAATGCAAAGTATGATGTGGATGGATGGAATAGAATGCAAAATGGAGTGATAGAGCCGCATTCCCTCCGAGTGAAAGGAAGTGTATGCATGCAGTGAGGTCCATTTGGTTTTCCCCCTTAGCGATCAAGAATGAACCATAAACGAGAGTGTGTCATTGAGAAATGGTTGAAGTGTGTGTTGTGTCTCAGCATGTTGTGATGAGTATGCATGCGTAATGATGAGACACAACCTAGAAATGATGTGTGCATGAACCATATAGCTGAAGTGTATATCATGACCATATGAACGTATAAGTGATGATTTAGCCTAAGTGTATATCACTATAAGATTAATGGATGAGTGATGATTTATCCCTAAGCGTATATCACTATAATATGAATGGAGGGAATGGTGATGTAACCAAAGGTGTAGACCACTACAAAATGATAGAATAAGTGATGATTTATCCTAAAGCATGTGTCACTATAAGATGAATGGATGAGTGATGATTTATCCCTAAGCGTATATCACTACAAGATGAAAGGAGGGAGTGGTGATGTAACCTAAGGTGTATATCATTGCAAAATGATAGAATAGGTGAGGATTTAGCCTAAAGCGTATGTCACTAGCCTAGGACTATCACATGATGAAAGGTCGAATAGTAAACATGTGATGAATGTAAGGTCCATTTGATTTGTAAACCCTCGACCGAGTATGGACCAAAGAACTAAAGGGTGTCATTGGGTAGTGAGTGCAGTGCGTATAAGACAATGTAGTATATGTAATGATAAAAGATGATGATGTGATGAAAAGAATTTGTAAAAATGAAGTGTGTAAAATGTGATGGTAGATGTGTAGCATGTATAAAATGTAATGTATAGTGCACTATATATAGTACATGTAGATAGATGAGTAATGTAGTATGTAGGGATGAATGTAATGCTAGACGGATGTATGATGAAGACTAGCATAATGTGTAGAATATGATTAATGTGGAGATGCACAGTGTATGATGTATGGTATATGCCTATGTATAGGATGTGAGGCAATATGTGTAAATAGCCTAATAGTGTATGATGTAAAACACGTAAGGTGAGGACTAGTATAATGTATGATGTATGAATGTGGAAATGAAAGAATGTTGTATATGAACATGGAGAATGTATGGTGTATGGCACATGATGTGTGATGAAAAGATCTATGGATAGACATGCCAATAGTGTGTAGGGCATAGCCCCTCTTTGAGATAGCAAAGTGAAACTAGTTTATTGCTATTCTACCAAAGAGGAATCTGTAAGTCCAACAAAGATTCTCGCCTTTAGGGGGTTTAGGATCTCATCCCAGTAGAGTTAGTTTCGATGAAGAACATAAAGGAATGAAAGAAGGAATGGAAGAGAGATGGATTTGAAGGGAGAAAAGAAATGAATTCCAAAGTAGAAAGGTCAGAGGGTTTATGTTTTGGGCCGGTAGTAAACAGAGCCAAACTTACTCACATAAACAAATAAAGCAATACTAATAAACAAAATGAAAAAAGTAGATATGAATCTAACAGAATAGAGACACATAGATTGACGTAAGAAAGATCTAATGCATATAACACATGAATTCAGCACAAAGTCTCAATATTTGTATTAATGTTTTCTTCTATTACAAGAAAGCTCAAAGTCTTTCTCTCCTCACTTCTATTTTTCATACAAGATTGTTCACCCTCTTGAATACTACAAGTATCCAAGTATTTATAGAAGGAGAAGGAGAAAGAAGACAAAAAGGAGCCAACAACTTATTTACAAAATATCTAAAAGTCAAATGTTGACTTTGGGGCAATTTTGTGGATGACAACATCCCATGGTGCAACATGGATGATGTCATCGCATGTGCCAACATACTTTTAAATACTTTTACAAAAATGGGATTTATCCCCAAGGAGGAAGCCTATTCATCATCATCCCTTTGCTCGAATGGAGTGTCTTGTTTCTACTCTGGAGAGGCGATATGATACTGAGCTCGATACTCCATAAACTTGCTGATCATCTTCTGAAGTTGATCATGATCGGGACCCTTTGTGTGGTCTCCGATGACTTCACAAGTTTCTCGCATTCATCTCTGAGCCTATCAGGGAGCTTGAAGTATTCATTTCCTGCCTCTATTAAATACCCGATGAAATCACGGCAAGCCAGAAGGTTGTTAATAGATTCTCGGTCAAAAGTGACCTCTAGCGCCAAACCTTGTGATGTAATTCCCTTGAAAAGATGAATAGTATCATTTGCTTCTCTTAAGGTGAACGATGCGTTAAGCAACCCTAGAGACATCCTCAAGACGATATGCTCCATTTGATGTTTCACATCTAGGGCTTCCTCCTTGATTTTGTCTATCTTTTCTAGGACAAACTCCATTTGATCAACCCGATAGTCTAAAGTGACAAGCACTTTGTTGTGTGCTCACGGGTGATCAATGACGCCGAATTTTAACAAGTCATCATGGTCGAGTAGTCGATCATTTTCTAGAATGTCTCATGTTGTAACCTGGCATGGTCCAACTCTTCGGAGACAGGTCCTGCTATTGCCTGGAGTTCATTGTTTGCCTTATCTATACTTTGGTAGAGGCCTGTGAACTTCGTGATTACTTCCTCACTGTCTTTGAGGATCTGCTCTCTCCAGGAGGACACTGCTGCACCTTGTTCACCAATCTTGGCGTATTCATTTATCTTCTCCTGACTAAGGACTTCAGGAGTTTCAGTGGTAGCTATAGGAGGTGCATTGCCCATTCTTTGCAGAGCTTGGAGAAGATGTTCATTTTGTTCCTTTAACATTCTCTTCTTCTCCTTTTCTTCTTGCAGTTTCTTGCAAAGGGCATCCACGGCTGACAAGGCCTCTCCTTGTGCTCTCTGATGATGTTCCCATTATGACCTGGGTCACTATAAAATCTATAGGAGATAGATCTTCTTTCTTCTTTATGGGATCCGGTAGGCTATCTCCATAACCCTTTCACCTGAAGCACTTTTTGAAAAGTGAGTTATCACTTTTTTGCTTCTTTGGTCCTTTAGCCGGGATGATGGAGAAGTCCATGGGTGCAATGGGGACTTTCCTCTTATGTTGGCTTAGGTGGTCTGAGATCCAGCTTGGACTTATGGGAGTGGGACCAGAGGATGAAGAAGAAATAGGGGTGGAAGGAAGAACAACCTGTACAGTGGACACGGGAAGTGTGTCGAGACACTTGGTGGCGGCATGGAGAAAGGGGCCGACACACCAATGCTCATGGGATTAGGAGTCACTACAAGAGAGGAGGCCATGGGGGTGGAAGGGATCTGTGAGATGAGGGAAGAAATGTTGGGGGACAGATCTGCAAGGGAAGAGAAGATGGAGGAAGAGGGAGGGGGAAAGGAAGAAGACGGAGGAGAAGACACAACCAAAGGAGTGGTTGTTTGAGTGACATGAGGAGGGGAAGGAGGAGCGAGAGAGGGAATGGTTGGTACTTTGCCAGTTGTAGTTGTGACAACATCCTGAGTGGATGTGTCCGTTGGAGCACTTACCGCTTCTTCTTTTCCTGGGGACACTAAGTCCACAACTTGCTCTTCATGGCAGTAGAGGAGGCCTTTTCAGAGCTTTTCTTGAGTAGTGCTTGCCTCTCCCACTTTATCTTTCCCTTTGCCTTTAGGCAAGTGTTTGGCCTGGTGGGTGCATTACCCAGGGGAGATGTGATAAAATCTACCCCAAGATAGATGATACCATTTTTCTTACACCAATGCTTGGTGCGTTACAGAGTAGGTTGAACTCTTTCTTGGATGGTCTGGGGTGCTTTGTTCCTATCAATATCCGTGAATGGCCAATCATCCCCTTCCATGTCTAGGTAAACCTGATCAATTTCCTGATCAGTTTCTAGGAAATCCTTTGGGATGATGGCCATGCCATATTGAATGATCTCTTGCCAGGGCCAACCGGGAGTGATCCTTTCGCCTGAGTTCGACTTCATGATTTAAGTCGATGTAGATATCCTCGATCTGAGGAATGTGGATAGGATCGATATTTTCCCTGGAAGGAAACCACGAGGATCGAAGGTTGGCCTCACAGAAATTATGCTTCAAATTGAGCAATTCAAGCTCTGCATACATCTCCCGAGCTTTACTTTGTGAGGGGCACATGTACCTACCTACTGTGAGGGGGAATGGAGTTCCTCCCTTCTTCCTCTTCATACACTTCTCGTGATAGGTGATAAGCTGCCTTGATAGCTCCAGAAGGATTAGTTTAGGCCCCGCATATCTCGGCAATCTTGTGGGTTCTCCCAAGAAGTTGGCAGCTCTGAGATAGGTAAAGGTGGGGAATTGTGTAAACAATGCTCCCCACTTCATTGTGGTGGTGATCACACTTTTTCTTGTCCGACCATGAGTCATGTTGGGCCTCAAGAGGTAGATGATGCCATAGAAGAAGACATCATTGATCTTGCTGAACTGAGCTATGTTGTTCTCGAGCCTCAACTCTGGATAGTATTCGTATATTTTGACTTGGGGCCATACCCCATACTGATTCAACCCTGGGTAGTCTCTCTCTGAGGCAGCTGCATATACTACATAGGAGTTCATATAGAACCTCCCAGTTGTTGAAAGTCATTGAAGTTGTTTCGAGATTGTATCACTGATAATTTTGGCCCAGCCAAAATTGATCGGGCACATTTTTATTCATTGTTTCCAAATACCTGAGCATCCACTTGTGAAAGTAATGGGCATCAGGGAGCCCATGTACTCTACTTAGGAAGGTGATCGTGTCACTCAGCTCTTCTAAAAAATCATTGCGATGAATGACTTGGGGCCACCTACTCACCACCTTTTTATTCTTGAGGTATACCTCATTCATCATCTACATGCACTTGTCCTCATTATCGGTCCAAGTCTTCATGTAGTCTTCTTGACTTACTGCCACAAAATGTCTATGGTGGGGGATGCCCAAGATAGTTTCAAAGTGTCAGGCTGTGAGGTTGATTATCACCTTGCCCTCCTCATTTTTGACACATCTTGTGTCCTTGTTGTAACAATGGCCCACCAACATGATGAATTCATTATTAATTGTGCTCACTGGGAGCCCTGCAGCAAAGTGTAGACCACTGCCAACCAATTTATCCATCCACGGGCTGCCTGTGACCTTCTTGGTTCTGGCCCAAAAGTCATCCATGTCTATATGCCCAAGTTCTGAATCTCTGATATCGAGATCACACTGCAAGTGAGTCAGGCATCCTGACCTTTTGGTATTTATACTTCATTTCCTACTCCGTCAACTTGGCTTTGCCTTTGGACTTGGTTGGCTTCTTACTCGATGAAGACATAAGTGCACTCGAGGATTGTTGTTGCTCTGCAAGAAGAATCAGAGAGTTCCAACATAGAAGGGCCATGTTAGCCATCAAGTTGTCCATAAAAGCTTTGCAGAATGAAAAATTATCAACTTATGAGCCTCTGGGCGCAAGGCGCATCCTTACTGTAGGTTGTAGGGGCTTTGAAAAGCAAGGCACACTTTTAGGAGTGTCATGGGAGAAAGCAGTGCAAAAGGGGCATGGGGTGGAAAGGCTACACACAACATTCAGATGTTGATGTCAAGGAATATGCGCTTGCATGCGCATAGGAAGTGCTTTAACTGGGCGCAGTTTTGTTTGGTGTAGCAAGGTCTCAAGGTGCGCCATTGGTACAAATGTGGTAGATGTTGCATGAGGGTGAGGTGTGCCAAGCGCATTTGTAGAAGGTGTAACACATAGGTCAAGTGTGCAAGGGGCTTTAGTTTGCATGGCATGGAAAGGGTTTGCACAACATGCAGTGTTGTTGTAGTTGCTTTGGTGCCACCACGCTTGCACCTTAGGAATTTTGTAGTTTATAGGGTGCGAGAAGGGATTATGCTGCATGGTCCTTTAATGTGCCAATGGCGTGACTATTTTTGATGCAACATAGAAATAGTGCACCAAAGGGGCGATGACTGTGTTTAGTGTAATAGAGTTTGCAATGCACCATAGTGAAAATAGTTTCACTATGTGGGTCGATTTCCCTTTTTCTTGATTTTTACTCTTTTGGCTTAGATTTTGATGTCCAGGAGGGAAAACCTAGCAAGGCAAGGAGTGAAGGAAAAATGGGCATGAGTTATTTTTGAGGCCGAGCCTTCCAGATTTGTAGATCTGGAAGAAAAGGAAAAGGAGAGTTTGTAGGTGGGTACTTGGGTTTGCAAATGGTGTTATCCTTTCCTTCTAGATTCATTTTTATTATTCAACAATCCTAATCACCTAGCCCAACATCCATAAAAACAACAAGGATGGTAGAAACCACTTACCCAGTATAAATAATGATGAAGGGATGAGGTGGGGTCCACGATCATGACAAATGGCATGCATGGGCTGATGAGAGCAACTGACATGCGCAGAGGAATAACTTTTCACATTTTTTCAATTGTGAAAATGATAGGTGGGTGTGCCTATATATAAAAATGTGCATTTATTGCGCCACCAACTTTTTCCTTTGGCGCACTTTACAGAGTGTCGACATGGGGAAGGTTGCACCATGGCGCGATGTTTAATATGTCGACATCATGTTACATGTGCCTAAGGCACACTCAAAAAGGTGTTAACATGCTTATGGATGTGCTGCACACTTAAAGAGGGCACATCATTTAATGATGTTGCAATAAGCATGAGTGCGCCTAGGGACCAAAGGGGTGCAGTTTTGAGAGTGTTGACACTACATTACTTGTGCGCCCAACCCAAAAGGTTTGAAAATGGCTAAGTTCTTTAAAACTTGATTTTTCGAAAGGGAGTTCTAGGCCATTTTAACATTAATAGACCTTATCAGGGACCGAAACGGAATTTTGGTATGGTTACCTACAAAATTGCCCTTGTCAATTTTACAGGATAACAACTGGCTCTTTCTGGGGACTATCTTTGAGTGAAGCTTAAGGGTAGAGAATCCAGATTTTCATGTGCCTATCCATTGGGTTATAGGGTCAAAAACAAGGGTGACAAAAAGAAAGGAAAACACACAACTAATAGAAAGCAAACACATGACAAAAACAAACACACAACTAAAGAAAATGTACAAAGAAGAGAGCAAGCTCTACTTCCTGAATATTTTGAGATGTTGCCCGCTATAGGGAAGTGGGAGTTTAGTTCTCAGATATGAGAGATAGAAGCTACTCTCTCCATTCAACTGTCTGATCTTGAATGGCCCTCTCCAAAGAGAATCAAATTTCCCATGCATGCCCTTTGGTTCTCTTCGCTTGTCCCATAGGAGGACAAGATCTCCCACCTAAAATCTCTCTGCTTGGCCTTTTTATCAAATAGTATTTTGACTTTATTATGATGTTTGGTGATCCTATCGACCACCCTTACCCTTTTTTCTTCAAGTTTTGTTAGATACATGATCCTCTTTTCAAGAGAATTCTAGAAAGTTTCATCTTCGATCGCTCGTGCCAAGCGTAGAGTAGGGAGTTCCATGGAGATAGGGATCTCAATGTCAATTCCATATAACACTTGAAAAGGTGACATTCGAGAGACCTCTTTGGGTAATACGGTCTACCCACAAAGCATCATACAATGACTTGTGCCATGACCGCTGATTCTCATCGACTAGCTTCCGTATGATAGTCACTAGGTTTTTATTGCTGGATTCAGCCTGACCATTCCCTTGAGGGTAATAATCTGAGGCATGGGCCAAGGTTATTTCGTATTCATAGAAAAAACCAATAACTTCCCGTGAGGAGAAGTTGGAAGCATTATCAGCAACGATCTTGTGTGGGATGCCAAATCTCACAATGATATTTTCTTTGATGAAGTTGCAAACAACTTCAGAGGTGGCATTCTTAATAGGTATGGCCTCCACCCATTTGGTGAAGTAATCTATTATTGTTAGGACATAACTATGTCCGCACTTGATTGGGGATGGAGTGCTCTGATAAAGTCAATTCCCCATTGCCTGAATGGTTCATCAATAATGACGGGCCTGAGGGGAAAAGTAACCAATTTTGGTTTACCAACGAACTATTGGCAGAGCTCACATTTTGCTACCCAGGTGGCTGTATCTTGAAATAGCGTTGGCCAGTAGTACCTAGCCCGAATGATCTTATGTGCTATCACAGAAGAGGAAAAGTGACCACCGCAGGCTGAATCATGAAAGCTTTCTAGTAACTTCACCTGATGTGGCTTGTCAACGCATCGCAAGAAGATGCCATCAATCCCATGCTTGTATAAACCATCATCCCATATGACATATCTGGCTGCCCTGAGCTTTACTGTCCACTTCTCCTTTGAAGTTAGATGGGCTGGACACTCACCGTAAGTGAGAAAGAAAGTGATGTCGAATACCACTCATCGCTGGTCGCAACAAATAGAACCATAGGTAGAGAATCAACTTTCTCCAGTTCACCCTGCGCTCCATCGATGCAATCAACTTTCTCTTCAGGATCTCCTGAATCTTTATTTTCAGCCATGAGCTGACATAGGCCTCTACCCCTTACCAACTTGGTTGGTTTGATGTCTAGATCATACTCTTGGACCTTTGTGATCCAATTCCCTCGTAAGCTTCCTAACTCCTGTTGAGTTAGGATAGACTTAACTGCCGTGTCAGGAACCAACACTACCGTATGAGAGTTTAGGATGTAGTACGAAGTTCTTGACTACTTTGACTACTATGAAGGCATGTTTTTCTAACTGAGACATCTTCAATTCATGAAGCTTGAGAGGGGAGCTCATGAATGTGATTGGGGATTCAACATCCTCAGAGTTCTTCTGCATTAAGATGGCAGATACAGTATGCATGGATGCATAACTGTACATGATGAAATATTTGGAGAAGTCGGGGCATACCAGAACTAGTGCATGAGCAATGGAGGCTTTTATATCCTCGAATGACGTCTTTCCTTCTTCACTCCACCGGAAATTTTGTGACCCCTTCATCATATTTGATATGTGACGAGTCTTTTCAGCGAAGTCTGGAACAAAGCGTCTGAGAAAATTCACCTTTCAAGAAGGAGTGAACACCGGTCTTACTTGTGGGCAAGGTAAGGCTCTGAATAGCCTTGAATCTTTCGATGTCTATTTTTGTTCCTTCTTTGCTGACAACGTGTCCTAAAGCAACTTTCCTTCAGTGACCCCAAAAATAGACTTTTTTGGATTTAGGGAAATCCCGTGTTCTCGGCATCTAATCAATACTTGCTCCAAATGATCACAAGTGATCACTTCACTTTTTAGAGAACATAGTTAAGTCATCCAGATAAACTATGATGACCTTCCCCATCATACCTTTGAATGCGAAGTCCATAGCTCACTGAAAGGTGGCACCGGCATTGGTCAAGCCGAAAGGCATCCTGCTGTAGGTGAATGTGCCCCAGGGAGTAGTGAACGTTGTTTTGAATTGGTCTTCAGGTGAGACCTCAATCTGATTATAGCCCAAAACCATCGAGCATGGACAACATCTCTGAACCTAGTTACTACTTGTAGAACCTGATCCATTATGGGCAAGTGGATAATTGTCCTTCAGGGACGCCTAGTTCAGGTTGTGAAAATCTACGCATATGCGTATTTCACCATTCTTCTTTCACACGGGCACAATGTTTGTGACCCAGGTACTATGATGGATAGGAAAGATAATTCTCACATCCAACATCTTTTGTATTTCCACCTGGATGGTACCCGAGATCTTAGGATTGTAGTGCCTCTATTTCTGGTGAAAGGGTTTGACATCGTCCTTTAATGGGATGTCATGTTGAATGTCCTTAGGCTTGAATGACTTTAGATCGGCATAAGACCATGCCAATACGTCCATATATTTCTTCAAAAAGCTTGAAAATTTCTACTTTTCCTCGGGTGTACAACACTTCCCGATGTTCACAAACTACATGGATGCTCAGAGAGCTTAGATTAATGATTTGGTCTCTGGAGAAGAGCTAGGGTCATTCTGTCACTTTTTCTTGATGAAGCGGTCATGCTTGTCAAACAATCATTCCAGGGAGACTAAACCTTTCAAAATTTTGTTCCCCTTGAGCTGATAGATGCCTCCACCTTCTATTGATTCATTTTTTGACCAGTGATGGACTCACGACATACCAAAGTAGATCCTTCAAAATGAAGCTCATTGAAATTGTCTACTTTCTCTAGGAAAGCAATAAGTTGATTGTCATCATGAATACCTACCAGTGGTGAGAATTTGTTCGGCACGCTTGGGTGAAAGACTACCTCAATGGTATATGTGTCTATTTTCAGCCCTGGGTGAGGGAGCATAAGTGAGGTAGAGATGGCCAATGAATCGGCCATGTCATTTTGGGCTCATGGAACCGCTTTGATTGAGAAGGCATCAAACTCCTCAATGTTGTCCCATACTGCATTGTGGTAGTGCCTGAGTCTATCATTTTTTACCTGGTATACTCCCTTTACCTGATTGACAATCAGTTTGGTGTCACCCTTGTACTTTTAGGTTCTTGATTCCTCTTTCCTTTGCAGCTTGCATGCCGAGTAGCAAAGATTCATACTCAGCAAGTATTGTTTGTATTGAAAAACTACAATTTGAAAGAAAGAGGGAAAATCTCTTCAGAGATATCAGGATGGCTCCAACGCCACATCCACTTGTTGCACAACTGCCATCAAACTACAGCATCCATATCTTGTTAAGGTCCTCCTCCTGGATGAGAATGTCCATTCTATCAGACTCAGTGGATAAGAAGTAGTTCCCCATCCCTGATGATTCAAAGAGAATCTGGGCCTTGGGGTCATCAGAGTTGGTGACCAGGTACTTCTTTTGTGATTCAGGCTCCAATGTCTGCATTACTCCTTTGATGGGGATTCTGGCTTTGGACCAGTCCATATGAATCTCTCCACCGACTTCCCTGCAAAAACTTCTCCCTAGTAAAATTCCATATGCTGCTGGAATATCAACAACGAGGATGGTCATCTTTACCCTTTTCTCTGGGAATGCTGCAAATGTGAACTGTGTGTCTTTGATCTGACCAATTAATGGAACCTGTTTGGTTTCCATGGAGTAACATCTACCAAAAGGCTTGGTAAGAGTGAGGCCCAAAGCATGGGTGACCTTTACCGGCATGACATTATCAGAAGCCCATAATCAATTATGCAGTTGCTTAGTTTGTGACCATTGATTAGGAGGGAGAGATAAAAAGGTTCAATTTTTCCTGACGCGGAAGTCAAGGCAACATTTATGTGAGATGCAGGAGGAGTGGAAAGGATTCCTTTTGGGGAGATAGGAGAGGGGATGATAGCTTGGCTTTGGATATATTTGGTTAATCTTACAAGTTGCTCAGGGTTAGACTGAAGATATTCAACCTCAAACATTTGAATCTTGGTCTTTTTAGCATGATCGACTATGTCGAATGTGACCAAGGGTTACGTTGATGAAGGAATGAGTCCCTCATTTTGTGATGGTAGGGAGGGTTACTGGTCTTTATGGAAATGGAAGAAGGCTGATTTGGAGGAGAGATAGAGGAAAATATTTCTTCACAAAAGGTTTAATAGGAGGTTGAGCAGGAAGAGGATTACCTCTTTTAGCAATTGTTGGAGGCGTGTTCGACACAGCCTTCTCCTTTTGTATCCTGGCAGCAACTTCTGCTTCTTTTCCTTGTGAGTGGGTGAAAACAACATATGACTGTCCACTTGCATACCCTTGGGTACCTTCCTCTTCATCAGATTCCTCATCTTCAAATTCCATATACCCGATCATAGAGTCGCCAGTCGGTTCACCGACATCTTGATCATCTTCACCTTACGATGAAGGTTCTTCATAAATTTCTCATCTTCTTCGATCTCGACCAAGGCATTAACCGGAGGGGCCTCAAGTGCTAACCTTGGAGCAAAGCAAGCAGGAAAACGTGGCCTTTGTGGGGTGTTGTTGGGAGTGAAGTTCCTCCGTGGGATATCCCGGTATGGAGTGGTAGATGAAGCTTGAGCTAATTGCTTCTTTAATGCGAGCAAGTCATTTTCCATCTTCTGGAATGCCGGATCTGATGAAGTGGCTTGAGAAGGAGTCAAAGCCTTTGATTTGGATGGCTCTCATTTTAACTCACCAGATATAAGTAGGTTATCCTCTATCCGAATGGCCACAGCTTGAGTGAGGACCAAGGTGGTGATTTGTTCTTGTAAAAGTAAGAAACTTACTCTTGAACTCATGGCATTCACAAAGAAACACTTTTGATTTTCTGGTGTTGGCAACATGGCAGGTGGCACACGGTTAATCAGTGAATTGAAACGGGTGATAAAATCACGCATGGTTTCATTGGCCTCCTTCTTCAAGTGAGTAATCTTGACAAGTAATGCAAATGCATCTTCTGAAGGCTTATACCTGTCTTCAAATGTAGTTCGTAATGTGGCCCAACTGGTGATAGATCCGGCCGACAAGTGTTGGAACCACTCTACTGCAGGTCCTTGCAAGGTCTCTAGAAAGAGGCGTACCGACATGTCTTCATGGGTCACATCTAGGATGCTGCATGACATAATGAATGTAGATATATGTGAATCCATGCTTTGATTTCCACTCCCATCAAATCTTGGGAAATTCTTGTGGTTTCCATGAGGGAGTGCGTGAACTGGATGTGGCAATGCAAGAGGACCCATAAGTGTTTCCCATGGTACTACCATTTGAAAAGCTGGAAAGAGGACGAGCCGGGAGTGTGGTTCCACTTAGTAATAAGGCACTACAAATTGATGTGGAAGCTCCTTGTGAAAACCGGTTCTTTCGTGGAGGCGAGGCACTTCTTGCTGACCGATCAGCTAAACTCAGTGATGAGAAACGTGCTGGTGTAATACTAAAATTGTGCCTCTGAAGTAGATCAAAAATAGGATCGACTTCTCCATGAGCTCTTCTGCTATGGGTAAATGGTTCACCCACCAGTGTATCTACTTAGATCGGCAATAATTTGGAGTAGATTTATAATAATATTTTTGTTTGTACTTGCTGATTTTCTGATTTTTCTGGAAAAAATCAGCAACATGCACTTTTCTAAATACTTAAATTTATCCCTTTTTTAAACAACCGATTGTGGTTTAATGACAAGGATTAGTAGGGATAAAAAGTGGGATAATTTTAGTAAGCTGATTTTGGATCTTAGATTTGATTTTTGCAAGGGTTTGAAAATATTTGTAAAAATATCAAGATCTCAGATCTATGGAAATATATGGGTTTTTATAAAAACTCAGTGAACTAAAGGTTTCTAACTGGTCCAGATCTATAGATCTGCTAAGAAAATTTTCAGTTTGGGTCACTTTTGCAAAAATTTCAGATTTTAACAAAGGGTTAAAATTTTCAAACTGGTAGTGACTTTGACAGTTTTTTATTTATTTTCTTAGTTCGATCCCCAATGGCAGAGTCACCAAAAACTATTGGTCAAAAATCATGTGGGTGGGCAGATCTATGGATAGATAAGCCAACAGTGTGTAGGGCATAGCCCCTCTTTGAGACAAGCAAAGTGAAACTGGTTTATTGCTATTCTACCAATAGGAATCTATGCAAGTCTAAAGTATTCTGCCTTTAGGGGGTTTGGGATCTCATCCCAGTAGAGTTAGTTCCGATGAAGAACATAAAGGAATGAAGGAAGGAATGGAAGAAAGATGGATCTGAAGGGAGAAAAGAAATGAATTCCAAAGTAGAAAGGTCAGAGGGTTTATGTTTTGGGCTGGTAGTAAACAGAGCCAAACTTACTCACATAAACAAATAAAGCAATACTGATAAACAAAATGACAAAAGTAGATATGAATCTAACAGAATAAACACACAGATCTGACGTAAGAAAGATCTAATGCATATAACACATGAATTCAAGCACAAAGTCTCAATATTTGTATTAATGTTTTCTTCTGTTACAAGAAAGCTCAAAGTCTTTCTCTCCTCACTTCTATTTTTCATACAAGATTGTCCACCCCTTGAATACTACAAGTATCCAAGTATTTATAGAAGGAGAAGGAGAAAGAAGACAAAAAGGAGCCAACAACTTATTTACAAAATATCTACAAAATATCTAAAAGTCAAATGTTGACTTTGGGGCAATTTTGTGGATGACAACATCCCATGGTGCAACATGGATGATGTCATCACATGTGCCAACATACTTTTAAATATTTTACAAAAATGGGATTTATCCCAGGAGGAGGAAGCCTATTCATCATCATCCCTTTGCTCGAATGGAGTGTCTTGTTTCTACTCTGGAGAGGTGATATGATACTGAGCTCGATACTCCATAAACTTGCTGATCATCTTCTAAAGTTGATCATGATCGGGACCCTTTGTGGTCTCCGATGACTTCACAAGTTTCTCATTCATCTCTGAGCCTATCAGGGAGCTTGAAGTATTCATTTCCTGCCTCTATCAAGTACCCGATGAAATCACGGCAAGCCAGAAGGTTGTTAATAGATTCTCGGTCAAAAGTGACCTCTGGCGTCAAACCTTGTGATGCAATTCCCTTGAAAAGATGAATAGTATCATTTTCTTCTCTTAAGGTGAACGATGCATTAAGAAACCCTGGAGACATCCTCAAGATGATCTGCTCCATTTGATGTTTCACATCTAGGGCTTCCTCCTTGATTTTGTCTATCTTTTCTAGGACAAACTCCATTTGATCAACCCGATAGTCTAAAGTGACAAGTGCTTTGTTGTGTGCTCATGGGTGATCAATGACACAAATTTTAACAAGTCATCGGTCAGGCAGTGCAATCATTTTTGGAATGTCTCGTGTTGCAACCTGGCATGGTCCAACTCTTTGGAGATGGGTCCTGCTATTGCCTGGAGTTCATTGTTTGCCTTATCTATACTTTGGTAGAGGCTTGTGAACTTCGTGATTACTTCCTCATTTCTCTCGAGGATCCGCTCTCTCCAGAGGATACTTGCACCTTGTTCACCAATCTTGGCGTATTCATTTATCTTCTCCGACTAAGGACTTCAGGAGTTTTTTGATGGCAAGCTATAGGAGGTGCATTGCCCATTCTTTGCAGAGCTTGGAGAAGATGTTTTTTTTTCCTTTAACATTCTCTTCTTCTCCTTTTCTTCTTGCAAGTTTCTTGCAAAGGGCATCCACGGCTGACAAGGCCTCTCCTTGTAGGCTCTCTGATGATGTTCCCATTGTGACCTGGGTCACTGTAAAATCTGTAGGAGATAGATCTTCTTTCTTCTTTATGGGATCCGGTAGGCTATCTCCATAACCCTTTCACTGAAGCACTTTTTGAAAAGTGAGTTATCACTTTTTTCTTCTTTGGTCCTTTAGCTGGGATGATAGAGAAGTCCATGGGTGCAATGGGGACTTTCCTCTTGTGTTGGCTTAGGTGGTCTGAGATCCAGCTTGGACTTATGGGAGTGGGACCAGAGGACAAAGAAGAAATAGGGGTGGAAGGAAGAACAACTGCAGTGGACACGGAAGTGTGTCGAGACACTTGGTGGCAGCATGGAGAAAGGGGCCGACACACCAACGCTCATGGGATTAGGAGTCACTACAAGAGAGGAGGCCATGGGGGCGGAAGGGATCTACGAGATGAGGGAAGAAATGTTGGGGGACAGATCCACAAGGGAAGAGAAGATGGAGGAAGAGGGAGGGGGAAAGGAAGAAGATGGAGGGAGAAGACACAACCAAAGGAGTAGTTGTTTGAGTGACATGAGGAGGGGAAGGAGGAGCGAGAGAGGGAATGGTTGGTACTTTTCCAGTTTTAGTTATGACAACATCCTGAGTGGATGTGTCCATTGGAGCACTTACCGCTTCTTCTTTTGGGGACACTAAGTCCACAACTTGCTCTTCTGGTAGTAGTAGGAGGGCTTTCAAGAGCTTTCTCTTGAGCAGTGCTTACCTCTCCCACTTTATCTTTCCCTTTTCCTTTAGGCAAGTGTTTTGGCCTGGTGGGTGCATTTCCTAGGGGAGATGTGATAAAATCTACCCCAAGATAGATGATACCATTTTTCTTACACCAATGCTCGGTGCATTGCAGAGTAGGTTGAACCCTTTCTTGGATGGTCTGGGGTGCTTTGTTCCTATCAATATCTCATGAACAACCAATCATCCCCTTCCGTGTCTAGGTAAACTTGATCAATTTCCTGATCAGTTTCTAGGAAATCCTTTGGGATGATGGCCACGCCATATTGAATGATCTCTCTGTGGCCAGCCGGGAGTGATCCTTTTCCTGAGTTGACTTCATGATTTAAGTCGATGTAGATATCCTCGATCTGAGGAACATGGATAGGATCGATCTTTTCCCTGGAAGGCAACCATGAGGATCGAAGGTTGGCCTTGCTAGGAAATTATGCTTCAAATTGAGAAATTCAAGCTCTGCATACATCTCCCGAGCTTTACTTTGTGAGGGGCACGTGTACCTACCTACTGTGAGGGGGAATGGAGTTCCTCCCTTCTTCCTCTTCATACACTTCTCGTGATAGGTGATAAGCTACCTTGACAGCTCCAGAAGGATTAGTTTAGGCCCCACATATCTTGGAAATCTTGTGGGTTCTCCCAAGAAGTTGGCAGCTCTGAGATAGGTAAAGGTGGGGAATTGTGTAAACAATGCTCCCCATTTCCTTGTGGGCGATGATCACGCTTTTTCTTTCTGACCATGAGTCATGTTGGGCCTCAAGAGGTAGATGATGCCATAGAAGAAGACATCATTGATCTTTCAACTGAGTTATGTTGTTCTCGAGCCTCAACTCTGGATAGTATTCATATATTTTGACCTGGGGCCATACCCCATACTGATTCAACCCTGGGTAGTCTCTCTCTGAGGCAGCTGCATATACTACATAGGAGTTCATATAGAACCTCCCAGTTGTTGAAAGTTGTTGAAGTTGTTTCGAGATTGTATCACTGATAATTTTGACCCAAGCCAAAACGTTGATCGGCACATTTTTATTCATTGTTTCCAAATACCTGAGCATCCACTTGTGAAAGTAATGGGCATCAGGGAGCCCATGTACTCTGCTTAGGAAGGTGATCGTGTCACTCAACTCTTCTGAAAAATCACTGCGATGAATGACTTGGGGCCACTTACTGCCACCTTTTTATTCTTGAGGTATACCTCGTTCATCATCTGCATGCACTTGTCCTCATTATCGGTCCAAGTCTTCATGTAGTCTTCTTGACTTACTACCACAAAATGTCTATGGTGGGGGATGCCCAAGATAGTTTCAAAGTGTCAGGCTGTGAGGTTGATTATCACCTTGTCCCTCCTCATTTTCGACACATCTTGTGTCCTTGTTGTAACAACGCCCACCAACATGATGAATTCATTATTAATTGCACTCACTGGGAGCCCTACAGCAAAGTGTAGACCACTACCAACCAATTTATCCATCCATGGGCTGCCTATGACCTTCTTGGTTCTGGCCCAAAAGTCATCCATGTCTATATGCCCAAGTTTTGAATCTCTGATATCGAGATCACACTGCAAGTGAGTCAGGCATCCTGACCTTTTGGTATTTATACTTCATTTCTTGCTCCGTCAACTTGGCTTTGCCTTTAGACTTGGTTGGCTTCTTACTCGATGAAGACATAAGTGCACTCGAGGATTGTTGTTGCTCTATAAGAAGAATCAGAGAGTTCCAACGTAGAAGGGCCATGTTAGCCATCAAGTTGTCCATAAAAGCTTTGTAGAATGAAAAATTACCAACTTATGAGCTCTTTGCAAGGCGCATCCTTACATAGTTGCAGGGGCTTTGAAAAGCAAGGCGCACCTTTAGGGAGTGTTACATGGGAGAAAGTAGCGCTAAAAGGGGTATGGGGCGTGGAAAGGCTACACACAACATTTAGATGTTGATGTCAAGGGAATATGCACTTGCACATAGGAAGTGCTTTAATTGGGTGCAGTTTTGTTTGGTGTAGCAAGGTCTCAGGGTGCGCCATTGGCGCAGATGTGGCAGATGCTACATGAGGGTGAGGTGTGCCAAGCGCATTTGCAGAAGGTGTAACACATAGGTCAAGTGCGCCAAGGGGCTTAGTTTGCATGGTGTGGAAAGGGTTTGCACAACATGTAGTGTTGTTGATGTTGCTTTGGCGCGCTAGCACTTGTGCCTTAGGAATTTTGTAGTTTATAGGGCGAGAAAGGGCTTATGTTGTGTGGTCCTTTAATGCACCAATGGCGCGACTATTTTGATGCAACATAATGAAATAGTGTGCCAAAGGGGTGCGACTGTGTTTAGTGTAACAGGAGTTTGCAATGCGCCATAGTGAAAATAGTTTCACTATGTGGGCCGATTTCCCTTTTTCTCGATTCTTACTCTTTTGGCTTAGATTTTGATGTCAGGAGGGAAAACCTAACAAGGCAAGGAGTGAAGGACAAATGGTCATGAGTTATTTTTGAGGCCGAGCCTTCCATATTTGTAGATCTGGAAGGAAAGGGAAAGGAGGGTTTGCAGGTGGTGTTATCCTTTCCTTCTAGATTCATTTTTATTATTCAACAATCCTAATCACCTAGCCCAACATCCATAAAAACAACAACAAGGATGGTAGAAACCACTTACCTGGTATAAATAATGATGAAGGGATGAGGTGGGGTCCACGATCACGACAAATGGCACGCGATGGGCTGACGAGAGCAATTGACAGCACAGAGGAATAAATTTTCACATTTTTTCAATTGTGAAAATGACAGGTTGGGTGCGCCTATATATAGAAAAATGTGCATTTATTACGCCACCACTTTTTCCTTTGGCGCACTTTACAGAGTGTCGACATGGGGAAGGTTGTGCCAGGGTGCGATGTTTAATATGTCGACATCATGTTACATGCACCTAAGGTGCACTCAAAAAGGTGTTAACATGCTTGCGGATGCGTCGGGTGCACTTAAAGAGGGCGCATCATTTAATGATGTTGCAATAAGCATGAGTGCACCTAGGGACCAAAGGGGCGTAGTTTCGAGAGTGTTGACACTACATTACTTGCGCCCAATCAAAAGGTTTGAAAATGGCTAAGTTCTTTGAAACTTGATTTTCTGAAAGGGAGTTCTAGGCCATTTAGAACATTAATAGAACTTTATCAGGGGACCGAAACGGAATTTTGGTATGGTTACCTGCAAAATTTCCCTTGTCAATTTTATAGAATGCAAAATATTATGATTGTGACTATGCTAAGATGAAGTGGAGGGAGGGGGAGAAGGTGGAGTGCCATACCCCCAAGTGTGTGCACAAAAAGATCTTGTAAAATCATCGAGAAGATTGTCATCCTCTCGGGTCAAAGGCATATGTCTAAGCATTGGTGACCTGATATGCAATAGTGTCTAGTTGATCATGAAATGAGCCATTAAGGCATAAGTTGTACATACACATAGAATGTTATTCATCTATGAATTGAGGAAGTGGGAACTTGTGTGCATATCATTGAGTGATATTTTATGAATAGCCAAGAAAAGAACTATTACAGATAAAAGCACGACCGAAAGGCATAGGAAATGAAATGTCGGTATGACTAGGATCTAATGTGCCTCTAATATAAGTAAGCCAAGATTCCCCTAATGTGAGTAGAGAAGAATGAGGGGTACATGATAAATAGACTAGAAGATGAAATACACGCAAACCATAAGTGGTAGTAACATTGATGAAACCATAATAGAGATGATGGTCATCGGTAGAAAGATGAACATCCTCAAAGGTGAAACCAAGATGAGTGAGACCATCATGGGAACATATGGTGACATCGTATGTAGGATCAAATGGAATATGTTCACAATATGAGTTATTCATGAAGAGTGTGCAAGTGAAAGGAAAGCGTGTGAAAATAGGTGGTGTATGTGATAGAGCGACATCCATAGACTAGACGTGCCCCTAATAAGGAATAATATAAGTAGTAGTAGCAGGGTAGCATATAAGAAAGCGCATCTATCACACAAATGGTGTTGTCAAGTGGTGGTAAGTGAGGTGGTTCTTCCCTAGGTTGGGGCTCATCGTAACATCTATGCGTGGGATAGGAAGATTAGTATTAGAGCCATATCACAATACCGAAATGGATCACAGTCATGAAAAATGGTATGCTCCATGTTCTCATGTAAGAATTTGACACAATTATGTACAGTGGATGTGACCGCTTGCATGGCATGAAGCCATGGCCTTCCCAAAAGACAATTGTAGGAGACTGGGAAATCAACAATGAAAAGATAGTGTGGACAATCTTTAGACAAACAATGATAGGAAATGCAACATGAGTGAGACAAGGATGGAAAGAACTATCATAAGCATGTAGTGAAATACTAGATGGTGACATCTTGAGCGGTAAGACCTAAAAAATTGAGGAATGACATAGGACACAAGTTAAGTTCAGATCCGTTATCAATCAAAGTATGCTTAACAATGACATTATAAATGCGAGAGATGATATGCAAAGGTGGATCATTATCGAAAGGGTGAACATCAGAGGGAAGGTTGGAATTAAATATTATATGTGGGGAAAAGGCATCGAGAAAAGGCTCGATTAACTGCCTAGGTGCATGTTAGCATGAATGCGAGTAAGAATAAGAAAATGTTGGACTCTATGTAGTAAATCAAGATTGGAAAGCAAGTAATCATTTATTGAGATACTCATGATGACAAGTAATGAATGAAGAATCTAGAAGTGTGGATGATGGATTCGGGTTCACCAAAATGATTAACTAAAATTGACTATGTAGTGTGGGTATAGTTAATCTAAGCTATGAAAAACTATAATAAAGTAAAACACATGCAAAAGAAAGAAGTAGGTACACAATCTAAGAAACTATGTAAAATGAAATGCAAAGCTTAATGTGCAAAAAGTAAGAGGAAATAACTCAATTGAATAATAGATTCTTGTCGAGCAAAGTTGTCGTAGTAATGAATGGAAAATACAAAATCAGGAATGAATTTGTAGAAGTCCTAAGAAATATGGAACACCAGGATCTAGCTAGATTGGAGCGACTAGCGGAGGAATGGGGCACTGTAGGTGCTCAGTTTTGCAATCTAAGCACCCTGGTATATGAAAAAGCTCAAATTGGTCTTGAGGGGCTGTGAGGTGGTCTAAAACCATCACTTTATGTCACATCAGATTTGTTTTCCCATGCGGATGCCGCCAATAATATGAGATGATGAGAAGAGTTGCAAAATACCAAAAGAAGTATCAAAACCATAAAAAAGAAAGATGCAAAATGAATGGGTTGGACTGACCTTAGCTGCCACAATAGTGGGCTAACTAACTGAGTGTTACACTACATTTTGGTCCCAAATGTAGTTCTTATGAGTGTGTACATGACGTTCACTAGGTGCTCTAGTGCCAGTTGCACTTTGTGAAGTAGTGAACAATAGCTAAATGTAGAAAATGTAATAGTATGTGTGCATGGAATAAAATATAATCCCCCCTATGAAGTGTGATGCAGATGTCCTAGCCTTGTGCCTTGATGATGGATCTATATGTATGTAAGTGATCTCTAATGCAATAGATGGATGCAAATCTAGATGGGGGATAGTAGTAAGTGATGCTAGGTCCCTCATTATGGTCTCATAACTTTATATTTATAGGATTCTCTTGATATAATTTCGTAATTAACCCCGAAAAGGCCGACCACACAAAAGATAAAGATAATAGCTAGAAAGAGCCCAAAAAGTGGTGGGAAAATGTAAAAGTACCAAGGTGCCCCTGGTTGGACCATGGTGCCCATGGGTGCCCTAGTACTAATCGACCGACCCATTCAAGGCTAAAATAACATGGGATGAAAGAAGTTGACTGGGCATATGGGTGTAAGAGGTTAGTAATGAAGAAATAAAATAAATCAAGATGGCCAAAAGATTGGGGTTAATTAGTACTTTATTCACCCAAAAAACTTCTAAATAATAATATGAGACCAGGATAAATAATGTCTAAAGTACATGATTTTGTGACTATAGATGTCAGCACCCAGGCACCGTCATCCTCTCTGGGTGCCCTAAAATTTTGTATCTTACTCACCTCTTTTATCTTTTGGGCATCTTATTTTCTTATGGGCCAACCTTTTAATTGTCAATTACAAAATTCAAACAAGGAAATCATATAAATATAAAGCTATGTGACCATAATAAAGGACAAAGGAATGCATCCAAAGGAATTCTAAGAGCATCTACTATCACCACCTGTGGTTGCATCCAAAGTAATTCTAAGAGCATCAAGGCATCCATCTAGATATCACTCAAGGGACAAAGGAATGCATTTTTTGCATACATGCATAGGAGGGGAAGTTCATTTTGCCATCCACACATCTATTTACATTACTACATCTATCTATTGCTCGCTATCAAGTGCATCTTGTACATGAGCCACCTAGGGCATGATTCTTGCACACACACAAGAAATACATGGAGTCTGAAATGTAGTACAATGCTTGATGGTAAGTTCACTCTGTTAGGTGACCACTTTGGGTCATCGACTCCCAATTTGCATATTTTTAGTATTTGATGTGTTTTGGGGTTTCGTAAGATATCATTTGTTTTGTAAGTTACAAGTGAATATTGTGATCATCCAATGACATATAGGTGATAAACAACGAAGATTAATGACCACCTTGCGACACGGGAAAAATCATTTTTGAGGTTTTTCACGGTCATGGATTCCTAACAATAGTCTCCAAAGGTGCAGGCACCTCGACCTAGTACAAGGCTCTAGTCCAACTCATTTTGGCGAGTTATAGAATTTACCAAGCACAATTGTGATAGTTTTATCCTTCTGTTTATCAGTCTTCTAGTCCAGTACACTTTGGGATCAATTACAAAATCAGCTAACTCCCTTATTTCCTCTCTTGCACTTAGGGTTTTAATTTCCATTTTCTTATTGTTTGTGTCAAATATTTGCCTTATAATTTTATTTATCAGTGTTGACTCCACAATTAGGGTTTTACAAATAATTATATACTTGTTAAATCATTTGGTGAAATTTTTGATTTAAATCCTACCTTCTGAGCATGTATCAAAATTTATCTTCTTCTCAAGTCATGGATCAATCTTCTTATCCTTCTTTCACCCCAAATAAGGTTTCTGGAATGAATACTACTACTGTTTATTTTATGCAAGTTTGTACTCAACATCCTCCTCACTTTATTATGCCTAGGGCTGATCTAACTATTAATGTAGTCACCACTCACCGCACTCGTCCTCTTATGGCTTATCTCATTTCTATCCCACCACCTATCACTTTTAAAAATTCTACCGAAACTTATAAGGGCTATGATATCTTCAAACAACTTAAGAATACATCGACCAAAGTACCTCACTACGACTTATTACATAATGCACCCAATTATCATTATACATTAGAGGCCACCCTTTGTTCTATCCACATTGAAAGTAATAATTATTCAATGGCCTTCACACATCTCATTCAATCTCTTAAAAATCTACCATGTGCTATATCATTTAGTGATGAGGACATATCACCATCTGCTATTGATAATCCATGTGTGCCTCTGCTTATCACTACTATCATTGACACCATTTTTATTAAGCATGTACTCATTGACAATGGATCCTCCATTAATCTATGTGCTCACTCCATTTTAAATAAAATCAACATTACTGATAATCTCATTGCTAAAAATTCCACTCTCATTTGTGGCTATGATTCCACTACTCACACATGCCTAGGCACTATCACATTACCTATACAAGTTGGGCCTAATATTGTTCCTACAGTATTCTTCATTATCAATGCCTCATTTCAATTTAATCTCTTCTTTGGGTAGACACTGGATTTACACAATACATGCTATCTAATCTACTATTCATTAATGTGTTAAATTCTTACATGATGGTTATGAACATACGGTGCCGTTGACCACGATCCATTCAAGTTATACTACATAGGCCCCATTATTGCTATGTCTATACCTCCATCACATCCTATTCCATATATCAATATTGGTACATACAATATTGGTCAATATAGTGCTTCACAACATTATTCCACCTCTGTAAGCACGCCATAAATTTCCACTCACACTCGATATCATTTATGTGACCATGTCTACTCCCATACCTAGAACCACTCGACTAGCTGAGACTCCTCTCACTCCTACATCTAGCTCACTTCCTACCAATATCCTTGATATTGCTATCCAACATGACAATGCCAACACTGATGATTTTGATGATGAGGTTGATACCGTTGAGCTTACTAATGACAAATTGCAATCTTAATTTTACTCCTATCGAGATAGATGAGTCATACTTCAATGATACTTTTGTTGTTATTGGCCCCTTGGTGAATATCAATTCAAGAAACCCCCTCCTTCTACTAATGCTATGGTACTTTATCGGGGGTATGTCCATACATTGGACATCATACCACCTTCATCATCTTCTCATGAGCAACCTGCATATGTGCTTCCTCCTTTCACATGTACTCTTTTCATGAATAATTCTTATTGGCCACACATTCCATTTGATCCCACTTTCTCTGACACTATTTACACATATGATGGCTTGGCTCAGCTAGGATTCACATTGGATGATCTCCACCCTCCATGAATTTCTCCTCACCTATATCGTAGATATGTTCATATTAATGCTGCTTATAGCCTCCACATCTTCCATCTATCAATATTTGTTGCTCGCACTCCTCACATTTCTCCACTTACTCTTGGGAAATCTTAGCTTGACAACATTGGTGGCACTATGGATCATGGTCATTTTGATATCACATTCCCCATGCCTTTTGGCCACATTTTTATTTGTAATGATTCATTTCTCTAGCTATACACAAAATATTACACACTGGTATGCACATAGTTTTCTATTACCACCTTTCACTGATGAAGAGTACGCAATGGGCATGTACAATTTATGCGCAATGGCTCTATTATGATCAACCACATACTATTTCTTACCAGGTCTCTGACGCATCTCCATTTGGTTTTGATCATGACAATGATGATCTCTTAGATGACATTACTTGATTATTCTTCACATCATACACTTGGGGGCATCATTCTTACCTCCCCCCTTACATCTTGGTGTCTCACATTTCTTCTATTACATTCCATGCTTTGCATCTAGTTTTCCTCATGTATCATACACATATTGATACACACAACTTGTATCGACATAACTCTATAACTCGGTCTCGTAATTTGGTTTACACTTGACTGTTAAGGGCATACTAGATCCATGGACCTCACTCTCTACAAATTTATACACTTGATGCATTCATGACACATCTTTTTAGCATCACATTCTCACACAAAACATTACACTATGCAGCACTCTCCTACTATGGTTCACACTTGACTGTTGAGGGCATACTACATCCATGAAACTCACACACTACACATTTATACACTTGGCGCATTCACGTCACATATTTCTAACATCAAATTCTTAGACAAAATACTACCCTATGATGGAGTCTCATGATAAGGTTCACACTTGACCATTGCGGGCATACTACATCCATGAACCTCACATCACACACATGACACATGACACATTTCACACTTTACGCATTTACAACACATATTTATAGCATCAAATTCTCATGTATCACACTAATTTATGATGAAATATAGTTCCACGGTTCATACTCGAATGCTGAGGGTATAACTCGAAATGAACCTCATCACACTCATTCACACTTCACGTTATATGCTTCATTGATCTATCTTCCTATCGCATGATTCAAAACATTTCCCAATGATGCACTCTTGTTCTATGGTTCATTCTTGAATGATGAGGGGAATTTATAAATGAAAATCATCTCATACAAAACCATACACATCCATTTGGGGAACACTACTCCTATCACACTCATGTTGCATATAATTCCATCTCACTCACTCACATAATCTTGCATATCTTGGTGGCATCTATTCTTACTTGTTTATACTAGTTACATATACACTTTGTTTAAATGCTAGACAAATACTTCATATATCATTATATTTTTCTATATACACATGGAATTTCACTTGTTATCTAGTTTTGGATGTATACTTTCTACATATATTTACACGCAACACGATGCTTGGCACTATACCTCTTACTAGTCCCACCGAGGTTGTTGGGGGCATCTAATTTCATACACATCACAAGTGATATTGTTTCATTTTATAATACTTCCTAATCTTACTAGGAAACTAATTTCCATTGATCTATTCACATCTTGACATAATTTTTATATTTTTAACATGCTTAATGGGTGCTTCATGTGAAACATTTTCTTTTCAGAACTATTTACTACGATGGTTTTCTAATACTTTTCCGATATCTTGTTTGTCATTGTTTGCCATTGTATACCATTGTTTGTGGACTATGCCTTTTTCTTGTGTGTACACTTTATGATTTTGGCCGCTTCAAACTTTATTTTCTTATGGCATTGTGAGTAATGTCCCATGTTTGAAACCCACTTTTCATAGTTTGCATTGTCTTATTGCTTGCTAGATTACACATTGTTTTCTTATTGGTGAGAAAATTTGTTGAATGGATAAATTGATGGCTATATTGCCAATGTATCTAGGAATATAAGCTCCTCTACTTGGGTGGTGTATCTCCAATTATTATGCGTGCATGAAAACAAAATTTTGGTGGCATGATGACTTAAGATCTAATAGGAAAACTCCACTAATGCGACCACAAAAGCTTGTAATTACTTTCAAGAGAGGAATTTTTGAAGAGAGGGGGAAAGGGAGTGAGAAAAAGAGAGGGGGATTAATGTTACGGGTAGAAAATTAGATTCCTACAACCATTAACCAAAAAATTCCAACACACATATACTTAGAAGAAAACAATTTCGCAAGTGGCAACAAGACAAGTTAAGATTAAGAACTCAAAGTTTCTAAAACCTCCTCATCAAAAAAGGAATGAAACTCCTCTTTCTTCATTGATGCTTTGGAAAAATTGTACATAGTTAGAAGAACATAGAGAAAGGGACTAGAGGAAATAACTATCTCCTTTGTTTCTTTACAAGTAGTGATCTCTCATAAGTATACAATATTGACAACCCTTAAGCAAAAGTATGCCTCTACATTATATAGAACAAGAAACGACTCTTCATCTACCCCCCATGTGTCTTTTCACTTGTCCTCATAAAATGTGACTCTTGACATTCCTAGGAATGAAATTAAGTTCCCTTTTATATTAATCAAGGGAAACTTATTAAAATGTTTCTAAAGCCACATTTAAATGGATAGGACGAACATCATGATTGCTCACAATAAAGAATTAGAAAGGGGGTAGAGAAGAGGATGAAGAATAAAGAGAGAAAGTAAGAATGATTCAAATAATGAGTGGGGATACCTCCACCTTTGATGATGATCTTGCTGATGACGATCATAGCCTCTTCATTTGCATGATGCAAGAACACCCTAGACTATGGAATGAGTGTTGAGAAACACTGTTCTATAATGAACACATGAAATGTTTACAAATATAATACTCAACACATTAAACACACCCCAACTGATCTGAATTGAATCAACCAACTCGCTAAGTAACGAAGATGAATTCACATGTTGTGCCTTGCAATGCCTTATTTTGCCTCTGTATACCATTTAAATCAGGATGATGCTTTTAGGACCTATGTGAAGTTCACATTCCTCCATTTGACCCATGAAATCATCTCGTTATCCCGTGGAGAGTCCAAAAAGAAGAAATATGAGTGAAAGTGAAGTAATCTGTAGCTTTTTGCTCTCAAAACAATGACTTTATATTTTTAACAGGTAGGGTTGTGACCTACTATTTTGGGACAAATTATCTATTTTGCTCCAATTTCACCTTCTGAACCTCCTGACACATTCCATACTCTTTTGTTGTGAGGCATCACCATTTTTATCAAATTTATATTTTTAGCAAGTTACTTTTTGGGACTTTCTATTTTGGAAAAGTTGTTGTTTTTTGCCTTACTTTTCATTTTACATCTTTCTTGATTGTCCTAAGTGATCAAAGGACTTTCCATTTATAGCATGTAGAAGAGCACATGATATGATATTTTTATTAAGTATAAAAAATGGACTCGGTTTACGATGGGGTGATGTTTTGGATTTGGCTCATCCTCGCGATCATGTGCACCAAATTTCATGTGTTTTGCTCACTAGAAAGTTCGGAAATAAATAATGAAATTTTCACCTAGCACGGATTTCAAGCACAAAGATACCAAGGAATTCATTAATGGAGTTGCGGAGAATTTTTACAGGTTTTGATTTCACCTCTGATTGTGATGAAATCGACTCCATTGGGATAATTTTTTGTTTCGATTTTGTGTTAACAATTTTAGCTTCATCCGATTCCTAGATTGATGGGAAATCTGACGAATGGGATCTAGGGCACAAAATGGAGTTTTTGTTGAATTAAATAATCCAAGAAATAATTTTAAATTATTTGAATTGTTTCTTGATGGCCTCTAAAAATTATAAAGTCAGTAAAAAGTTTCATCTCAATCATGCTCTAGATGATGAGATATGAGTGTTTCTTCGATATTGCCTACGAGGGTTTTTGACAACACACGAGCAGGGGTTTTGATTAAACATATTGACTTGTTCATTATAGAAATGCTGAAGGAAGATGAATAGATGATGGAGGTGTCGCAACAACAACAATGAAGGATTGAAATAATTTTCAGTGGTGGAAGCTTTCTTGTGCGTGCGTGAAGGAAGAAAGGGAATCAACTAGTGGCAACATGACAATATGAAAGACTTGTATGTTTTTAATGGTTGGGAAGGAAAAGAAATTTGTGCACCAAGTGCACTAAGGTATTGGTGCAAAAAAATGCACCCCATCCCTGTTAGGCCACTTGGCACAGCCGTGGTTGGATGAGGCGAGCGTAAAGGTGAGGGGGCTAAGAAAATGTGCACATGGGCTTAGATTGCAAAAAGGGGATTAAAGGAGGTCACATTGGGGTCTAGGGGCTTAAATGGGAGGGTGGCACATTTTCTTGCACCAATTGCACCAAGGAATTCATGCACTTGGTGCAAAAAGTGTGCCACTCTCCCATTGGTCAAAATTTTCACCAAAAATGACTAACTCATTTACCTTGCGAAATAACTTATCAAGGACACATAACTTGAGTTCCTAGACATCTTTTCACACGCTTGTTTATATGAAATTTCATGTAAATTTATTTTTGAACAAAATGGTGATTGTTACGTACCTTTATTCTTCCTGAAACTTCTTGAAATTACCCCATTTTGATCAAGATCACTAGTTATCCCTACGAAGAATGAGCTTCCTTGAAAAGCTCTAAGTGGTTGTGAAAATTTTGATGATTATAAATTGTAGAGTATTTTATTATATTTCAAATGAGTATTTGTTTTCCTCCTAATTATTTCCGAGCTCCCAGAATCATCTACCAAAGATCAAGTACCTATTTTGACTGCCTTCTCCCTTAGGAAATTTGAGACGGGTCGCATAGGTGATTGAGGGTTAAGAGGGAGGGGGGAACATTTTATTGCACCATATGCACCAAGTATTTGGTGTAATTGGTGTAAAAAAGTGTGCCACTCTCTCATTGGCTCAAATTTCAAGGTAGGAATTTGACTAATTGTTGGAGTTGTACCTTTGGGAGCCGCTTGTCGAGACCATAACTTGTGCTCTTGGAGGAATTTTTTGATGAAATTTGATATGATTCCACCTAAAAATGAAATTATTAATCCAATGGTGGGGGTATAATCTCTTAATTTTTTCATTTTAACCCTAAAATAGGATTTTTGTTCAGGCTCCAAGGTTGTATACACCAAAAATAGGTTGTAGACAAAGTGTGCCTAAGTGTTGTGAAAAATATGAAATCACTATCTAGTAGGGATTTGAATCACCTTTCCGATGATATTTTGTTTTAATCCTAAATTTGTGGGGTTGTTTTCGAGCTTAGGGGTTGTTTTTGCACTGTGCATAAGCCTCAAAGACTCACTTTTGTTAGAACTACTCTAAAACTTCCATGACCTCCTAAAATATTCCAAAACTTATTGGACAATGTTCCAAGCTCTCTGATACATTTCCTTGATGATTTTAGGATTTTTCACTCTACTCTGAGGGTGTACACCATCTTCAAGAAGATTATAAAATGGCCTTTCCTCATCTTTCAAAAATCCTGTGTTAATGGATATTGACTTGAAAGCATTCGAAATGACTAGATACCCCAAAATCACCTATGGAAATGATGACACAATGCATGAGACTAATTCAGATGGATAGGATAGGACTGACTCGGGGATTATGGTGATGTGAAGGAGGGCTTAGAATGACCTTTGAATAAAATTTTCAGGTAGGGTATGGTTGTCATGCTTGAAAATTGGGAATTTTCTTGTTACACATTTGCACGAGAATAACTAGCTCTAGCTTGGGGAAGTATCATGGATTAAGCGTAGCAATGAGGACATGACATGATAACTCCAAAATCTCCATACATAACATTGACTAGTTCCTTATCCATTGGGCCTTGTAGAACACACACAACTTGCAAGAGATAGATAGAAAGGGGAAACACACACAAACACACAACTAAAAGGAAACACACCACACAACAAAGGGAAAAACACACACAAAAAGGGAAAGGGGAAATAAAATTGAATTCACCTATAGTACAAGGTGGGGGAAAACCTACTTTCACTATAACACTCCTCTTCTCAAAGGTTACCCCTGAGTGGGAAACACTGAGTGACATTATTCCATAAAGCCAAAGCCATTGAATAGTTCACTAAAGTAGCCTCCTCTCCTCAACTATTTAAGAAATCTAGATGCTTTCATGATTCTCTGTGTTTTTGGTAGGAATGAGCCTACATGAGCTTCTTGATGCTTAGGCCTTCGCTAAGAAATTCAATTTCCTTCGTTCTATTTGAAATCAGTTTCATAGTTTCAGTTGCCGAGCTTACCCACATTATTGATCTCTCATTGAGAAACTCATCGCTGCCTCACGTCTAGTTCTTGTTTGAATTTCTTGAATTTCCTTCTTCCTTGCATTCGTGCTTATTGACATCCCTTCCATAAGAAATCATGAATTCATCCTTTTTCTCCATTCCACTATGAGGTGTTTGAATACTGACTGGAGGATCAAAAGTAACCTCATATCTTGTATGGCCATGGCATGAGCTAAGAGGTCAAGACTTAGCTTGGGATCTTCTACATTTTCTACCGCATCCAATATTTCTTGCATAGAGTTCTCTTTTGAAATTTCCAACAGTTCACCTTTGCATTCATTCAAAGCATCCTCATCTTGAAGTTCAAGGAAATCATTAGGAGGGATTGCTTCATCGTCTTGGGACTCACTGCATTCTATCACTCCTTTTTCAAGGGGATCCTTAGCTTCAAGGGCCTCAAAACTCCTTGCTTTATTTTCTTCATCATGGAAAGATTCTTCCTCTTCAAATGGGAAAGAAAATACCTCCATTTCATCATCACATCCATCAACCATTGGCTCAGAGGGACAACATATTTCTCATCTTGATTTATTTCAACATGGCCAATATTCACACTAGTTGAGGCTTCCAAATCATATTCACATTTATTTTGCAGATTCATGGCTTACATCAGGAGTTCAAGACTGATCTCAGGATCTTGTATCTCTTAAGTGACTCTTAGGAGATCTTGCATAGATTGTTATTTCAAAACTTTTAAGGGCTCATCACATGCTAGATTTTTCTCTCTATGGATGGCATGATTGAGATCATCTTCATCCCCAAATGGGAATGAGAATATCTCCTCCTCCTAGGTAAACATACAAGCTGGTTTCTCCATTTGAGATTCACCAAGAACCATTTCCTCTTCCTCATGATTTACATTGTCTAGAGTTTTGGGCTTACCCTCTTGCAGCTCAAATTTCCTCAATGCTTCCTCAAAATCAATATTCCTTTGGGAAGGAATGTTTGGTCCTATCAAGATTGGGATCTTGTCCTCCTCTTTAGTTGTCATAAAATGATTCATCCTTTTGCTATTTTGGTACAAAATGTTTTAAAAGGGGGAGAATTCGACTTTTGCATTGTGTACCTCATCTTATTTTTTGGAAGCAATATTTCCATGTCTCCTTTCATTGGAATGGTTATAGAAGACCAATTCATCTAGATTTCACTCCCAATTGTTGATAGAAGTTTCTATTGATAAATAGACCAAATGAATTCATGAATGTTTGCTACCAAGATCATCATTGAAACCTTCTTGTATGGAAATTTGGAGAGAGCCAAATGTGCTTCTTGTACCTTCCTTACAAGTGGGACTTATTTGGATTCCAAGTAGTAACAAGAGCCACCGGGTGGGGTCATGGTGAGTTTTAGGCCTTGGAAACCTTCATGGGCATCATGTTGTAATAAGCACCATAATCTATTATGTAATTATTCTATACATATTCTTGAATGAAAAGGGAGACATAGAAAGGATCAACCTTTTCAAGTATTTGACGTTCTCAATTCAAGGAGAATTTTAGCGGTGAATATTCATAATTTGGCTAAAAGTAGGAATTTTTAATTATGGATTTGGCTATTTTTTATTGAATCATTACTTGATAGATGGGTTAGGGTTTTAAAACATTCTTGGATCACTAAGAAATCTATGGAACCTTCTTGTTCATTTGGTCTCATCCATGACATGTTTAGGATTTTTTTGAAATTTGATTAAATTCACCCACACACACACACACACAAAGATCTAGATTGGAAGCTGTTAAACTTTCAAAAGACCCAAAAATTAAAAAGAATCCACTAACTACCAAGGAGAAGCTACTAAAACCTTTGATAAACCTCAGTGCATGAAGAGTGACCAAGTGTCACCCATTCCGGGAACATGAGCATAAATGTATGAAAAAGGATGCCTAATGCCTTGAATTGAATACTGAGTGGACATGTGGCATGATTCCAGGCTTCCTTAAGGAAAATTATTTAAACTGCAGGCTCCAAGACCATAGATTAAACTAATTCAATAAAGTTTGAGTCCGCGGATAGTAATCTACACTTTGGTTATGTTCACATATTCTATGAAGTCAAAAGGAGAATATGCAGAAAAGGGGAATTAAGGGACTAATTTTGGAGCCGGGATATGTTTGAAAGTAGGGGTAGATGTTTGGGGAACAAAACTTGTTTTAAAAGGTAAAGTGGAAGATTTTGAAGCCCTAGATTTTACAGGAGTAGATTTAAATTTAGAAGGGGCATTTGAATACTTACTTGGAATTGTGTGTGACCTCCCACTTGTCACAACATTAGGTTTCTCTAATTCCAACTCCATGTAAGGTGGAAAAGGAGACCCTTTATTGATTATCTTGTTTTATGGAGTCGCCACAAGAGGATCTTCAGTATTCTTTTTATTTTCATTAGTGGAGGAGATGCTTATTTCTTAGACTAAGAATGGGTGAACACCACACATGAGAGACTAGGTACATCTGTGTGTTCATCTTTGTCACCTCAAAGTACTCAAAAATATATTTTGTGTCTCATTCTCTACTACCTCAAATTCTATAAAATCATTATCTACACCTTCTTGTTCAACCTCTTATTTATCTTCTTAAATCCTACAACTTGCATTAAAGGGTGGGGCCTCTAATGAAATCCTTCAGGGTGTTCCGATAATATCATTTTTGCTTAAACACTAATGGGATCCTTGTTGGAAAATTTCCCTGTTCAATGATGCCATTTCATTTTCTGATTTCTGTAGAAATGGCTCGGTTCTCTCATCGCCGGGATTTTGAGCCTTACCCTTGAAGGGTTCCTTACTTTTCTAGAAAGGATGATATCATCTTCAACTTCAATAGCTAGTCCTTGTGCTTGTACAAGATCCCTTGGTTAAACCCTCTAGAGAAAGAATCCTACCTCTATAGGTTACACATTGATGAAGAATATCTTGACATTATTCTCAGATGGTGAATGATCCTATGGTATTCTATGGAGTATTCGGTTGAAATTGGCCACAAAGTATCTAATAGTTTCATTTGTGCCAATTGAACAAGGAGATCTTGACATTCCTCAGTAGATTTGAATATTTCTTAAAACTTGGACTTGATATCATTCCAAAAAGTGATTGATTTGGTGGGAAGAAGGTAGAACCATTATACTACTTTTTCTTGGAGATATTCCACAAATAATCTTATGAAAACATCTTAATGTTTGAATCCAAGAATCCCACATGACGTGGTGAAGATGACAGTGTGTTCTTCAAGAATTTGTGTGCCGTCACCTTTGAAATTTGGAAATTTCTTGCAGAACTTGTTGGTATATTGTGAAGAGGTGGTGTGAGAAAGCCTCTGTATTCCTTCCACATATAATAATGGTTTGAGGTTTTCTGCTTGATCCACCATTATTGTTTATGTTTTCACTTCGCTTCTTGCTTCTACAAAATTTTCTTCAAATTCTTCTTATGGTATTTCTTATTCCTCACCGTGTGGAATTCAATGTTCAACGAAGGTTGGATAGTAGGATACTTTGTAGGGGGTATCAATAGGTGTTTGAATGGGATTACCAGGTGAAATTATCAAGACCGAGATGGGGATGAGGCTTGAGTGTTAGAGGTCGGGACTGATTTTTATAAGAGAAAATATTGATAGAACCCGCCCGTCCTTCGAGAAATCATCTCGAAGAAAACTTTTATCTCATTTTGTGTTAAATTTGATCATGTCAAGGTGGTTGTGAGTTTACAACCATTGACAAGCTCGAGATTGTTCTAGAAAATTTCCCTACTCTTGATAAATTTAATCAAACTTGAGTTAATTTGTGTTATTTTTGGGTAAAATTTGTGTTTGCTTCATTCTGAATGTCTTTAAGTAGTTTTCTTATTCCCATTGCAATCTTACATTGAAATCTTTGTGAATCACACAAGATCTTATCCTTATGATAGTTTGGTAATAGGGATTATCTATGATTTGTTCTTCTTGGTTTTGCAAAGCCTCGAAAGTGGGGTTGACAAGTCCTCTCGCTCTACTCAACTCTGGTGTATCTCCTTTGGCTAGCTTTTGGAAAATCTTGTGGTGGGAATACGAAAGGACACTGTGGAATGTGAAAATTCACATGTATGAATCAACAATGTGTCTTTTGAAAATGGAATTCCAACAATTTTTGTTTTTTTTTTTCAAATTTTCAAATTTTTTGGAATATTTCACTTTTTTGATTTTGGACCTTGTGGTCCTATTTTCGGTGCATGATTGCTTTACCATGTTTTCCCTATGGTGGGTGCCAAAAATAGTTGGTGAGAAAAGTTTTCAAATAGAAAAATTGATGGTTATCTTTCTAACATCTTTGGAACTCTAGGTCCCTTTGCTTGGGTGGTGTAGCTCCACTTATTATGCGTGCATGAAATTGAAATCATATGTGGATTGATGATTAGGGATTTCAATAGGGCACTCTCTCGATCCTGTAGAAAAATCTTGCAATCACTTACAACTGATGAATTTTCTAAGAGAGGGGGAAAGGGAGTGAGTAAAAGAGAGGGGTGATTAATGTTGTAGGTAGAAAATCAGATTCCTATAACCATTAACTAGAAAATTCCAACACACATATACTTAGAAGAAAACAATTGCAAAAGTGGCAACATAATGATTTAAGATTAAGAAATCAAAGTTTCTAAGACCTCCTCATCAAAAAGGCATGAAACCCCCTCTTTCTTTATTGATGCTTTAGCAAAATTGTACATATTTAGAAGTAGAAGAACATAGAGAAAAGGACTAGAGGAAATAGCTATCTCCTTTGTTTCTTCATAAGTAGTGATCTCTCATGAGTATACAAAATTGACAACCCTTAAGCAAGAGTATGCAATTACATTATATAGAACAAGGAATGAATCTTCATCTACCACCTATGTGTCTTTTCACTTGTCCTCACAAAATGTGACTCTTGACATTCCTAGGAATGAAATTAAGTTCCCTTTTATATTAATCAAGGGAAACTTATTACAATGTTTGCTAAAGCCACATTTAAATGAATAAGACGAACGTCATGATTGCTCACAATGAAGAATTATAAAGGGGTAAAGAAGGAAAGAATGAACTAAAACGCGAGTGGGGATACCTCCACCTTCGATGAAGATCTTGATGATGACAATTGTAGCGTGTTCCTTCACATGATGCATAGACACCCTGGAGTATGGAATGAGTGTTGAGAAAAAATGTTGAAGAATGAACACATGTAAGGTTTAAAATGATTATCCTTGACACATTAAACACACCCCAACTGATACACTTTGAATAACCTAGCTCCCTAAGTGATGAAGATGAATTCATATGCTACACCTTGCGATGCCCTATTTTGCCTCTATATACCATTGAACTCAGGATTATGCTTCTAGTACCTCTGTGAAATTCTCGTTCCTCTGTTTGACCCATGAAATCATATTATTATCCTCTGAAGAGTTAAAAAAGTGGAAATATGAGTGAAAGTGAAGCCATATACACCTTTTTGCTCTCAAAATGATGAATTTCTATTTTTAGTAGGTAGGGTCATGACCTGCTATTTTGGGACATTGTCTATTTTGCTCCAATTTCACCCTCTCGAACCTCCCGACACATTCCATACTATTATTTTGCTTAGGAATTCCTATTTTTATCATATTTATATTTTTATCAAGTTACTTTTTGGGGACTGTTATTTTGGGAAAATTGTCATTTTTTCCTTACTTTCCATTTTGCATCTTTCTTGATTGTCCTGAGTGATCAAACTTGCAATTTAGGGGGACTTACCATTTATAGCATGTAGAAAAGCGTAGGATATGATATTTTTATTAAGTATAAAAATAGGCCTCAATTTTCAATGGGGTGACATTTTTTTGATTCGGATCATCGTCATGATCATGTGCTCCAAATTTCATTATGTTTCACTCATTAGAAGATCAGAAATAAAAAATAATTTTTTTTCCTGACGCTGGTTTCGGGCACGGAGCTACTAGGGAAAACATTATTGGAGTTACAAATATTTTTTAAAAGTTTTAATTTCACCTCTAATTGTGATGAAATAAACTCCATTGGGATAGGTTTTTCATTTGGAGTTTGTGTTCACAATTTTAGCTTCATTCATTGCAGATTGATGGGAAATCTAACGAATGGGAGCTAAGGCACAAAATAGAGTTTTTGTTAAATTAAATAATATTGAAAATAATTTTAAATTAAGTGAATTGATGATTGATGAATTATGAAAATTAGAAAGTCTAGAAAATTTTCATGTCAATCCGTGCTTCGGATGATGAGATATGAGCGTTTCTTGATCTTTCCTACTGAGGGTTTTCGACAACACACGGGCATGGATTTTGCTTAAATATATTGATTTATTCACTATAGAAATGATTAAGGAAGATGAATTGATGATGGAGGTGATTTTGAAGGTGTGGTAGTAGTAACAATGGAGGATTGAAATAATTGTCGGCGAGTGGAAGCTTTTGCTGTGCGTGTGTGAAGCAAGAAGGGAAACAACTAGTAAGCGAAAGACGACAATATGAAAAAATTATATGTTTTTAATGGTTGGGACAAAGCACATTTTTGTGCACCAATTAAACTAAGGGATTGGTGCATTTGGTGCAAAAAAGTGTGCCCCATCCCTATTGGGCCACTTGGCATGACGTGGTTGGCTGAGGTAGAAAGGTGAGGGGGATAAGAAAATGTGCACAGGGGCTTAGATTGTAAAAATGGGCTTAGAGGAGGTTACATTGGGGTACAAGGGTTAAATGGGATTTTGGAAAAATTTATTGCACCAAGTGCACCAAGGCCTTGGTGCACAAAAGTGCACCACTCTCCCATTGGTCCAAATTTTCACTAAAAATGACTAACTCCTTTACCTTGTGGAGAAACTTGTTGGGTGCATAAGTTGAGCACCCAGTCATATTTTATCACACTTATTTACATAAAATTGTATGTAAATTTCAATTTGAACACAATGGTGATGGTATCATACCTTGATTTTTCCTAAAACTTCTTGATTTTTCCCCATTTTGATCAAGATCACCATTTATCAGTGTGAATAATACGTTCCCCCTCGAAAAGCGCAACGGGTTTTTGAAACATTTTATGATTAAAAATTGTATAGTATTATATTATATTTCCTATGAGTATTTCTGTACCTCCTAACTCGTTACAAAGCTCCCGAAATAGTCCCTCAAGATCGTGTATTATTTTTGTTGCCTTCTCCTTGAGACCGAGGCTGGTTCGCATGAGTGAATGAGGGTTTAAGAGGGAGGGGTAGAATTTTATTACAACATATACACCAAGTATTTCATGAAATTTATGCACAAAAGTTCTCCACTCTCCCATTGGCTCAAATTTTAAGCTAGAAATTTGACTAAACTGTTGGAGTTGTACCTTGGGGAACCGCTTGTCAGACCATAACTTGATCTCCGGAGGAGTTTTTGATGAAAATTTATATGATTCCACCTGAAAATGACCTTATAAATCCAATGGTGGGATTATTATCTCTTTATTATATCATTTTATCCCTAAAACATAGTATTTTTGTTGAGGATCCAATGATGTGCACACCAAAAACAAGTTGTAGACAAAGTATACCTAGGTGTTGTAAAAAATATGAAATCACCATCTTGTAGGGATATGAATCAGATTTTTGAAGATATTTCATTTGGCTCCTAACTCATCCCCGAGCTCCCAAAATCACTTCCCAAAGCTCGGGGTTGTTTTTGCACCTTGTGCCTTCGCTTAAGCCTCAAGACCCACTTTTTTTGGGCTGCTCCAAAACTTCCATGAACTCTAAGAATCTTCCAAAACTAATTGCACAATGTTCCCATCTCTTTAATACACTTCCTTGATGATTTTAGGCCCTTTTCTCCATTTCGGGGGTGTGTAACACCTTTGAGAAGATAAAAATGGCCTTTCCCAAGCTTGCCAAAAGGTCTGTCTTGATGGATCTTGACTTGAAAGCATTCAAAATGACTGGATGCCCATAAATCACCTATGAAAATGATGACACGACACATGAAACTATCTCATATGGATGGGATAGGACTAACTCGGGGATTAGGGTGATGTGAAGGAGGGCTCATAATGACCTTTGAGTAAAATTTTCATGTAGGGTATGGTTGTCATGCTTGAAAAGTGGGAATTTTCTTGTTGCATATTTGCATGAAAACACTTATATATTTGTATTTTCCTTTATTTCACTAACACATGTTTCTAGCCACTTTGTTTACATGTGCCTTAGTTTCCACCATGCACATTACCCCTTATAGGGCATTAGTTTCAAATTAGTGTTTGGTCCTCTCCGTTGGGCCACATCCTCCTAGTGATGTCGCATGTACACACTAAACGAGGGGGAACACATTTGGTGAATCAGTCACCCATATAGAAATATAGAGACACATCACAATATAGTTCAACACATGAATAGAACATAGTTACAACACAAGAATGACCTAGATTCTAACTTGGTTCCTTAGTTTAACACGGAACTAGTGCCTAGATAAAAACATAAGCGCTGAGTGCTCCCGAACTTTCACAGGTACCTATGACCAGGATAGTTAGAATTAATTTCTCGAGATCAATGTAGTTTGTAATAGGTTATAGAGCACTTTGCATAGTACATGTACATTCCTTGATAATCAACTATATTCTTTTTTTACTTTGATCAAATTGGATTAAACATGAACAAAGTAGGATCACACCATCTGCAATGGTGTATAAATTTTAGGAAGTAGTCAGGGATGGAGAATAACACTAGACCTTTCTCACCAAAAATCTTATTTCAGGGCATGATATCACCCAAAAACTCACACTTGGCATGAGATCTCCCAAAAAAATCAGTCTTGGTGTTAGATCACCCAAAAAACTCACTCTTCTATAGTATTTCAGGAAACTTTCTATCCTTCTCACTCATCACAGATCAGGTACACATGTTCCTTTTACTACTTTTTCACATTTTTACATACTTTTACATATTTGGATCAAATTTTTCACATATACACAACTTTGAATACTCTTTCACTCTTCTTTTGCAGTCCATCCTTAATACGCAATAAGAAGCAACTCTTCATCAAGAGACAATGACAATGTGTACAAACATAAAACAATACAACCCATTACACTTTTCACCCCTTGGGTCACTTCCTCTTCCTTATCTTCCATGCTTCATTTTTATCACTTCACACTTTTTCTTGTCTCCTCAAAGCACACTTTCACCATTGATCTACATGGTTATTAGGTACACATCTCTTATCTACTTTATGTTATCGAGTATTCACTCAACAACATAAAGTGGGGAAAATGTAGACACTAAATCATGCACTTGGGTACATTTCTAGGTCATAATCACATACCACTATTCATATGATTCCTAAGCGAGAAAAATAGTAATTGATATCTATCTTTGGCCTCTTTTATATCTTTTTGGTTTCCTCTTTGGTCTTACACACCCCACATCCTAGTTTGATCTTCATTTCTTTATCTTTCTTGATTCGGACACCAACGCCCAAGCAAACTCATCCCCTTTGGGTGCCTCGACCTCTTCGTAATTTACTCACCTATTTTGGGAATATTATTTTCTTATGGGTTGTCCTTTTAGTTGTTAATTATGAAATTCAAACAAGGGAATATTATAAATTCAAAGCTATGTGTGTTTCACCGAATAGTGTGCATATGTAAGAGTACTGACAAATAAGGTAAGCATGATGAGGAATACCTTTGAGTGAAGGTGGAAGGTGGAGTACGCGCATTTTGATTTCCCAATCCAATACGATTATGAGAACTTCCTTTTTCTAGGAGGAACTACTGTGAATGAAAAACAAGACCACAAGAGGAATATTAAACAATATATGTATGTGGAATTCCTAGTGTGTGTGAGATCCAGAAGTGTGATACTCCTAGGTGTTTGTCAATCCACTATTTAAAACAAATTAATGTAAGAAATGATTTAAACCAATAATGTACTACTATAGTTGATATGATTTAGGTATCTCATTCAAGTATAATAAAAAAATCTAATGTAATAGGCTCGGTTAGGATTAGATCTAAAAGTTAGATAGGTAAATAAAGTGGTTGGGACAGGTCAGGGTCAAGCTTTAGGTGATTTGGGTTGTTTGGATGAAAGGTATGAGGTTTCTATTATAGGTAGGTTTTCTAGACATAGAGACCGACATTGGCATGGTATGACCGATGCCAATTGAGAGGAAACTGACGACAGTTTGGGTTAAGCGGCATCGGTAGGGTCGGGCTGGTAGAAACTTAGTGAAGGTGGGTTTTGGTGATTCTCTGGGATTTCCTAGGGAATGGATAGATAATGGGGAGGTAGATGACAATGTTGGGGGTAGTCAAAGGTGTTTGGAGTCAGGTATGGGAGGCTAGGAGGTTGTAGGTGGTTGGGTAAAGGGATTGATAGGGAGGTGAGAGGTGATGGGATGCAAAGGAGATTAGAACTCCCAAACAGAGATGAAGAAGCTAATCTAAATAAATATGGGAAGGTGTAGATCCAAATGTACTTACTGGTGTTTGCAGACCTGGTGGTTGGATGAAGGTGATGGTTGATCCATGGAACCGGTGGTCAGTGCGATGATTTTACTTGCTGGAATGCTACCGTGAATGCTTTCCTTTTAGATCGTGCTTGGTTACTAGTTCAAGGTGTCTAGATGTGTAGGAGTGCTCAGCACGTTCTTGCATGCAGATCTATCTTCTCCCAAAACTTGAATAACTCTTCTAATCTTTCAAAAATGTTCTTGAATTAGATATATGGTAACCGATGATGGTTTAGGGTGACTGGTGTTGGTTTAGGTTTGACCAGGATCGGTTAAGGTGGGAAATCCTAGGTTTACTAAAAATGACAGATCTTGGCAATCTTTTTGGCTAGCTCTGTCTATTCTCGCGGATTAAAATGGAATGTTGCACTTAGATAGAATGTGGTTAGAGGAAGAATAAGCATGTGATTTTAGGGTTGAACTAAGTCTTAGTTAATTAAGTTAGGTATGGCTAAGTCTTATTTAGTTATGGTGAGTGAATATTGAGTCCTAGTAAAAGGGAAGCATGCTAAGAATAGGTTTATGATGAGGTGTCTAGGTGAGGTGGTGGGGTGAGGTGTATAGGCGAGGTGGAAAGTAGTTTAATTAAGGTAATTAAATAATGAATATTTTGAACATGGACATTAATTTAATTGTGGGTAATTAAATTAATATGCATGTGGGGTAAAGTGGGAGTGTGACCTAAATTTAGTGTCTCAATGTGACCATAACAAAGGACCAAGGTCTAAACATCTACTATCACCCCCTAAGGTTGCATCCAAAGACATTCTAAGAGCATCAAGGCATCCATCTAGCTACCAATCAAGGGACAAGGGACTGAATTTTATGCATACATGCATAGGAGGGGAAGTTCATTTTACCATCCACACATCTTTCTACATTGCCACATCTAGCTATCACTCGCTATCAAGTGCATCTTACACAAGATCCACCCAAGGCATGATTATTGCACACACACAAAAGAACTACATGGAGTCTGAAATGTAGTGCAACACTCGGTCATGGGTTCACTTTGTTGGGTAACCGCGGGGTTAGTCGACTCCCCATTTTCATCTTTTTTTGGAATTGATGTATTTTGGGGTTATGTAGGATATCATTTATTTTACAAGTTACAAATGAATACTGTGATCATTCAACGACATAAATGTGACAAATAGTGAAGGTTAGTGACCTTGCGACACAAGGAAAATAAATTTCTGAGGTCTTTACGAGGTGGTGGGGTGAGGTGTCTAGGTGAGGTGGTGGGGTGAGGTGTCTAGGTGAGGTGGAAATTAGTTTAATCAAGGTAATTAAATAATGAATATTGTGAGCATGGGAATTAATTTAACTGTGGGTAATTAAATTAATATGCATGTGAGGTAAAGGGGGAGTGTGACCATAATAAAGGACGAAGGTCTAAACATCTACTATTACCCCCTAAGGTTGCATCCAAAGGAATTCTAAGATAATCAAGGCATCCATCTAACTACCAATCAAGGGACGAGGGAATACATTTTATGCATACATGCATAGGAGGGGAAGTTAATTTTTCCATCCACACATCTATCTACATTGCTACATCTAGCTATTTCTTGCTATCAAGTGAATCTTGCACAAGATCCGCCTAGGGCATGATTCTTGCAAACACACGGAAGAACTACATGGAGTCTGAAATGTAGTGCAATGCTCGGTCATGGGTTCCATTTTTTGGGTAACTTCGGGGTCAAGTATGACTCCCCATTTGCATCTTTTTCAGGATTGATGTGTTTTGGGGTTTTGTAGGATATCATTTGTTTTATAGGTTATATGCGAATAATGCGATCATCCAGTGACATACATGTGAAAAATAATGAAGGTTAGTGACCTCACGACATAAGAAAAATCACTTTATGAGGTCTTTCATAGTCATGGGCACCCAGAAGTAGTCTCCAGTGCCGTGTGCCCCCGAATTAGTCCAAGAGTTACAAAATTTACAGGCATAGTTACGATAGTTTTCTCCTCATGTTTATCAGTATTCCAGTCTAGTGTACTTGAGGATCAATTAGGAAATTAGATAAGTCTATTATTCCCTATCATACACTTAGGGTTTTAATTTCCATTTACTTATTGCTTGTGTGGTGAAATATGTTCCTTAGTGTTTTATTTATCATTTGCGACTCCACAATTAGGGTTTTACAAATAATTCTATATTTTTAAATTATCCACAAAGAAATAGAATGAAAATATCTCCACATAGATCTGCTCGTTCTCAAGATAGAATTTATTCAACTCGACCTCTAGGTATACCAATTTCACATAATATTTCGGGTTTAATACTGATTTATTCATAGAACACCAAATAAACTTACCTTTTGTGAGTTTCAATGGAGGAATTCCATTACTCATAGCTACCCAACATGATATTTTAGTAGATGCTTTGAAAAGTATCCCCTTCTTCATTGGTGAAAAATCTACCACACCAATAGATCAATTCAAGACATTCTTTGATGTCATTCAATCCATTTAGTTCTTGAAGATGATGTTACCGTTTGAATTTTTACTTCTTCACTTAAAGGGAAAGCACTTCAATGATATAGAATCTTGATAATCGCTTAGCCTGCTTATCCAAAATTTACCCCAAGGTGATTTTTGATAACTTACATAATTGCTTTGGAATTGGAGAGGTATAATGGTGAAAATAAGAAATCTTAATTTTGGGGCACGCATTTGCTTTTCTCTAGCTTCCCCATTTAAGGAAAATCTCAGGAGTTAGTGAAAATTTGCTAAAAATTTGAAAAAACTAAAAAGACATGTTTTAATACATTGCGGAGTCTGGAGGCTACGGGTGGAATAGATGCGGATGGAGCTAGGGTTCCTCGTCCTTGACTTGGGTCTGAAATGCTTAGGAAACTATGAATTGTGGAAAAGGTGGAAGTTTGCTTCCTAAAGGCGGGCCAAGTTCCATCAGCCGTGAGTTCCCAAAAATTCCGACTTGTCTCGATTTGCAAAGGATGGAAGAAAATTCAATGTAATGCTAAAAGGTGGAAGTTTGCGTCCCATGTGACCCAAGTTCCATCAGCCGTGAGTTCCCCATAATGCTAACTTATCTGATTTGTAAAGGATGGAAGTGAATTTAATGGAATGCGAGAAAAGGAAAAAGTTCCTATCCCAAGTGGCCCAAGTTCCATCAGTCATGAGTTTCACTGAAATGCCTACTTGTCAGTTCAAAGGAATGGAGTGGGCATATTGTATTGCAAAAAAATTCGGGTCTCAAAGGCCCAGACGGTCCCAATCTTTGTGGGGACATGATTTCCTGCAAACTTGAAATCACTTTGCATATAAAAGGAAACGAGTCCAAAGTATATTGTGGATAAGGTGGAGTTGGATGACCCAAATGTCCAGAGCGAGTTAGGACATGAATACGTGGAAAGGCTGAAATTTTTGCAAGTCTATATAGTGTGGTGATTATGGGGCCGGGCGGTCAAGTGGCCCAAGTGTAAACTATGCATCGCGGGTCCTAAAAGCCAAAAATCCGTAGTAGACCGAATGCGGTATGGCAGAGATAATTATCTCGAGCGTCCCATGGGCCTTGTGTGTATTAAATAAATGAAATATCTATAATATAATGAGAAATGTAGATTTTAGAGTCTGTGTGGAACGGCCACCACCCGAATTCCAAACGAGCATAACGTTTGACCCGGAGCTCGATTTTGAGAAAATTGGAATTTTCGAAATCTGTTGACATCCTCTATGCCACCAAACCCAAAATAGCTACTCACACTTAGAGGGTCATAATTTGAGAAATTTTCAATGGATTTTCAAAAATTGGTCTTGTTGGAATTGTGGTTCTAAGCCCGATGCACAAAAATCAAGAGATATAGAAATTGATGAAGTTTTTATGGTGTTTTTAAGAAAAATGAGCCCAATTCTATTTGATTGTTGAAAATTGGTTGGAGAAGCATTTAATGAGGCATGGGTAGACATTTTTCACTATTGCAAGTCATGGGACAAGTATGGGGTGCCTTCTGCAGGTCATCTATCACCATTTGGGCACAATTATGACATCTTTCAAGTGGTTGGAAAGTAGATTTCAGGAATTACATCTCCTCTCTCTCTCTCTTCCAGAATTCTATAAATTGAAGTGTTGATCTCATTTTAAGGAGAGAATAGTTTGACTAGAAAAACTCGGTCATTTGGTTTTGTGAAGCTAATGTGCTACAGGCCTTTATAGTGGATTCCTTACATAGTGATCCAGGCCTTTATTTTGTAATAATTTGGATTGTGCATATTAATGAAGCAATAGATTCAAGTTTGTGGATGCATCTTCCCTTACTGAGTTTGTTGCATTTTCCTTACCTCTCTAATGTTATTGCATATGTTTGTGTCTACTCTATACTCTTGTAGGGACCTATTATTATTGTGTATGCATGGAAATGTGTTGTGAATGCTGTTATTAGACTGTGGAGAATTGTCATCACCCTATCTAATCTACATTTTGCTTCCATTTTCTGATTATAAATTGTTCTCATTCCCTTCTTTTGGGGCATTACCTTTGTAGTGTAGTTTTCCTTCATTTACATGTTATTTCTCTCTCCTTGGTCCCTTGGAAATTGTAGGATAGAGATAATTAGTAACTTCATCTCAGTAGAGTTAGTTTTCACTAGGATTAGGAAGAAGAACCAACTTTATCTGGAGGTCTATCTTAGGTAGCAAGTCCCACAACTTGGAGATATTACCCATGTTACCTAGTCACACCATGAGCTCAAGCACACACACTTGTGCAAATCAAAGGGTGTTGTGATTTGGTGATAACAATTTCCACTCATTAATGGGATGAAATTGGAACCGCTCTTTGTCAATAGTTTGATGAGAAGGAAGATAATATTTTACTTTTGGAGTAGTTGAACACAATCAAATGAGCTCCAAATGATCTTATGGTGGAATTTAACTTCAACTTTCAGAAAACTTGGTACAAAGTTATATTCCTTCTAAGACCAAGCCCTCAAGGTGCACTTTTTATGTTTTCTTAGAGCTCTAAACTATGATATAACAATTATGGTTCAATCTATGGGTGCCAATCAATTACCAAATGCTTATGCAATAGCCATTAGGGACGAAAAGTGTGTTATTCAGAAAGGAAATTATCCCCTAGATTCTCCATGCCCATTTCCCCTAAGTTACCACTAAGTTCTCAACTGCAATTACTCAAGTTCCTCAACCTTCCACTTCATCTACTACTTCTACATTAGGTTCTTCTATCAAATAAGAAGAAATAAAAAAATTTAGTGTTCAAGTTAAAAATATAACAAATGATATTGTATCCCTTAAGAGACAACAAGATCAAGCTCCAAAACATTATCCCAACCCTCCACAAAGTTATCCATAACAAGGTTTTCAATACCCAAGTCAAAGTTTTGCCTAGAATTACCCATCAAAAAAGCCACCAAATACAAATATGTAGCCTTTACTTGCTCCTAAGTTAAGAAAATCCATCATCCCATTTTAGAATAACATGGCTGAGGGGTTTGAGTGGTGTTGTCTTTGTGATCAACCCCATAATCAATACACATGTGAAGTTGGAGTGAATTTTCTAATGGAAATGGATATCATGGTCTAGAATACTTTCTATGTGTAATATGAACAATCTGTAATTCCTTCAAAAAGTAATGTAGAAGAAATTCAAGAGGCCACTCCTAAACCTAACCTCATGCTCTTTAGACACGAGAAATTATGTATAGTTAATCAAGCTATAGTAAACTAAAGCAGAACACAAATCCACATGGTGGATAACATAATGTCAAAAATGGTAAATGGATGTAAGATCTCATCCTCCCATTGATCCATTCCAGCTCATGCTAATCCTAATCAGTCCATGGACTTGGGTAAAGATTCAACTTTATCAAGTTTTTCACTTTGGTTACTCAAAGAACATGCAGAACATTCCAAATCTTCCTATCAAATATCTTCTACTGAGATAGAACATATGAGCAAAGAACATGCCATGAATTCATTACAAAAATCCATGAGTACTCCATTCAAAATTTTGGAACAAATGAAGAGGAAAAATCTTAATGTCACAATGTGGGATACCTTGTCTATCCCATCTCAAAGGGATCTATTACAAGAAGCATTGAAGAAAATTCCATCTCTTGAACCCACCATGAAAAAACTAGATGCCACGCTCAACATAGCTCAGCCAATGGAGGAACATGTAAATTCAATTGTCAAGCCTCCTCCTTTTACATTTATCTCATATTTTAAAAGCACATTGTTTAGAGCGCTATTACTTCAGTCATGCTGAAAAAAATAGCATATATCTTGGGGATTGAGTACAATCCAATTTCTAAGGGTGTCTTACAACTTGATGGATCAACAATACAGGTCTTGGGTGTAGTTAAAGAGCTTAAAATAAATCTGCATGTTTTCCTAAGACTAACTATATTGTAAGAAATTTCTATGATCGACTTACTTCATTTATTTTCCCGTACCTTTCCAAAGATTTCATAGCCAAGTTGGCGAGATAGTTTCCTTCTGATTGGTATCATATGATGTTAAGAACAAGGTATGGAAATATATTTACTATCAAGGTTGAACCTATTTCAACTTATCATGTAGGGGTATATGAATCTATTCTTGTCAATGCCAACTTCATGATTCAAAGAGAAACAAGTAATGATCTTGAACCAACAAAGATAATACATTTAACGACTTTAATTCCTAATCTTAAGCTAGATGAATAGGATAAATAGCACTATGAGTTTGATCCATATGATAAAAGCTGTTCAAACTAGTTTGGGTACCTATTACATTCATGAAGAAGATGTCACCATCCCCATGCCACAAAAAGAAGTAGAAGACAATAATGTTTCTAAATTAGGAAGTTATATTTTGATGGTTCTAGAGGAAGAAATGGAGCTAGGGAAGCTGTAGTTCTTGTCTTCCCAATGGGTAAGAAGCTATTATTTAATCAAAAATTGTAGTTTTCATGCTCTAACAATGTGCAGAATATGATTCAATGATTCATGGACTGCTGATTGTGGAAAAGAGGCATATAAACATCCTAAAAATTTGTGGGGACATTGAATTAGTCATACAAAAAGTCATAAGAAGATACATGACTAAAAACTAACTTTTGAGAGCTTATAGGCATCAAGTTTGGGACCTTCTACAAAGTTTTGAAGCCATTAACCTTCAAGTGGTGCCTTGGAAGTAGAAAAAGGAAGTAGATCAAATGACAACCATTGGATCTCAGTTCTCTCTTGCAGATGGTATTATCCAAGGAAATAAACATATTAAAATGGTCATAAGGCCATCCATTCTAGATAATGATGTAAACTAGCAAGTTTTTGAGAATGATGAACTTATTGTTTAGTCCATTCGAGAATGAAGCATAATTGTCCTCGAACGCAATCTAGTCTCGAAAGATAGTTATGGTGATCAAATCATTCAATTACTGAGACAAAAAAGCCACCCAAATGACTAGCTACCCTTGAAAACATTTTCAATTTTGATGATGAGATCAAAGGGAAAAGTAGAAGTATGTCTTTAGTTAAGGATTAATGCAAGGTATTACGCATTGCACAAGGAAAAAAAGATTTTATTGGGAAAGGTATGTAGTGCGAGAAGAGAAAGATTTTAATTCTCTTTGTCATAAACTTCATGATGTATTTTTATGGAGTTATGAGCATCTAAAAGGTTTTGACCCCAACATTTCTCAACATGATTGTTGATCGGTCGAGAATATGGAACCTAGCAAAGGAAATACAGAAGGTTCATGTGGGAGAGAAGAGCGCATTCAAAGGTTCAAGAGTATCGGAAAGGATCTTGCATGAATAAGAGAGAAAAATTAAGGACTTAGCTATTTTCATGATGAGGATCTATTTTTGGAAATAGCGTGTGGAGAACTCAAACTGCTTGGATACTTACGTGACACACACTAGCTATTTTTGGATGATCGGTTATGAAGCACTTTGCATGGATGCAAGCTAAAGATAGAATGGTGAACTGATAGTTGACTAAGAGAGATCTATTGTTAGCATTCTTGCATGTAAGCCTATTTTTGTAACGACGTGTGGCTAATAATATCATGCAACCTATTTTGGGTTTAGATAAGTGGTGAAGGAAAATTCCCACCCTTATAAATATGTATTGAACTGTGTAGTAGAGAGAGCATAGATATAGGTGTGAGAACTAGGTTATAGTGAGATTATGTTGCTAGATCTATTACGCACATGAGTGTATACTATTGTTATTGTAAGGAAGCTTTAATGTATTTACTACAATTAATATAATGGAGATTATGGATTGAAACAAGGTGTTATCATGGTTATAATTCAGTATTGCATGCTTGATTCCATTATGGTTATATGTTAAGTCTGTTATGTTCTAGATCTAGATCTGAATAAGCCTTTGTAGAAGAATATATTATCCATATATCGATTAATTAAAGTCTTCATCATGCTAAAACATCCTGTAATAGCAACCCTAAAGAGGGTCCTAGAACCTTTGTGTGCTTCAGGTGAGTGCTTAGTCTAGGCTGAGTGATGTTCCAGTGCGCCTAGGCTTGTATTGCTGAATTCTAGGCTACACCATTAGTTCCATTCTTTGGGACCTCTTTTTGATTGTTTTCGGGATGGTTCATAATGAAGACATATCGATTGACCTTAGAAGGTGTTGAAGAGTGGATACATGATCTGGAAGAATAATACACACGATAGTTTAACACTGGATTTGAGTTTAACGCCCACGTGTGGGTGGAATAGAATCTATATGACAGTTTATATTAGAGCTTTTTGCCATCTTTCTAGTAGAATTATACGAGTGGCTGATTGTTTATGCATCTAAGTGAAATTGGAGGTATCGTCACGCACTTGTCTTGACATACGAAGAATTTCAAGCCCTTTATGATGCTGATCGAATTGGACTCGAGCCTGTTTGTGGATACATGGTTCTGTGGTGTTTTGAACAGGTTATATCTTGGATTACGCAATTTCCACTTATTCATGTTAAGAGGTAGCTAAATTCTAGTTTTTACGATATCAAGGGGAAGTTACTCTGCAAGGCATTCCATGGCGATCAAGATCCCGATGGTAGCTTTGAATTTGGAAAGTAAACCGATGGTGAAATAAACCCCACCATGTGCGGGGGGAAGTAGGTTTGGTGAAAGATGATAGCCCTAGTGGCGAGAAAGGTAGAGAGAGAAAATGTGAATTAAGTATAATGAGTCATGTGAGAGGGAGGTAGAGAAGTAACGAGAGGTTGCGCAGAACAAATGACATTGTGTAGAAAGATAGTTTGGGAAGGAGTGGAAGTTCACGCCGAAGACATGGAACCCAAGCCTTAGGTACTCCCCCATTTGGGAAAACATGATAGGAAGCCTCCTTGGCCTCAAGTAGAAGTACACCAGTAGAGACGACCTAGGCCATGGGTGCACATCTGAATCCACTTAGAAACCTTGCCCTTACACTTGGTTTTCCAACATCTAGTACAACACTCAATTAACAAGCTAATTTAAGTAATGGGAGAGTAGGAGTGAGTTTTATAAGAGGTGCAATTATGGTGGTAAAAATGACTTCATTTTTATATGGGAGTACCTTTTGGGTGTATCATCTACATAGAATTCAGGTGCCTGATTTTTGACCTGTCTTTGGGAGTAGTAATCCATCGTAGATACTGTCGGGGTACAATTTAGTTTTATTGTTAGGACACGGGAAGCACATCTTCCGATCCAACCCTAGCTACGGAGTTCGGGATCGGGAGGCTTAGGTAGCTCTAGATTTGGTGGATTTGGTGGTTTAGAGGAAGAGAAAACACAAGAGGTTACGGATCGGGTGGGAAAGGCCCACACCAACCCTAGAATATTTACATGCATAAGTCTCTTCATCTTCCGAATATAGAGGCATAAAATATGCTACCGAACATGTGCATATGTGTGAAATACTATGGTGCAAAAAAGGAATCATGACTTCGAGTGTAGGAAAGCCAATTCGCTACTACATTACAAGGGCATGCACATACTGGTAATCTTGAAAGTTTGACCCATTGATCGAATTGTGTAGACTATATAACTTTAAAAGATGCATTTCTTAAAGAGTTTCACATCCCTGAGTTTGAGCAAAAGAGTATAAGTGCAATCAAGGATATTAAGCAAGGCACTACTGAAAGTGTTAGAGAGTATGATGCATGGTTGAAAATGATGTTATCTAATCTTTCTTATGATATACATGCAAGCCAACATGCACAATGGTTTGTTAAGGGCCTGATTATCCCTTTTAGGAGGGCATTATTACATAAGACATACATTGATCCACATGAAGCACTTGAAGCATACATACTAGTTGAGGTAGTTGGAAGCATAGATACTGGGGTGAGCCCATTTTTAGAAGCATAGATCATAGCTATGGAAAACCAGTTGGATAAACTATTAGAAAATTAAGCACATGGGGCGCACACAGGATTTGGTGCATAAATTGTGAAGTAGAAGGTCACACAAAGGATAGTTGTCCTTGTAGATCAGTACACTTATTTCTATTGGATTGTGAGATATGCCATTTAAACCATGATGCTAGCCATTGCCCATTATTACAATGCATGATAAGGAAGAACGTTTCAAGCTATTGTAAAATCTACAGGTCCATGACTCATGACATGGAAGACTATCGGCTGATTGGTTAGATCCAAGATGCTATAGATATTGGTGTATGAAAGATAGGAATTTCAGATAACTCTAAGGGAAAGAATGAACATTAGGACTAGGATAATAATCAGGCATGCTATGATTGGAATGAAGGGTGTTTGAAAGGCGGTCATTGCAGATGTTGAGGATACCATGATGGATTTGGAGGATGAGGCCGTGGTAGTGGAAGAAGTGAGTTCCCTCGTAGAACATGTTATACATGCGAATCCCTTGACCACTACAGGTGTAAATGTCCTCTAGAATATTACATGTTCTTTTTGTGGAAAGAACCATAGCTATGAGGAGTGCTGGACTTGTATGAGCATCTTAGTAAGCATCATAAATAAGAAAAAAGGCGCATGGATGGTTAGGATACAACGTGCTATTGAAAATCAGTGGATGCCTAAGTTGGAAGTAGATTCCAAGGCGTTGCAAGTAAAGATCATGACCCGCACTGAGGCGACATGTGCCAAAGAAGCATTGTGAAGCATACCATCACTAAAGAGGAGGTTCTACATGCACGGTACCCAGATCCTACCCATCAGAAGGAGGTTTATCAGGAAACCATGGAAGTTATTAGGAATCTTTAGGGTGAGATACAATACTTAAAAGAGCAATCACGGAAGATGGAGCAAAAGAAAGTATCAGAGATGGTCCAAACTGATATATATGACTTAAGAGAAGTGTATAAAATGTTACGCTAGGAAAATATCATTCCATTATTAGGGGATTGGTTAAAGGGAAACACTCCGCATGTAAGTATTGAGACTGGACGGAAGATCCTGCATGTGAATCTTCCCCCGATAGCCTAGATTATGACAAGGAAATCAATCAATGCAATTGTGGATGGGTAGCTATTGAGTAATATAATGATTGATATAGTAAGCTGAAGTAAATGTTCTTACCTTAGATGCATGGGTACAAATGGGAAGACCCCCATTACAACCATCCTCTAATGTATTATTCATGGCTAATCGGACTAAGGCCACTCCCATAAGAGTTTTGAAAGATGCATCCATTACCATACAAGGAGCCAAGTTCACTGGAGACTTTGAGGTTTTAGTGGCAGAGTTAGATAACTTCCCAACTCTATTGGGTCATCCTTGGTGCTATGCAAATAATGCTGATCTTTGGTTCAACAAGGGATATATTAGTTTTGAAAACAAGGAGAGAGTTATTATCCCTTTAACAGATGGAAAATTTACACCCTATGTTGAGCCCTTAAGTGAAGAATATCTGAATAGAATTTATGTATGCATCATTTGGAATCCAAAAGTACTTGAGCCATCTAAAGAAGGAATAATTCAGTTAGAGGATGCACAGTCCATTAACAATACTACAAGTGTTGCTTGTGATAATTGAGCTCATAACACTTATGAGTTGGTAGGGCGCAAAGTAAACAACATATTTCCTAGAGGTAGTAAACTATGTTATGTCAAGAGGATAGGTAACAACTCAGTACCTTGTTACACCGAAGAAGGAGATCCTATGGCACTCCTATGTGCCATTGAGGAACAAAGTGGATAGAGCCACTGGAAAGAAGAAATATGCTAGCATATACACTACGTAGGACAAGTAACATCTTTGGTGGGTGGCGCATAAGGATAAGATTATATTATGGAATGAAATTAGGATCACTCTTGCTACTAGGTTCTTTAGGAGCAATGAACCTACTCAAATCTATACTTATCATGGTAATCAACCTATTCAACACCACATTCAGAAGTGTGAGAGACTTTGGACAAAAGGGCAGGAAGCTTTACCACCTTTTCTATGGGTGCACAAGTTTTATTCCACTTTACAAGGATGCATGCATGCTTGGTATGTATATGCAGAACTCCATAGAGAGACTAGAAATTGGCAAGATTTAATTATAGGAATGGCCTAGACATTTGACTTCTTCTCTACAAATCCTCTGGTGGAAGAAGCATTGAAATTCATAAAGCACTTAAGTATGGGAGATAGTGTCAAGGCTGAAGAACTCCTTCAGGAGTTATTGGATGAAGGGGACTTAGGAGTGCATCTTGTTGAAGAAATAGAGGCCGATGCAACACTACTTCAACACATTTTCCTTGAGAAAGAAAAAGGAAAAATGGTCTACTTAGTGGATGATGAGGAAGTAGAAAATTTGGATGTAAACCATTCAACGGTGTAGGCATGAGGTATTGGGACGGTGTAGATATGGCCACACACACCTATCATGAACCTATGAGGACAAAGAGGGTGAATATTAGATCGATATCTTGAGCCTAAGGAATCCATAATTGGAGACTATTGGTTAGACTCGAAGTGGCAAAAATCATAGAGTTATTAAGGGATTATCAGGACTTATTCCATAGGGGTTTCCATGAACTTAAAGGTGTGCATGAATCATTAGGAGAGATGAAAATAAACCTTAAAGAGGGTGCATGCCTAGTTAGAAAGAGACCCTATAAGATGAACCCCAACTTACGAAAAGGTCAAAGAAGAGATTGAAAAAATGTTGAAGTCTAGAATTATCAATCCCCTTGATGAGTTAGAATGGGTTAGTCCAATGGTGATTAGTATCAAGAAGGATGGATGGATCAAAATTTGTGTAGACTACAGGGAGCTGAATGCTACATATGTGATTGATCCCTTTCCCATGCCATTCACTGAGGAAATACTAGAAGGCATTGCAGGGTGTGAAATCTATTCATTTATAGATGGGTTCTTTGGGTATCATCAGGTTCATATTACCCAGGAGGATAAGGAAAAGACTATGTTTACTACTGAATGGGGTAGCTTCACCTTTACTGTAATGCCTTTTGGTCCGAAAAATGTGCATGCTATATTTTCACGCATGGTTATTCAAGCATTCAAATAATTTATTAACAAATTCTTACATGTCTATTTAGATGATTAGACGGTGTATGGATTAGTTAAGGATCATTATGACAATCTATGCTTAATGTTTGAAATATGTAGATATTTGAGTATCTCATTGAACATCAAGAAGAGCATATTTGCTACACCGTTTAGGATACTATTAAGACACATAATTTGTAAGGAGGGTTTGTTGGTTGATCCAACCAATGTTGCAATCATTATAGGCCTAAGGGAGCCTACCAGTCAGAGTGAGGTGCATGGATTTTTGGGTCACACTGGATATTACAGGAAGTTTATAAAAGGATATGCCAAAGTTACTACACCATTGGAAGAGTTACTGAAAGGGAAAGGTATGTTCTATTGGGGAGAACCACGGTAGCACGTATTTGAGACACTAAAGGAAAAACTTACTACCACACCTAATTTGTGTTTTCCTTCATGGGACCAACCATTTCATGTACATGTTGACGCCTCTAACATGGACATTGGCGTGGTGTTGGCTCAACATGGAGAAGGTATTGTAGATCATCCTATCTGTTTTGCTAGTAAAAAGATGACTCTGTAGAACAAAATTACATAACTACATAGTGCGAAGCTTTTTCAATGATCTATGTGCTACATAAATTCTGCCAATACCTACTAGCTACACCATTTGTATTTTATACAGATCACATGACATTGAAGTATTTTGTAAACAAGCCCATTCTACAAGGGCACATATGTCGATGGGTACTTTTATTTCAAGAATTTGATTTCACAGTTGTGGTAAAACTAGGGAAAAGTAATTCTGGACCAGACCATCTATCAAGAATACAATCAGGAGAAGAAGCACATGCAATTGAAGATACCATGCTAGATGCACAGTTATATAGGTTACAACAAGCACCATCAGAACTAGAGGACATTGTTTTCTTTCTACAAACAGGGATGACACTGAAGGAATGAAATCCTTGGAGAAGAAACAAATTGCTATATGCGTATCCCCTTTATGTTAATTAATGGTGACTGTACAAATTAGGTCGGGATGAAGTCTTTGCGCCATTATGTATTGGAACATGAGTGTAAAAATATCATGGAAGAAGCTCATGGTGGTATTTTAGGTGGCCACTATGCGGTTGCCACCTGCGCACAAGATTCTAATCACTTTGGATTATGGTGGGAGACCCCGTATAAAGATTATAAGGAATTTTGTAAGGCATGTGATCATTGTCAATGCCTTGGGAAACTAGGTTAGTGAGATGAAATGCCTCTAAGACCCATTACTAGTGCAAAACCATTTGAGAAATGGGCTATAGATTTTGTGGGTCCTATTTCGCTAGCTGCATGTAGAACCAGATCACATTACATCATAACCTGAGACTATATGAAAAGGTGGGTAGAAGTAACACCTACAAAGGATTGTATAGAGGTTACAACAACCATGTTTCTTTGGGAAAATATTATTACAAGGTATGGATGTCCTTTAAGTTTGACCAGTGATAGGGGCACATATTTTATTAATGAGAAAATCAGAATTTTATTGGATGAATTCATGATTTCACACCATAAAACTACACCCTATCATCCTCAGGAAAATGGAACTGCTGAGGCTTTCAAATTTTTTTTTTTGAGCCAGACATTGACAAAAATATGTGATGTTGGAAGAAAGGATTGGGATGATAAATTATTTGTAGTACTTTGGGCATATCAGATAACATATAAAAGGTTGAACAAAGGCACACCATTTTAGTTAGTGTTTGGCGCAGAAGCAGTTCTTCCTATGGAATTTATGTTACCTTCTTTGAATATTGTGTGTGCAGGAGGTCTTGCTGATAAGAAATCATTAGAAGAACAAATTGATTAGTTAATCAAATTGGAGTAGCGATGAGCCATAAAGCACGTTGGATTCTAAAACAAGAGAAGTCTAGGTAGAAAGCATGACATGGCAGGCACATGAGGGATAAAAATCTTGTGATAGGAAAGATGGTGCTCCTTTATGATTCTAAATTTTTGTGCCATCTAGGAAAACTCAAGGTACATTTGTTGGGGCCATATGTTATCACTCACATACTTGAATCAGACACTTGTTAGTTAGAGGCACTTGATGGAAAACATTTACCTGATTACTTCAACTGGAGTAGGCTGAAGCCCTACTATAAATAAATATTCTTGGTGTTTGTAATAAGGTAGTGTTTCCATTTAGATTAGGTTTTTAATTCTACATTCCTTTAACGTGTTTCCTTCTTTGTCATTATGCTTTGTTAATTGATTCTTTGTGTTTTTATAATAAGAGCATTTACGCACTGAAGATAATTCCTATTTAAATAATTTTTATGCGTAGAGGACTGCACATACCCTTAGTGTGGAGTAGGTTGTTGATATCTAGGTACATGAATGTTGAAAATAAGTACACATGAAAGGAACTATGTATGGGTGGTATTCAAGGGTGGAGAATTGAAAAATAAGAGAGATTGCTTCTGGACACAAGGACCATAGATAGAGAGGAATGAAAAAACAAGTATAACACGAGGTAAGCAGAGGCTAAGAAGACTACTAGTGGAAGGCACAATGATGAGGTACTTAGGCATATGGAAGCACATTGAAGAGAATTCTGGAGCCAAAAGGTAGAAGGGCGCACTAGAAGGTTATAACTTGGGTGCGAAGATGTACCACATGGAAATAATGAAAATGTTCAATTAATGAGAGGATTTTGGTAGGTGGAAGAGCAATAAATGCACTAAATTTTGAAATTATATATAAGAGTGGGATGTGAGTTCATTTTTATCGTTGTAATTGAGAGAATTTAAAAAGGGTTAAGTATGAATAAGCCAAGCAATCGTGTTGAGGTGTGAAGAGTATGAAACCAAATGTGGAGAGAAGGGTTGTGTTGATGGCAAATCACAACACCCATGAATGTATGCAACTCGATGGGTTGAGACTCTTAGTGTGATTGCATAACATGGAGCTTTTCCCAAGTGTGGGACCTTGCGAAATCAGAAAAGCTCTCTGGATGAAGGCCGGTTCCTATTCCTCTATTCAGATGCACATGTAAAAATGCAAAGGGTTTACTCAAAAACTAAACTAAATTTCCAAGGAGACAGGGTAAGAAGATGCATAAAATAAAACCTAAACTAATAAAGGTGATGCACCGAGGAATGAAGAACACCTGTCTTGCCAATAAACACAAACCATTAAAATGCAATGCAAGGTCATGCACAGATAAAAAAATTTGTAGTGAAAGATTAGGAGGATGTAAATGAACACAGAGAGGGTTGAGAATCATCCACAGACATGCATTATTTTCTCCAATTGATCTGATACAATACACTACAAAATGCCAAGAGGCAAAGTTGCATTACAGATTTTAGATGGGAGGTTTGAATTCCACAAATTCACCCGCCAAAGAGAAGAAGGAAGGGGCAAAACAAGAATGTCAAACATTTAGAAATAAGTACCTCCTTACAATTTATAGGAAGAATGAGAGAGGGAAGAGAGAGGAAATCCAAATCTACCCCAACCACCTCCACATCGCACTTAATTTATCTCATTATGGCGGTAGGTGAGAACCCTAGCAAACCTAAAAAAATGGCGAACTGTATTTTTCATTTTTGAAGAACTTGTTTTCACCTAATTAAATATATTTAGTCATAGTTGGATAGAGGACCTCTTAAGCTTTCCAAAAAGTCCAACCTTGCGTGAATCCGAGCTCCCTGTGAAAAGTTATGGCCATTTGAATATCTGGGTCAGGGTTTGCTTCCTGTCAGGGTGTCAACGCTCAAAATGTTGCGCCTCCTAAAGATGCACCTCCTGAAGATGCACCTCAGCGCATCCATCCTCATGTTAACCTACTTTTAAGTGTGCCATAGGTGCTGAAAATGTGGTGTTGACGTCTTGTGATCTGCGCCTCCAACCTGCGCCAGTAGGCGCATCCATTTTCATGTCGACATTTTCTTACCTGCGCCATAGGCACTAAAAATTTCATGTCGACATCTTCTGCTTTACGCCTCTAACCTGTGCCATGGGCGCGAATTTTTGCATGTTGACATCTTCTACTTTGTGCCTCTAACCTGTGCTAGGGCGTGACTTTTTGCATGTCGACATCTTCTGCTTTGCACCTCTAACTTGTGCCATTGGTGGTGTAAATAAATGTCAGGTTTTGAGTTTCTTTGATTCCCATATTCTCTTGTTTGTCTATATTTTGAGGGGAGATATATACAATAGGTTGTGCAGGTGCGAAGAGGAGAAGCTTACGTTCCCATAGGATAATGGTTTAAGTGAGGAAGACACACTATAAATGAGCTAGGGCACGTGATTTTACTAGGGCATGGAGATTTAAACTAGGGTTTTGAATTTCTTGATTATAGAGCGAAGAAAAGAGATATATTTTTCAAATGGCACCAAAGAAAGCACCTACAACATGAGATAAATGGAAGAAGAAGGTTGAAGTGGAAGAATAAATTACTCCCGAGAGTAATTTCTCAGAAATGTAGTATCCAGAGGGCATAATTGTGGGACAAGAATTGGATTCCCATATCCACTAATGTAAAATCAATGATTACAACCATTGAACATCAGATAATAAGAAGGAGATTGATGCATTGCTAAGCATAAAAAGGAACAAGCACATGATAGAGGATATGCTGGTTTATGACGAGGTGGGTGAAAAGTTGTTGAAGCATAATGGAGTCTACCAGCTATATGAGCTACCATATTTTGGAAAGTATGAACCATTATATTAGTGGTTGATGAGCAGAGTCCATAAGGACTTATTTTACTTCTCAGACGGAGGGTAAGAATCACAACTGCTTTGATTTCAATAGTGATAGGACTAAGGGCCTCAGGGTTGGATCTAGATAGTGATTTAACTAATAAAGCCAAAATATTGGAGACAAGGAAAGAGCTATGGTATACTAAAGATCTACATGGCATGGACATTGAAAAATTAAAAAAGTACCCAGTAGTGCAAGCAAATGCACATCTTTAAAAAAATATGAATGACCAAGGAAGGTGGTCACAGGTAAACACAATGTGGTTGCACGTTATAAAGAAAATGTCTCAAGGAGTGGTCTACAATATTGCAGATCACATAACAAAGACAATCATTGAAGAAGCATGGACAAGTGACAGAATATGTTTTGGCATTGTATTATTGTCTTTAGTATTTATGGAGATTGGGGTACTTGATGGGCCAAAAGAGAAGATTTGGGAGTACCCATATAACACAAGTCACATGTGGAAATCTTTTGCAAGTACTTATGCGATAGATTAATGAGTGGACCATTCAAGTAGAGGGAAGAGATGTGGTATGATACACTCTGCATGGCATTTGAAGAAGAGTGGCGCATACCCAAGGATTTACCTTTGGTGGTGGGTAAGGTAGTTTAGTTTTGGTATACCAACAATTTTGCATTGCGTGATTTACGATGAAGGATAGAGCTTGGAGCCCATGGTGCAAACTACCATATGCCTTCACAACAAGATATTCCTAGGCATTAGTTCTATAGTTTTTAGATGAGCTCTTCCTAACCTTCAATGCAAATAAGGTAGATTGCAACTACCACACTTTGAGGAAGAAGTATGTATATCCAGGTGCGATGCCTACATTGAAAGGCTTATTTAAGATATTATAAGCATGAAACCTGTAAGCTTGGTAGTTGGGGACACTGGAGTAACACTTGTGTACCTGTAACTCAAACCCAAGCTAGAGAACACTAAATATATGGAGAATGAATTCACGCTCCTAGGGCTGCCAAAGGGTAAGAATACAATGGAAAATGTTCTAACACCCAAGCCCACATAAATGATTCAAGTAGATGATGAAAAAGAAAAGCATGAGGATAGTGGTGGTTTGGAGCACTGGGGTAGAAGACAAACTCCAAATAGGGAAGAAGATGAGCACGCAACTACACCACGTCAGCCACAAGAGGGAGATGATGAGGACTTGGATATAGTCCAAGGAGAGCACCATTTCAAGAGAGTATTTAGGAGAATAAGGACCCAAGGTGCTAATCTAAAAAAACAACACAGATCACCTCGACTCTCTTTACAAAAGGAGACAACTGAGAAAGGAAGAAGGAAGTTGAAGCTGAATGAGGAAGCGGAAGAGTCTAAGGAAAGCGACCCTAATTCACCTACCCCTTTAGAGAACGTGGAAGAACAAAAAGATGAAGAAATGAAGGATGGAGAAGAGGGAGAAAAAGGGACAGATGAGACAACAACCGAGACTGCTTAGGACATAGTCACCAAGTTCTAAATCTTGAAGCCCAAGTTCCTAAGCAGCCTAGATCAAGAAGAATAAGTGGGGAATATATTCCACTAGCCATGGGCTATGTCGAGGACATAGGTAAAACTATCCACGCCCGTTTCTAGCACAATGAAAAAAAAAGGAGTTGTATGGTGGGAGTTAATGGATGGAGATATGGAAATAATGTGCACATGGAAGTAATTGTCATGGTCGATGCACATAAACATGGAAGAACTAGACTTTTATGTGTGTGAGGAGTCTTGCGTGTCAAGGAGGTTAAAACAGACACCTCAAGCCAAACACATAATAGTAAATCCTATTGTTATGTCAGATGATCATATAAGTAATGCTTTGGTAAAGGTCTCGATAGAGGTCGCACGACGGAATATGGATAAAGCTACAACAATTAGGGAACTAAGGGATGAGATCAAGACTAACGATGAAGAAATAGTGTTCCTAAATAAGGAAAAAGATTTGGCACAATAGAAGAACGTTGTGTTTATCAACATGAAAAAGGAGATTGGGAAAAATGTCATGAAGGAGAAGCCACACTTAGAGCCAAGGGTACACAAGATGTTTCCTTTGAAAATAAATTATGTTAGTACATTGGTGGATTTAGTGCTTGAAGATGAACCTTGCGCATGGCTGAACCAAAGGATCTAGCACATGAAGTAGAGCAGGAAAAGTCTTCAATGATGTGGAAGATTTCATCATATAAAGGATTACTTCAGAGCTTGCAAGAGGAACTAAAAAAGGTGGATCAAGCGCTAAATATTTGTACAATGCCAGAAGTCGTTATAAGGACTAGGACCATTTTGGAAGACAATGAGGTCCTAAAGGCCATGAAGGATGAGACATTGGGCCACATAGAATGATTAGCACTTGTTAAAAGCACGAGGCCCTTACAACAACTCAAGAACCACACAAGGAAAGGTTGGATGAGCTTGGGAAACTCATCGCTCAAAATATGGACTTGTTGGAAGGGAGAATGACTGGCATGTCTAGCATTGTGTTGGTCTTATAGAATGAGAAGGGAGAGATTGCAAGGGATGAATTAGAGTCAATTGCAGTGGATATTCCAAAGAAAGTAGAGGCCATGCTCAATGAATGGAAGACCTTAGAGGTGAAGATAAAATACGAATATCCTAAATTGATTATTCGTGTTGAGAGGAAGATCTTATGAGGTTAAAGATATTCTTTTATTCATCAAAATTATTTCTATTATTCTATTCATATCATTTGATTCATTTTGGAGATAACCATTGCATGGGGGAAATGTAAAATAGTGTGGGGTAATGTTGATCAGTCATAATCTAACACCTAGCAAAGGAAATACAGAAGGTTTACATGGGAGAGCAGAGTGCATTCAAAGGTGTGGGAGTATCATAAAGGATTACATGTGAATAAGATAGAAAAATTTGGGACTTAGCCGTTTTCATGATGGGGATCTATTTTTAGAGATAGCATGCGGAGCACTCAAATTGATTGGAGAATTACATGAAACACATTGGCTATTTTTGGATGATTGGTTATGAAGTGCTTTACATGGATGCAGGCTAAATATAGAATGATGAACTGATAGTTGACTAAGAGAGATCTATTGTTAGCATTCTTGCATGTAAGTCTATTTTTGTAACGCGTGTGGCTAATAATAACATACGACCTATTTTGGGTTTAGATAAGTGGTGAAGGGTAAATTACCACCCTTATAAATATGTATTGAACTGTGTAGAAGAGACAACATAGATATAGGTGTGAGAACTAGGTTATAGTGAGATTATGTTGCTAGATTTGTTACGTGCATGAGCGTATACTATTGTTATTGTAAGGAAGCTTCAGTGTATTTACTGTAATTAATATAATGGAGATTATGGACTAAAACAAGGTGTTATCATGGTTATAATTTAGTATTGCATGCTTGATTCCATTATGGTTATTTGTTAAGTCTGTTATGTTCTAGATCTAGATTTGAATAAGCACTATAGAAGGATATATTAGCCATAGATCTGAATGATTAAAGTCTTCATCATGCTAAAACATCCTGTAACAACAACCCTAAAGAGGGGCTTGGTACCTTTGCGTGCTTCGGGTGAGTGCTCAGTCTAGGCTAAGTGATGTGCTAGCATGCCTAGGCTTGTATTTCTAAATTCTAGGCCGCATTAATGATATTGGTTTGGATCATGTGATTAAGCTAGTAAGATAAAAAAGAGGCTTGTGAACCCCAAAATTTATCCCCTTACGAGGAATGAGTTATCCAAAATAATTGTGTCAAAAATAATATTTCCTATCAAATACTCATCTTGGGTTGCGAATTTAATTCGATAAGAAAGAATAATGGATAAAAAAGGATTTGCATGAATTTTAGTGACCTGAATAAGGCTTCATTAAAATATCATCATCCTCTTCCTTCCATGGAAAAAATTCTTCAAATAGTGGTAGGATATGAAAGATTCTCCATGCTTCATGACTATTCCGGATTCAATCAAATCAAGATCAAAGGGGAGGATTAATATAAAAAATGTATTTATAACCAAATAGGGAACATATGCATATCGAAAAATGACTTTTGGTTTTTCAAATTCTAGTGCTACTTTTTAGAAAATAATGGACATTACTTTATGTGGAATCATAAAGTAGATTGTCCTTATTTATCTAGATGATATCACAATTTTATCAAGAAGGGCCAAAATCATATATATCATTTGGTGAAATTGTTCGAAATATTAAGAGAATTTGGAGTATCACCGAACCCCCAAAAGTGCATTTTTGTAGTTTTGTAGGGTTAGTTATTGGGTCATTATGTATCAAAATATGGGATTTCAATTGACCTAGAAAGAGTATTTTCCATCCTCTCCCTCTATTTTCCAATTCACAAGAAGGATTTCCAATCCTTCCTTGGAAATATAAATTTCATTAGGAAATTCATTCTTAACTTTGTTGGATTAGTAAGGCTAATTACCTTGATGCTGAGGAAAAACATTGTTTTCAAATGGAAGGAAAAGAAATCTTTAACAAGATCAAATTTATAATAACTCAAGTGCTAACACTCATCAATCCAGATTTTACAAAGTATTTTATCCTTGATGCTTATGGCATGTATCCTAGCATCATAGCCTTGGTTCTCACTTAGAAGAATAGTGAAAGTATGGAGCAACTGTAGACACCTAAAATTAACACCGTTTGTAGTAAAAAAATCACACATTTACTAGTACATTTATACCACCAAATATGCTATTTTAAAAATGGATCTCACATAAGAAAAGTATTCAATAATGACATATCACCTAGTCTTGTCATCGTTAGTTGGTTATCGTCATCATTTGTCTTTCATAGTCGTTAGTTGTTTACATAGTCCACGGTCATCTCTCGGTGATTTTGAATATTTTTTATTTGGTCATTTTTCATCTCTAGTCTTTGACTAGAGAGCCTAGGGTAGAACCGGGTGTGCCCATGGGTGTCCTGGTCCTTATTTTAGGTACCCTATTCCTGGAAACACTTATGTCTAATTTAGAGTTTTGAGGCCGGCCTTTGTAATTTTCTCTCTCATTCCCCTAGGTACTAGTCATCATGTCGGGTCATTAGTTTCAAAATTTGAGCAACAAATCCTTATATAAACATAACATACCCACTATCTTAAGGGTGTAATATCTACTATCAAGGGCTAGGTATCAACTAAGGCAAGGGGATACATTTGGGCATCAGTGCATCACACACACTACATAGGAAAGGGAAGTCTGTTATATTCCACCCACCATTTCACATTTCATCAAACTATTGTCTGCTATCTCTCGCATCGGTGACACTAGGAACCTTAGGCACACAATTTCACACACTTTCACATAGAAATACATCAGGTCTATGATGTAGTACATTATTCAATCATAAGTCCATCCATTTGGCAACTAAGGATAGTCTAACCCATTCATTTACATATTTTTTTAAGGGTTTGATGCTTTTGTGTGGGGTTTTGTAGGTTAATATTCACTATATATCCACAACAACATCAACAAAGTTATAGATAAATCACATGAAAAATATCGAGATATTACAAAGATCTAGCTACACTTCTAGATATAGGTCTTGAACTATTCCACAGAGACAAGAGTGCCCATACTACACACTAGGTCACCCACATGTACCACGATCCTCTTCTAGGCACCCTAGTCCGGTCAAATATTCATCTGCTGCAATTTCCTGGGTTATACCATCATACTCTGCTTCATTCGCACATCATCCTGTTCATTCCGAGAATCATAGCGAGGCAAGTCACTTTTGGGTTTGTACCCTTTTCCACCTCACTAAAATTATCTTATTTCATTTAAATATCAAATAAAATTAGTTAGCACTTACATTCCAGTTTATACTATTTATTTCATTGTTATACTATTTAGATTAACTCTAAAATTCCATATTTTAGTTAATCATTTTGGTGAACCCGTACTTTAGAATATTTTTCCCTAGGATCTACTTCAAACCCTAATGGCTAAGGATAGTTCATCTTCTTCACCCATCATGTCTCATTTCAGTGTTAACCCTATTTACGACAAGGTTTCGTTCCTTTCGAGTTCACAACTCTCTATGGTAATCATACTCTTATACCGATCACATAAAATAATAACTTCTAGATGGTCAACAATATGTGCCCAATTTTTTAAAGATTCTGCCATTGGACTTAGCATTATTGAGGATCTAATAGCCTTCACTCATTGTACACCATGATATATGACTACTAGTGATCCTCCTTCTGATCTTTCTAAGGAAATTTTAGACAATTATCTTATTGATTATATGCTTGGTATTGACAATCACTCACATGTACATACTGATTATTCTTCTAGCTAACTCACTACTATGGTTCCATCTCATGATTCTCCTACTTCTGATCTTGCTTCTCATGATACATCTCATACTAGCTTGCATACTCCTTCATATTATGTTGATGATCCTATTGATAACATCCTCAATGACATTCTCATCTCTGAGTCCTTATTTGATGAAGTGGTTGATAGCCATGATTCTTCAAATTTATATTCTTCCGACTGTGAATCTCCATCACCACTTTCCCCTTAGGTTGCCTATAGTATAGTGCACAAGTCTTCTCCATCCATTGATTATTCTTCTCCTACCATTTCACCTCCTCTTGTTACATCATCTCTACCTATTAGGCCATCCTCTCCTATAGATGTGTCTCCATTGGTCACTTCACCTCCTAGGGATATTTTTGATGCTACTCCTACCATTACTATGGTTATTCCATCTACATCATCTACTATAGATTCTTGAAACCTTCTACTAGTGTGCCTTTAGCATACAAATCTGATTTATCCTCTCTCGATATTCCTATGATCACTGAAAATGGCACATCAAAACCTCTTAATACATTATTTTCATCTTCCACTATTCCTTCATAGGATATCATTTCTCTCATGCATGTCGTAGGTCAATTACAATCTCATTTTCAGTCTCTCACTTTAAAAAGTAGGGCTTACTATGATTCTCTTAACAACAATTCATTACATGGTAACCCTTTCCCTAAGAAGATTCATAATTATGCATTCGCTAAGGAATTTATCATGCCTACATTCACATGTTTTGATGGTACCTATGACCCTCATGCCCATCTTCTACATTACCACATGCTTATGATATCTTATTATGAAGTTAGATTATTACTTAAGGCCTTTCGATGGTCTTATTGATGACATGTTACAATGGTACACTCATCTTCCATTTGGGTCCATTAGTACTTTTTATGAAATGGAAGATGATTTCCTCCATTAGTTTATCATCAATAATGACTATAAAGTTACTTATGACTACTTACCTACTTTACATCAGGGATCATCTGAATCTATCAAGGATTGTATATTACAGTTTAATGCTTGTATACATCAACTAATATTCCAACCTATTTATCTAGAGAAGAAATTCATTTTTTTCATGGTTTGATTCCCACACTTAAGAAAAGATTGTAGTATGGTACATGTGAGTCATAAATTCTTCTATGGTATAAATTTATTGACTTAGAAAAAGATCTTATTTCGACACATATCATTTATCCTACACGTGTCTTTATTGCTATTGGCTCATCTAGTTCACCTCCATTGACATTGGTTGAGTGTCCTACCCAATCTTCACCCTTGCCTAAAAATTATTCTTAACCCACTCCATCAAAACAACATAAATCTTCTCTACCTCCATGAAAAACTTCTTCTCCTTCCCTCCACCTAGGTTGTGTGAGCCATTACATTTCTCTCATCACGCTCGACCACATGATGTGTTATGTGTTTTACTTCATGAGTGTCTAATTCACTTACCCTCTAACTAGCATCAACATGATCAATTGTATTGTAATTATCATCACATCAACGACCATAGGGATAATGATTTTCTTTCCCTTCATGATAGATTACTACAATTAGAGGATAAGGGCATCATATCCTTTGGCTCTCACTCACATGAGTGATCCATCTCTCCTCTACCATGATAAATATTTTTATTACAATTTGAGTCATCTCCTCTATCTCGGTGCTCGGTCACTTTGGTTGACCACCTCTTGAGTTATCACTCATGCATGCTCTCCACCACATCCATCCATCACTATGCCATCATATCCAATGTATCAATCTATCCATATCATGTTTCACATCTGCTATTTCATCAAAATGGATACCACAACCCCTACTTTCGTCCATCCCACCGTAGCTCCACATGACATTCGGTTTGGTTTTTACACTCATACTTGCTTCCATCCCACACACTTCCACTATTTCACACCACCTTGGTATTTTGTAGGTGGTTACTATCACCTTATCCCCCGATGATGCACTTTTGTTATTACAATTCTTACATGATTGTTGAGGGGTTTTCTCTAAGAACCTTTCATCACATGCTCCATTGTTCATGTAGTGCACTCAATCTTAATAATTGGCTCTGGGTCTACACACATGTTTAACAATGAATCTACCTTTTTCAATTCTTCCTTAATGGTTTTTAATATGCCATCATATTCAACTATATTCTATGTGATGTGATTCTTTATCTTTTCCTTCTCTACTGCAACTTCTTTCTTTTATGTGCAGCCTATCTCCGTGGTTTCTCATGGCATGCCCAATTGCTTCTTGATCAAGAGATGGACACAATCCTACAAGAATTGCAAAGAGGACTGATATGTCTACTCCATTTATTCATCTATGTCTGGATGTGTGTCAATAACCTCATTTCCTAACTCTGCTGCAAAATCTAGAATATGCTGCCTCTTCTCCTTGTCCTTCATCCACCCTTCACCAACTACTCTAATTGTTATTTCAAGCTCTTATTTTCCTCCATCAGTGCCCTGAGTGTAATGAACTTGTCTACATTCCTCCGCACCACTTCAACTACCATATTTATCAAGGCATTACTTTCATATTCATCTGTAAAATCTATTGGCTTAATAGTTCAATGTGCGAGATGGAACCTTCTTCTTTATCTTCCTCTTGATGCATGTGCCATCCTTGATGTCAAATTTAGGATCATCCATGTGATTCACCATGCTCTAAGATAATTATTTTTGGGTGTGAAAGTTTTCTTCTTATGGGTCCATTAGCTCCCATCCATAAAATTCCTCGGCTCTAAAGGGCATTGGAACGTGGCTCAAATGATCTTTTGTGGGACCACTAATATACCTAGATGTAGGAGTTTGATACATCTCCTTCTTATCCTCCCTAAGTGCCTACCTTTAGGAACATGCACCCCTTCATCCAAAGTCATGCCTCCCCTACAACGCCTACTTGTTCATTCATAGGCTCACCAGAAGGTTCACCCTTATATTTTTCTATTTCTTTCTCCTCATTTCCACCCACATCTTCACGCTCCTTGAAGATTTCTGTATCATATTTCACCTCTTCCTCCCGAGGCTCTTCTACATCCAACTCAATAACAAGTTGTTTTGTTTTTTGCACACGCTTCCATATGAATTATCCTCCTCCTCACCTTACTCAGTATATACTTCCATAATTTCTTTTCTCTCCCATAAAGTCTTGCACAAGTGGGAGAGGTCTTAGGTTTCTTGGGCTATGTGAAGGCCTCGCACTCGCACCTGCACCTTGTGGCTTTGTTATCCTCGGTACCTTCTGAACTATTTCTCTTCAACCATCAACATCCGTTCCTTTCTCCTCGGTGCCTTGTCTACTCTTCTACTTCTTTTTTATCTGCACAAGAGGATTTTCCTCACACATTCTCTTTACTCCAACTATAGGCCAGGTTGCCTCAATGAGCCATGGTATAATCTAGTGCTATCTTCCTTCAACTCTTCTTCTCTTCTGACACTTTAGGCTCTTCATCTTGTAGTGTGCCCACTATGTGTTTCCCCTTTGGTAGTTTGGGAACCTTGAACTCATTTTCAATATACTTTCCATTGACAAGTTTAGGATTAAGGTATATATATACCTTAGCCATGCCAATATCCCCAACTGTAAGCTAGAAGAAGTGATATTAATATCATCAAAATCATGCACTCAATGTAGGTAGAACTTTCTTAAGTACACATACCTTTTCTGCAATGTATGGTACTCATAGTCCACTTTATCCACATCAAAATTCATCTTCCATGCATTTGAAAATTTGTTCACAGATAAACACCTGGAAGTAGCGCGTTGTGAATGCATAAGGAAGTTTGCACCAGGGGCTCCAAGTCCCATCCTTCATCCTGAATCTTCCAATATAGAAGTGTTGGAAGACTATAAATTGCACTTATTTATCCAATACTAAAGGAAGGTCCTTGGGTATTCTCCATTCATGTTTAAATGCCTCCCTTAGGTGATTATACCATAACTCCAATCTTTTCTTATATGGTCCACTCATGGACCCCTCACACGTGTATTTTGTGAAACATAGAGACTTCTTCTCTTTTGGAAACTGCCATATCTTGTTGTTTGGCCCATCGGGAACTCCAATCTCAACAAAAATCAAAGAAAGAAGAATGGTGCCAAAATTGATTTTATCACCTTGTTTTTCTTCCTCAATAATCACCTTAGCAATGAAGGAAACAACGTTATATACCACTCGATATTTTCTTCGTGATGTGCAACCATCGCTATTTACTTGTGTCCAGTGCTCTTGATTGTTTAGTTTTGTCAAAAGGTATGTAGCTACCTTAACCACCAGAAATTTTTCTAGTTTCTCTATGTCCATCACACGCATACATTTTACATAGGAAAACTCTGCAAAATTTTCATCAACAACTTGATCATCCGTTAGATCACTCGGGATCTCTATTCTTGAGCTCCTTAACCTAGTCAGTGAACCAATTAGGGGCATGGTAATGCACACCTACCTCCTAGAAAAATAGAAGAAGTCCTCCTAGACTCTTGACATTAACCATTGGTACATTCTTTCTAGATTTCCAAAGTAAGGGAGCTCATATAACTGTAAAATACCAAAATTTTCAAGCAACTTCTCACTAGAGTCATCGTAAATGGGCTTTCATCCTCTATGTGCATGTTTGTTTTTACTACCATAAGTTTTTCCAATTCATCTTTCGTGGCCTTTGTCTATGGTTATAATCACTTACTTTGTTGTGGTGGATGTGGGACTCCCAGTCACGCCCAACTATAACCCCTTTTGGGTACTACATTTTGAAAATATTCTTTTGGGGGAATCCTCCATCTCTACCTCTACTTCTTTTTGCTTCCTACCCTTATGGTTTCTCCAAGTGCTCATTTGGTGCCATTGCGATGATAAAAATGTGTTCTTATACTAGATTTGACCTCTGCAACTTAAAACTCATGTGCCCTAGCTTTACCTCGAACCCTAGCTCACAGATTTTCTCCCCTACACGCCTTTTCTTTGCTCAAACACCCTCTCTAATGGAGCTCAACCAATGTCGTGCACAACTCTTTCTAGTTCAATTCAATGTTGTAATATCTCTCCACAGTTTCACACTCAAATCGCTCTTTGGCTCGCTCTTCAACTCACTTGAACACTTCACAATGCAAGGTAAATATGATATCACAAGCCCACATTTTATAAATTTTACAAATTTCCCTACATTTATTACTCCATCTACCACCGTACTCAACATTAAATGGTGTTTCTTTACTTTTTCCGTGCTTCCTAGTCATATTTTTCTGGCCCATTATTCGTAACCTTCTGGTGCACCCACTACTTCTCGGCCACAAACCTCCTCTCGCGTGCCTTCATACGTCAAAGTACAAAACCTCTATGCCTAATACCAAGTAGTTTCCCATGCTTTCCTACCTCACCTACATTTATGTCGCATCCATCCATCCATGTGGTCTTCATTTATGAGAAATATTTCCTTCACACCTTTGATTCAGGCACTTGTAATCTTTTTCCTATGTGCACCAATATTTCATTAGAAAACACTCATCTTTCAATACCTATAAAATACTTATATCTGCTCCACCCCACACTAAAAGTATGTGTGGTCCTCTGCACATGAATTCAATAGATAGTAATCAGCTTTTGGTGTGGAAGCACACTTATTACAACAAAACACTGAACTAAATTGACAAAGCATAACAACGATGAAAGGAAACACATATAAAGAAAATGCATTAAAGGGAAATCTAATCTAAGTGGCACCAATTGCCTTATTACAAACACCAAGAAGACTTATTTATAGTAGGGCTTCAACCTACTCCTATTAAAGTAACCTGGGAAATTGAGTGCCATCCGGTTCTGTAAGCTAAAACACTTAAATCAAGTATATATGTCACCACATACGGTCCCAACCAATGCACCTTTAATTTCCCTAGGGTGGCACGCAAACTTGGAGTCATAAAGAAGAACCATCTATCCAACCTCAAACTTCTTATTCTTAATATGCCTATCATGTCATGCCTTCTACCTGGCCTTCTTTGTCTTCTAGCTCCAATGTGTGATGCGCACCTCTCATCCAACTACATTAGTTTATCTATACGCTCTTCAAGTGCTTGTTCATCATCAGTCCTCCTACATGCACAATACATAGGGAGGGTAACATAAATTCCATTGGTAAAAAAATCCTCCGCATGCCAAACACCAACTGAAAGGGTGTGGCTTTGTTCAATCTTTTGTAAGTTTCATGTATACCTAAAGTACAACAAGAGACTTTATCATCTCACTATTTTTCCTTCCAACATCACAAATATTTGTCAATGTATGTCCCAATATCTTGTTGAAATCCTCAATAGTCCCATTGGCATTGGGTGATAGGGTGTTGTCTTATGATGCACCACCATAAACTTCAGCCAATAATATTTGATAGTCTCATTCAAAAAGTGTGTGCCCCTATCACTTGTCAAGCTCAACGGACATCCATACTTGTTGATAATGTTTTCCCATAAGAACCTTGTTGTTGTAGCTACGTGAAATCCTTTGTAGGCACCCCTTCTTCCCACCTGGTCAAATAATATGTACATGTAATAATATAGCATGATCTAGTCCTTCGTGTAAGTGGGAAATAGGACCCAAAAGTCAATTTCCCATTTCTCAAAAGGTTCTACACTCGCTATCAGTCTCAAAGCATTTCATCCCTATGCCTATGCTTTCCAAGGCATTGAAAATGATCACACGCCATTAGTATGCTCTTTACAATCCTTATATAGTGTTTCCCACCAAAGGCCAACTAGAAAAATCTTGTGTGTGGTAGCATTACTACATAATGTCCTCCTCCTATAATTCCACCATGAGCTTCCTCCATTATAGCTTCACGCTCATGTTCAAGTACACACACCGATGTAAAATCTCATCATGACCTAACTTGTATAAATCTCCACTGATTAACATGTAAGGCGTGACACATATGGAAAGTTGTTTCTTCTCTAATCTCTTCATCCCTTCAAGAACGGCACACAAAAAGTACATAAAAATACAAAAATATCTTCTAAATCAGAGGGCACATAGTTCAATTTGAACAATTGTGCATCAAAATTGTGTCCTCAATGCTTTGTGCATCCTCACCTGAGTTAATTCTTGATAAATGATCTAATCCGGAATTTCTCTTTCTTGGCTTTACCACCACTATAAAGTCAAATTCCTGAAACAAGAGAATCCACCAAAGCATATGCACCCCTACAAAATGATCTTATTAACCAAGTACTTAAGTGCCATGTGATCTATATAAAATATAAAGGAGTTGCCAACAAGTATTGTCTAAACTTGTGTAATGTAAATCATGGACAATGCTTCATGCTCTGTAGTTGTATAATTTTCTCAAGTTAGGGTCAACTTCCTACTCATGAAATAGATAGGATGATCAACAATCCCATCACCAAGATATGCTAACACTAGTGTGCTAATGGCCATGCTAGAGGCATCAACATATACATGAAATGGTTTTCCCAAGAAGGAAAGCATAGAATGGGTGCAAAAGTAAGTATTTCCTTCAATGTCTCAAATGACTAGTTGTGCCTCATCCCAATGAAACTTTCCTTTATTTTTCAACAATTCTTCTAAGGGTGTGGAAATCTTAGCATATCCCTTAATGAACTTCTTGTAATAACTTGTGTGTCCTAAAAACCCTTTGTGCACCTCACTCTGATTGGTAGGCTCCTCCAAGCCTAAGATAATTGCAACCTTAACATGATCTACCAACAAACCTTCTTTGCATATAATATGTCCCAACAAAGTTCAAAGGGTGTCACAAAGATACACTTCTTAATGTTGAGAGAGATGCTCAACTTGCCGACACCTCTCAAACATAAGTCTCAAGTTGTCACAATGATCTTTTACTAGCCCATATACAATCCAATCATCCAAATAAACCTGTAAAAACTTGTGTATAAAGTCCTCAAATGCTTGTACAACAATGTGCGAAAATACTACAGGTGCATTCTTCAACCCAAAGGGCATAATTGTATATGAAAAACTTCCCACTTAGTGGTGAAAGTTATCTTTTCTTGGTCTTCTTTAGCAATCCACACTTGATGATAACCAAAGAATCCATCAGTGAAAGAGTAAATCTCGCACCCTACAACACCCTCCAAGATATCCTTAGTAAAAGGTGTGGGAAAAGGTCTATGACACAAAACATTCAACTCTCTATAGTCCACACATATCCTTATCCTACCATATTTATTTATGCTTATTACCATGGGGCTAACCCACTCTAAATCCTCAATGGGCTCAATGATTCTAGATTTCAACATCTTATCAATCTCTTCCTTTACCTTGATGCGCATATTAGGATTCATCTTATAAGGCCTCTTCCTAATCGGGTGCACACCTTCCTTTAACTTGATCCTCATCTCACCCAAAGAGTGATGCACTCCCTTCAACTCATGATAGCCTCACGAAATAAGTCCTGGAAGTCACACAAGTAGCTCAATAATATTTTCCACCTCTTGTTTAGACTAATAGTCACCAATAATGGCTTCCTTAGGTTCTACATATGTCCTAATGTTGACCTTATTTATTTTCATAGGCTCATGATAAGCATGTGCCTTCTCATCAACACTATCTAAGACCTCACATGTACCTATAGTGTGATCAACATCCATATTATCTACTTCCTCATCATCAATCATGTAAACCAACTTACCCTTCTCTTTTTCCAGCCAAGCGCACCCAAGTTGCTCCTCATCTATCTCTTCTTTTTCAAAGCGTGCCTCCAAATATAACTCTCCAAACATATCTAACAAGAGTTCCTCAACCTTTTCACTATCCCCCATCATAAGGTGCTTCACAATATGTAATGCTTCATTCACTAGAGGTTTAGTAGAAAAATAGTCAAAGGTCTGAATCATACCTGAGGTCATCTCCTGCTAATTAACTATTTCTCTTGTTAGCTTTGCATGAACATACCATGTGCACACAACCACTTAGGGTGGCGTAGAACTTATGTACCCAGAGTGATGGTGGCAAGGCCTCCTACCCCTCCATCAGAGTCTCTCACACTTCTAAATGTGGTGCAAAGTAGAATCCTTCCCATGGAATTCACATATCTAAGAAGGTACATTGTTCCTTAGAAACCTAGTAGAGAAGGAGATTCTCACCTCTCACCATTCCAAAAGGTTATCTTTGTGTGTAGTCCACTAACGCGATGTTGTTTCGCATAGGGTATAAACCAACATATTTCTTTTGTCACCTCATCCTTCCACTGAGCTTCCATGGTGCACAGAAATACATCAGGATTTTCTTCACTTGTATACTAAGATACCTGGTTATGACTTAAGCACCTAAACATGCACGACCTAATTACATGAGACTAAATGTGTTCTTGATCTATTTCTAACCATTTCATATGTTCCATGCACCTAGTTATCATAGGAAATATTGGTTGTATCACTCATAGAATGAGCATCATCCCACTAAATAATACCTTCTTTAGATGGCTCAAGACAATTCAGGATCCCTAACTAGTGTGTGCATATATCTTGTTCAGATCCTCTTCACTCAAGGGTTCTACATAAGGTATAACTTTCCCATCTGATCAAAGAATAATTACGCGCTCCTCTTTGTTCTCAAAACTGATATAAACTTTATTAAAGCGTAGATCAACATTATTTGCATAACACCAAGGGTGCCCAAACAATGCTAGAAAACTATATGCTTCTGCAAAGCACAAGACCTCAAAGTCCCAGTAAACTTGGCCCCTTGTATAGTAATAGTGGCATCCTTTAATACTCCAATGGGCATGGATCTAGTCCTATTTGCCATATACAACACATTCGAAAGAGGGTTGTAATAGTGGTCTCCCCATCTAATTCCACATAAAAGTGAGTACATTTACTTTTACACCTATATCAATTAGTATGTTACTCAACAACCACCCATCAATAACTACATTCAAAGTGATCTCTTTATCATACTCAAGATTGTGAGGGGGTAAGTTCGCATGCAATATCTATCTCTCATGCTCAAATCCAATGCGTAGTATCTTCTCCCTCATCCATTCCCCTAACAATGGAATGATATTCTCTGGTGCAACATCTTACAAACCTCCTTCAAGTCATCAACATATTTATGAGGAAGCTCAACTATCTTCTCCTACTCCATCTTCCATGACTGCTCCTTCAAGCACTATATCTCACCTTGCAAGTTTATAATAACCTCCATAGTCTCTCTTAATACTTCTTTTTTGATTCTAGATATTTCACATTTATCACCTCTTACTTTGTAATAACAGGTTTCTACTTTGGGATCTCATGAGCATGTGCACTTCTTAGCTCATGTAGTCACTAACATAGGCAACATCTCAGGATCAAGTGAAATCTTAGAAATCCACTTGTCTTATATGGCGCAGTGCACTTTAATCTTCCCGCACCCTTATCATTATTCTTATATTTCTTACTCATGCTCATATAACTCAGGACATTATTCAAACTTATGTTCTTCCACACCATGAGAAAACTATATTATGAGGGCATTCATGCCTATAATGATTGGGGATCCACATGTAAAGTAGGTTCCTGAGGAAGTCAACTTTGCCTCCGTGACCACCTCATAGACCATGACCTCTACCTCTACCACCTCCATTAGAGTGCCCTTCATGATGTTGTCCTTCCTACTCCTTTGAATTATTCACAACACTAGTCGACACACACTAGTTTCAATAACTTCATGAATTTGATCAATCAATCTATAGTTTTCCATATCATGAGTGTGAGACTTACAAATCTTATAATAATAGGACACGTTCTTCTAGATCATGCACTATAATAATGAGCATCTACTCAAATCATGATCTAAGTGACAAATCTCACAATCCAACAACATGGCATGCACTAATTTATGAGGGAAACTATCCTTAGTATGTCCTTCAACCTCGTAATTTGTACACCATATTCCACTACGCATCTCATGTGACAATTGGCCAATAGTTTCTCCAACTGTTTCACCATAGATGCAATATGTGCCTCTAAGAATGGGCTAACTCCAGTGTCATGCTCGTAGTTGCCTCAAAGCATGTAGAGATGCTTCCAAAGCCTCATGCGGACCTATAAACATATTATGAGAGAGCACCCTTTTGAAAGGTGTTATCAAACCACCAAAAACCAATGCGCACATGTTGGCTAGGGTGAATATCATAAGAAAACTTTGATAAAAAAGTTTTAAAGCATGTATCATACTCCTTATGCTCTCAAAGCCAAGCCCTACTTAATCTATTTTAGCATGCTGATATTTTTCTACTAAAAATCAAGTATATGAAACTCAACCAAGAAAGTATCTTACATTGCATTGTAATATACATCAAAGTGTAGTTTAGGTCATACTTCTTAAACCAACTATGCATGCGCCCTTGTAAAGGAGTATAAAACCGAGTTGCCTTACGCTCATGAGCTGTGATTCCCTTAGCACACTATATGATCTCACACATATACACATGATCACTTGTATCTTCAATGCTTATGTACTCTAAGAGGTAAAGAGACATATCATGATAAACTTGTTGTGGCTGGTGTGGACCATGCCCACAAGATCCAAACTATATATTAGCCCTCGTGTTTCCTCTACCTTGAGAACCACCCAATCTACTAGATTTCGAGCCTCTAGATCCTCCTCTTATGGGCGCTAAATAATAGGATGAGATACTCTGTGTTCCAAATGTTACACTAAATTAAACTCCCATAGTATGTGAAGTTATGACACTTCTAGATGTATTACCAACACTCGCATGCACCCACACTCTATCTTGATGACACATAGAAAAATATACCACCAATCGGACCACCAAACAAAGAAGATGTCTACGTAACCATATATGAATTTTTCATCTAATGAACTTTTGTATTTAACAAAAATGAAATATACCTATTGCTACTCTATCACCAACACTATCTTGTTTCTCAATAACTATTTCAGAATTGTAACACCAAGCCACAAGGGAAAGGTGGCTAGTTGGCATTGGATGCGCACCTATGGTCCTTATTCTTTCTATTTCACCAAATTCTTGATAAATTAATTAAACACATAGAGGGTGATAGGCCAAGGAGGAATACCTATTTGTGAAGTCGGTTGAAGGTTGTGCGCATGTTCTGATTTCCTAATCCAATGCTTATTGCGAATACTCCTTTTTTGGCTAGGAGGAACTACATGTAAGATAAAAAATAATACCACTAGATAGAGTTAAATAAAACAAGTGAATTGCCTAGCGAAGTTAGATTTGGGAGGTGTGATGGTTCCTAAACGGGATGTCAATCCACTTTTTAAATAATAATGTTTATGCTATCCAAAATAATCATGAAGTAACAATCTTATTGGAATTGAATGATTTAGGCATCTCAATCAAAACAAATAAGAAAGGTCAGATAAAAGGTGATTGAGGTCAAAATGGGTCAGGTGATGAACTAATATTGGTTTGTAGGTCAGGTACAGGCTCTTGGTAAGGAATGGTGAAGATTAGGAGTGATTCGGGTTGTTAGGGAATGTGTGTGAGCTCACTAGTATGGGATATGTTACAAGACACGAGTAACTAGCGTTGGCTATGTGGTGATGCTGGTTTGGAAGGGTGACCGATGTCGGTTGGCTAACCATGAATTGGTAGGGGTAATTAATATATAATGTCTTAGAAAAGGTTTTCAAACTCTATGATTGTATAGAGCCTAGAAATGGTGAGGGTGAAGTCGTGGAATGGTCTAAAAGGTTTAGAGATGATTAGGATAGGGGGAAGACAGGTGGAAGGTCTAGGTATGGTAGGGTGATAAGTTGATGAGAGGAAGGGAGGTGTATGAATGTGTAGAAGGATAAATTATTGAGATGAATAATAAATCCTACTGAAAGCAAACAAAGATAAATGAAGAGATATTAGGTACTTACTGAAGAATGGGTCTGGAGAGTGTAGGTGATGAGGATGGTGATGGTGGAGATCCAAAGAGAAGAGAATTTATGTTCATGCCATGGTAGTTAGAGTCTCTGTGCTTCTCTATGTTAATATGTGCTCATGCAGGAGGTGATGGATGCCGATGGTTGTTGGTAGTGCTCCCAGAGTTCTTTCTTTTTCCTGAGTGCTTCAAAAATTTGAGTGCTCCAAGTCTTTGTTCATATCAGATCCTTAATCAAATGACCAACCTAGGCAAAGGATTTTGGAAATCTATTTAACCTAATCGATAACGGTTAGGGGACCAATGTCGGTTGAGGTATAACTGACGTCAGTTAAGGTGGGAATATCTAGGTTGGCAAAAATAGGCTTGATTGTTGCTATTTTTGGTGTGGTATTAAATATTTGTCTGATTCTCGAGTGATAGGTCCAAGAAGAATTAGTAAGAGTCCTATTAGGCTTGTTAATAGGAGTTAAGTCTAGGTTTAGACTAAGTCTTAGTTGGTTAGGATAGGCTTAGACTTGGTCTTAGGCCATTAATGGGGTTTGAGTGGGTCATGGGGTGAGGTGGTCAAGTGAGGATGTTAATTAAATTAATTAATTCAATCAATCATGTGCACTATGGGATATGAATATGTAAGGTATGGTTAATTTAATTAATGAGGTTATAAGGGTGGTACAACCTAATTTTGGTGTCTACATTTCCCCCGTTTTTGTCGTGTAGCTTGTATTGGTAAGAGAAGTTGACAAAAGAAGTGATTGCCCCATGTATGGGTGAGAGTGGGGCTTCCCCAAGTGTGGGTGAAGGTGATCCCCCTCAAACTAGGAACTGATGAGGTGTTATACAAATTCGGTGAGTGGTTTGATAAATTTGTAGTTGGTGTAAGTGAAGGTAGGTGGGGAAGGCTATGGGTACTTTGGGAAAAGGGTAATGGTCAAATCAAGTAATAGGTAATAGGCCAGAGTTGAATTGGGTAATGGGTAATGGAAATCGAACGCACACACATGTATAGACTACAACAACGTACTAGGTTGAAGAGTTTGTAAAATCTACATCGTCAAGGTTGATAGGTTAATCCAAACAAGGGTGAAGTGATTCAAGTATCTAGGGTATAGGATATGGTTCGGAAACACAACGTGGGTTAGGTGTAGGATCATTTAGGTATGATCCAAGACACCACAAGTTTGGGTGGGATAAACAACACAATAATAGGAAAGGTATGGTTATTAGGATAAAATAACATAGGTAATGACATCACGGGGTATATCGAGTACACAAGGTCAATGGTCACACAAAGTAGATCGGGTTCGAGGGTAAATAGGTCATGACATGGGTCGGGAAAAGGTATAGATAAAATAACAAATAAGGAAATGTAGGGGTAGTTTAGGCTTGTGGGTAGGGTACAATGGGTGTTATTATTGGTAAAAATGTATGTGGTAGTAAGGAGGTTAGATCAAAATAGAAAAAATGTTGAAGAAATGGTATTGGAAAATGATCGATGTCATTATAAAGCGTGATGTTAGTTGTGCATGAATGATGTCAATTATGGTGAGTTAGGGTTATAAAGTTAAAATTATGTATTTTACGGAATCATTGTTGTTGTTGACTTTGTGAAAATGGAATAGCTGAGTGATTTGTGTATTTTTGGGGAAAAATATAGCGTTTGTACTGAGATATGATTTGTTAGTCGTCTTGTTTTGATATATACCGGTCTGCGCATGCCGATGATAGTGTGGATGTACATAAGAGTTTTGAGATTTTTTATCTTATATCGTCCTGCGTGCCGAAGATGGTGAGGATGTATCGAGATATTTGAGATACTTATATGTATTTGTATTAGCGTACATTTGTATTGATGTATAAATATTCATTCTTTATAGATGATAAGATTTATGGTATGGATGATGTACTTGTGTTTTAATTTCCATTTTTATTTGTGTATGGATGGAAACTAGGTGAATTAGGCATGGTGGGTTCGAGGTTGTGTATGCACGATTAAGGAGGAATCTTTCCATCATTAATAATAAAATAAAGTAATGGGAGCAAGGAAACATCCACCTTAGATATTGACAAATTTCCATATAGGCTATTCATGAGTGCCATGCCAATACAGACTCATGGTCTAAACCTTTTAATAACAATATCAGATAGATTAGAATCATCCATATTATCAAATGAGTCAATTTCCCAACTCTGCAAAACATCTCTTACTCTCCTTTAGGCCATGCAGGAATCGATTATGTTTGAGTTGTCAAGTAATCTAGCTCGGATGTTTATAATACCTTTTGTATGCATTCCTAACAAAAAAATCTATTCTCTTTTACCTTGATTTACAAAATAATGAAAAATCCTTGGACTTGGCATGAAGTAGATATGAAGTGATAACAACAATTAAATGGAGACCAGATCTTTTAGTGCCCTTATGTTTCGGAACCATAGTATTTCCTCTTTTGGTATACCCTTTATGTCTACGACATCAACATCAACAATTTCATTCTGAATTGTGGAATATAGAGCTGAGTAATGCTGAAATTCATCATGTAAGGAAGTTGGATCGAACATGGTATCTCTTATTACTCTTTCGTCCTCATTGGAATATAAATAAGTATCTACCATCAACATTAACTTCTCTCTCACCATGTTGAAAAATTAAAGGGCCACGAACACTACATATATCATCAACAGAAACAATTACTAAGAAAAATGATGTAATTGATTTTACGAAAAAATTCATATGTCCCTTATTATGAATATTAGGTAAGCTTAGAAAATAATTTCCACATAAAAGATAGAAGTGTTGATCCTAGCGGTCGCTAGGGTCAACAATTACTAAATATTTAAAGTGTAGCGGCCACTAGGAATTATTCATAGACTTACTATTAAAAAGCACGGTTGTACATGCAGCACTAAGGGGTCAAGGTACACGTATTTTTAACCATGGCATTTATTAGGCATCACTCCAGTAAAAATATTAATGTAATGATCTAAATCTGATAATATGAGCACTCTTGAGGCTTCAAGACTTACGTAGTTCAGATCATAGCGATTGCTAAGTTTAGAAACTATGCAAAATTATTCATGAAAATTAACACGTAACATATTTTGGAAGGATTATCCGTTGTCGAAAACCATCCACATTACGTAGATAGCATGAAAGGAAAGTTTGAAAACATAGATGTTAGTGAGAGAGAGGATTTAAGTTGACATATGAATGGACAGTTTTTAACATTACTTGTTGGTAATTAACACCAATTGAATGGACTAGCGTAAAGGCCATTAATATTTAATTTTTCAAATTTTGAGCAGAGTGTGCGAGAAATAAAACACAATAATGGGTCCAACGATCGCTAAGCAGAATTTGTTAAACAAAAAAATATTTAGTTGTCCAATAACAAATTTTGTAAAGAATAACGTAGGCCCCCAAATACATAAAAATTATTATTTGAAATTGAGCATTGGATTATGCCATAATTCACATCCGTTCATATCAAAGAAAACACTTCGCAGCCATGAAGCTCCATTACTAATTGAAAGGAACAACATAAAGAATTCTAGGATTTTCTAGTTCTTAATTTAAAAGAGAGATAAACTAGAAAATCATTTTCTAGCCTATCGGCCTTAAGGTTCCCGAAATTACCTTTTGTGGTTTTAACCACTATCTCTACACTTTTAATAGAAGAAAATCCTAGCAAAGGCTATAATTTCTTAATTTCAAAATAACTATTGAATAACAAGTCATGGTCTAGCTTACCAGCCGCTGTGATACTTTCATTACCTATTGTCGTAGATTTCGTTGGTTGTACAACTTTAGAATGATTGTAATTGTCAATGACTATAATTGTATCAAATTATCCATACGTTATTTGGTGGAACCAATGTCTGCACTACTTTCCATCAAGAGGGATCGATAATTTCTCTTTATATTAAAGAAAATTCTTAGCGACCACTAAGCTCCATTACTAGTCTTCTTAGAGGTCACTGGACTCCCATCATTACAAATTTCCATTGTAATCACTATCTATTCAACCGTGGATTGCTAAGTTCAGAAACTATCCAAATTTGTTTTGAAAATTCACACGCAACATATTTTGGAAGGACTACATGTTGTCTGACAACCATCCACATTTCGTAGATCTAAGTCTTATCTGAGTCTGTCAATACAAGCACTCTTGAGGCTTCAAGACTTACGTAGTTCAAATCCTAGTGATGGCTACGTTCAACCACAACAAAATATTTAGATTTTTTCCATATCTTTGTATTATCCACTGGAAAACTATTACTAGAATGAGATAAATTTCACTAATCTTTGAACTGGTGGGGTGGCAAGATATACGTAGTGTTGATCTTAGCGGTTGATATGTTTAGCCACGATACATTATTTAGAGATTCACCATATCGAGGCTTATTTCAAAGCCCAACTATTATTACAATGAGTAATATAACACCAATCCTTCCACTACTCGGGGTAAAGACATAATTATTTTTATCATAGCAATTGCTAGCATCAGCCATAGCATATTTTATAGAGCTTAACGGTTTATAAGAATCATTTACAAACAAATACATACTTATTATCATAGCTAATACTATGATCAATTGTGACGATATACCTATAACTTAGTGGTCCCTAGGTATCATTAATAGAACACTACTAATACATTAACAAGAAAATATATAAAGCTTAACAGTCAATAACATCTACCTTGAAAAAATATTTTGAAATTAGTGTTATCTAAACATTGTTCAATGGAAATCTATCATTGACTAAGAATTTTGTTTTGTAATACATGTATTCGTAAGGGATCAACCTTTACTTAGGTCTGATTAGTTCATTGCAGGATCATGAATACATCTCATTGCTAGGCATCATTCACATACTTAATATTAATGGATTGACCTAAGCACTGTTGTACATACACCACTCATGAGTCAAGATATACATATTTTTAACCATGGTTTTCACTAGGCATCACTCAAGTCAAAATATTAATGCAATGAGAAAATTTTGTCAATACAAGAACTCTTGAGGCTTCAAGTCTTTTATAGTTTAGATTCTAACGGTTGGTAAGTTGATCAACAACAAAATATTTAGAGATTGGCCATATCTAGGATTATTCACATGATAACTATTATTAGAATGAGAAAAATTTCTACATTCTTTAAACTGGTGAGGGGTCAGGATATACGTAGTGTTGATCTTAGGTCACTAAGTTCAGCCAAAACGAAATATTTAGACCTTCTCCGTATCTAGGCTTATTTCAAAGAACAACAATTATTGCAATGAGCAAACAAATTCCAATCGATCACTCTTGATGGGTTTAGACATAAGTATTTCTTATCCTAGTGGTCGTGAAGGTCAGCCGCAACATATTTTTTGGAGCTTAACGATGTATAAGATTTAGTAACAAATAAATAAGTGCTTCTTATCCTTCCTGTTACTATGATCAACCACAAGGATATACCTATAACTTAACAGTCACTAGGCATCATTAACAGGAAAACTACTAATGCATTAACAAGAAAATATATAAATCTTAGTGGTCAATAACATCCACTTGGATAAAATATTTTGAACTTAGTGTTAGCAAAACACCATTCAATGGATGTCTCTTTAATTAATTATAATTGTATAATCTCCTAGGTCATTAAATATCACAATGAGTAGTCAACACATATGAAATTCTATTCCTAGCGGTCTCTAAGGTCATCCACAAAAAAATATTTACAAGCTTAGCGAAGTAACTATGATTAGCATCGACAAAATATTTTGAACTTAGTGTTCACCGGGCATTGTTCATTGGACATCCATTATTGAACTGAGAAAAGAGTTGTATTACATGTTTTATTCAGGGGTCACACATTTCTCAGCTCTCATTATTTTTTTCCACGAATTTGTTTGAGCCAAGTGTTGCACTAGATACCCTCGTGAGGGATCAATCCTTAACTAGTTCTCATACTATTTACTATAAGTTATTGAAAGGAATATAAAAATTCCACATTTTAATTATAAATGAAATCTCAAAAGAGATGGTGATCTATAATTAGTTAGTAAATGAAGTCTCAAAGGCCATGGTATAATTTTAATAAATATAATGAACACACTCTTTGTAGTGTTAGTATGAAAATACAGACTCCAAACCCTATGTATAATCTCCCTTGTTATTAAACATCATAATTTTCCATGATATCACATCTCCCTATTTCCATATGCTTATTGTCACATTAAGAAAGAAAAAAACTTGACATCTTATAATTTTTAGTGTTGATATATCATTAGATAATTTAACTAAAACAAACAGAGCCTATAATTTTAATCTCTAAATGTTGTATATGTCTTTCCGAACTATCAATTAAGTGAAACATTATTCAAAATCTTGTTTATCCTAACTTCTCAAATAGTAGGTTTTATAATTCCCGATTCAATGTTTTTCAAAGAGGAACCTACATAGACAGAACTCTTTGCATTTTTACTTTGGCAGTCACATATATGTTTAAAAATAATTATTTCCAACAATTTCCTTATGTAATCAAACAATTACTGTAAACAAGAAAACAATTATTTGTGTTACTATTACTATTTCATCTACTGGAAGTTACTATCATTATTTCATTACTACAATTTAATTTAAAACAAAATGTCTATAGAAACCGGTCATCTACTAACGGTCCAAAATCCCTAAATGATTAACAACCCTAACTGAACAAAATCTATTTTCCTCAACCTTTATAAAGCAACACCCATTTTGTTCACTTCTAGTAATCATTGATGTCCATGTCGGTATTTTACAAATCATTTCTTAGTCCTCTTGAAAAAAATACCCATAACATGTTTTACATTACTCGTAAGCGGGGTACACACATATTTAGCAAATCATTTAGGGATCGAAAAATAGAATGAAAAACGATGTCAAACCATATCAGTTGAGAAGTGTTTGTTAAAGAGTGTTAAAGAATAGACATATTTGACTACTGGAAGTAGAGAAAATAGGGTTTCATTGAAAAGGCTACAGAAAATTCTACATTCATAGAATTTCAAAAATTTTGAAGGAGAAAAGGTGAGAATGCATACTGATTTTGATGCCTTCACGAAAAAAACATGCTTAGAATTTTGGAAATCAAATTGTGATCATATTTTCCAATGAATTATTATGATTACGAAGTTTTTCCCTTACGCCAATTTTCTCGTAAGAAGCTTCACCAATTTAAGTGTCCTTGAAATATGCTAATAAATCACAATCTATAATTACACGGAACCGACACTTCCAACTGCCACTTTCTTCGACGCATGAATTACAAAATACACGTGACTGATATTAATTTGATTTATATTTAATGGATAATTAAGATCTATCAAATGACACACATATTTCGAATATCACACAAATTTTACTTTCTTCGGTTAATGGCCAATTAATTTTAGGGAAACCCAATATTAACCATATATGCCACACACAAAAATTATCAATGTTAACAACAATATTATCAAAATAACATCATGCTCATTGTCAATATTTTCATCTTTAAATTACATACCGAGTATATAAGTATTCCATACTTTGACTATACTACCAATGATATGTGGTTTAATTGATGTCTCACATATTGAATTATCATATTTCAAATATTGCATGAACTTTACATTGTTCGGTTTAATGACACTCACAAATATTAACCATATATGCCACACACAAATATTATCAAAATTATCAAAAAAATAACACCATGCTCATTGGCAATATTATCGTCTATAAATTACATAGAGAGTATATAAGTATTCCATACTTTGACTATACTACCAATGATATGTGGTTCAATTGATGTCTCACATATTGAATTATCATATTTTCCTCAACAAAATATCATGTTACCATCATCATTTTAAAATTGTTTTGTTACAAATAGTATCTTCGGATGTGTGTGTCAATGATCTTGGTGGCGCCCATGATGCTGATCGCTGGAATTGTTTTGAAATAAAAAGAAATAATGCAAAATAGATAAGTATTAGCTAACTCCAATGCATGATATTTTTCTTACACAATGTATACCATCTTTTAAGATGGAATTAATGATGTAATACTATATTACTATTGTAAAAAAACTATAATTTGCCTAGGTAAAAACACTTGCGACTTGAAGCTATACATCCATTATTTTCTCCATTAGCTTTCTCTCTTATCCCATTCTTTCATGCTTATGTTGAAGCCTTCACTGCTCAATTTATTTCAATGTATGACAAAATAGATGCATGCTATTTTCAATTACCTCTTTCAAATATCCATAAGAGTTTCTTTTTCTCTTCACACCTTTGCTCTAAATTCCATTTTTATTCAAAGGGATTTCTATCTTTTTCCTTCCAAATTTTCAATGTTCATAGAAGGGATTTCGATTGCCCTCTCATGTCTTTTTCAGAAGTAGAAGTGGTTATGTTAACCCTCTCTTTTCCATTAAAACCAATAACCTTGTGTGTTTTCTATGTAATGTGATCCATATCTTCATAGAAATTCCATGTTGAATGTGTTGCCAATGTTGTGTTATCTAATTGTTTCTCCTTCTTGAGGGTTTTATTCAACCTATTCATCTTGTATTTGCATTACATACAGTGAATGTTTTTCCACATACTTGATTCAAAGCATCTGTTATATTATCCCAATGTTTCTTTCTGATTTTTCCACGGTTTAAATGTTCGTACACCTCTTCATATTTTGAAATAAATGTTTTCACATCAGATTTTGACCACAAATCTTCTTTGTATTCTTTCATCATCTCCTCATTATTTCTATCTCTTTCATATGCATGGGTTATTGAAAATGTTTCTTCTAATTTTGAATCATCAACATCATCAACAATATATGGAGAATTTAGATTGATTTGTGAATGTGGAATGTAAGGACCCAATTTCATGTGCACCACTTGTATTCTCTTGCAAATTTGAGACACTATTTCCATCTAAGTTTTTTGCGCAGAAGTCCTTTACATGGAAGTTTCTTAGTTGTGTTGAAAAAACCATATTGTTTGCATAGTTTCTTGGAGTTGATTTGAAAACTTGGGATTTAAAATGTGAAAACAAGGAAAATGGTGATATTTCCATGTCTGTTGTTGGGCCCCGAATATAGCTTCAAAATATTAAGGGGGCATATGAGCGCATGGCGAAGGAAACGCACAAGTGAAGGTGCGCAAGGTAGTATTCAAAAGGATTCTTGGAGAAACCAGGGCGCGTGCACTGCGTGAAGAACAATTTGGGACTTAGCCATTTTTGGCCTTTTGGGCAGGACACATGAAGAATGTGTTCTATTTGGATAAGGTTCTAGCCTGGCGACAGGGTGTCCTGGAAGGAATATACCTTGCGATAGAAAGATCCAAAAAGTTAATCATGACATGGAGAGGCATGCGTGCGGGGCAACCCACACCTTGACACTTGGGGCCAGATCTAAGGATGGAGAGGAGTTTGTTAGAGCTCAGATGCCTATTTATACGCTTGCCCTTGGCAAAGAACGGAGGAACAAGAGAGGTGGCGGAGCTCTACATAATTTCTTGTGAGAACTATGGGATGAAAATGGGTAAAGGATTCTAGTAAGGATGTAATGGGAAAATGGGGAATGTAAATTTTATTTTGTGAGAATACATGTATGGATCCAAATATGGTGCATGACTATGGTCTGCCTCTCTATGATACTTTGTAGCAAGACTATGAATGAATATGATAAGGTTACCATCATGTTTACATTAAGATCTCTTTCTGTACTATCTGCATGTTTTTACTTTACTTTTGATCTTGTATAATCATGGACCTTACTTGAATGGTTAAGTATATTTGTGGATTTACAACTTCTTGGTTATGTTCTTTCTTTGCATGCTTTGTTTTGTTATGGTGAAGGAGTGTAGAAGCCGTTCGAGATCTATAAATTCTTCATGTCCTGTTAAATCACTAAGTCAGAATCATGAACTATGCCTTCCACTAGACTCACATAAAGAGAGGCTCGGCTCCCTCTCGCGTGCCTTGGATGAGTGCCCAACACTTGTTAGGTGATCGACCAAGTACACATGAGGTTCCCTTGTTCTTAGTGGGTGCAAAAATGACTACATCTTGGTTCCGTTTCCGAGACCTCTTTTTGAAGTTGTAGTGGAACATGGCATACATCATGATCTGTGCAAAAAGTGATGGCAGAGTGCTTAACACTTGAAGGTGTTGAAGACTGGTTTAAAAGCACGGAGGAAGAATTCTCCCAGAGATTCAATACTGGACCTAGGTTTAACACACAAAGATGGGTGGAGGACACTCTTTATCATGAGTTGTATGAAACCTTCTTCTCATTGTTTCCCAATAGAGATATTTGAATGGCTCTCAGCTTATACATCTAGATCGAGATGACATTATAAGTCACACCCTTGGACCCAAAAAACATATCAGAAATTGCAAGATGCTGATCTAACATGGACCCGTGCTATAGATCATTGGTGGAAGGGAGTATTGACTAGCTACACTCTGGAATATGCCATTTCCATGTATTCCTGTCTAGAAATTACCGAGTTTGAGTTCTTGCGAGAGCCCAGGGGATCATTTCTACGTGTCATTCCCCTTGCGATCAAAATATTGATGGTAACCATGGGTTTAGAGGCATTTCCTATGGCTGGCTAAACCACATTGAGTGCTAGGCAAGGAAGCTAGGTTGGGGAAATATGGTTGATTTGACAACTGAACAGGAAAGGGAGGAAAGATGGCTTAAGTATAACGAAGCACATGAAAAGGACATCGATAGATAATGCGGGATTACAAGTGGGTTATGGAGCCAGACCTGGTGGAAAGGAGTTGAGGTTCACGCAGAGGATGTGGAACCTAAATAGTCTGTGGTACCCCATCTTGGTAAGCGTGGGAGAGAAAACCTTGTGGCTTCTGATGAGACTCCGTCACGTAGAGAACGAAGAGTCGTTGGAGTGCATCTGACCTCACCTAGTGACCGAACCTTGGCACTTGGTTTGTTCAAACGAGGTAGAAGTATAGTTTATCCATTTGATAGTAGTAGAGGCAACTGATCGGCATCTAGAAGATACAATTTCTCATTTGGGACTTCTATGGCTTCACACACTATTCCAGTATTTGGTGGAATGTTTGGGTAAGGCACATACACAACTGGTTTTGGAAGCATGCTAGGAAGTGGTGGAGGAAATATGACTAGGAGTGGTACTAGTTCACAAACTATCGGTGTGTAATTTAGTGGGATGACGGGAGCGTTTGACATGACAAACACAGGCCCTGTACCTAACACAGGAGGATCTAGAGGTGGAAGTGGTGGAGCTGGTGGCTCAGGATCTAGTGGATCCGGTGGAGGAGGAAACACCGAGAGGAAACCAAGGGACTAGATCGGGAGGACAAGGGCCTCAGCCACCTCCACAAGTATTTTTCAAGATGTCTCTACACTTACCAAATTACAATGAGATAGAAGATGCCACGGAGCATGTGCATAAGTGTGAGCTGTTATGGCGCGTGAAGGGAATCACGACCCAGGATTGAAAGGCTAGTAAATTTGTGATGACCTTGCAAGGATGCATGCATAGTTGGTATAGAAAGTATGACCCTCATCGATCATTGTGAATTATACCATGTTGAGAAATATGATTATGGCAGAATTCCACATACCTACGTTTGAAACAGGAAAGAGCATTATATCTCTCAAAGAAATCTAATAGGGCATGGAAGAGAGCATGTGGGAATATGATGCGTGTTTTAAAACTCTTTGTCTAAACTATATTATGATATCCACCGATTCTCACAACATGCTCAATTGTTTTTGGAGGGTTGATTAGACCCTTTAGGAGGGATTTATCTCATAAAACATTCACGGACCATCGCGAAGCGTTGGAAGCTTTGCTTTGTGCGCTAAGGAAGTTGGTCATGTTAACACTAGTGTTAGCCCATTTCGGAGGCTCAGATTATTTCCATGGCTAATCAATTGGAGAAATTATCGCCAACATAGTTCTAGAGATTTATGGAGGGATGTGGTGCATGGATTGTAATGTAGAAGGGCACAAAAAGGATAATGGTGGGGTATGTACTCGAAGGTGGTATGCACCGTAGTAGTAAAATTTGAAATATGTCACGAGGACCATGATGTAAGTAGGTGCCCCTTGTTGTAGCGATCCATAAAAATGTATCTTGTTATTGCAAGATATGTACCTCAACCACATATGACACCAAGGATTGTAGATTGATTAACCAGATTCATGAGGTAATTGATCTTGGTGTGTGCTAGACTCGGGCATTAATAATAGTTCCAATGGAGATGACCATGGGATGGAGAACGTAGAGATGGAGATGCATGTGGAAGATGGATTCATGGAGGATTTCTTGGTCATGGTAACCACGGAGGAAGAAGTGAGTTCCGTGTTGGATGTGTTTTAACTCTGTGGAGCCACAGACCATTATAAGAGTGAATGTCCAAATCTTCTACAATGCTCCTGGTGTGGAAAAAAACATAAGTATGAAGAGTGCCTAGAGTTATACGAACATATGAGTCAGTAGTACCAGAAGGATAAGGGCACTACCATGGTGAGTATTAAGAAGGCTCATGTGCAATGTTTTCTTGTGAGTAATATGTGAATCAGAACTAGATCTTGTTATGGTAACAACAAGGGTGGTATTTGCACATGCAAGGGAAGCACCTAGGTAGAGACCTTTGGTTTCGAGAGAAGAAGTAGTACATGGGAAGTATCTAAACCCAACTCACTAGAAAGAAGTCTACCAGGAAACCATGGATGTAATTTGAAGTTTACAAGGGGAGATCCAATGCTTAAAAGAGTAGACTAGAAAAGATGAGCAAAGGAGACCAAAAGTAGAAGCACCAAGGGATGACATAGGCGTAGATGTTAATGTTCTCACTCTGGATGCCTGGAAGCAAATGGGAAGACCTACATTACAACCATCTTCAAATGTGTTGTATATGGAAAATAAGACAAAGGCAATGCCCATAGGTGTCTTGAAGGATGTGACCATTACCATTCAGGGGACTAGGTTCACTAGGGATTTTGAAGTCTTGGTGCTTGCCGAGGTAGATAATTTCCTAGCTCTACTTGGGCGCTGTGGTGTTATAAGAATAATGCAGACCTTCAGTTTAACAAGGGGTACATAAGCTTTGAAAACAAGGAAGAAAGGGTAGTTATACCACTGGTTGATGGGAAGTCCACCCCCTATACTGAACCCCTTGGAGAGGAGGTCCTGGACAGAATATATGTGCACTCCATAAGAGATCCAGAGACCATCCACCCTACAAAAGGAGTCATCTAGTTTGATGATGCTCAATCTATCAGTGATAATACCAAGATTGTGATAATTTAGCGCATGGGACTTATGAATCTATTTGGTGACATTTGAAAGGATCAAGAACTAAGGTAACAATGGTGTGTACATTCGGTGCACGGGAGGAAAGGTAATAACTAAGTATTCTGGGGATGCATACCCTGAGATCTTTTTGAGGGAAATGGAAGCTCAATGGAGGGAGGACAAGGAAAAAGTATGCTAGGTTATGTTTTGATAGGCACATCAGCAAGGTGGTGGGCCACGCATAGTGAAAACTTGTTGGAGCGGCATGAAGCTAGAATTATGCTCACTTTGTCCGATTCTCAAAAAGAAACATACCCATCACTATCAAGGATTACAATGGAAATGGACCCACCTCTTCCCACATCCAGCATGTGAGAGAGTCTCGGGGAGAGGGTGAAAAATCTTTACCACCCTCTTTGTGGCTGCACAAACTATATTCAATGCTACTTAGGATGTGCGCATGCTTGGTATATCCATTCTCAAACACGCCGCCAAACGGGAAGTTGGCAGAACTAGCGGCGACTTGATTCACATATTTGAGTACCGAAGTACCAAGCAACCAATTGATGAGTGTTACGCAAACTATCAAGTGCCTCACCACCGGGGATTGTGCCATGGTGGAAGATAAATTAGTAAACTTACTTGGTGGACCTAGCTTAAAAGTGTGGTTTGAAGAGGAGGAACCAGAAGACATATAATTCTAACGTGCATGTGATGAAAAGGAGAAAGGAAAGATGGTATATGTTTTTGATGGAGAGGAGGTGGAGAGCATGAATGTCGAACATTCAGTTGGAGTGCATGAAGTAGTTGATAGTATGGATGCATGTCCCTGTGCGTATCATGAACCACTCAAAACCAAGAAAGTTAACATCAGCTCAGAAGAGGAGCCTAAGGAAGCTATCATTGGGTACTATTGGTTGGAAAAGGAAGTATCAAAGATAATCGATCTCTTGCGTAAATTTGAGGATTTATTCCCACACAGATACCATGATTTGAAAGGAATCCACCATTCATTGGGGGAAATAAGGATAAAGTTGAAAGATGGTGCACGCTCGATCAGGAAGAGGCCTTACAGAATGAATCCCAACATGCGTGTAAGGGCTGAAGAAGAACTAGAAAAGATGATAGCATCCGGTATCACTAAAGCCTGTGGAAGAATCAAAATGGATAAGTCCAATGGTGATTAGGATAAAGAAGGATGGGAAGATTAGGATATGTGTGGATTACGAGAGAATTGAATGTCTTTGTTTGCATCACGATCCTTTTCTCATCCCCTTTACTAAAGAGATTTTGGAAGGAGTTGTTGGGCGCAAGGTCTATTCCTTTACGGATGGATTCTCGGGATATCACCAAGTAAGGATTGCTAAGGAAGACCAAGAAAAGACAACTTTCACCACCGAGTGGGGAAGCTTTGCATATGGTCATGTCCTTTGGGTTAAAGAATGCACCCGCTATATTTTCGTGCATAGTGGTACAAGCATTTAAGGACTTCATCCACAAATTCCTTCAGGTGTATTTGGATGATTGGACGGTGTATGGATTAGTCAGGGACCATTGTGATAACTTAAGGTTGATGTTTGAGAGATGTCGGTAGTTGAGGATCTCCCTCAACATCAAGAAATGTATCTTTACAACTCCTTTGGAATGTTATTGGGGCATATCATATGTAAAGAGGGCTTACTGGTGGATCCCGCGAAGGTTGTAGTTATTTTGGGATTAGGGGAACCTATTAGCCAAAGCATTGTGCACAAATTTATTGGACACACTGGGTACTACAGAAAGTTCATTAAGGGATATGCCAAGATCACCGCACCTTTGGAAATATTTCTCAGACACAAGAGTACCTTTTGGTGGGGAGAGGCACAACAGTGGCATTTGAAACTCTAAAAGAAAGGTTTATCACCGCACCTATTCTACGATTCCCATCCTGGGATAAACCTTTCCATGTCCATGTGGATGCCTCTGGTATAATAATGGGATCCATTGTTGCTCAACCAGGAGAGGGGATTGTTGATCATCCCTTGTGTTTTGCATGTAGGAAGTTGACACAAGAAGAAAAAAATTATACAACGACCGAGCGCGAGGCATTATCAATGATCTACACACTCCACAAATTCGACAATATCTGCTAAAGCAACTCCCTTCATATTCTACACTAACCATATGGCCTTGAAGTATCTTGTAAACAAAGCAAAGTGTTGCAAGGAACATATGCTATTGGGTACTTTTATTTCAAGAATTTTTGGGCAAGATCATTTATCAAGGATTGATTCGAGAGAGGACACGCAGAGTGTCAAGGAAACCATGCCGAACGCACAACTATTCAAAGTTGCGCCACACACCCTCATAATTAGAAGACATTTCCATTTTTCTTAAGGAAGGTGTGGCACCCGAGGGGATGAATGCTCGGAGAGGAAAAGGTTAGCCATACATGCTACACAGATGATATATGATAGAGATAAGAGAAAAAAACATGGTCAAGTAGATGACATGGTGGAGGAGAGGAATCAAATAGTAGAGAAGGACAATAAGAGAGGTGAGAAGATATATGAAAGCACAAAAGAGAAATAATGATAGTTAACAAGAAGGTAGTGGGAAAAGATAAGGGGAAATAAATAGGTAAGGCATGATGGAACTGGAGAAAAATAAAATAGAGAAAGAGAAAAGGAGAAGAAGGGAAGGAGGAAGTTTAAACAAGAAGAAGACGAGATGAAAAGGAAAGGAGATTAGAGGGGAATTTTAATGTACATAGATGTACCATAGTAAAGAAGTAACATATATAATAAAGAGGAGAGATGGTGGAAGAAAGAAATGATGAAGGACAAAGAAGAAGACAAGAAAATGACAGAAGAAGGGATGAAAGGGAGATGGAGATCAAAACCAAAGGGAGAGAAAGAATGGATTATGAAAGATACTTGGCAGAGTTGAGAAGGAGAAGGGGTGAAGAATATGAGGAAGGATGATAGGAGAAATGAATAGGAATAACAAGATGGAAGATGAAGGAGTTAAATAAGTTAAAGAAGATGGGAGAGGAAGTAGAATACAAAATAGAAAGAATGGAACCATTGGGGAGCTAGAAGACTACAGAGGAGATGAAAGAATGGAAAATAACTGATGTATAGATATGGAATAAGATAGGGGTGGTAGAGAAAGAAGTTTAGTAATGGGGAAATGGAAATAGGAGGGAAAGAAGAGATGATAGAGCTGAAATAGGAAGGGAATTGAATCAGTGTTAGGGGTAAGACCCAAGTAAAGAATATGAAACAAAATGCATGGAAATGCATGTGGATGGTGGGATGATTAAAAATATGGGATAATGCTGGTGAGTCAAGTTATCAATGGAGAAGTAGGATGAAAGTGTAAGGAGAAGAGGGGATGAAGATGATACAGAGGAAATGAAAGAAAACCAGGAGTAGAAAGGAGGAGAGGACAACAAATAAAATGATGTAAAGGTAGTATATGATGAATACAAGTAGAGATATGAAGAAGGTGAAGGGAATATGGAAAGGTAATACTAGCGGAGGGATGTTAGGAGAAATCCTCCGATAATGATCGAGGACACAAACAAAAAAAAAGGAAGGAAGAGAAAATGGAGGAAGTAAAAAGGAGTGAACTGGTACGTGTAGAATGGGGATAAATGAATTTTAGGAGAAGTCCACCAATAATTCTTAGCACAAAAATGGAAGATGATGATGACATAATGTTAGATGAACAATGATAATGATGAGTAAGTATGGTGGTAGATATGGGGAGTATTCTAGAAAATGGAGTGGAAAGAGTAAAGAAAGGAGGGATAATGAAGTGTGGAGAGGATGATGAGGAGAGAATGTAATGGATGAGGATGTGGATGAAGATGAAGGAAGTAAAGATGAAGGAATGAGACATAGTAAGAAATGGTATGAAGTGGTTAAGTTAGATTTCCAAATGAGGGATGATGGAGATGATATTTGAGGAAGTTTGAGATATTTTGTGTGAGGAAAAAAATAGGAGGGAAGAGGATGTGTTTATGGGGAATGAAGAGAAAATACGGATGGTGGGAATGTGGAGTAAAGGGGAAAGGCAAGAAGACAAATCATTCTTAAGAGAGACTCTTAAGTAAGATCACCATGTCATAGGAATGGTTAAGTAGGATCACCAAGTCAAGAAGAAGAATGATGAAAAGACTGAGCAGTGTATACCAAAATGGAACAAGAGATGAAAGGAGGTGATAACAAGGAAACAAAGGAGTGTGACATGAGTGGATGGAGGAATGTATGCAGTGTAGAATGGAGAGTGTAAGGGGAATTCTTAATTATGATGCCCATGTTGTGCAAGTGATGATGCCAAAGCATTAAGCAAAATTTATGGAGTAGGAAGATGTTTCTAGTGTTGAATGGAATAGAAAATGGTGGAGGAGTTTCTACAATGGAGGATCTTAAGAAAGAGATGCATTGTGATTAAGAAGCCTATGCAAAATGGGTGGTTAAGTAGGATCATCAAGCTGAAAGAATAATGAAAGGGAAACATAATGATAGAATAGATGCTAGTAGAAGGACATTAAGAGAAAAACACAAAATTAATTCCCCGTGGAGGACATGTGAAGTATCGAAGAAACAACGGAGAAGGATGAAGTGGGTGAGAAGACCAACAGAGAATGAGATGGGGTGGATTTTAGGAGAAAATTGTGTTGATAAAGGAATGACTTGTAAATAGACATGATTACAAATAATACCTTTTCCGGAATGATAGGTCTACCTTGAGTAGGATTTCCATGTTGCGTGGGGAGTTATGTGGACATGCCAAGCTGGGGATGAAAGTATTGTGATGATGAAGAAGATGATGTCTATGTTAGATGACAAAAAAATAAGAGTGAAGAGAAGGATAATGGGTGGATGATTGAGAGAAGAGAAGGATGATGCGAGAGGATGGATGGAGAAAGATAACATTGGTCATGGTGGGGGATGAGAAGCTGCTGGATAATGAATGCTACTTGAGAGATAATCTCAAGTAGAATTCACAAACTGCAATGGAGATCAAGTAGAATTCCCAAACCGAATAGTGTATCAAAGAGAGTGTGTAGAAACAGTAACATATTTCATGGATTTATGGATGATGTTAATAGGGAACATCCTTAAGAGTAAAAATATAGATGCAAATTTGATGATATGAAATTTGATTTCTAAAAACATAATTGTAATAAAAGATGATTTTTATGAGATGGGTATCACATAACCATAACAAGGGCCATGTAAGAAAGATATGCTTTTAACTAGATAAGAAGTAAACAAGAAAGGGAAATACTTAAAGCATTACACTTGCAGTTGATAGTAGGTGTTAGTACATAACTAATGAGATTTGATTATACTAAAATACTAAGAGGGAGATATGGGTGAAAGATTCTCATACTCATAATATTTACATGACGAGGATTTGAGATGTTACCCGTATGTGGGAAGAAGGTTCTCCAAAGGTGGTGTTTCTTAAGTCTATGCCCCACTTTGGGAAAGGGAAAGAATAATAATAGAAAAATGTTGATCAATGTGGAAAGATTTCTGAATGCCATAAAATATTAGCCATCCTCCGAGGGTATGGTCTACTATATATATCACATGGATGGCGAGAATGATAGCCATCCTTCGAGGGACCGGTCTATTACTTTTTATTTTTGCTTTGATTTTGATTTACATGATTTTTCATTTTTCTTTTGTATGAACAACTGTCCTTCAAGGGATTAGTCTATTTTTAGATAACTTTGAATTCTTTTTTCATGCATGGATTCTAGCTTCACATTGGGGAGAGCTGGGGATAACAAAGTAGACAACTTAGGAATGGGATAATGATGGTACAGAAGACACCCTATGCCCTTTACATGAATGTCATAGGAGAATGAGAGGGTGATGGATGTAATAATGATTGGGGTTCTCACTAAATGGGAGAAATTATCCATAATGAATATGCTATAAGTAGAGCCGTGGTACTCATATTCAAGGTCATATCAAAGTAGTGATGGTAGACCACATAATTCATATCATTACCATGATAGATGGAAGTAGATAATGGTGGAGACATGGTCTAAAGATAGGACTATGCTCATAAGTGTGTGTACTAACAATAGAATGGCCATAAGTGCAATGTGTTAAGGGGTTCAATTTCTGGTTTACCATCAAGAGAAGCTAAGTGATAAGCCCCAGACCCATACTTATGTGTGATAATATATGGTTTGATCCAGTTGGGAGCAAATTTTCCTCATTGGCTCCTTTCTAAGGTAGTGACATTTTGATTTTCCTTTAAAACCAGGTCACCTATTTTAAAATCACACTCTTTGATGTGTTTGTTATAGGCCCATTGGATACAATCTTGATAAACATGATGGTGCTCAAGAGCGAGAAGGTGACACTTGTCTAATAACTCAAGTTGCATTAGACATTCCTGGTGATAATATTCATCAAAAATGAAGTTACAAAGAGACACACATAAATATGGAATTTGGATTTCAAGGGGAAGAAGGGCCTCGAGATCCGTACACCAAAGAAAATGGAGTAGCCCCTGTGGAAGTGTGAATGCTAGTGTGATAGGCCCATAGAGCAAAGGGAAGTTGGAGATGCCAATTTCATCCTACTTGGTCGATAGTCTTGGCCAAGATATTTCAAAGAGTTTTATTAGTGGCCTTGGCTTGGCCGTTAGCTTGAGGATAATACAGGAAGAAAAGCTAAGTTGGATCTTAAATGCATCACTAATTTTTTTAAGGTCCTTGTTTTTAAAGGACTTCCCATTGTCCATAATAAGTTTATGTGGAACACCAAAGTAGTAGATGATATGTTGATATATAAAATTAATGATTGGGCTAGATTTAGTAGAGGTGAGTGGGATTTCCTCCACCCATTTAGTGAAATATTCAGAGAGTTAAAGTGATGATAGAACGATGTTGTTGAATTTTAACGGGCATTTATTAGACCAATAAGATTACAAAGTGTTGTTGACATCTTACACACTTCTTGACATATTCACAACAATTGTCGTTAAGAGAAGGCCAATAATAGCCGAGAAGAAGAAAACATTTGGCAACAAATAATCCACTAAAATACCCACCACAGACACTGTCATGGACTTCTTGGATATCTCTAGAGGCTTCATGGGATTGAAGGCACCGGAGAAGGATACCATCAAACCTACGCTTATAAAGAATACCACTAAGCATCACATGTAGAGTAGCACGTTGGATAAAATATCTCTTAGCATTTTTAGAAGGACCAAGGGGAGTAATGGATTTGGATAAATAATTGAAAATTTGTGAATACTAGAGATCCTGAAAAGTTAGATTTGGCCAAATGAATCGAGGTATGTCATGGAATGATTGTTTATGATGATGTATAATAATTGAAAGTTTGGGCTGTTGCATTGTCCAAGGGATAAGGGCTGTGAGGGATGCCATTGTGTTTTCAAAATGATTGGTCGAATGAGGGACATGTTGAATAGTGTAAGAATCGAAGGATTTAAGAAAATGATGAGAAATGTCATGATATTGTTGTAGAATATCATTTCTACACTCGATACTCTCCAAAGTGATTTGCTTTATTACTAGTTAAGAATAACCAAAAATGTCAAGAATATGGATGCCTAGAAATATAGCTATTTCGAGTCCTAGTATAAGGGCCTCATATTTTTCCATATTGTTTGTACATTTAAAATCTAATTTGAAAGATAAGGAGATAAGGGCATCCCCATGAGGAATAAGAAAAAACCCGCCTCCCACCTTGGCGGCATGTAGAAACATTGAAGAAAAGAGTCATTTTAAGGGGATCATGATGAAATTGATTGATTGATTCATCTGGGAAGTGATTAGAAGGAGTTTGCATATTGGGAAGAGGGGCTTCTGCTAATTGGTCGGTGATAGCTTGACCCTTAATTGCATTTTGAGGAATGAATTCCAGTCAAATTTGGCCATGAGCAGAAGCCATTGGTGATACAATCATTGTGATATGTCTTAGAATGCATTACTTTGAGAGGTTGGAAGTTAGTAACAATATAGGTTTTGTGATTAAGAAGATAGTGTCAAAGTTTTGATGTAACAAAGAAAATAGCGCAACACAATTTTTTAGCTTTAGTGTATCGTGTTTCGTAGTCGTGGAGAGTATGACTGATATAATAAACAAATTGTTCACATCCTTGATCATCACGGTGTGCTAACATAGCTCCTAGAGCATGATCAGTTACAAAAATATATAAATAAAAGGTCCCTCCTTTGCGTGGAGGTGTGAGTACCGGTGGAGATAAAAGATATCGCTTAAGATCTTCAAAAGCCTTTTGATAGTTGTGGTCCCAATCAAAGGTTTTATTTTCAAAGAAGGTGATGAAAGGGATGAAAATGATTAGAAAGTTGCGATATGAAATGACGAACAGATTGAAGTCGACCTTGAATACTGCAAAGTTTCTTGAGATTGGAAGGAGGAGGCATTTCGAGAATTACTTTGATATTTACAGGGCCAACCTCAATGCCTTTGATAGAGATAATGAATCCAAGGAGTTTCCCAGTAAGAACTCCAAAAACACACTTTTCTCGGATTGAGGTGAAGGAAGAAACGAATGAGATGCTCGAAAATTATTTCAAGGACCGAGAGATGATCACATCGATGTCTAGATTTTGCTAAGAGGTCATCAACATAGTCTTCTACAGTTTGATGTATGAGGTCATGAAAGATATATGTCATGGCTTGTTGATATGTGGCTCCAACATTCTTTAAACCAAAGGGCATGACATGATAACAAAAGGTACCCCATGGGGTGATAAAAGATGTCTTGTGTTGATCTTCGATGTAATTAGAATTTGGTTGTAACTAGAAAAACTGTCCATTAAAGAGAGCATCTCATGTCCCACAGTAAGATCTACAAGTTGATCAATACTTGGAAGAGGAAAATCATCTTTAGGACACACGAGGTTAAGATCTCGAAAGTTAGTACATATACGAAGCTTTCCAGATGCTTTGGTGATGGGTATGATGTTAGAAACCCATTGAGGATAATCAATGGGAATAACGAAGTTGGTGGATAGGAGATTGCAATTCTTCTTTCACAAGAAGAGCAATTTGAGGATGCATTTTTGAAGCTTCTACCTAACTAGTCTGACATTGGGGATGACAATGATGTTGTGGAAGAATATGGAGGTATCAAGACCCAACATGTCCAAATATGACCATGTAAATGCCCGGATATGTTTAGACCAAAATGAAGTGAAGGCTTCGAGCTCTTGAGGTTTCAAGGACTGGCCTACTTTAAGGATGTGGTGCTCCTGAGGAGTTCCAATAGTAATGTCGATAGTGGATTCATTCAAGAGGTTGGACATGTCAGGAGGATGGGTTTTCTGGTCATGAGAACCTTTGGCTCCCATGTAGGAGAGAATGGAAGTGTCATCATCACATTGAAGAATGTCAATGATAGGGTATCTTCCTGTACCATCTCTGGATGTTTAAGGGGAAAATACCGGGTTTCATTTTCAGCTTGGTAAGTCACCGGTCCAGGAAAGATGGTGGAAATAAAATAAAAAGTTAGGGGGAATAAGAACCGTATCATCTCAATATGGATTCATGAGCTAATTAGATGGAGAAAAATCATTATCTAAACTGGAAGGATAGTTGGACGAAGATGAGATATTATTTGAATCAGTAGGATAGTCACTAGAGAAGAAGTGTCTTCTAAATTGGTAGTATATCCAGATGGAGAAGAAGTGGATGAATCAAGATGAATGGGAGAAGATGCAGATGTGTTGGAAGGGTGTATGGTGGAATCGTTATATCCCAAACCAAATTTTTGGCATGATTCATGGGTTTGGGAAAAGATATTGCCATGAGGGCCTTGTTCATAGCGCCCAAGCCAAACCCCTTCCATGCACAATGATAGAGGTATGTGTGAGTGAAATATGGTTTACTAAGAAATTTGAAATCACTTGTATATCATTTGGTGTGAAGGTGATTCTTAGTATGAGAAGAAGGCTGATCAAGGCCACCATAGACTAAATTAGTTTTGAGGGAAGAAGGGCCAAATGAGACAATTTCCCCAACATTCAATTGATACATAGGGGCCTTATCAGGTAAGGTTGAGGTAGTTGGGAGAAGGAAGGGTATTGAGAGTGAGGAGTTGATATTCCCCTAAAGCAAGATTTTACATTATAGTATCAAAAGAGTCCGTATGAGGTAAGGTAGATGGAGGTACAAAAGAACTGGTGGATGCATCAAAAGAAAAATTAGTTTTAGGAACAAGGACATCCTTAGGTCTGTAGATCATGTGACATGTCTTGGAAGGAGGGACCTTAGCTAGAAGAGCATAAGTGGTCCCTTCATGTTCATATTTGATACAATGATGAAGAGTAGATGGGACACAATGCATGGCATGAATCCAAGGACACCCAAGTAAGAGATTATATTGGAATTATCCTTCAATGATGTAGAAAATATCATGGAGGAGTTTATGGCCAACACGGATGGGAAGAACAACCGTTCCTAATGGGGGAGTGACAACATCATTAAAGCTACGAAGAATGGTAGGAGACTTGGCAACAATGGTATTAGGAAATTTGAGCTGATTGAAGGTATGAGAAGAAATGATATTGATATTGGCACCATTATCAATCATGGTTCGGTGGATGCAGGTGTCATTGATGTGGACTGTGATGAACAGTGGTAGATCATGTTCTTCTTGTGGTATCCTAGGGATTTCTGAACTTTCAAATGATATGGTAGCAAATGCTACGAAGGTAGGAGATAAAGCTATGAAAGGTGGGGCTCATTGAACGATACCGGATGTGTTGTAAGACCTCTATAAGAGCTTGTTTATGGTGTGGAGAGCTTTAGATAAGCTCATAGAGTGACATTTTGATAGGATCCTGATGAAGTTGTTTAATAATGGTGTGTTTGATGGGAGAAGGATTTGGGGTGGCCAGAATAGATACCTTAGCTTTAGAAGAAGATGAAGATGTTGTTGTGGGATGATTGGTAGGAGCAAAGTGATGATGGAGGTGATGGAGTGCGGAGGTAGCAAGTTCCTTAGGAGGAGGGATAGTGACAAAAGTCTTAGGGGTGGACGGTGAGGTAGAGTCAGGGTTATATGGTCTTGAATGGGTGGTTATCCGAACAACGTTGATTAAAAGAGGAGGACGATCCTTAGGATCATCCTCCTTGGTAGTGTGTTTGTGGTATTGTTGGTTGTATCTTTATTTGGTAGTGGAGTACTGACATGATTTCTTAATGAAAGGGGTGGTCAAGATGTTTTGACAAACGCATGTTGGGATGTGGAAGTTGGTAGGGGAGATGATAGAGTTGGTTTTTCATCGTTAATATTTTCATTGAAAAAATGATGCACAATGGCTTGGAGAGATTTACAATGTTCAGTGTCATGTCCAGGGGCACGGTGAAATGCGTAGACAAGATTGGAATTAAACCATGAAGGCCTTGGCGCATTTGGATCAAAAGATTTAATTAGTGGTAAGGTGATGGCTAAGGCTTGGAGTAGCTAGTGAAACATGGTGGTATAATATCCTGATGTTATCAATGGAGGACCTTGGAATGATGTCTGGGAAGGTGGTGATGTAATAATAGCTTTGGACATTGTTTTATATTTGGGAAGGGAAGATGAATGTGTTTGATGTGGGATATTGGTGGAAGAAATAGATGCCTTTGAGTTTGATGTAAGATATTAGTTGGAAAAGGGCGGTTGCATTGTTCTAGTAGTAGTATGGGTTGTTAATGAAGGGAAGGCTCCTAGAATGGAAGAGGATGATGAGGGGTGTGGTCCTAAAATAGAAGGAGACGGTGTGGCCTCTAGGGAGCTAGTATTGGGAATAGTGAGGTCCACTTTTCGATGAGGATGTGAAGGAGGACACTTGGGAATGGGGCCTAGATATTGTATGTGAATGGGGATTGTTAGAAGGAATGAAAAGAATCTCTACAGGAGGAACTGAAGATGATATTGAAGTGGATATGTGTGGGGATTGCTTGGATGTGTGAGTATCTAATGGTATAGAGGAAATGGGATGATAATTCAAAGTCAAGGAAAGCTGGAATGTTTGCCAAAAATCATCAAGTAATGACTTGGCCGTGGAAGAGGGAGATGAGATAGATGAATGTATAATAGTAGATGTAGTAGGTGTTGGTAAAAGTGTGGAAAGAGGGATTGGAAGTGAGGCTAAGGATGGGATAACAGGTAGAGGTGGGATAATTTCTGGTAAGGTAATTGGATTTGATGGAGTAGGTGTAAGAGGAAATGACACAGAAATAATATTTTCACATGAGGAGGGGGTGGTAGGTGTGGAGATAGGCATGGGTGTAGGAAGGGGTGCCGAAGTGGGCATGGATGTGACTAATGTTGGTGTGGAGATGAATGTTGATGAGTTTGTGGATGTAGGGAATGTGTCAAAGGGGACTGGTGTAATGGTTGATGAAGATGGTAAAGTTGTGGAGGAAACTGGATTCTTATCACCAACGTGGATAGTGTTTATGGTGTGGGTACTAGGGGTTTGAGATATAGAAGTAGAGGTAGTCTAGTTTGTTGATGTGGGTGTATGATTTGGAAATGGTTGTTTAAAAATATCTAATGGTTGATTGGGTGAAGCATTTGGGTTATCCACTTGAAGTTCTCCTGATCAATGAGTCTTTGGACCGAATCCTTGAACGTCGAAATTTCTCTATGTCATGTCCTCAAACTTGATGGTACTTGCAATAATGATCCTCACGATACCACACAAGCTAGGGTCTAGATTCATTAATAGGCTGGATAGGCGGTAGTGTGATCAAGTGTGTTGTTATCAATTTATCAAAGATGGTGTTGTATGATTCTCCTAAGGGAGTATAATTGGGCATTGGCCGTGTGAATCGTTGTTGAGTTACTATAGTAGATGTTGGGGTAGGAGATGATTTAACAATGACGGTGTTGGTAGTTGTCTTTGATTTATCATTTGATATGGATGGTATGATTTTTTTGTTTTGGGCTTATTTGTATTTAATTTTAAATGCCCCTGTTCTATAGCATCGTCTCAAGCTTGCGGGCCATGGTGAAAGCTTCTTCAAAAGTGTAAAATGATTGGATTTTCAAAGTTGATGAAATATGCTTAGCGCAAGAGTGCGCGAAGAGCTCGATGAGGTCAGTTTGAGGAAGTGGAAAAGATAATTGGTTTATAATATTGCACCATCGTGTGACAAAATCCGTGATGGATTCATCTTCAAATTGGCGGATGGTATACAGATCGTTGATGGTTATTTTTCATGCAATATTAATGGAGAAGTGCTTAAGAAATAATTACGCAAGCTGAGAAAAAGAAAATATGGAGTATTGGGAATATTATTATACCAATCTAAAGTAGGGCCTACCAAAGACATGGGGAATGTATGGAGCATCAAATCTTGGTTGTGTGTGATGAGATAACATGCATGTTTAAATGCTCGGAGATGTTGTTGAGGGTCCTCCTTGCAATTAAATTTTGTGAACTTTGGAAATTCTTAGTGTGGAGGTTATGGTTTCATGGGCATGAGATGGATGAATGGGTTTCTACATATTGGTTCATAAGACAATGTAACTTTGGACCCTAACGTAGTAGCATCTAGATTGGCTAACCAACATATCAAGATTTGCATGGGATCATTAGGAAGTGCCTATTGAGAAATGAGAGGTGGTGGTTACATTTACGAATGGGTGTGTGTCTGAGGAACTTGGTATGGGTGAGTGTAAATTATGGGTTGTGGTTGAGGTGGAGGCTAATAGAATGTGTGTTGGTGGGAAACAGGGGCATGGTATGATTGCTAAGATTGTGCAAGTTGTTGAGGTAATTGTTGAGTGGGGATATGGGTATAGATGGGTTGATAGACTGAAAGTGACACTGCATGTTGCAAAGGTATCATTGGAGGAAGTTGAGAAGTAAGGGCATAGACTTATGATGTAAAAGTAATTTTCTGCATTGGATAAGGGATTTGACATGTGAGATGTTTGAATGACAAGTATCAAAGTGAAAATTGGGGCTGTCGTAGTGATAGATATGGCATCCACGATAGTCATGTTGATGTGAGGAAGATTGAGAGGAATAGGCATGACTACTCGGGTGGTCTAGTGTCTTTGATGGATTGTTGGATGATGAAGCAAAATCATGTAAGACCATGGAATGAGGAATTTTAGAACTAGTACTATAAGGATAGACCTATTAAAGAGGTGGGCCATAAGGAGGAAGGTGTATGTATCTTCTTAAGAGATAATATTGAAGGGCCACGAGGTTGGCGTCAAGAATTTTTCAAAATTATGGGTCCTCAACGGGAAAGATAGAAGCACCACTAGGCTCGATCGACAGAGGGTGGAGTGGTCGGCTTGGATGGGATGGATTGGTCTAACATCGAAGCATGACTGACCGGTACCGAGTGAGATATATTGGTAAGAGAATGGGTATTTATGGGGGCCGTGGGGAGAGACATGGATGATGAAGCCACTGGGATGCTTATCAGCTGAGATGAAGCATTATGTGAAGTGGGGTTGTGTTCCATTTTCTTCATATTAGATTGAGTGTTTACATGCATGAAAATAAAGTTGTTATTATACAAACCAAACAAGTGAGGCACATAACAATTTTTGTTTTGTTTTGTTTTGATTTTGATTAAAAAGAAAAAAGAAAAATGGTTGTAAGAGGACCTAGAAGGAGATGAACTATGTTTGGTTTTGGGTAAGTTATGGCTGGGAAATGTCTGAAACGGTTTTTGTTGGGTGATCAAATCCCAATTAGTGAACCAGGTGCAAGGAATGTTTCGGTGTGTTGATTAGTTCGTGGAGTTTTAGGTAGTGTGTGATGATAGGTGTAATGCAAAAAGTTAAACCCTAGTTACGCTATGTGAGCAATCAGAATGCACTTTGGATTTTTTACTCCACATTCGAAAGATGAAATGTAATGCTAACAATCACCCAAAAAATGACACTACCATGTAGAAAAGAGGAAATATGGAAAACTGGAGAATACCTGTATATTGTTTTTCCTTTTTATCTAACAACAAGTTGAGGAAAACAAGGTGTATGTTGATAATGATAGGTTTTGGAAGTAATCCCCCAGTCATTGGCCAATGAATGATATGCAGGTACCCTTGAATTACACCATGCACAATTTCGATTGAGATCGGTGCATGATATTTCAGGCGTGTTTAATTAGTTTAGTAATTGTCTTTGAGAGTGTTATTATGTACCTACAAAAGTGAAGAAGACAATTAGTGGACGTAGTTGACAAAATAAGAAAAACAATTTCTAAGTCATGTCGTTTAGATGTTAACAACAAAGTTTATTGACAGAAATAATAACAAACAATTATTCTAATTAACATCCATAACAAAAATAAAGAATAACAAAATAATTATCCTAATATAATTGTACCACCTAAGAAGTTTAACAAAGTTTAATGAAATTAATAAATTAGCCTCATCTAATTAGCTTATGAATTCTAATTAACAAGTCGTAACTAATGAACTCGTAATAAAACAATTATCCTAGTAGTTGTAAGGAACAAAGTGTAACTAATTAACTTAGTAAATAAAATGATTATCCTATGAATAATTACCCTAAGAATTTTAATTAACAAATTGTAGCTAATTAACTAGTAAATAGAACAATTATTTTATGAAATCTAACAAAATAAAGTAAATATTTAACTACCAATAAACAATTATCCTAAATTATCCACCTATACAAAGTCTAGCTAAATAACTAATAACACAATAAATGGATGTGATGCATTAGAAAGATGGTGTTTGTGTCGAAATTCAATGATGTGTGGTGTGTGGTCGAGCTCTGTGGCATTCACGTAGGCCAATGCATGTCAAAGGGAGATGTGAAAGGAGATGCACTGTGGATTAAAACATGAGAGGCCAAAGATAGGTATGGGAAATTGATAGAAGCTCAAAGTGAAGGAATTGGATAGGCCATGAAGAGGGATGAAGCATAGAAGTAAGAAAGGAAACTATGTAGGATGGTTTGAGGTGTGGAAGAGGAAAGGAAGTTCTCGCTGAGAATAGGAAGAAAATGGCTTATTGAAGGGGAAGGAACCGGTTAAAATCTAACAAGGCTTGCGTGATTTTGCAATGGAGTTGGAAGTTAACATGTAACGTAGGGAATTATACACCAAATGGTTGAAAAAGTTACAATGAGTTTGAAACTAAGACGGGAATAGTGGGAAGTGCTAAGCATTGTAAAATAGAATGCTGCGTGGATACTCACGTTGTTTATATGGTAAATTGGGGTTAACCAGGACGTAGTTGGCTATACAAACATAGGCCATAACATGTATGATGACACCATCAGCATCACAAAAATCTAAATGCAAAAATAGATGAGTGGCTATGGCATGATAAGCACTGTTGATAAATGTGTTCAAAATAATACACTTCCCCCAAAACTTGCGCGAGTTTGAAATGGAGCTGGAAAGATCTTGGCGAGTCATGGATGAGAAGGAGGTGTCAGACGGGTGGAAGCCAAGAGGAGTGTAGAGAAGTGGTGGACGGGTGGCATGGAGATCAAGTGGGAAACAAGAAGATGCAATGGTATGCAGCGAGTGATGCGATGAGGAGGAGTTGTTGAGAGATGGGGAGCTATGTGGATGTTGGAGGGGAGATATGTGGACAGGTGAGTCACCACCCGGGGAAAGAGTGGAGTAGGGTGGACGGTGGGTTAAGTCGGTGGGAGTGGCTGAGTGGAGGGGTGTTGAGGATTAGGTGGCTAAGGAGTAGTTGGAGGATAGGTATGTGTGGGACGAGAGGAGTGGAGGGAATGAGTGGGCTCAGTGAGGAGAAGGGTAGGTCAGTTATGGGGATGGGGATTGAGGTGAAGATGGGGTAACATAGGATAGGGTTAAGATGATTGGTTTATTTATTTATTTTTTAAAATTATTATTATTATTATAATATAATAAATAGCAATAACAATAAAATTTTACACCTATTATAAATGAGTCAATAATGAGACCCTTGTCAAATGAGAAATCTACTTACCCCAATGGTGATATAAACAACTACTTGTATGCACCACACCATATGGACAGAAATAATACCAAAGATGCTACAAGAAAGTGAGTCTACAAATGAAAAATGTGCAACATATATCTAGATTGATGCGATGTTATACTTACGATAATATAAAACACAATAACTGTTATACATATGACACCTATACAAGGTGAGAAAATAGAAACATAACAGAACTTGGATCTTGTCCCACTGGGCATGCCAAATGTTGAAAGGAGTTTCTTGCTTCTTGTCCAGATTAGTGTATGAGAAATCAACAAACACAAAACAACGTCGAGTATGCAAGGGCTTAGTACCTTGGAGATGGTGATGGATGATACGGGTGCAAAGTTGATGTTGAACTCTTGGTGTGATCCCAGCAAACCTATAGCTCACATACACTAGAGAAATATTGATTAGATATTTTATGTAGGGGCTATCTAACAAAGCATATCCGGGAAGTGTTAACTTCCTCGGTCACTGTCAACCCTCGTGTGATAAGAAATAATGATAAAATACAAGATAAACAAACAACACACAAGCTGATAAACAAAGGAACTGACACTTAGCTGCTAGTATGTAGATGGTGTTATTGATCTGATTCAAACACAATGTGTAAAAAGAACCATGCTACATGAACGAAAGAACCATGGGCAGAGTATTGTGTGGATTACAATTTTGTTACAAGGACATCACGAGGATATAGATGATAAAAGAAGCCTATAATTCAAAACAACATTTTCCCCAAATTTTCTCCTTTAAATTTCCAAAGGAGGAAAAGCCCATATTTATAGCCTAATGTTGAGGTTAGACTACATTTTAAAATATACTCTGGGGTTGAGTAAAGAAACACTGATTAAAAGAGGTGATGTGATTCAACAAGGCTCACAATTTGACTTATAGTAAAAAGATAAGGATGTGATATGGAGTGGGAAAGATGAATGACATGGTTAGGTGAAATAATAGATTCCATTATTGAAATTAAGAGCAAAGTGTCGATGGATGTATTATTTCCCATGTTTTGCATTATTTTTGAGATATGACAATATTTGGATCAATAAATGGGTATGTAGAACCCATTAATTAATTAAAACTATGAATTAATTAAAATGTAGATGGATGGGATTTAGAATAAAAGAAATGTGGGAGGAGATGTAAATGTGGGATGATGGCGATGGGTTACACCAAAAAATAAGTGTCTATAGAAAGATCATTGTGATAATTTAAGGCTTATGTTTGAGAGGTTCCAAAAGTTGAGCATGTCCTTAAACATTAATAAGTGTGTTTTTACTGCACCCTTTTGGACTTTGTTGGGACACATTATTTGTAAATAAGGCTTGTTGGTAGATCCTGCTAAGGTTGCTATTATTTTGGGCTTAGAGGAATCTACTAACCAAAGAAAGGTGCATAGATTCTTGGGGTATACGAGTTATTACAGGAATTTTATAAAATATTATGCTAGAATTACGCGACCTTAGAAGAATTATTGAAGAGTAAAGACAAGTTCCATTGGGGTGAATCTCAACAACACACATTTGAGACACTAAAGGAAAGGCTTATTACAACTCCTATTCTACATTTTCCTTCATTACCAAACATTTTCATCTACATGTGGATACCTATGGCATGGCCATTAGTATGGTATTGGCCCACTGGTGAAGGTATTATTGATCATACTATTTGTTTTACAAGCAATAATTTAACACTAAGCGAAAAAAATTATACAACTACAGAGCGTGAAGCCTTGTCCATGATTTATGCACTGCATAAGTTTTGACAATACTTACTGGAAACACCATTTATATTCTATATAGATCACATGGCACTTAAGTATTTGGTGAACAAGCTCATTCTGCAAGGGTGCATATGTCATTGGATTATGTTATTTTAGGAATTTGATTTTTACGGTGGTGGTTGATGTAGGCAAGAGAAATTTTGGACCAAATCATTTATCAAGAATTAACTTAGGTGAGGATGCACAGAGCATTGAGGACACAATGCCAGATGCACAACTATTTAGATTGAACCACACTCCCTCTGACTTGGAATAATTGTTGTTTTTACATACTTGGTGTGGCACTTGAAAGGATGAAGAGTATAAATAAGAAGCAACTTGCCATATGTGTCATGCCTTACATGTTGGTCAGTGGATATTTATACAAACTAGTTCGGGATGAAGTTTTACATTGGTGTGTACTTGAGCATGAGTGTGAAGCTATTATGGAGGAAGCTCATGGTGGGATTATATGTGGCCATTATGCTAGAGATGTTACCACACACAAGATTGTATTATTGGCCTATGGTGGGAAACATTGTATAAGGATTGTAAAGAATATTGTAAGGCATGTGATCATTGTCAGTGCCTTAGAAAGTCCTGGGCATAGAGATGAAATGCCTTTAAGTCTTGTTGCTAATGCGAGAATGCTTTGAAAAGTGGGAAATTGAATTTTTGGATCCTATATCCCCACCCGCATGCAGGACTAGATCGTGCTACATTATAACTTGTGTAAATTATCTTACAAGGTGGGTGGAAGCGGTGCCTACAAACGATTGCACAACAACTATAATAACAAGGTTTTTATGGGAAAAAATATCAACAGCATGGATTTCCATTCAGTTTGATGAGCGATAGGGGTACTCATTTCCTTAATGAGACCATTAAGATACTATTGGTAGAATTTATGTTAGCACACCATAAAACAACACCTTATCACCCTCAGAAAAATGGAATTGTTGAGGCTTTCAACAAAATATTGAGCCACACATTGACTAAGATTTATGATTTTTGAAGGAAGGACTAGGATGATAAAGTCTCTGCTATATCTTGGGAAAACAGGACAAATTATAAAATATTGAGCAAAGCCACACCATTTTAGTTGGTGTTTGGCGTGGACGCTATTTTTCCTATGGAATTCATGTTACCTTCTCTACGTATTACACGCACAGGAGGTTTGGCTGATGAGAAAGCACTTAAAGATCACATTGATAAATTGATGCAATTGGATGAAAGGAAGGCTATAGAGCAGATGATTTTGAAGATAGAAAAGGCGAGATAGAAGGCATGACATGATAGGCATATTAAAGCTAAGAATTTTAGGTTTGATGAGATGGTTCTTCCTTATGATTCCAAGTTCTCTTGTGCCACCCTAGAAATCTTAAAGTGCATTGGTTGGGACTATATGTTGTGACTTACATACTTGATTCAAGAACTTGTCGATTCACGAGCCTTTGGACGGGACACGGTCTCCCGATTACTTTAATTGGAGTAGGTGGAAGGCTACTATAAATAAGTCTTCTTGGTGTTTGTAATAAGGCAGTATTTCTAGTAAGATTATATTTCCCTTTAGTGAATTTACTTTATATGTGTTTCCATTATTTTTTTTATGCTTTGTCAATTTAGATCAGTGTTTTGTGTAATAAGTGTGCTTGGACACCAAAAGTTGATTGCTATCTATTGCATTCATCCGTAGAGGACAACACATACTTTTAGTGTGGGGTGAAGTGTATACAAGATAAATGGGTCAAGTTTTAATGTTCTTTGAAGATGGGTATGCATAGAGAGATATTGTGCAGGTGTTTTAAGTAAATGTGTAGATACAAAAATATTTTTCATGAATGAAGACCACATATGGATGAATGGATGCACAATGTAACAAGATGAAGGTTGCAGCAGTGGAAAATACTTAGTGAAAGGTGCAGTGGATAGGTACTTTTGCACATGAAGGTGCGCGAAAGGAGGTTTGTGGCGAGGATTAATAGGCATTCCAGAAGGTTATGACTATGGCATGGAAAAATAAAAGAAACACAAATTTAATGTTGAGTACGATGGTAGGTGGAGAGCAATAAATGTGGAAAACATTTTAAAAGCTATATAAGGTGGTGTTGTGAAATCATTTTTACCTTTACGATTGAGAGAATTCGAGTGAGTTGTGACAGTCGAAGAGCGGTGATACCAAGCTGAACCATAAGGATTTATTGAAATTACTCATAGGATTGTTTGGTGCTCCATTGGAGAGAAGTGTTTGAGCAAAGAAAAGGCATGCGGGGAGGATAAATCAACTATTAGGGTTTGAGTTTGAGCTAGGGCACATAGATTTGATCTAGGGCATGTGGGTTTGAGTTTTAGAGCTTGAATTAACCACAATAACACACCTTTATTGTTTCTATGACACCTAAGTGAGCACCTAGAGTAGCCACAAGGGGAAGGAAGCAGAAGGAAGTCGAGGTCAAAGTAGAAGATGCCCCTGAAAGCCATTTTTTAGAGATGCAATATCCAAAAGGGGTTTTTATGGGTCATGATTGGGAATCACATGTTCATCACTGCAAAGTAAGTGATTATAACCATATAACTAGAGATAAAAATATGAATTGGATAAGTTTTTGTTATTAAAGACAACATTGAGAATAGAAAATGATATGGCGGTATATGATGATGTAGGAGAAAAGTTGTTGAATAATGTGGGAGTTTTGCATCTGTATAAACTCCATTATTTTGGAAAACTAGAAAATCTATACCAATGGTTGATGACCAGAGTCCATGAGGACGTTTATACTTTATTGGGCATCCAATGAGGCTTACCACGCCCCTGATTGGGAGACTAACAGGTTTGAGGAGTTTGGGTACAAAACTTAATAGTGACCTCATTGACAAGGAGGTGATAGAAGCAACAAAGAAAGTTCTTGGATACATGAAGGGAGGGCACAATATGGATATCCCAAAGCTACAGAAGTATCAAGCTATTCAGGTGGCAACACACCTCCTAACTATGTAAAATAATCAAGAGCTCTGGTTGTAGGTGAACAAGGCATGGTTGCACATAGCAAAGAAGATGATCGAAGGGGCGGTCTATAATCTAGTTAGTTTCATTTTTGAAACCATTTTTGAGGAGTCACATCAAGGTGAAAAAATAAGTTTAGGCATGATCCTTCTGTCTCTTCTATTTATAGAAATTGGAGTGCCCGACGAGCCAAAATATAAAATATAGAATTACCCTAAGAAGAAGAAATCTCTTGCAGAGATATTTGTTAAGTATACATGTGATGGATCCATGAGTGGACCCTTTAAGCAGAGAGTAGAATTGTGGTATGATCACACTGTGCACTACGTTTGAGGAGGAATGGAGAATACCTAAGGATCTTCCTTCGGTATTGGGTAAATAAGTACAATTTGTAGTATACCAACACTTTTTCATAGTGTATTTTGGCATGAAGGATGGAAAGTGGAGCCCCTAGTGCAAGCTCCCCTATTGATTCACTTTTCACTATTTTCGGGCATATGTAGATAGGTTCTTCAACACATGAAGGCTTCTATTCTATACAAACAAGGTAGATTGTGACTACCACACACTCAGGAAAACCTACGTTTACCAAAGTAAGTCTGTATACATTGAGAAACTGATTTCAGATGATATTAACATTAAAGCTATGAGCTTGGAAATTGGGAAGTTTGGGGAAGATCTTGTTTACATTTATCTAAGGCCCAAGTTGGAAAATGGGAAGTATGTTGAAAATGAGTTCAAGCTCCCTAGGACCACCCAAGGGGAAACATACAGTGGGCATGCTGCAAGATGAAGAAGACACTTTTCCCCTTGAAGAAGAAGAAGATGAGGAACAAGAGAAAGAAGACAATGGTGGCTTGGATTGTAGAAGGAGGCAACCCACTGTAGGGGAGAAAAGAGAGTGCGAGGTAACCCCTCCATTACAGAAATAAGGTGAAGAAGTGGAAATAGAGACGAGATACAATTGAGATCGGAAAGGGCCTCATGGATCCCCAATACAAAAGATTCCTAAGAAGTACATGAACTTAAGGTGTTGGACCTTAAAAACCATTGAGGAGGTTGCCTAGGACTTATCCCATGAAGAAAAAACCAGTAAATAAAAAGTACATGTACGTCCTAACTAAGGAGGATGATGATGGAGAGAAATCAGAGGATAGCGCGCGAGCACTCTATTGCACACTAATGATGCAAAAGAGCCTTAGGAAGAGATATTGAAATTGATGCAGAGGAGTTGAAGGAGAGGGAGATATATAGTAGCACCATAGATACAGAGGTAGATGCGAGATAAGGGTGAGCCATCGGGTGTGCCTCATCCTACACATATAGGTGAAGGACTAGTGATGGATTCAGGCATGCACATCCCTAAAGGTAAGCACTTGGGAAAGGGAAAGGAGGAAGAAAACTATGAGACATAAGTATTTGGGTATGTGAATGACCCGGCCAATATTATACATGTGTGGTTTCAAAGAACTTTGAAACTTAATGAATTGTATGGCTAGGAGTTGATGGACTCAAAACTGGTGAATACTCACACACAAAAACAAGTATCATGGGTAATGCATACTCACATGGATGAGCCTAATTTCAACGTGTTTGAAGAATCATGTGTTTTAAATAGGATGAAGAAAGAACCACACTCATATCATGTGACTATCAAGACCCCTGTAATGTTAGATGACCAGGTGAGAAAAACCTTGACAAAGGTATTTGCAAGGTTGCGCACGAGAATATTGAAAAAATGGAAACTATTTGGGCATTGTTGGATGATCGAAGGAAAAATATACTGAGATAAAAAAACTGAAAAAGAGAAGGAAAAATATAAAGTGAAGGTGGACACATTTGTGAGTATGTTGGAGAAAATTGGAGATGAAATTTTTAAGGAAAGGCCACACTTGGAAGAAAAAGTGCAAGAAAAGTTCCCATCTGTGACACATTATTTGTCACACTTAGCAGAAGGAACATAGAAGGTTCATGCATGAGAACAGGGTGTAGTCAAAGACGCAGAAGGATAAGGAAGAAATTGTGCATGAAAGGATAGGGTAGATTTAGGACTTAGCCGTTTTCACATGTATGAGATATTTTTACAGATGGCGTGCAGAGCACACAAACCAAGTAAAGACTTACGTGACATGCATCAACTATTTTTGGAAGAGTATATACTAAGCACTTTTCATGGGTGTGGGCTAAGGATAGAATTGATACTACCAGTTAACTATAAGAGGTCTATTGTTAGCACACTTGCATGTGTGGCTATGATTGTAAAGGCACATGGATATTTTTAGGATGCGACCTATTTTTAGGGTTATGCCAATGGTGAAGTGAAAGTCCACACCCTTATAAATATGCAATGATCTATGTAGAATAGAAGGAGAGTGTGAGAACTAAATTACATTGTGAAGTTATGCTGCCAGATTTGATGCGTGCATAAGCTTATGGTATTACCCATTGTAATGAGCTTCTATGTATTTATCGTGCTTAATATAATGGAGTGTATTGGCTAAACTGAGTATAATCCTGACTATAATTGGTTCTTGCATGATTGATTTCATTATGGATATTATTTAAACTTATTGTTCTTTAGATATAGATATGGAAATGTTATGTATAATGATATATTAACTATGGATCTAAATGCATTAAGTCTTCATCATGCTAACATCCTGCAACAACAACCCTAAAAAGGGGCCTGATACCTTTGCATGCTTCGAGTGAGTGCTCAATCTAGGCTGAGTGATGTGCTAGCGTGCCTAGGTTTTTACTAGTAAATTCTAGGCTGCATCATTGGTTCCATTTCCGGGACCTCTTTTTCAGTTGTTTTCAGGATGGTTCACGATGAAGACATATTGGTTGACCCTAGAAAGTGTTGAGGAGTGGATACATGATCTAGAAGAAGAATACACATGGAGGTTCAACATCGAATCTGAGTTTAACACACACACATGGGTGGAATAGAATCTATATGACAGTTTGTATGAGATCTTTTTCACTATTTTTCCAGTAGAGTTGTATGAGTGCCTAGTTGCTTATGCATCTAAAAGGGATTGGAGGTATTGTGCACTTGTTTTGATGCAGGAATAATTTTAGGCCCTCTATGATGCTCATATTATTTGGACACGTGCTATGGATACTTGGTTTCATGGTGTTACGAACAACTATATTTTGAGTACTGAATTTCCACTTATTCTTTCCCAGAGGTAGCAGAATTCCAATTTTTACGATATCCCAGGGGAACTTACCTACAAGGCATTCCACTGGCGATCAAAATATTGATGGTAACCCTAAACTTGGAAAGTAAATCGATGGCTAACTAATCCCCACCTCGCGCGGGGAAGGATCGGAGTTTGGTGAAATATGGAAGACCTAGAGACCGAAAGGTAGAGAGAGGAAAGCCAACTTAAGTATAATGAGGCATGCAAGAGGAAGATAGAGAAGTAGTGGTATGTTGTAGAGTGAATGGTGTTGTGGAGAGAGATGGGTTGCGAAGGATTTTAAGTTCATGCAAAAGACATGGAACCAGAGCATTAGGAATTCCACCATATTGGAAAACATGACAGAAACCCTACTCACCTCACATAGAAGCGCACCAGGTAGAGATGACATGGGCCATTTACATGCATCCGAATCTACTGAAACATTTCCCTTGCACTTGGTATTCCAACATCTAGTACAAAAAATAGTAAGCAAGCTAATTTAGGTAGTAGGAGAGCAAGAGTAAGTCATATAAAAAGTACATCGATTTCGGTGAAAACATATTCATTATTGTTTGGGGTACCTTTTCAGTGTATCATTTGCATAGAATTGAAGTGCTGCAGAATTTTGGACTCACTTCTCAGAGTAGTAACACTTTGTAGATGGTAGGGGTGTAGTTTAGTACTACTATTGGGACACAGGGAAGTACATCTTCCAGTCGACTGCGCTGCACAGTTCAACATTAGAAGGTATAGGTGGTTTTAGTTCCGGTGAATCTGGTGGTTCTAGAGATAGAGGAAACACGGGGGTTCTAGATCAGGTGGGTAAGGTCCACACCAGCCCCAAAATATTTACATGGAAATGTCTCTTTGTCTTTTAGAGTATAGGGGCATAGAAGATCTTTGCTAAACACGTGCACATGTGTGAAATCCTATTGTGAAAAAAAAGGAATCATGGCTTCTTAGCGAAAGGAAATTTAATTCACTACCACATTACAAGGGCACACACACAACTATTACATAAAGTTTGACCACTGACAGGACTTGCGTAGACTATGTAACTTTAAAATATGCTTTCCTTAAATAGTTTCACATCCCTGAGTTTGAGAAGAAGAGCATAAGTACACTCAAGGATATTAAGAAAGGAATTATTGAGAGTGTTAGAAAGTATGATGCCCATTTCAATTTTTTTTTCTTTCTAATCTTTATTATGAAATTCATGCAATCTAATATGTGTAATAGTTTGTTGGAGGTCTAATTACACCTTTTAGAAGGGCACTATTGCATAAGACATACATTAATCTGTGCAAAGCACTTGAAGCAAATTTATGCGTTGAGGTAGTCAGAAGTATAGACACTGGGGTGAGCCCATTTTTGGAAGCAGAGATCACAACCATGGCGAAGCTTAGAGAAGATATCGGAAAATTCAGCACATGAGACACACACGGGGATTTGGTATACAGATTGTGAGGTAGAAGGTCACACCAAGGATATTTGTCCCCACAGATCAGTACACTCATTGCTATTAGACTATGAGATATGTCATTTAAACCATGATGCTAGCCACTGCCCATTATTACAATGCACAATAAGGAAGAACGTCTCTTACTATTGTAAAATTTACAGGTCTACAACTCACGAAACAAAAGACTTTCAATTGATTGGTCATATCCATGATGCTTATAGAAATTGGTGTACGATAGATAGGAGTATCGAGATAAATCTAAAGGCAAGAGCGAGCATCGGGATAGTGATCATAATCAAGCGCATTATGATCGTAATGAAGGGCATTTTGAAGGAGTTCGTGAAAGAGGTCTAGGATATTGTGGTGGATTTAGAGGATGAGGCCATGGTGTTGGATGAGGTGAGTTTCCTCACAGAAAATGTTATACATGTGGATATCCTAAACACTACTAGTGTGAATGTCCTTAGAATATTACATGTTATTTCTATGGAAAGAATCACAATTATGAGGAATGGCAGAGACTTAGATGAGAATCTTATTAAGAATCATAAACAAGAAAACAAAGGTGTAGGGATGGTTATGATAAAACGTGTTGTGGAGAACAAGTGGATGCCTAAGTTGGAACCGAATCGAGGCATTTCTTGTAAATAGCACTACCCATGCTGAAGCAAAGTGTGCACCCAAGATGCATTACAATAGAAGCCTACCATTGTTAAGGAGGAGGTTCTATATACACAGTACCTAGATCCTATCCATCAGAAGGAGGTTTATTAGGAAACCATGGAGGTACTCAGAAATCTTTAGGGTGAAATACAATATTTAAAGGAGCAATCATGGAAGATGGAGCAAAAGAATGTAGTAGAAATGGTCCAATATGACATGGATGAATTGAAATAAGTATGCAAGATGTTGTGAAAGGAGAATATCATTCCATTGCTAGGGAATTGGATAAAGGGAAACACTTTTCGGTCAAGTATTGAGACTGGATGAAAAATATTGCATGTAAATATTTTCCCTCATAGCTTAGATTATGACAAGGAAATCACTCTAAATGTTGTTGTGGATGGATGGATTTTGAGTAATATATTGATTGATATAGGTGCAGAAGTCAATGTTCTTACTTTAGATGCATGGGTACAAATGGGGAGACCTCCATTGCAACTATCTTGAAATGTATTTTCATGGATAAACGAACTAAGCCCACTCCCATCGGGGTTTTAAAATATCGTCCATTACCATACGGGGAGAAGTTCACTTTGGATATTTTGACCTTTTGTTCTTACGAGAGGAATATAACTTCCCAAATGTACTTGGGTGTCCTTGGTGCTATGAAAATAATGTTGATCTTCAGTTCAACAAGGGTTATATTAGTTTTGAAAACAAGGAGGAAACCATTATTATCCCTTTAACGAGATGGAAAATATGCGCCTGTGTTGAGCCTTTGAGTGAAGAAGACACGAGCAGATTTATGTACGCGCCATCCGGGACCTAGAGGTACTTGAGCCATCTAAATAAGGAATCCTTTAGTGGGAAGATGCACATTCTATTAGTGATACTACAAGTGTTTCTTGTGATAATTGGGCTCATATTACTTATGAGTTGGTAGGGTGCGAAGTAAAGAGTACATTTGCTAGGGAAAACAGACCTTGTTGTATTAGGAGAATAGGTAACAACTTGGTACCTCGTTACACTAGAGAAGGAGATCCTATGGTATTTCTATGTGCCATGGAGGAATAGTGGATAGACTAGTTGGAGAGACGGAATATGCTAGTGTATACCCTATGTAGGACAACATCGTCGTTGGTGGGTGGTTCACAAGGATAATCTTATAGGATGGAATGAAATTAGGATTTCTCTTTCTACTAGGTTCTTTTGGAGCAATGCACCTACTCAAATATGCACTTATCATGGTAATCAACCTATTTAGCACCATGTTCAATAGTGTGAGAGACTCTGGATAGAGGGGTAGGAAGCTTTACCACCTTCACTCTAGGTGCACAAATTTTATTCCACTTTACAAGGCTGTGCACGTGCTTGGTATGTATATGCGGAACTCCATAGAGAGACTGGAAATTGGCAGGATTTGATTATAGGGATGACCGGACATTTTACTTTTTTCTACTAAACCTCCATTAGAAGAGGCATTAAAGGTTATAAAGTGCTTAACTATGGGAAATCGTGCAAGGCATATGAACTCATTCAAGATTTATTTGATGAAGGAGACTCAGGAGTGCATTTTTCTAAAGAAATAGAGACAAATGCCACACTACTTAGGTGCACTTTCCTTGAGAAGGAAAAATGAAAGATGGTCTACTTAGTGGATGATGAAGAAATAGAAAATATGGATGTAGAACATTCAATAGGTAGGTGTGAGGTTTTAGATAGTGTAAATAAGACCACATGCACCTATCATGAACCTATAAAGAAAAAGAAAGTGAATATTGGATCAGATGCTGAGCCTAAGGAGGCCATAATTGGGGACTATTGGTCTGACTTTGAAGTGGCAAAAATCATTGAGTTACTACAAGATTATCAGGACTTATTCCCTCAGGGATACCATGAACTCAAAGGCATGCATGAATCATTAGGAGAGATAAGGATAAAGCTTTAGAAAGGTGCATGCCTGGTCAGAAAGACACCCTACATGATAAACCCCAACTTATGTGAAAAGGTCAAAGAAGAAATTGACGAAATGTTGAAGTCTAGAATCATCAAGCCCCTGAATGAGTCAGAACGGGTTAGGCCAATGGTGATCAATATCAAGAAGGATGGTCATATTAGGATCTTTGTGGACTACAGGGAGTTGAATGCTGCATGTGTGTCTGATCCCTTTCCTACACGATTCACCAAGGAAATACTAGAAGGTGTTGCAGGGCGTGAAATGTATTCTTTTACAGATGGATTCTCTAGGTATCATCAAGTTCGGATTGCACAAGAGGATTAGGAAAAGACTAATTTTACTATTGAATGGGGTATATTTTCCTATATTGTGATGCCTTTTGGTCTGAAAAATGTGCTTGCTGTATTTTCATGCATAGTTGTTCAAGCGTTCAAAGATTTTATTCACAACTTCTTACAGGTTTATTTAGATGATTGGACGGTGTATGGACTTGTTAAGGATCATTGTGACAATCTGTGCTTAATGTTTGAAAGATGTAGATAGTTGAGTATTTATTTGAACATCAAGAAATGTGTATTTGCTACACCATTTGGAATACTGTTAGGGAACATCATCTGCAAGGAAGGTTTGTTGGTTGATCTAGCTAAGGTTGTAGTCATTATCGACATGAAAGAGCTTACCAGTCAGTGAGGTGCGTGGATTATTGTGTCGGATGGGTATTATAGAAAATTTCTTGCACTTTTGGTGGAGTTACTAAAAGGAAAAGGGACATTCTACTAGGGAGAACCGCAACAACGCGCATTAGAGGCATTGAACGAGAAACTTACTACAACACCTATTATGTGCTTTCCTTTGTGGGACCAACTGTTTGATGTACATGTGGACACCTCTGGCATGCATGGCCATTGGTGTGGCATTGGATCAACTTGGAGAAGGTATTATATATCATCCTATCTATTTTTCTAGTAGAAATTTGACTCCTGCAGAGTAGAATTATACAAATACAGAGCACGAAGCTTTATCAATGATCTATGCGCTCCATAAATTTAGATAGTATCTACTAGCAACACCATTTGTATTTTATACTGAGCACATGACATTGAATTATTTGGTAAATAAGCCCATTTTACATGGGCACATATGTAGATGGGTACTCTTATTCCAAAAATTTTATTTCACAGTTGTGGTAAAACTAGGGAAAAGTAATTCTAGACCAGATCATTTATCCATAATATAATTAGGAGAAGAAGCAAAAGAAATTAAAAACACCATGCTTGATGCACACTTATACTGAGTTATAACATGCGCCATTGGAATTAGAGGACATTGTTGTCTTTCTACAAACAGGTATGGTGCCAGAAGGAATGAAATCCTTAGAGAAGAAATAACTCACTATTCGCATGACACCGTTTATGTTGATTAGCGGTGACCTGTACAAGTTAGGCTAGGATGAAGTACTATACCATTGTGTACTAGAACATGAGCACATAGATATCATGGAGGAGGCTCATGGTGGTGTTGTAGGTGGGCACTATGTAAGTTACGCCACTGTGTGTAAGATTCTACTCACTTGATTATGGTTGGAGACCCTATATAAAGATTTTAAGGCATATTACAAGGCTTGTGATCACTGTCACTTTGCCTTGGGAAACTAGGTCAATGAGATGAAATTCTGAAAGACCTATTACTAGTGCATAACCATTTGAGAAATGGGCTATAGATTTTGTGGGTCTTATTTTGGCAGCCGCTTGCAAGTCCCGATCATGCTATATCATTACTTACACAAACTATATAACAATGTGGCGAGAATCCATGCCTATAAAGAATTATACGGTGGAGTACAGTGAGCTTGAGGTTTCTATGGGAAAATATTATTACAAGGTATGGATGCCCTTTGAGTTTGACCAATGATAGGGGCACACATTTTTGAATGAGATAATCAAAATTTTATTGGATGAATTCATGATTGCACACCATAAGACTACACCATATCATCCTTAGGAAAATGGGACTACTGAGGCTTTCAACAAGATTTTGAGCCAAACATTGACAAAAAATTGTGATGTTGGAAGAAAGGATTGGGATGATAAAGTTTCTATAGTACTTTGGGCATATAGAACAACATACAAGCGGTTAAACAAGGCCACACCTTTTCAATTGGTGTTTGGCACAAAAGTAATTCTTCCTATGGAATTCATGTTACCTTCTTTACGTATTATGTGCCTGGAGGTCTAGCTAATGAGAAAGCATTAGAATAATGAATTGACAATTTGATTAAGTTGGATGAGTGACGAGCAATAGCACACTAGAGTTAGAAGCAAGAAAAAGCTAGGTAGAAAACATGGCATGATAGGCACATTAGGGACAAGAAGCTTGAGATAGGACAAATGGTGCTTCTTTATGATTCTAAGTTTCTGTGCCATCCAAGAAAACTCAAAGTACATTGGTTAGGACCATATGTTATCACTCACATACTTGAAACAAGAGCTTGTCAGTTAGAAATTCTTGATGGAATACAATTACCCGGTTACTTCAACGGGAGTAGGCTGAAGCCCTACTATAAATAAGTCTTCTTGGTGTTTGTAATAAGGCAGTATTTCCATTTAGATTATGTTTTAAATTATGTATTCCCTTAATGTATTTCCTTCTTCGTCACTATTCTTTGTCAATTTAGTTGGTGTTTTGTGAAATAAACACATCTGCACGCCTAAAGCTAATTACCATTTGCAGTATTTTCATGCACAAAGGAATGCACATAACATTTGTGTGGGGTGGTTATTTAGAAATGGGCACACATAAAGAGACAACATGCTACAGGTGTTATTCAAAGTTTGAAGATTTGGTGAACAGAAGATTGCTTCCAAATGAAGACTATAGATGGAGATAAATTAAGGACTAGTATAATGTGAGGTAAGCAATAGCCGTGGAGAGTACCATGAGAAGCGCGTGATGATGAGGTAGTTAGGTGCATGGAAGTGCATCGAAGAGAAGATTGTATCCACAACGTAGGAAGGTGTACTAAAAGGTTATAGCTGAGGCACGAAGATGTACCGCATGGAAAAATGTGAAAAGGGTCAATTAATGAGGATTGTTGGTAGGTGAAGGAGTAATAAATGCACCAAATTTTTGAAAATCTATATAAGGAAGGGATATGAGTTCATTTTTACCATTGTAAATCACAAAAAATTGAAAGAGCTAAGTGTGACCAAGTTGAGAGAAGAGTATTGAGGTGCGAAGAGTGTGAAACCAGACATGAGGAGCATATTTGTGTGTAGGAGAAGCTTACGTCCCCGTTGGTGAAGGGTTTGAGTGAAGCAGAGTGTTCAAAAGAGCTAGGGAACATGATTTCAACTAGGGAATGTAGATTTAAGCTAGGGTTTGAGTTTTCATGTTGTAGAAGAAAGAAGGTGAGCATTTGAGGACAAAAAGTTGTGGTTTCTGAGATGACACCAATGAAAGCACTTGTCATGGGAGAAAATGGAAGCGGGTGTTGAAATTACTCCCAAAAGTAATTTTTAGAGATGGAATATCCAAAAGGTGTGATAGTAGGACAAAAATGGGATTCTCACGTCTGAAAGTGTAAGATCAGTGACTATAACTACCACACATCGGATAGTAAAAGCCGAGTTGGATGCACTCTTGAATACAAAAAAAAAGTGCACAACCAAGGAGATGTTATTGTATGATGACACTTTGGAGAGAAGATGCTAAAGCAGATTAGCGTTTACAACTTTTTTGATTTTCCATATTTCGGTAAGTATGAACCTTTTTACTAGTGGTTGATGAGCAGGGTACATGAGGATGTTTTCTACTTTGCCAAACGTAGGGTAAGGATTACAACTACTCACGATTTCAACTATAAAAGGATTGAGGGGCACTGAGTGGACCTAAACAATGACTTAATAGATAAAGAAACCATCTTGGAGACGTAGGAGTTATGGTACACCAAAGGTTCACATGAGAATGGATATCAAAAAAATGAAGAAGTACCTAGTGGTATAGGTAGCTACACATGTAGTCACCAAATTGAATGATCAAGAGATTTGGTTTGATGTGAACACAATGTGGCTACACATTGCAAGAAGAATGTCACAGGGAAAAATTTACAACATTTTGGGCTACATTGTGGAAATAATCATTGAGGAAGTGCATACAGGTGAGAGAATCAGTTTCGCACTATCCTATTATCCTTGGTATTTTTGGAAATTAGAGTGCCCGATGGGCCAAAGAACAAGATCTGGGAGTACTCCATGCAGAATAAGTCACTTGTAGAAAGATTTGAAAAGCACTTATGTGAAGGTTCAATGAGTGGTCCATTCAAGCAGAGGCGGATATGTGGTATGATAGGATTTGCATGGTGTTTAAAGAGGAGTAACACATCCCCAAGGATTTACCTTCGGTGGTGGGAAAGGTAGTCTAGTTTGCAGTATATCAACACTTCTGCATCATACAATTTGTGATGAAGGATGGGACTTAGATCCCCTAGTGTAAGCTTCCATATGCCTTCACAATGCACTACTTCCAAGCATCAGTCCATCGGTTCAATAATATGTGACACTTGAATTTTGTTGTAGATAAGGTAGTGTGACTACCATGCATGCGTAAGACTTGTGTATATCCAGGAATACTACCTACATACAGAGGATAATTTTAGACATGATAAACATGAAGCCTGTGAGTTTTGATTGGAGATAGTGGGGCCATGCTTATCTACCTTTAGCTCAAGCCTAAGTTAGAGGGTAACAAATATGTGGAGAATGAGTTTATGCTCCTAGGGCCACCTAAGGGAAAGCATACAATGGAGAATGTACCAGCTCCAAAGCCCACTGAACCTATAAGTAGATGATGAGGAGGAAGAGCATGAAGATAATGGTATCTTGGTGCATAGAGGATGAAGGAAACCCTCGGACAGGGTAGAATCTGAGCACACAAGTACTCCAACCTAGGCACAAGAAGAAGGGGGTGACGGTGGAGGTAGGAGAAGACCTTGAAGAATGACACTTTAATATGGTGTTCAAATGGATGATAACTCAAAGCGCTATTCCTCAATCAATGTGGAGGTCATCATGACTCTCTCCATAGAAGGAGACAACTGAGAAGAGAAGGAGAAAATTAAAATTGGAGGAGGTGGAGGAGTCTGAAGAGAGCATGCCAGAATCTCCTACACAACTAGAGGACGTGGAAGAGTCGAGGGATGAAGAAATGAAATATGAATATGTGAAGATTGAAGGAGAAGGGGTAAAGGAAGGAGAGATAGAGCAAGATACTACACAAGACATTAAGGATCCAGCTCCAAATCTTGGTGCGCTAGTTCCTAAGGGGCCAAGACTAAAAGAACAAGTGGAGAGTTTTCTTGTTATGACTTTGGGCCATGCTGAGGACATAAGTAAAATTATTCACGCCTAGTTCCAAAGCATGGTGAGCCCTAAGGAGTTATATGGATGGGAGCTGATGGATGCAGACATGACCACCATGCGCATAATGAAGCAACTATCTTGCCCTATGCACACACACATGGACGAGCCATATTTTGACATATGTGAAGAATCTTATGTGTCAAGAAGGTTGAAGAAGGTATCTTAGGCAAGACATATAACCATAAAACCAACTGTTATGTCTGATGAACAAGTAAGTAATAACTTGGTAAAAGTATCTATAGAGGTGGCGATAAAGAACATAGAGAAATATGCCACTATCAAGGTGCTAAGGGAAGAGATCAAGGCAAAAGATGTAGAGATCATACACTTAAAAGGAGAGAAGGACCTGGAGTAGAAGAAGAATGGGGTCCTTATCGGCATGGAAAAGGAGATCGGGGATCATGTCCTCCAAGAAAGACCACACTTAGAGCCCAAGGTACCTAAAACGTTCCCTTTGGCTATGCACTATGTGCATACCTTAGTCAATTTGGTGCTTGAGGAGGGACTAGTTTAGATGCTAGCACCAAAGGACCCTGAGCAGGAGGAAGAGAGGGAAAAGGCTATAATAGTGTGGAATATTTCATCATACGAGGCATTGCTCCAAACCCTACGGGAGGAGTTGAAGAAAGTGGATCAAGCATTGAATATTTATACTGACTCTAAAAGTAGTCATAAGAATAAGAACAATGAAGTCCTAAAAGCAATGAAGGATGAAACTTTGGGTTGTGCGGAGAACTGACACTTTGGTAAATTAAAAGTGTGAGGCCCTTGTAGCATCCCAAAAGAACCATAAGGACAAGTTGGATGAACTTTGGAAACTTATAGTGCAGAAGATGGATCTTTTGGAAGGAGAATGTCTACAATGGATAACATTATGTTGGTCTTACAGAATGAAAAGGGAGAAATTACCAAGGATGAATTATATTCTATTGTAGTAAATATTCCGAGAGAAGGCGAGGATGTCTTGAATGAGTGACAGACATTAGAGGCAAAAATAAAGGAAGAATATCCAAAACTCATTCTTCTAGTTGAAATTGAGGGTGGTGTAGAGTAAATACTTATTCGTTGTATAGTAATTCTTTACATTCATCCATTCCTTATTATTTATTCATTTCATATCAGAAGGTAACCATTTTCGGGGTGGCAATGCAGTTTAGTGTTGGGTAATGTTGAGCAGACAAAGTGTGACACTTAGCGGAAGGCACACAAAAGGTTCACATGTGAGAACAAGGTGTAGTAAAAGGTGCAGAAGGATAGGGAAAAACACACACGTGAAAGACCAAGGAAGATTTAGGACATAGCTATTTTCACATGTATGGGCTATTTTTTGAGATGGCATGTAGATCACACAAACCGAGTAAAGACTTACATGACACACATCAACATTATTTGGAAGATTGGATACTAAGTGCTTTGCAGGGGTGTCTGCTAAGGATATAATTTCTACTACTAGTTAACTAGAATAGGTCTATTGTTAGTGCACATGCATGTGTGGCTATGATTGTAAAGGCACATGGCTATTTTCTTGATGCAACCTATTTTTGGGGTTATGCAAGCGGTGAAGGGAAATTACCCACCCTTATAAATATGTAATGTTTTGCATAGAATAGAAGGGGAGTGTGAGAACTAAATTAATGTGAAGTTATACTACCATATCTGATGTGCGTATAAGCTTATGGTATTACCCATTGTAATGAGCTTATGTGTATTTATCATGCTTAATATAATGGAGTGTATTGGTTGAATCAGAGTATTAATCCTGAGTATAATTGGTTCTTGCATGATTGATTTCATTATGGATATTATTTAAACATGTTGTTCTTTAGATCTAGATCTATACATGCTCGAAGAATGATATATTAATTATGGATCTGAATGCATTAAGTCTTCATCATGTTAACATCCTGCAATAACAACCCTAAAGAGGGGCTTGGTACCTTTGCGTGCTTCGGGTGAGCGCTTAGTCTAGGTTGAGTGATGTGTCGGTGAGCTTGGGTTTTTAGTGGTAAATTTTATGTTACATCAACACATTGGTGAGTATGGTGGAGAAAATTTGAGATGAAAATTTGAAGGAAAGGACACGCTTAGAAGAAAAATTCAAGAAAATTTCCCATCTGTGATGCATTATTTGTGCACCCTTGTTTAGATGGTGATGGAAGAAGGTCCGGTGCATATGCCAACACCCAAGAGGATGTTGTAGCGAAGGCAGAGAAGGCCAAGGAAACTATTGCATGGAAAATTACAAGTTATGAATCTATATTACAGACCTTGAAGGATGAACTAAAAATGTCGAGATCTAGCATTGAATATGCGCGCGCAATGCATGATGTAGTAATAAAGACAAGAACTATGGAAGAGGAGGAGGAATTCCTTAAGGAAGTAAAGAATGTAGCACTTGGGAATGAGGATAGGCTCACATTGGTATAAGAAAAGTGTGATGTGCTTACAGTAGCCCAGATCCCTCACAAGGAAAGAGTAAAGGAGATTGGAAAACTCATCGCACGATGGAAGTATGTTATGGAAGGGATGGTCTCTAGCCTAGAAAATGTTCTTAGAGTACTGCGAGAATGAAGGTGAGAACATGACCTTAGATGAGATGGATGGAGTGCTTTAAAAATTCCCCCAAAAAAAAGTAATAAAGTCTTTGGGTGATTGGAATGAGTTAGAAGAAGAATATCCAGAATTAATTCTCTTTGCAGAAGTATAGAGCGCAAGTATACTTTTATTATTTTGTATAGTTATTATTTCATTCCTTATTCTTTTTTCATGGAGAGATAAGTTATGATTACCCATTTTCGGGGAGGCAATGAAGAAAGTGTGGGGTAATGTTGGGATGATGAAATATAGCCTAAGTATTGAAGGCACATAAGGATTGGGCGCATGGGGACATGACACGTAGGTGTGCACGGAAGAATAGTGGAACAAGTCACGCATGGGAAAAGAGAGGATTTAGGACTAAGTCGTTATCAATATAAGGATAAATATAGACATCGAGTGTAGATAACTTTTAGTATGAAGAATTGAAGAGCACACAAAGGCTATTTTAGACAAGTGGGAGATCAAGCACCATGCACAGTTTTGGGCTATTAATAGGATTAGAACTATAGTTATTATTAGATAATATATTAATAATGAGATTGCATGATTTTATAATTATCTTGTAGTGGTGCATGGATATTCTTATCATGCAACCTATTTTAAGGATGCATAGGTGGTGAAGGGAAAGTCCCCACCCCTATATATATGTATTGATTTTCATGGTTTAAGGATCCATGTTTTGTAGAGTTATCTTTTTGGTTTACGGGTGCGCATGAGTGATGGTGACATTGCTAAGTATATATTAAACTTATGTGTTTTACAAAAATAATATAATGGACCTTTGTGGTTGGATATTGGTTGTTGACTTATTTGAGCATGGATCTTATATGGTAAATCTGATTATGGTTCTTGTTTAGATATTCTTGCAAATAGTTGAGATCTAGATCTAGTTTATGTTATGCAATATATTTGGTTATCTATTATGGATCTGGAATATTTGTATGATCATGCTAACTTCCTAAACAAGCTACCATAAAAGAGGGACATGGTACCCTTGCGCGCTTCGGGTGGCGCTCGGGTTTTTCTGGGTGATGTGTCAAAGCACGCCTTGGGATGTTGTGGGTAAAATAAGAATTCAATTGGAATCCAATAATAAAGAGATTGGAATCCAATAATAGTGAAATTGGAACTAGAACAAGTCCAATAATAACAATATCAGAATCCAATATTGCTACTAATGGATTCCAATAATAGTAATAATGGATTGCAGTATAGACAAAAATTGAATCCAATATACAGAAAAAATAAAGATGGATTTCTTCCAATACTTGAAATAATGGAATATAGATTCTTTTGTAATATTTTTAGATTTAGTGAAATAAGAATTGAATGGAAACAATAACCTATCCTTGTCTCTACATAGGAGGATATTTAATAAGCCTCTAGGGGCAAAAACTTGTTAAAATTTCTCAAAACCTTGACTAGTCTATCAGATCTCCCTTAAATTTCCTTAGAAAACATTTTCCCATCTCCATCCCCACATTTACACCTCATTCTGAGATAAGAATCTTGACTCGAAATAGAAGAAACTATCACTTTTCCCAATCTCACTAACTTGGTCAACTTTTGGCACTGTCTATCCTGTTGTCTAAACTTACAACCTAATTCGTTTTCTCTCCACTAATCATTTTCATCATTCTCCCATGTTCGACACACTCACAAACACATGATTAAACTCATCATAAAATGCATTCAAGAGGTTAAAGGAACTTACATTCACTCCTTTGATCAATATTGCATTATATTTCTCTCAACCATGTAATCTGCTCCAACCATGCATCCACACTTCAAAAGGCACATATAATGTTTTAAAAGCCTTAATATTTCACTCCCATCTATCTTGAAATGATCATAAAATCTCAAGTTCCAACTCTTGACCCAACTCATATTAGCTTCCTTTTTGTAATTTTGTCTATAAACCCTTACTAGGTCTTAGATAAGGGACTGTCATGAATGAATCTCATCGTAGGAACTTTCAAGGGGAAATGAAAGTAGATTAAACCACCCATTACGCCAGTTAAACTATGCTATAAGTTTTAGAGGTTGGATCAAAGCCAATCACCTAGGTCCTTTGTTAATGTCTCCTCGTAGACTAGGTCTTCTCTGTGTACTCCACTATAGCATTCAATTGTTATCTATATCTCAAAATTCCACCTTGAAAGCATCAAAATTATTGTAAAATCATCTTATTCACATCTCCATTTTTGTTAGTTCCAAGTTTTAGGAATAAAGAGCTTATTTTAAAGGTCCAAATGTCATACCCTATCCATGCTTGAAATGTAGCTTACAGTTAAGTATGAGAGGGATTTTTTGTTATATATCCTCCTAAAAACCTATTTAAGGTCCAAAAATTTACAAGAGAGACTATTTCAACAATGGGAAAGGGACCATCTTTCCATAACTCACAATCTCCATGTTCAGTTCTCTTTTCAGTGTACAGTTCTCATCTTTACTCATGGAACGAGTTATAAAACGCTCCAAGTTAACGGTGAAGTTTATACCATATAAACACTTCTTCTCCATGATGCATGCACATGATCAAATCACCCCATTTATCTCTCTTGGTCTCTAAGCTCTACTAAAAACTTATATTATTTTGAGAGATCTATTCAAATGACTTACCATACACCTTTGAGTTTTACATGGGGATACCACAAGGGAAATTAACTTTACTCCTTATGATCACTATCCATATGCTTAGAATTTCTCCACACACACACATATGTATTTAACCAACGAATAGTTCCATAATATTTCAACATGCATTAACTCACAAAGAATGGAAACATATAACTTACAGAGATGCCTCTAAGAAATAAACTACTTTAGTCATATCGGGATAAATTCCATTAAACAGAGGTGTTCCTCATAAAACATAACAAACTCAAGAGCTCCCATAGTTACCAATGCATGTAAAGAACATACAAGAAGGATCTTAAAACTTACAAGAAGAATAAATACACATGAAATACTAACATCAACTCATATGTTCATGGAAAAACTAAAGATCACCTTTCTTGGATCAAATATCTCTTCCATGCACAATAATAACATAGGTCAAATAACAAGCTATAACAATTTGAGTAACACATAAACATGCAAAAACATATCATAACTTGAGTTTTCCACACTTCAATACCTCTCGACACTCAAATTTTGTTTCATATTCAGATAAGAGTGAAGAATTACAATTACATTATGCTTTTTGTCCCTACACTAGTACTCTTATTTGATATTCCCTTTATTAGGCCATTCTGATTTGCCTCATAATGAGATTCTCTTAAAAAGGGGAGTTACCTTACCTAAATATGCCTTGAATTTTCGTGGAATAACTCTTTTTTTGCACTTTATGACTCTATATGGATCTAATAGCCACAAAATTCCTCATCCTATCCATAGAAAGCTTATGAGATTTAAGCACACACCTAAAAACTTGAAATCCACCTAAGATTGGCCTTACAAATTTGAATTTAGTATTTTTAAGGGAAATGTCTGTTTTGAAATTTAAAAGGTCTAGACATTGGAATAGATTAACAATACCTAAAATACCTCTAGGACTCATAAAGTCATATAACACACCAAACATGATATATTCATGGTTTATTTAGCTAGCGAAGGTGATGCTCCGCATCAAGATCAATGTTCTAACACCCCGTAATAATTAGTGGGGTTTATATAAAAACATAACATGTTTACAATAATATTTATAATCCTTAAACCAAAGTGATGGTTTAGGCTAACATATCACATTTTAAGGATTTATACACCTTCATCATGCTAAACTTACTTATTATTTAGGCTAAGCATGATTTTCAAGACAATGTCTCACAATTTCTCATGGAAAATCTATACCAATACCTATAGGATACTTTTATAAAGTAATTCCATTTTGTAAAAATTGAGGCTACATTCTTTGGACCACATAGGAAAATTAGAGTGATAAGTTTACTAAGATCATAAAAAGATCTTTCAAAATATTTTTAATTTCAAGAATAAATATAGATGAGAAGAAGAAAAAACATGGCCAAACATTAGGATGTGGTATTTTCATGCACCCCCTCAATGAAAACTTTGTGTTGTCGTGCAAGTTTGCAACAGGAAATTGACAATTTCCAAGCACAACAACGATACCCTAGTGTTAATTTTTTAAGTGCCATCATTCCAAGACACCCCAAGGTCTTTCCAATCAGTTCAAATGACCTCCTAAATAATGTAATCTCATCCCCTAGGTGATTTAGGTAAGTCTATTCATTCCCCTACGTGATTTGAGGGAGTTCTAAAAGGATAATATCTTCGGTAGTATTGGGAAGGGCTATTCTTTGGCCTTCCTAGGACTGGATCAACCCTTGGAGTAGAATGGAAGGGAGAATTAAACATGGAGGTGAAATTAAGACATTAAAACATCATGGAAATGGTTTTGTAATATTTTGGGAAGTTTTGAGAAAATTGGAGCATTTTGAGAAAAATTAGGGTTTAAAAGCCTAAAAGTACACGAGTCTAAAACGATTCTTTGGAATTTAGAAGATGATTTAGAGCTCTGGATGTAGTTACAATAAAAAAACACTCATGGAAAGAGTATTTAAATACCCACATTATGGTGAAATAATATTTTTCACAACACCTTGGCGCATGGGATTGGCAGGTAGTTTTTATCAGGTACAAGTGGAGTGTCAAATCACAAATCCAATTTTTAGGGAACATAAAGATTAATAAATACATGTGACCCCAACCAATGGATTCAAAATTCCATTTCCAGTTAGGATCATATAAAATTTCACAAATAAATTCCACAGGAGCTCAAGTTATCACTATCACAAGTTCAAGACTTAGCCAAATTTTTGGAAGGACACGTGTCAGCTCCAGGAGCTTGGCGAGATTTTGTGTCCCTAACGTCCCTCAAGATCAGGGACATAAAGGTTGTAAAGTTTCACCCATAAACATTGAATTCCTATCAGCCCCCATATGACCTCTTGGACCCTCATGAGACCTCCAGACTTGATAGTTCAGCCCCTAGGTGTATTTTTGGAGCATCCATTCCCTACCGTCAGATATGGTGCCACGTGTTAGCTCTAGGACCACCGTGGAAACTGATTTCCATTATGTCCCTAAGGTGGGGACATAAAACATGTAAAATTCTCCCAGCCCCCTATGGGGAGCCTTTTGGAAATCCACGTGACTGCTTTCGGCTCCCACTTTGCTTTAAAGCAACTTTTCTCTCACCTTCATTCCTTGCCATCGGATCGCTGACAGATGTCACCATATTGCTCATTGTGGAAATTTATGTTCCTCACATTCCTAAGGTCAAGGAAATCAAACATGAAAAAATTTTCCCAACTCCAACTCAAAATTAAAAAAATCTAAGCTGTTAGTTGCTTCTTTGCTTTGCTTCTCCATTACTAGAAGAAAACTGTAGAGAACACCAGTTCACCACTCCACCATTGCCAAAGCTTGAAATAGATCCATTATAGAACATCATCCTTCAGTCATTGATGGCACCAAATTATCATAATAAAAATTCATCTAGATAAGAAGAACAAACGAATAACGAGAGAGAAGAAGAATAGTGAAATCCCCATTGCCATGAAGCGAAATTTGAACATATCTTACAAACCGATGCTCGGATTGATGAACTATTTTTGTTGAGTTTTCTCTCTTGAAGGCCATTAAAAACACTTTAAATTCTCCCGGTGGTTCATAGAACATTAACAATGAATAAATCTCATTTTTGGTTCAACGAAGGAAAGATTGAATTTCCCGTCAAACCGTTTATCGGATTGATAGGAAATTTCTCTGAAGCAATATAAGCAAAAAACCTATCGCAATGGAATTCATTTCATTGAAAATAGAGACAAATACCAGACCTAAAATTTTCAAGCTCCATTAATGGCCACCACAACACAGTTATAGAAAAAATCAGTGAGCTACCTCTCCGCTTCTCAAGGTTAGGTTGGAAAAATCGCTCGAAAGCTGGGATTTAAACGATTGTCCAAAAATCTAGTTTCGCGCGAACTAGTTTTCACACCATGAAGTCCCTATTTTTTATGGATATGGAGGGTTGTGTTTTTTATCAGCATTCTTCCCTCCTTGAATAATTTTTCAAATTCCTAAAGATCCAACAATAGAAATCATCCAAATATTGGAGGGAATGATCGTTGGAAAATCTAGTTTCACGTGAACTAGTTTTTGTGCCATGAAGCACCTATTTTTTAGGGATATGGAGGACTGAGTTTTTTCTAGTATTATTACCCCACTGATAAAAACATCATCTTCCCACTTGTTCAGATGAAAAAATTACTCAAAATTTGGAGCATGGAACCTTGGAATAAAACCCAGAATTTCAAGACCTATTTTGTTGCAATTTGCGATTCCTGGCGCACTTACTAAAAATAGCATGTCTCTTTGCATAGGGGTATGTTACTTTGGGTAAGCCACCATTTGAAGATGCCATGAATATGGTGGAAAACAAAGTGGGAGCGTCACGGGAAAGGCCACTAAAAAGGTCATCTCGGCTTGCAATTCACACTTACTAAAAATAATAAGTCACACTCAAAGGGCAATTTTGGCACAATGGGACATTGAGAACTTCATCGCATTAGGACTTTCCATCGGTGAGGTTCATCATACTTCATCTGGAATGGCATCTCCTCTTCTTCTACCTCTTCTCTCTCTCTACAACACTCCCTCTCCTTAATGTTATATTTTTGTGTTGAGGTTGTACTTTTTAATACGACTTAAGTGACTTTAGAAACATAATGTAACTTTAAGTCACCTTGCTATTATAAAAGGGACTTAAATATTTAAAGTGGAATATGAACAATCTCAAGTCATATTAAGGTATTTGAAAGGTCATGAGGAAGATGAGGAGTCAATTCTATTCTATAAATTGTAAAGCCATTCCCATTTCAAAGGGTTGGTGATTGATCTTGTAAACTCAAGAGTGCATTGTACCTAGAGAAAGCAAAGGAGATATCCAATTTTCTTCTACTTTCCTCCACTCTCAAATTTCCTCCATTCTCACATTATGTACAAATTTGATTTGAGAAATCAATACAAGAAGGAGTTTCTAGCTTTCTTTGACTAAGGGGTTTCTTGATACTTGGTGATCAATGAATTCTATTTGGTCTTGTTGTTATTCGTAGAGTTGTTTCTTCCCATAAATGCATGTGTTGAAGTTTTTAACTAGTGTGTGTGTGCAAGAATCTGATTTTCTACCTACAACATTAGTTATCCTACCTCTTTTCTCACTCCCCTTTCCCACTCTTCAGACAAAGTCTTCCCTAGCAAGAGATTGCTAGCTTTTCCGTAGGGTCAGTGGAGTGCCCCTGTTGGATCCCCGGTCGAAAGGCCACCACATAAATCCACATTTTCTCGCACATGCATATACTGAAGCTGCCTTTGGTTAAGTAGAGGGACTTAGATTCCCGAGTGTTTGCAAGAAATCCACAAGTTTGTCCACCTAAATTTTTTTCTCTCTAATAGTTTTGGTGCCCATAGTGGGGCATATTTAATAGCATTTGCACTGAATACGACCGCAAGGTCCCAAAATACAAAAAAAAATCAAATATTGAAAAAATAAAAAGAAAAAGAGTTCATGAAAGTCCATTTCTAAAAGACACATTGCTGATTTTTGCACGTGACTTTTCAGATTCTACGGTGTCTTTTCATATTCCTATTGCAGATTTTTCTGTGCTATAATTTGAAGAAGAATTGGCTGAAGTAAAAGCTGAAACAGAGACAACAATGGAAGATGAAGAAGAAATACCTCAACCCATTGTTCCATGGGGAAGGAATATGGGCCCGCTTTCTCTTGAACCACCTCTCCATGATCTACCAACAAGTTCCTGCAAGAAATTTCCAAAGTTCAAAGGTGAAAAAACACAACATCCAAAAGAACACATCACTACCTTCACAACATCATGTGGAATTCTTGGTGTCTAACATGAGGACATTGTAGTGAGACTGTTCATGAAGTCCCTCCAAGAAAAAGCAACAAAATGGTTTTACCACATTCCCACCCAATCCGTCACTTTGCATTTGGGATGACATCAAGGCTGCCTTCAAGGAAATATTTAAATCAAATGAAGACTATCAAGACCTCTTGGTGCAGTTGGCTCAAATGAGGAAAGGAGAAAATGAAACCATGAGAGACTTCATGGCTCATTTCAAATGGTTTCTTCACAGGATACCTGAAGAGGATTCACCATCTCAAAATAATGTCAAGAGATTCTTCATCAATGCTCAATCATTAGAAGTAGGGTTTTTCTGTGAAGAGCCTAACTAAGGAACATTGTAGAAGCAAAAAGGATGGCCATTGAAATTGATGACGATCTCATCCTCTCTAGGAAGATCAAGAATCCATCAAAGGGCAAGGCCCAACATCTTGGAGATGAGAGAACCAATCCATCACTGAAAAATTTGGCGAATGAGATGGCCTCTTTGAAGAGGGAATTATTTGAATGAGTTTCTTCCCAAAGGAGCAATGGAAATCAGATTGCAGGAGCACCCCAAAGGCTCACCTTAGAGGTCCCACCCATGAACATAAATTATAGATTTCAAGAAGGTGAAGAATATTTTGAACAAGAAAGTGAAGGTGGTGATTTCCTAGAGAAAGACGAGTTTGAGAACGATACACAAATCAGATTCTGTGAGTATTCTAGAGGTTATGAAGAAGAGAAAGAAGATGCACCTAGTTTCTCATGTGTGGTATTCACTCATTCTCAGTTTGAGAAAGGAAAATATCCTTCCATTGCTTTAAAGAAAAAGAAGACTGAAGATCCTCCTGTGGCGACTCCGTAAAATAAAATAATCATTCGAGGATCCCCACTTCCATCTTCCATGAAGTCTACATTGTTAGAGCGGACCCTGTAGCAAGTAAGAAGACTCCCATAATCCCAAGTAAGCTTTCCAATTCCTCTCCCATTTCTAAATCTAAATCTACTCTTGTAAAATCTAATACCTTGAAAGCTCCTAGTGTGCTATTCAAAATACCATCCATCCATCAAAAATAAAATCTATCTCCCAAGCCTATCCAGGACTACGAAATCAGTCCCTTCACCCCCTTTCTTGCATCTTCTCCTTTGAATTTATAGAATATGCAAATAAGGCCAAAGTGTAGATTACTGAAATTGAATATTTATGGACTAATCCTAAACAATTTGAGAGGTTCGTTTGATATATCAAGAGTGGTATTCCAACAACAAATGATGTATCTCATCATCTTAAAGGAATACTACCAAACCCACCTATAGACACTAAAATTAGGTTACACTCCCCTTTGGTCCCTCGTCAAATAAATACCTTGAACACATCCACCTAGCCATGGCCCCCTTCACCCTACTATAATATTAATTTAATTAAATTAATTCATTATCCTCACAATATTTATTATTTAAATATATTAATTGGGATAATGCCCACATACCCACCTCACCTAGACACCTCATCAAGCCACCTCATCCTAAGACCTTTTCTTAGTAAGTTTCCATAACTAACTAAGACCTACCCAAACCCTAAAAATCAATGCCTACATTCCCTCTAACCACATTCCCACATGTTAGAAGGAAGCTTCCAGTCTGATCCGTGGAGTAAATGAAACGAGATCCCAGAAAATCAAGGGGATCTACCTAGTTTAGTAAACCTAGGAAATCCCACCCTAACCGACGCCGATTACACTTAACTTCCACCGGTTAATCCGAACCACCATAGGTTACCTTTTAACTCCCAAAACAACCTTATTTCAAGGTTGGCACATTTCAGAAAGAGGTGGACATCTTCTGAGAACAAGTGACAAAACTAGAGCTGCATGCAAGCAGAACCAACATCTGTAGCACCATCGAACACCCATAACTAGTACTGAAGCAATCACACGACCCACCGCCTTCACGGGAGCATCCGAGGAAGTTCCGATTACTACACCAAGTTCATGTGATTTCGCACCATTACCAACCCGACATCAAGCTCGTATAAACATGTAAGTTTGTTAACATGCATTGGGTCCTTGTCATTTGAAAGCAGATCCTTTTACATTTGTTATTAGTTTCTACTTTCATTTCCATTCCCCACCATTTTACCTCCATGTAAACTTGACCATCCTTTTTCCCACACCATTGAACTATCCATATCTGAACTTTCATCATTCCTGTGCATATCCAGGATCCATACGAATCTCGCCATTGCCCATCCACCTTCATCTAATCCTGGATCTATCACCCAACCAAGTTTATTGAGTTTCTGTACCCCAACCATACCGACGTTGGTCACCCATAACCATCAGCTTGGTTAACCTTAACCGATGTTGGTCTCTCGTGTCTTTACTAGAAACCCAAATTAGAGCCTAAAACCACCATCAAATACCCTAAATTGACCAGAATCTGACCTTGACTAATAACATTATCCTGAAAGTGACCTTGACCTTTAGATTCAATCATAGCCTAGCCTGTTGTGAATGGATTTTCTTATTGTAGATGAATGAGATACCTAAATAATTTTAACTATAGTAGGATTTACTTTATTACCAACAATAAGTTGTTTTAAACGAGTGGATTGTGACCATCTAAGAAGTATCACACTTCCTAGATCTAGCACATTCTAGGCAGTCCACTAAATATATTGTTTAACTTTTATTTGGTGGTATTGTGTTCCATTTCAGGTAGTTCCTCTAAGCAAAGAGGAAGCTCTCATGAAGCAGTGTGGATTCGGAAGTCATATGCATACAACAACCTATCAACTAGCATCTCAACAAGTATTCCTCCTACACCCATTACCCTCATTTATTTCGTCATTTTCTAAGAAATACTCTAAAATCGGTGAAATACCACCTACAAATCCCTCACATGAGAACATGATTTCTCTCGGTGCATCAAAGATTGATAAATTTGAACATTTCTACGTCTCCCTTCTTGTTGGATAATGTGTATTGAACAATTGTATAATAGATTCGGTGCCTTAGACAATGTGATTCCTTTGAAGGTTGCCAAGGCTCTCAAACTTACCATGACTTCACCTAGAGGCTCTTATACTCTTTGGAGTCGAGAAAGGTACCACTTGTATTGAAGGTCAAAGATGCACAGGTGGCTCTCACCATATTTCCAGACAAGAAAGTTTCAACGATGATTTTGGAAGTAGATGTCCTAGCCTCATTTGGAATGTTCTTTGAGTAGAATTTTTTTGAGATTTAGGAGATAAAATTTAGATGAATTGCTCTTCTTCCGCAACCATACCGGTGAAGGGAGACATGGAGAAATTGCTTCCCGAGAAGAAGATGAGGTACATGGTACAAAATTATGGAATCCCGGAAGCTAATATCTTATATCAAGATAGCAGGAAGATGAATCACTTGGTGGCAACTGAGGAGGAAGAGGATATTCCCATCTTGATATGCCCGGACATGCCTTCCGAATATATTTGGATTTTGAAGAAGCATTTAAGAGATTTGAGTTACAAGAGGGCAGCCCTGAATCACTAGATGATATAGACCACGAGGAAGAGGAGATGGTTCTTAATATATTTCAAGAAGATAAATCAGCTTATATGATTTTCCAAGATGTGGAGTTATTCTCATTCCCATTTGGGGATGAAGATGATCTTAGTCAAGCCATCTATGGAGAGACAAATTCATCTTGCAATGATCCTTTGAAAGGATTGAAAGAAATTTCCATACAAGGACTACGAGATCTGCGGAAGAAATAGAAGACCCTGAGATAAGTCTTTAACTCTTGATGCAAGCCATGAATATGCAAGATAAACATGAAGTTGATTTTAGAGCCTCAACCAATGTGAAGGTTGGCTATGTTGAAACAAAGAAAGATGTGAAATATGATGTCCCTCTCGAACCAATGGTTGATGGATACAATGATGAAATCGAGGTGTTTTCTTTCCCATTTGAAGAAGAAGAACCTTTCCATGATAAAGAAACTAAAGAAAAGAGTTTTGAGACCTTTGAAGATGAAGATATTTTCGATGAAGGATCGGTAGAGTGTTGCAATTCCCAAAATGATGAGGTAATCCCTCTAGATAGTTTCCTTGAGCTACAAGATAAAGATTCTTCAAAGGTGTACAAAGAGGAGCTGCAAGAAATGATGAAGTATAACTACATGCAAGAAATCTTGGATGCAGTAGAAGTTGGAGAAGATCCTGAGCTGATTCTTGATCTCTTCACTAGTGCCATGGACATACAAGACAAGTATGAGTTCACATCCAATCCTTTTATCAGTACTCAAGCACCTCATAGTGGAGTGAAGGAAAAGGATAAGTATGAGGTTTCTCATGAAAAGGATGTCAATGAACATAGACTCGGGAAAGAAAGTAACTCAGAAGATTCAAGGAATTGGAACAAAAATCAGCTTTGGGGCAGCAATGAGATGTTCGATGGAGAATCCACTATATGGATAAACATGGAAGGAAACTGGCACTATGAAACTGATTTCAAAGAACATGAAGGAAGGGAATTTCCAAGCAAGGACCTAGGCATCAAGAAGCTCACATGGAATCACTCCTACCAAGTACACAGATAATTGTGAAAGCACCTAGATTTCATAAGTAGCTGAGGAGGGGAGGCTACTTTCTGGAACCCATCAATGGCTTCGCAGAACATCATCACTTAGTGTTTCCCGCTCAAGGGTAACTCTTGAGGAAATAAAATTGCTTCAGTGAAAGTGGGTTGTCCCCCACCTTTTACCATAGGTGATTGCTAGGTGTGTTTCCCTTCCTATTGTGTGTGTCTTTTTCTCGTTTTGTGTGTGTGTGTGTGTTTCCTTCTTCTCTCCCTCTCTCTCTTATAAGTTGTACATGACTCTGTAGGGCCCAATGGATAAGGCACTGGTAAAAAAATTATATGGTCTAAAATTGAGATTCTAGATTCCCATGTCATGTCTTCACTATGCTCAGTCCATGTCATGTCCCCAAGCTAGAGCCAGTTGTTGTCGTGTAAATGTGCAACAAGGAAATTGACAATTTCCAAGCATGACAACGATACCCCAGTGTTAATTTTTTCAAGTCCCATCATTCCAAGACACCCCGGGTCTATCCAATCAGTCCAAATGACCTCATGAATAATGTAAGAAGGTCCCCAGGGTGATTTAGGTATGTCTATTCATTCCCCTAGGTGATTTGAGGGAGTTACGAAAGATACTATCTTCGGCGGTATTGGGAAGGGCTATTGTTGGCCTTCCTAGGTGGATCAACCCTTAGAGCATAAAAAAAAGGGTAAAATTCAACATGGAGGTGAATTTAAGACCTTAAAACATCATGGAAATGATTTTGGAATATTTTGGAAAGTTTTGAGAAACTTGGAGCATTTTGAGAAAAATTAGGGTTCATAAGCCTAGGCAGTACACATGTCTAAAATAGCTACTGGACTTCAGAAGATGATTAGGAGCTCTGGATGGAGTTAGAAGAAAAAAATACTTCGGAAAGAGGATTTTAATATCTACTTTATGGTGAAATAGTATTTTCACAACGCATTGGCGCATAGGATTGATAGGCGGGTTTATCAGTGCAAGCGAGTCTCAAATCACAAATCCAATTTTTCAGGGATCATATGGATGAATAAAGATATGATACCCCCACTATTGGATTAAAAATTACATTTCCATTTAGGATCATATAAAATTTCACCAAGAAATTCCACTGGGAGCTCAAGTTATCACTATCACAAGTTCAGGACTTAGCCAAATTTTTGGGAGGACACGTGTCAGCTCCAAGAGCCTAGCAGGATTTTGTGTCCCTAACATCCCTCAAGGTCAGGGAAATCAAGGTTGGAAAATTTATCCCAGCCCCCTTAAATCCCTCTCATCCCCATATGACCTCTTAGACCCTCATGAGACCTCCATATTTGATTCAGCCCCAGGTGCATTTTTGGAGCATCCATTCCCTGCCATCGAATCAAGTGCCACATGTCAGCTCCAAGACAACCATGGAAACTAATGTCCCTTATTTCCCTGAGGTGGGGGACATAATACATGGAAAAATGTGACCAGCCCCCTATGGGGAGCCTTTTGGACATCCATGTGACCTGCTTTCAGCTCCCAGTGCTTTAAAGCAACTTTTCTCACCTTCATTCCCTGCCGTCGGATCATTGCCACGTGTCGCCGTCTTGCTCATTGTGGAAATTGATGTCCCTCATGTCCCTAAAGTCAAGGACATAAAACATGAAAAAATTCACCCAACTCCAACTCAAAAATTTAAAAAAATCTAATTGTTACCTTCTTCTTGCTACTTCTAGTTGCTTCTCCATTACCAGAAGAAAACTATAGAGAACACCAGTTCACCACTCCACCATTACCAAAGCTTGAAAAAATACATTAAAACACTTCATAATTCAATCCATGATGTCACCTAGGTATCATAAGAAAAATTCATTGAGATAAGAAGAAGAAACTAATAATAGAGAAGAAGAACAGTGGAAATCCCCATTGCCATAAAACCAAAATTCAAACATATCTTACAAACCGGTGCTCGGATTGACGAACCGTTTGTTGCTAAGTTTTTATCTCTTGAAGGCCATTAAAAACACACTTTCAATCCTCCTAGTGGTGCATAGAATATTCATAGTGAATAAATCTCATTTCTAGCTCAATGAAGGAAAAATTGAATTTAGTCAAATCGTTTGTTGGATTGACGGAAATTTCTCCTGAAGTAATAGAAGGAAAAACCTATCGCAATGGAATTGATTTCATCATGAACAGAGACAAAAACCAGACCTGAAATTTTCAAGATCCATTAATGACCTCCACAACATAGTAATGGAAAAAATTAGTGAGCTACCTCTCCGCTTCTCAAGATTCCAGTGGGCGAAATTGTTCCAAAATTGGAGGAAACGATCATCAAAAAATCTAGTTTCGTGTGAACTAGTTTTCACACCATGAAGTCCCTATTTTTTAGGGATATGGAGGGATGTGTTTTTATTAGTATTCTTCCCTCCTCGAATAATTTTTCAAATTCCCAAATATCGATAGGAGAAATCATCCAAAAATTGAAGGGAATGATCGTTGAAAAATCTAGTTTCACGTGAACTAGTTTTTGTGCCATGAAGCCCCTATTTTTTAGGGATATGGAGGACTTAGTGTTTTTTCTAGTATTCTTCCCCTAATGATGAAAAAATCATCTTCCCACTTGTTCAGATGAAGGAATTACTCAAAATTGAGCATGGAACCTTGGAATAAAACCTAGAATTTCAAGACCCGTTTTCTTGCAATTTGACATTCCTAACACACTTACTAAAACTAGCATGTCTCCTTGCATAGGGGTATGGTAATTTAGGTAAGCCACCATTTTAAGATGCCATGAATAAGGTGGTGAACACATAGGGAACATCGAAGGAAAATTCACCAAAAAGGTCATCTCGGCTCACATTTCAAACTTACTAACAATAGTAAGTCACACTCAAAGGTTAGTTTTTAGCACAATGGGACATTCAAAACTTTGTCGCATCAAAAATTTCCATCAACATGGATCATTGAACTTCATATGGGATGGCATCTCCTCTTCTTCTTCCTCTTCTTTCTCTCTCTCTTCTCTTCTCATACAACACTCCCTCTCCTCAATGTTATATTTTTGCGTTGAGGGTTGCACTTTTTAATATGACTTAAGTGACTTTAGAAATATAATGTAACTTTAAGTCACCTTGTTATTATAAAAGGGAATTAAATATTTAAAGTGGAATATGAACAGTCTTAAGTCATATTAAGGTATTTGAAAGGTCATGAGGAAGATGAGGAGTCAATTCTATTCTATAAATTGTAAAGCCATTCCCATTTCAAAGGGTTGGCGATTGATCTTGTAAGCTAAAGAGTGCATTTGTACTGAGAAAGCAAAGGCAATAGCCAATTTTCTTCTACTTTCCTCCACTCTCAAATTTCTTCCATTCTCACATTATGTATAAATTTGATTTGAGCAATCAATATAAGAAGAAGGAGTTTTTAACTTTCTTTGATTAAGGGGTTTCTTGATACTTGGTGATCGGTGAATTCTATTTAGTCTTGTTGTTATTCATAGAGTTATTTCTTCCCATAAATGCATGTGTTGAAGTTTATAACTAGTGTTTGTGTAATAATATTATTTTCTACCTATAGCTATAGTTATCTTTCCTCTTTTCTCACTCCCCTTTCCCACTCTTCAGAAAAAGTCTTCCCTAGCAAGAGATTGCTAGCTTTTCCTGAGGTTAGTGGAATTACCTTGTTGGATCCACGGTCGAAAGGCCTGAGAAATCCACATTTTCTCGTGCATGCATGTACGGGAGATGTACAGATTAAGTAGAGGGACTTATATTCCCAGAGCGTTGGAAAGAAATCCACAAGTTTTTCCACTTGAAAATTTTTCTCGCCAACACTTTGAAAGGACAATTATTGCACGAAACTTGCAGAACTTCACTATGCACGATGGCTTTGTAAATATATCTACAACTTTATCTTCAGAGGGAATTACTAGAGATCTATATCAACATAGAGAACCTTATTTTGGATAAAATGCATATGTATCTATATATTATTTTTCTTGGGTGTTGAACTAAATTATTAACAAGATCAATACAAATTTGAATATCACAAAAAGAGTACTTCCTTTAACTTCCATGTGAATTTCTTCAAACAACTACTTAAGCTCTATGGATTCTTTCATTTCTTCCAACACACTTTTATATTATGTCTCGATAGAAGATATGGAGACTTTCCACTGATTTGTACTACTCCAAGTAATGGCACCTGTACCAAACTTGAACATATATCGAGTTGTAGATTTTCTATCTATCACATCACCAATATGGTCATAATCACAATATCCATAAAAACAAGTATTAAAACAATATAAAACATTATTGATTTCACTTTTAGCCATATCAAAAACCTACATTAATAGGTTTAAAATCAATTTGTATACCATCTTTAATGAAAATATGTTTATAATCAACCATGTCATATTACCAATATATTTAATTTTTGAAAAACAACTTCAAAATTGAAAAATATTAGATGCAATCAATATTGGATTTCTCTAATACAGACACAAAGGTGTACCCAAGTGTCATTTGATGTGCATATAACAATATTTTTTTAGTAATAAAATACTAATTTATAGTCCATAAATGTTTTATTAACATATATATCTTCATTATCTGCTTTAAGCCTTTTAATTTTGTGATAAGACTCATTTTCAACTAAGGCTTTAAATTCAAATAACACTTATGATTTATTTTTAATAAAGTATGAAAAAATCATACGAGAATAATCATTAATGAAAGTAAAGAATACAAATAACCTATGAGGGAAGGAACTTTTACAAGTCCTCTAACATCACTTTGGACAAGTTCTAGATGTTATGAGGAATTTTATCATAATAACTATTGAAGGGGTTTTCTAATTTCTTACCACTCAATCACCCCTCACATGTTTCTCGGGCATGAGAGATAGGTGGTAGACCAATAACTATGTTAAGACAAGACATGTCATACATTATCCTAAAGTTAAAAATACCTAATATTTCATTCCACAATTACACATGATTCCTATTTTGAATATAAAAATATGAAGTAAATGAAAAACCTTTAAATACATATAAACCATTCTTTTGTATTACTTAAGAAATAGTGACATCTAATTCATTCTTAATATATAATTTACCTTTTAGTAAAACTAAATTAAAATTATTTTGAGTTAGCTATGAATAATAAAGTAAACTCATTTTCAATTTAGGAGCACACAAAACATCATTTATAAAACCATTGTAAAACTTTAGCTTTTCCTTAACTCTAAACATCAAGAATGGAATGATCACCTAGATATATTTAATCATTACATTATCTGATATCATTTCGAATATCATATCTATAATTCATGTACCTAGATGCACCACTCTCTAATATCCATTCTTTTTCTTTGGTAGTGACTAATTCAACATACAAATAAACTACATTAGGTTTTTATTATTCTTTTTATTTTTTAATTACGATTTGGTTTGTTCCTTTCTAATTTTTGAAATTTGGATTGCTTTTTTAACCCTACAGTCTTCCTTTTTGTGACCAAATTTCCCACTATTGTGACATTCCCCATCAAAAATAAATCTTAAACTCCTGATTTTTTTCTCTACTAGGGTTTTAGAGTTTTATTGTTGATTCTTGTTTAACCTAGAAATGTTATTCTTATGTTTTTATGTGAGAAGTTATTGAGTGAAATTTTATTTTGAATCAAATATTGACACGACTTTCTCTTCCTAATTTAGGAGAAAACTCGAGTATATAGGTCGAGAATATCTTATTTAGTTTGATATTTTGAATTTAAAATAGAAATGAAGTTTCTAAATATTTCATGGATGTTCATTTGAATAATAAAGTATAATAATTTGTCTTGAATCAAATTACAATTACATCCATCTAATTGAGATTTAATATTTTTAATTTTAGCTAAAAAATTAACCACTTTTTCATCTCCCTTCATGGGAGTTGTCATTAATTCAAGAATCAAGTTTAAATTTTTTAAAAGCATGTACCTTCATAAATTTATTCTAACAGGTTTCAAGCTTTGTTTTGAATTCTACCTTTTGTTGTATCATCTAGATGTTGTATTTTGTCCCATTCAACATTTGTTTATTTTCAATACTTAAGTGATTATAACTCATTTTAAAGATTTCAAAATTCAAATCAAGAGGAAATAAAATTATTATTATGAAAATTTATTTTTATTACGCACATTTTAATATAAATTAAGTTTTATGAAGGAAAGCAAAAACTACAAAAGGTTTAGAAACAATCCCCTATCATTTCTATGTGAAAATATGCGTTGAATTTGAGATTTTTGTCTTTTCCACACCATAATTTGCTTTTCCTTGTTTCTTATACCATGTGAAGGTTAAATCTATTAACTATTAATAAAATATTATACAAACATTGCAAATTAAATAATACACACAACATAGTGAATAAAAACAACACAAAATGCAAATTTATGTCTAAAACCTAAAAGGGTTAAAAAACCACGACAAAAACATAGATCTTCATTAGGTGAGAAACACATTTAAAGTGCAGCAATTTACCATCTCGTTCACCAACTTATCACTCTTTTGCATTTTCAAAATGTTTTCCTATGAATCAAATTCACACGACCTCGAGGTCATTTAAAAATATTTTTATGGGTGTTTCTTCTCATGAAGCACCCCATCATATTTATAAATTGATTTTATTTTAATCAATTAACCTTTTAAACTAGAGTGTATATTTGATAGATAAAAAATATTATATATTATTATTTAATTAATTATAAATGAAGGAACTTATAACTCAAGAAAACTTAAAGAGGATTAATCCCTACTTAAGAGTAATGTTCTAACAACACGGAGGTACTTTTATGTTGCCAATACATGGTTTGATGGCATTTACACACCTATAATCTTTTACCTAGTTGATCTCTTCAAACATATAATAATGACTACTCTAAATGATGTGAAACTAATTTATGAATATTTAGGTGACCCTTAAGTGATTTTCGGAATGATATTCTTAGAGTGTTAGGTGAGTTATAAATTCAAATTTATTTTCCAATATAGCCTCTTGCATGTGAAATATTATGATAAGGCCAAACCTAGGAAGATGAAATGACACATGAATGATATTTATATTTAAATTAGAGTCTAAAGATGAGAAGGGGAAGGGATAGATAAGTAGGCTAGGTCTATATAGCAGATCCTAACTATACTATAGAACCACTGTAACAAAGCATGTGATGTGAAATACTAAATTATTGAATGATCTTAATAGATTATTTACTACTTCGATTAACTAATATTTCCTAAGTTTGAGATGGAGAGAAATGTGCGAGATGGGAAAGTCAAGAAAGATATAGGGAGATATAATGATTAAACTTTGAATGTGAATTACTTTTTGAGAAAGGGATAATAACAAAACTTGTGATTTCCAAAAGATAAGTTATGAAATTGTAGTGTCACACATGTACCAAAAATAGAATGATAAGGCCTACAAATACCTAGGTTATAAAAAATGTTTGGGCTGAAAAATATTTACACCATGAATTAATAAATACATGTTTGGTATTATATTAGAATGTTTTTTTATTTAAAATGTGTAATGATGGTATAGGTTGTATATTTGATTGATTAATAAACCAAAATACAAAAAATAAAACATGATTCCAAAAGTAATTTTAAAAATAATTGTAGTGCTCCATATTTTGGCACTTGCTCCAAACTCACACACTTAGCAAATCTAGGAAATTTTTTGTTGACATGTATTATCTAATACTAATTTAATTTGTTAATAATTGTTATTAGGTTAAAGTACCTCTTGGTCCATATTTAATTTATTTAAACATTTTAATAAAATCCAACTTACTATTTTATTTACGAAAGTATTTAATTCAAAACCTACCCATGCCTAACATTTGTTTATTTAACCAAAATTTTAAATGTCATATTCTTTTGTTTTAGAGCCACCATGGCCATTAGTTTATTTCCCTAGGATCCCATTTAATTTTTTGAACCCATTTCCATTTAAAATATCTACCCCATCTATTTATATTTGTAGGGTTTCATCTAAGCCCTTGGATTATTTTATTTTCAACCCTAGATCTTTGGGGTTTCTATAAATCTAATCCTCTTCTTTATGTCTCTACTTTTTAATTTTGTTTTGATTATTCTCTCCTCATTTTACAGGTTGATAAGGGATTTATAAGATCTTTTTTTTTTCTATTTTTTCCATTCACTAGGGTTTCGATTTTTTTTTTCTTTTATATGTGTGTGTGTGAGTGTATATATATATGAAACACCTTTTTTTGTTATTTTTGTGTTTTTGTGTGTGTGTTTGTTTAACAAAATCGATCAAGGTTCGTAAGTTACATTATGGTCGATTATGCGATGGGTTTGGATGGGGGTGGTGTGGCGCGGCGATGGGAGTGCAGGTGAGGGTAGGGTGTTGTTTGGTCCCCACCACACCACACCGTGGCTCTCTCAATACAAATAAGAGGGAGGGAAACATGGCCGATCTCCGTTGTAGTTATTTTTATGCCCTTTCAAAGAATAAGGAAATCCCATGCGCGCGACCTATCACCCAGTGGGCATTGGGCGCTTACCTGAGGCACACGTGGGCATCGATCCCCTCCTTTATGTGAGTTATGTGAGAATGAATTAGTTATGACATAAAGTTAAGTGAAGACACTGGAAATGAACCATACATTCATCTTAGAGCTCAAAATGGGCTTCTAGACCAATGTATTCATTTAGATAAGAAAAGAATTATAGAACATAGATCTAAATCATAATAGAAAGGAAATGCATAGGGGTTTACACCCACTCATATGAAATATATATAAAACCAATCCATACAGATATAAGTAAAAAATGGAACCACATATATTCATATTAAGTATGTTGATAACCACATTACATTTACTGAGGCAATCACAGATCCATATAATAGTGCAGACCAATGTCATGCATCAGAATTGGACTTAAGCCCTTCTTAGTACAAAGAGAAAATATTGAGACCTGACCCCTTAATGCAACACGCTCCTACTACAGATCCTCTAAACCCAACCCATAGAGCTCTCACAATATTCTTGCATGGCTTTGCCTCTTTCTATTCTCTCTCCTTATATCTGTCCCTTTTCTTCTACCGGATGCTTGTATATATAGCCTTAGTGAAACACCTCCATGCCTTTATGAAGTTGTAGATCAATTGCAGTGTCGATTTGCCCTCCATGGGAGCATTATCCTTTAGACACAATCTCTCCATCCTTTTCCATGATGACCTTATGGAATCTTCTATCACAAGGTATATTCCTTTCATGGTCTCTAAATTGCTAGGTGACACCTTATCCACTCCGCATGTGCAGTTAGGTCATGATTTCTTCGTGTTATGCCCAATATGCCAAATATGGATAACTCCCAAAACCTTTTCTCTACCTTGTGCACGTGTCATTGGTTCTACTAAACCCTCTTAAAACCCTGTCCTACGCACTTTCACCTATTAGAGTAGGTATTTACCTTAGCTCATGTTCACCTAGGTAATTTATTTACCTTTATTATAATTATCCTCACCCACTTATGTGTGTGGATATTTCCTTTATCTTATTTAAATATTAGAAGATATTATCTAGTTGTCAACTATAGTTGTTTCCTTAATCTATGGTATTGACTAGATCCTTGATGTCTAGTTCTCTCCTAAATCTATGGTCTTGATTAGTTATTTGATGACTAGTTATTTCCTTGATTTATGGCTTGATCTATGACCTTATTTGGTTATTAGATTGTTATTCCTTGCCTATTTAAGCAAGGCCCATTCTCATTGTATTGTATTGAGTTCCATAATAATATATGATATTGCTACCCATTTGTTTGCAAAGGTTTATGTAAAGTTATTCTAGAAAACTACTTTCATCTTATTGATCATGGTGTTTTATTAACATCGTGTTCTTGGCTTAGTACGATCTAGTTATTGTTCCTTTTATGGTATCAGAGCTGGAGATTATTGTTGACATCCATCTATAAGTTTCATTTTGCAAATAAATTCTTTGTATATTCATATATTTGAGATTTGGTCATATTTTGTTGTTGCATGCAATTTTATGCAAATTAGAGGATTCCATTAGATCCGGAAGGAGTGAAAACCCTAAGATTGAATGTAAACTTGGCCATTTCTGGAGGTAGTCATTTTTTTTGGTTTTTTTATTGTTGTAGAGAAGCACATAGGTTCGCCTCAGGATTCGCGCTAGATAGGAAAAAAATTGTGGAAATATTTTTCTAGGTTTGTTGGATTTCTTGTGACCTACACTAGGTTTTATTTTGGTGCAAAAGAGCTTTTTGGGTTGCGTAAGAATTTCGGATCTTTCCTGTTTTGGCGGGGTTCACGAATGCTATGCATGTGTTTAACTATTTTGGGAAAACTCACAAAAAAACCTTATCCCTTGGTCATATGAGGGATTATATCTTGTGATTCCTACTAGTAGGTGCTTAAATTCAGCCCCCTTAATTTTATTTGTCAAAAACAATTTATTTTGTTTGATTGTAGCTAAAATAAATAACATATCAAAATATTGAAAAGTTTGTTTCTTTTGCTTGGTAACTCGGTTTTGAGTGTTGTTTTTACAAAAGTGATTGTTTTTCATGATATTTCCATTGGAAATATTTATTTTGAACTTGCACTATAGTTATAAAGTTCCAAATATGGAGGAGTGTTGTAATCAATTGTGGATGCAATTTTGGCTGAGCTCGATGTCCTAAAATTTTGGGAGTTACATTCTTCTCTATCATGGATTCTTTGAATGATATGATTTTATTTGAAGTATGTGGACTTCAAGAGGATGTTGTAAATTTTTTGGAAGAAAATAGATCGCTCAAGAAGAAAAATTATCTTCTACGATCACTCATTCGAGATAAGAATACAATAATCCACTCCTGTGCAATAACTTGCTGCTGCACGGCATCACCATGATATTGTGGACAGCCATATCCATTCTCCTAGTCCACTTGTAGCTATTTCTCCTGTAGCCACTGACGTTGATCAATTAGTATTTGATCCTATTCCTACTCTTGATGCTTCTAAACCTATGAAGCTTATTACTGCATGCTCTTCCACATTTGTGCCTATTATAGTACCACATGTTGTGTATCCTATTTTTGCTCAACTGCATGGCCTTTTTGAGAATTGTACCACTGATTTCAGTTCTTGCATGCACTATTTTATGGTTTTCACTAGCGGAGGTATTGGTAGGCACTCATAGGGTATTGTTTCCCCTCTTCCACATGTTAAGTGGAATTCTCACCATGACATTGGTTTTCGTGTAAATACTTCATTGGGATCACACATTGACAAAGCTCCTTTGTTTGTTTTCTCAACTCTTTTTGAGGATCATGAGCAACACACGAGTTCCGCTTCTTCACTCAGGCTTGAGAAACCTGAGATTTCAGCTGTCAAACATCATCAACCTAACACACATTCGATGTTCTTTTGCATATGTACGCCTTGTGTATTTTACACCAAGTCATATGTAGGCATCTTCTTCATCCATCCGTGTTGATTTGGGGTGGATATCGATCACTTGTGGTGGTGATATAGGCATTCATTGAGAGAACTCTAAAGGTGTAGATCCTCCACCATTCGGCCTCTCACTCCACTTTTTATACCTTATGCATTGTGATGCTTCTTGTTTTGAGCATTTTCTTTAGCAGATGTAGTGTATCTCTCTTGTTTGTTGAGAGATTTTGTATCTATATTTTGACACTTTTGGCATGTTGACAGTATCTCTTGGGGGATCTATTCTAGTGTAGTCAATGTTAGTTTTTCAGTGTTCAAGTAGTTGTTTTGACAACTCATACAAATTTGTAGCGTCCCTCCACCCATTCAGCAGTATGGGAGGGTGTGGTGTTGATCCTGCTTCTTCGGGTTTTGTGTCCTTGCCTTGTTACCTTGGATTTTCTTGGATCGTGACACTCTTGATTTTGTGTCCTTGCCTTGTTTCTTTGGTTATTGTTCTTGGATCATGACACACCTATTTGTAGTAGTTGATCAAATTATGTTTGGTGTTTTTTGCACTTTCGACATCACTTTGTTGACAGTCTCCTTATATGGAGCTATTCTGGTGAAGCCCAATGTTAGTTGTTTTTGAGTTTTGTGATCGAGCAGTGGATTCAGACCACAATGCACACCAAAATTCTTCAGCATTGTACGAGTTTTTTGAGCCGAGATTCTTGGGATGCCTTGGAGTGGGTTTTTACTCTCTTTACTTTGTTGTTACTAGTTTTGGGTACCTTACAGTGTCCCTTTTTCCCATTTATCATACATGAGCACCTCATCAGGCCTAGTTGTCGAGACTCATACTGTGGACATACCACTTCTATTTTGGCCCCTAGATTCACTTGAGGGGGGTTTTAGAGTAGGTATTTACCTTATCTCATGTTCACCTAGGTACTTTATTTACCTTTATTGTATTTATCCTCACCCACTTATGTGTGTGGATATTTCTTTTATCTTATTTAGATATTAGAAGATATTATCTAGTTGTTAGGTATATTTATTTCCTTGATCTATCGTATTGACTAGATTCTTGATGTCTAGTTCTCTCCTAAATCTATGGTCTTGACTAGTTCTTTGATGACTAGTTATTTCCTTGATTTATGGCTTGATCTATGACCTTGGTGGTTCTCAGATTGTTATTCCTTGCCTATTTAAGAAAGGCCCATTCTCATTGTATTTCATTGAATTCCATAATAATATATGATATTCTTTGCTCATTTGTTTGCAAATGTTTATGTAAATTTATTACGGTGAATTACTTTCATCTTATTAATTGTGGTGTTTGATTAACATTTCAGTTCTTGGCTTGGTATGATCGGGTTAGCATTCCTTTTATCACCTTGCACACCCACACACCTTCTTGTAATTAGTCAATATTTTAGGGTCCTAACATCACCCCACACTATGCTTGTTCTCCACCCTCGGGAACATCTTCTCAATGAATAAAGAATGAATGTCCTTGAATAGTTTGGGGAAAGAATAAGGAATGAATGATTTAGGGAAAAATGAAAGAATGGGGAAACTATGATTACTTGTACAAGAGGAGAGGGAAATCTTTCTTCAATTCTACGTAACTTATTCCAGGTATCAACCTCATTCTGTTCCTATTGACAAAGGTCATTGACTAGGGGGATCACCTCTTCAAAGCTTATCCCTTCTCTTTGGGTATTCATTGTTTCCATGATCCCCTCAATTGTTTACCCAAATAATTGAGCACGTCCATCCTTTGAGTGATACGGGAATAAAAATCCTTTAACCGAGATTTTTGATTGAGCCCCATAAGGTCTAAATAGCCTCTGATTTCTTCTCCACCTCATCTAGAATTCTATCACATTACGCTCTATTCCCCTTGTTCTTCTCTTGGAACTCCTTGAGTTCCACTTCATGAGTAGTGACCATAATGCTCGCCACTCTATCTCTATCAGTACATTTTTCATAGGCGGCCTCAGCGACTTGGGAAATGACTTTCACATCAGCAAGGACTTTATTTTACTAAGAAATAATTGCCACAACCTTCATCTTGTCCTCCTTTTTTTTTGATCGCAAATGCTTCCTCTATAGAATCCAAGGCCAGTGGTAACCTTTCCATTATGAGGACATGGATCAAGTCCTCTAGGAACTCTAGGGTGGATCCATACTTTTGCGCTGGTGGTGTTAGATCTGGATGCTTCAAGAAAATGGCATATGTGATCATCTCTACTTTCTTGTAAACCTCGCACACCCTTTCCTTCTCTTCTTTTAACTCATGCCTTAGTTGAGCGCTGATTAGTTCCTCCCACTTTAATTCCTTGGTTCTTTCCTCGAGATCTTCTTCCTTCTTCTCCAGTTCTACCTCTAGGAACTTCACCCTGTTGTTCCTCCCAAAGATCCTAGCTTCTACTTCAACCGAAACATTGTTGTGTGCGGTGAAGATTTTTTCCTTTGATAGCCACTAAGCGTTTACCAAGGGGTTGTCTCCTTTTGACTCTAGTACCTTTATTATTTCCCCTTGGCTTACTTCAAACTCTAGCTCGTCAATGTGGGACTCAAATTCCTAAGAAAATATTTTCCTCATCTGAGGGTATGCACCTTCCTCATCAAATGATGCCATATGCAAGAGTTGCTCCATCGGTATGCTGCTTTAAAAGTGTGCATGCAATACCTTGTTTGGATCATCGATGTAGCCCATCATTTGAACTTGTGATGCTTCTGCACTCTTTCTCCCCATGCGCATGGCCTTTGGAAATCTTACAGCTAAATTGGGAGCCCCTCTATGCTACCATATTCTTTTCTACGCTTTCCGTCTCTACTTCCTTCATTACTAGGTCTACGCTGCGTTCCATCTATTGATTTACTGGTCCTTGATGATTTTTGTACCTCTTTCTCCATGGCCTCATCTACCTATTCCTTTGTGAGGCTTGGGGTCCTTTGTTCTTTTGTAATTTCTTTGCTTACCCCTTTTTCTTGAGTATCCTCCTCTTCCTTGTCATTCTTCCTCTTGACAAAGATGTACTCATTTTCTTCTTCCTCTCCTTCCTCCTCTGAGTCATGTACTTCAAATATGGGAGGGCCTTGAACTGCCTCAAGTTCATCATCATCATCATCATCATCATCATCTCTTTCACCTCTATAAGCCTCCAAGCTCTCTGTACCCTCCAAGTCATCCTCTTCTACCACCCTCTTCTTCTTCTGACAGGAGATTTTTCTTCCTTTTCCTCCTCCTCTGGTGACTTCTCCTGAGTGATGGGTTCTTCGTGCTCTGTGCTTCATCTTCTGGAGTCATTTCTTTCACTAGGGAATTATTTCACCATGCGTAATTACTAGGCTTAGCACTTGTCTACGGCATGGTTATCGCTTGTGAAGTGTGAACACTTAGTGCTTTATGTATCTCTTCTCTTCCCTCTTCTTTGGGGTGGGATCCTATCTTCCTATGGTGTCTTCAGGGATGGATACATCATTTTCCAAGTATGTGCCATTTTCAAATTTCAGCCTTATGCAAGGGTATATCCTTGCTTCGACTCTTCTAGTGATTGGAAATGTTACAGGCTTCATCATTTGTATCTTGTGGGAGAAATATCTCTACACGTACGCATGCTTCTTGGGGTAGGCTAAATTTTGGAATCCACCTAAATAAGGTTGAACCTTAGTCTCTTGGATTCTTTGAACATGTTCACCTCCACTTGGAAGTATTATGTGGTGAAGGAGAAGGGTATTTTACACCATGGAACCATGTTTTCTTCATCGACCTCAATCTATTAATACATAAGTGTTGATACAATATGGATTCTACCTCTCCTTTCATAAGCACGGGTAATTTCTCTGGAATCCTCCATTTCTCTCCAAACGCGTCTCTCATATACTTGTACCACCTCTCTAAGTGTGCCTTGTGAGTGGTTGTCATGGTCTCACAAGTATATTTCTGAACCTCTTCATGGTACTCCCAAACAAACCTTTCCGGCCCATCAGGTACTCTGATCTTTGAGAAAACAATTGTGAGGAGGACATTTCCAAATAATATCTTCTCGCCTTCTTGCACGTTGCTAATAATTTCATCCGCGATGAAAGCGGACAAGTTGTAGATGGTCCCCTCAGATATTTTCTAGCATATGTTCAACCATGCCTTGTTCACTTGAGTCCATATTTCTTGATCATTGAGCTTGGTTACCAAGTGCACGACCATCCTCATCATGGGGTCTGGAATCTCTGTGATGTCAAAGTATCACAATCCTTTCTTGTAGTCATATGTGGCTATTGTTTCCTTGATGGCCTCCTTGTCACTTAGGTCATCATCGATGCTATCCCCCTTACAGATAAGGCATGTGGTCTTGAATATAGAGGGGAGATTTAGTTAAATCTATAACATGCTTATTATATTCCTATTCTCAAAGTCTATCATAATGAGAGAAAAAGTGTAAAAAAATATCATTTTTATTGGTTTTATTACAAATCTAAAACTCCATTATCACTTTACATTTCAATGCTAAAATATGTTTAGAAATGCAATGACAAAATCTGGTTTCTTTACTACCAAAACTAATGAAAGTAGGAACATCATTGGATAAACAAAATGAACTAATAAGTGAAACTCTTTTCTCTCAATCTGATAAGATAATAAAATTTAATATGGGTAATTTTTATTGAAACTCAACATACATCCATTTATTCAAAGATTAATTATAACACAAATGAAGAATCAACCTCCGATCCCATAATCTAAGTATTACAATATTCATTTTAATAGATAAAATGATAACCCAACTCCCATTAAACAAGGATTACAAACATGCAACAAATGCAAGGGTAGGAGTCTACTACAACATGTAGAAATAAGTTTATAATATTCCAATCCTTCTTCTCAAAGAGAGGATAAAATGACACAAGATTACAAGTAAAAGGATTCAATCTTCTTCTAAAGATAGGAGAACACATATCAAATGTTATAATAACCTTTAAAAAATCATACTTAAAATGCAAGAGGAAAATCCTCCCCAAAATGGGGAACAACATGCAAATTTTTCAAACTTTTCTTCCATGCTCTAGGTACATATTTTCAAGCTTCCACACCACAAGAGAGTCTTGATGAAAAGAGAAAAGGGGCCTAGTTTCCTCCCAACAAAATGGAATCTATTGGTGTGTGGGATCTATGTGTCATTTTATTTACATATGGAGGGTCATCTCACATGGGTTAGGTTTAAGGTTTGCTTGTGTGTCATGCACTAGGGTTACTCGGCACCCTACATGTACCCTTTTATTCCTTATTTATGAGTATGCCAAGACATTTCGTTGTCTTTCCTCTATGTGCAAGCTTTATTTATGTTGAGAAAGTTCTTCCATCGTTGATCGATCCTTGCGATTACGTTGGAGCTATCATGATTCCATTTGAGTGCAAATACTTCGTGGTGCATCGTTTCCGATTTGATTTTCACAAAATCTTTCATGGTATTAGAGATGAGATTGGGTAAACTTGCATTCTTCATTTGAGTTGCGATTACTCTGGTCTTGTTTTTTTACTTGTGAAAATTTTTCGATCGTTATATTCTAGAAATTTATTGCTAACATATTTAACAAGCTATTCTTGGAAAGTTGTTTTTTGTTGTGTTCTTCATGCATGTGCAGAGTATTCCTAAAGCTTTCAGGGGTTTTACAACTACATTTAGCTAGCTGTAGCTAAATTTAGTAGATCAGTTAAAATAGAGGTTATTTTCTATTTTTTTAATTTTTTATTAAACTGAAAAAAATTTAGATCTCTATTTTTTTGTCTCTCTTCTGTGTTTACATGGTATTTTGTAGAATACAAGTTTGAATTTTAGGTTGAAGGTTTTGTGGTGTTCTTCTCCATCGAGCTACACCTTTCTCCCAAGTGAGCTCATTGATCAACTTGCCAAAATATGTTTTCAAACCGAGCTATTTCAACCATCCTTTCACCGAGCTACCTTAACTCGCGAGTTTCCTCTTTAGCTTGGTCATGTTGCCTTGTGTTTGATTTGTGCTAGTGCTTCCTTGCCTTTGTGTGGATGATTCGTTCTTTGTAAATTGAGTCGAGTCTCCTCTATGTGTGGATGTGGTTTGCATGTGTGCCAGAGTCTCCTTTGCTCAAGTCATTTTTGCCTTGATGATTCGTTGATCCTTCTCTACGTATAGTTTCCTCTGCCCAAACTTCTCGTGCCCTCGGCTCACGGCTTGCACTCACTGCGATCCTTATCTCTATCTAAGGCTTGTCCTCCACCTTTTCGCCATCTCCAACGGATCTCCCAAGATCCTCCTCGTGTGTCAAGCTGCCTAATGGTCTCCACCCAATGCGGGATCCTCCCCAATTTGGGATCCACCGAATGGTCTCCACCTCAGCGGTTTCCAGAGCCACGTGCCGGTTGGTAAGTTTTTAAAATTTCATTTTAGGTGGGATTTTTTTCTGGGGTGTTTTTAAATTTTTTGGTGGGAATTTATTTTAAAAGGAAAGTATATTTGAATTATAATTAAGGATTTAAATAATTTGTTTTCATAATTAATTAGGATTTCATTTAATAGATCTTAATTAGTTTCTATTCATAATTAATTAGATTTAATTGTAATTAAATTTATTTCTGTTAATCATGATCTCTTCACGATTAGATAAAATAATTAAAATCATCCTTTAAAATTAACGTTAAATTGTCATTTTTTCCAATAGCTCTAAAATTAGCCAAATTGGGCATTTTAAAGCGATAATTTTAGGCATTATTGTTGATTTTTTACTAATTATGTGATCAAGTGTGCGATATCACTCGAGCACTTTTTTTCTTCCACGTGCCTTTCCAAGGCGTGCGAAGATCATCGACTCATCTTGAGTTTGTCTAAAACTTGTATTCTACCCTTATTATTGCTTGCGATGAGTGAGTGCTTCCGCCACCATTTTTGCAGCAAGGGGGTATCCTTTGTGATGTGAGATGCTCTTTCTCACAACCAGGATTTGATTTCACCTCCTTCCTAGTTTTTTCAAGTCATGCTTGTATACGGTGTCACTTTGTTGCACCTCACAAAACACGATTGTGGTCTCCTCTCTTGCGTGTTATTACGTTGATTACAAGGTGAGCTACTAACTATTTCAAGATGCATGCTCGACCTGATTATATTCAACACACTAAGAAACTATAATGTGCCAAAAGTAGGGGGTTATTATATTGTCTAGGTGGTTATGATTATTTTCTACATTCCTTCTCTCTCTCTTAACAATGGATGCTTATTCACTTCCTTTGCTTATCTTTGCTCAATTTTTTGAGTGGAGATCAAAAATGATTATGAAACTAAGGGGTAAAGGGTTATTACGCATCACCATGGGAAGCGATCTTGAACCGGATGATGAACTGAAAAATCTAAGCGGTTAAAGCATGTAGTGATGAAGCTTTAGGTATTTTTGCATGTATATTTCTCTTGACTTGCTCTTCCACACCTGAGTCATCCAAAACACCTAATTCTGTGTGGAAAATGTTAGATAAAATGTTTGGAAAACAAGATGACATGAGGGTGCATGAGTTGGAAAACAAAAGCACTTTCTGATTAAATCCTAGTGATTTTGAAAACCCACAAGCATACTTCTCTAATTTTTTCCACACTAGATTATTATTAAAGGAATGTCAAGTAGAGAAGGAATATTCTCAGCGATCTTGTCAATTCTATTTAAGTTAGGTCTGAATATTTTGTCTTTGTGTCAAATTTTTATGCTACAAAATGCCTTGGGAAAAGATTGGAATATACCCTCCTTTGACTATTTTTGCCCAAACTCATTCAAGAACGGGAAAAAATAATTCAAATGGGGTCTCTCAAGTCAAGCCACATGCCCTTGTAGCAAGTACTAATAAGGAAAAGAAGAATGAAAATAATAAAGAAAGAAAGGATTAACCTAAGAAGGAAACCAAGAATAAAACTAAATTTAACACAAATGCTTGACTTCTACGCCAGAGCACAATTTTTTTTTTTTTGTGTTCCTATTGCAAGAAGCTTGATCATAAAGAGCATCATGTATGAGAAAAAAAACTGATCACCTTACTCATTTACTTGAGAAAAATAAAATAGGTGTTCTGAGTCTATCAAAAAAAATTCTCCAAAGGCTTAGTCTTCTACTATAAAAGGGTTTAAATCTGATAAGAAGAAAGGAAAGGCCCTTGTAGCCAAAGTTGCTCCTTCGTTGACGTGGATTATACATTTTGGTGCCTCACACCACATACCTTCTTCGCATGTTGAGTTCTCAACATCGAGCCTTGTGGTATGTCCCAAATCATGATGGGTAATGACATGGCGGTGTCGATTACGATGAGTGGATCGATAGAGATGAATGGGGAACATTGACCAAGTGTTGAGTGTTCTTGATCTCTCTACCAATCTCCTATCGATTTACCAAATTACTCACCTTGGTGAAGGAATGCGAGTTGAATTTGGTCCTATCGTGGTGATTATTCATGAGCTTAACAATGACACTATAGTGGTTGAGGGAAAGGCGAGATCACCATTCACGGTTATATAAATTTTCCAAATTTACTTCGATTCTATGTCCTTTGCCTTGCTCACTCATGCAAATGAGGTTAGTAAGCTATGGCATGAGTGTTTTGAACATCTAAATTATCACTACCTTGAACAATTGAGCCAAAATGAAATGGTCAACAGGTTACCTTGCATCAATTTTTCTAAAGGTATTTGTGAGGGTTGTAAAATAAATTTGATAAAGGAAAATCCTAGAGAGCTACTCGTCCCTTGGATATTTTACATAGTGATATTTCTGGTCCATTTCCGTCTCCTTCATTTACTAGAGCTCTTTATGTGCTCACCTTCATTGATGACTATTTGTGATATACTTGGGTATATATTCTTAAGCTTAAGTATGAAGTCGTTGAACATTTTTAGGACTTTAAGGTTCTTCTTGAGAAAGCAGGCGAGAACGGTCTATCAAGGTTCTTCAAACCGATAATGGAGGTGAATATGTAAACAATAGGTTCATGGATTTCTATACTTTTGAAGGGATATCCTTGCAGCATACGATTCTTATATCCCTTCTCAGAATGGAGTAGCAAAAGAAAGAACCATACTCTTAAGGAGATGGCCACTTATATGATTCACTCGAAGTCTCTTCCTTCGTAGTATTGGGCTGAAGTAGTGAATTGTGCTAATTACATTTAGAAGCTGTGTTCCACAAAAGGCAATAAAAGGGATGACACCATTTCAAACTTGTTTTGGATGCAAGCTTGATGTTGAGAACTTTCAAGTCTTCGGATCCAAGGCTATGGCTCGGATTCCCAAGAAGAAATGTAAGGAATTGTATCCACAATACAAACCTTGTATCTTTGTAGGGTATCCTGATGGTGTGAAGGGATATCAATTGTTGAATCCTAATTCTCATGAGCTTTATATTGAGAGAAGTGTTAAGTTTGATGAGTCTTCTTTGAATTCTACTTCTCTACCTATTGAGATTCTTCGAGTCTTTGATTGATTCGACTCATCATATGATGATTTTGTTGAGCGTGCTCCTCTTCACGATCCTCTTGACCATAAGATCTTTGAGTCTTCTAATTTTGATAGTAGTGATGTTGAGGACTATGTGCCTTCGACTAAAGTGAAGAATCTTCCGACTCTAAGCTTGATCCTCTTGGTCCTCTTTGGGCTAGGAAAAATTTGCGAAGTGCAGAGATTTAGTTGGAAATACTTCGGATATGAGATGTACTAGCTCAGATTTCGTTGGACCCCACTCTTTCTTCGCCACTACATCTGATCCACATTCTTCTTTGGGAGGCTTCTGGTATTCTTGAGTGGGATTCTACCATGGATGAGGAGTATTCCTCTCTCATGAAGAACAATACTTGGGATCTCACCCCTCTTTGAAAAGGAATAAAAATTGTTCGGTGTAAGTGGGTGTTAGAAAAAGTATGGAGTAGATGGAGACTTTGAAAATTTTAAAGTGTGATTAGTAGCTAAGGGTTTCTCCTAGATAGTTGGGGTTGATTATATTGAAACATTTTCTCTAGTCACGAAGATGACTTCTATTCAATGACCCTTTCCATTACCACAACAAACAAATGAAAATTCCATCGAATGGATGTTAAGAGTTCCTTCCATCATGACAACCTAGAGGAAGAGATCTACATGGAACAACCTCTGGGTTATGTCCATGATCCCTCCTTCATTTTTAAGTTAAATAAGTCTCTTTATGGCCTTAAAAAAGCCCCTTGGGATTGGTATGCCAAGATGGACTCATTTTTACTTACATCAGGGTTTACTAGGTGTCACTCTGATCCAAATGTTTATATTGATAGAAAGATGAATCCATACTCATCCTTTCTCTCTATGTTGATGACTTGTTGATCACATGCATCTCTTCCTCTATCATTGATTATGTGAAGATCACCTTGGCCAACAGGTTTTCCATGACTGACTTAGGTTTGCTTCATTACTTTCTTGGGATCCAGATTTCACAATCTAACTTAGGAATTGTGATTTCACAACCTAAGTATGCTCTTGACTTGCTTGCTCATTTTTAGATGTCTGATTACAAGTATTCTCCTACTCCTTTTCTTTCTAGGGTTAAGTTGGTTTCTGATTGCTCTACTCCCTTGGTTGATGGTACCCTTTATCGACAGTTGGTGGGGAGCTTGATTTACTTGACTCACACTCAACCAGATTTATCTTATGCTATTGGGATTTGTCTAGATTCATGCAGGAGCCACATGAGATACATTAGAAATTATTTAAGTGGTTCCTTCATTATGTTCGTGGCACCTATACTAATGGCATTCACTATTATGGAGGGCTGGATATTGACTCGATTGAGTTCATAGATTACGATTGGGCGGTGACTTAGATCATCGAAAATCTACATCGACTATAATTTCTCTCTTGGTTTGGGTCCTGTTAGTTGGTCTAGTAAGAAGCAAAATGCAATTGTGATATCTTCTACAAAGATAGGATACGAGAGGAGTAGTTAACACTACCACAAAAGTTGTTTGGCTATAGGGTATACGATAGAGTTTGGTATCCACTTTGGTGGCCTACCATTATCTATTGTGATAATACGAGCACTATCTCAATTTGTAGAAATCCGAGTTCAACATTAGCGAGGCGAAGCAAATTGAGATCCATATGCACTTCATACGAGCTTATTCATGATGGTATCATCAAAATTCAATACATTGGACAAGCTGATCATATTGCAGATTTATTTACCAAGCCCTTCACCTTGAGGTGAAGTTTCTTCACTGTGGTCTCTTCTTGGGGTGAGGTCTTATGCATCTTCTCATCTTCTTTGGGCTATATAGTCCTTCTTCTTCTTCTAGGAATATGTTATTTGTATATGGGCACCTTTTCAAGCCTTTAGTTCTTTGGGCCCCAGCGACACATATTTCTTAGTTGTTTATGAGTGTCTTCTTGTTTTGTCGACTCATCATAACCATTACCCCAACTTTGATGAAGGAGGGTTGTTGGTGTGTGGGATCCTAAGTTTCCTTTTATTCACATATGGATGGTCATCTCACATGGGCTAGGTTTAGGGTTTACTTGTGTTTCATGTAATAGGGTTACTCAACACCTTATATGTACCCTTTTATTCCTGATTTATGAGTATGCCAAGACACTCCATTGTCTTTCCTCTATGTGCAAGCTTTATTTTTGTTGAGAAATTTCTTCCATTGTTGATCAATCCTTGTGATTACACTGGAGCTATGACAATTCCGTTTGAGTGCAACTACTTCGTGGTGCATCGTTTATGATTCGATTCTCCCAACAAAATGGCATCATCACATTCCATCTCCACCAAATGGAGGACATGCTAGCTCCCTCCAAGCGCATGTGAGAGAGAGAATTAATGCCTAAAGATTTCATAAGTAAGGGGTAAGAAAAATGTGATAATAAACTTACATTTTAAATTAAAAACAACCATAAGAACGCTAAATATCACAAGAGGTGAAATCCATGATTTTCTCAAAGGGAAGAGTGGAGGAGCCCATAATAAGTCATGTTATGACCTAACCATAGTAATAAAAGAATTTCCATAATACCCTCCTTATCTCTCTATCCAAAATACCCTCCTCATCACTCCATCCCAAATACCAAGCCTCCTCCTTGGAAGGATTTTTAAGCCAAGCATGGTTTCCTTGCAAATGATGGAAGAAGATGTTCAAATCATATGTACTGACCCTTCTTACACATCAAATCATATGAGGGAGGAAATAAAATAAAGACCATCATGGCTTGCCCATAAATCCATGCAGTGTAATAGGGTTTTCCTCCATCTTCCCCTACAATTCCAAAATCCACAACAAAATAAGAAGGATGAATAAAATAAGAACAACCAAGATTTACAAAGACACCCAAAACCAACATGCAAGCATCCAAGAAAACAAAAAACTATTATTTTCTTTTTCACATTATATCAAAAAACAAAACCAAGAGGTTAGAATGCCTACCTTAAAAATAGTTATCCAACTTCAATAACAACAAAGCTCATCCAAGATCCAAGCTCCAAGCTCTAAGCTCCAAGATCCAAGATTTCTCCCAACTCCAAATGTCATAAATGACAAACCAAAAGTTCCTACCCCTCTCCATGAGGAGGTATAAAAAGAAGAAAAAAAAAAAACTCAAAAATGAGAGGGTGACATGTTTCACCCTTCTAATTTTCCAACAAAAAATTCCCAAAATCACAAGGACAATAAAACAAAACACATTTAGGAGGTAATCTCCCAAATTTCCTAAAATGCCAATAATCCAACTTACTTCAACTTTTAAGAAATCACAAAAATCAACCACACTTACAATATGGTGACAAGATAGGGGTTAGATGGGAGGTAGAATCCCATTTGACTTTGAATAGAGACCCCCAAACCACGGGTAGGTTCGAGGGCTCATTTCAATGTAAGGGAGACCCCAATGTGAAAAGAGGCCCTTACAAATACCACATTTAGCCCAAATTCGAGATTGGGTAAAGTGGCTCAAAGGAAGAGGTGGTGGGGTCCACTCAAATGATAATTAGGTGGTCCCAAACCACTAACAACAAGATTAATTAACATAAAACATCTCTAATGCATGTAGGGACCATTAGGTCCCTAAACTAGCTTATCAAAAGGCTTAAAAAAATTAAAATTAACATAGATACATTAGGAATCACCAATGGTGTCTAAACATGAATACACCACATACACACAAGGCTACATAAGATAATACAAGGCTAAAGGACTTGGACCGAGTTAGCCACTTGTGTAACTCTAAAACCCACGTTATCATGTGTGACCTATAATCTACACACTCAATTCACACATTAAAACATACTTGCTTGATACAAAAAATTAAATAAAAAATATCAAGAAACAAATCATGGAAAATCATTTTAAATACACAACAATAAATGTCTATATGGAATGACTAAGCACTAATAACATACATCCATAATAACTCAAACTATAAGATCCATCTAAGCACTTGCATGATAACATTCAATTTACCATTATAAACTAATGATATCAAAGTATATGACAAAACTATATATCCATCCATCATATATGAAATAAAAATAACTGTATCACAACCTACTAGTATCCAAAACCATATAATGTAAGAAACTAAGATAATGATCATAATGCTAGATTGGTGCTACGCACCCTAATCATCACATGTGTCACCAAATGATCCATAATGAAACCACATAGTATCCAAATAGTACTAAAATCCATGTCCATAATCTAGTAAAAGTAATGAGTCAACAAATGAACTGATGTAAGAAGAGGTGGGCACTACATCCCCTCTCCTAATATTAGACTTCCTCCTAGAAGTCACTAAAAGAAATAAGGATTTCGAGCCCTAAATGGTGTAGCATCCTCCCAAGTCATTGTTGTCTCATCATATAGGTCCCATTTTACTCTAACATGGTCAAGTCTCGCCCCCAAAGGGCTAGTCTCATGTGCTCTAGGATACGTTTGAGCTCAAGTCTCCACTACCCTTCATCCTCCACCTATAATGCCAACCAATCCAATAAATGACCAATATCAGGTACATATCTATGTAAAACTGAAATGTGAAAAACATCATGGAGTGCGGGAGAGGCATGGTGGAAAAGACAAGTGGTCGAAACTAGACCTATCACCTCTAAGATCTCAAATGGCCCCACAAAGCAAGGTGAAAAATTATAACCCTTTCCATAATGGATAGTGATATTTTGTGGTTGAACTCTCAAGAAAAATATTTCACCCAATGTAAATTGACGACCGGTCCTCTTCATATCTACATATGCCTTCGACATTCTCTATCATGCTCAAAACGATGCCTAATCAAAATAACCTACTGCTCCAAGTCTTGAAGGTAAGTTGGCCCAAGTACAACACTTTGTCATCTAGCCTATACCAACTCAAAAGTGTCATCTAAGGTCACCCATATAAATCCACGATAAGGAGCCATGTCGATAGAACTATGATAATTATTGTTGTAGGAAAACTTGAAAAGGTGTAAGTAATCCTCTCACTTCTTCTGTTGATCCATCACACACATCCTCAAAATAACCTTAAGTACTTGATTAACCCTCTCTATATATCTATTTGTCTCTAGGTGGTAAGCTAAACTGAAATGAACATGTGTTCCCAGAGTGACCTGAAAGAAAGTCCAAAAGTCTTAAGTGTAGATGGTGTCCCTATCATTGATAATGGTCTTCAAAATCCCATGCAATCTGACAATATCCTCCATAAATACTTTGGAAATGATGATTGTATTATAGGTGACCTTGGTTGGCAAAAAGTGTGCAACCTTGGTCAACTTGTCCACAATGACCATGATGGCAGCATGATGACAAGATGACATAAGGAAAACAATAATTAATTCGATGGAGATGACTTCCCATTTCCACTAGGGAATTTTGTGAGGATATAAAAGTCCTACGGGATGGGAATGCTCGGCCTTGACCCTATGAGACTCGGGGAAACAAGCTAAAAAATATCCTATATCTCGATGAATACTAGGAAAATAATACAATTGTCTCATATCGGCGTGCATCTTCTTCACTCTTCGATGTGCTACATAAGGGGATCGATGATCCTCTAAAAAGAATAAAGATACGAAGATCACCTTCCTTAGGCACATAAATGTTACTTTGAAACCGAAGTTATTTGTCTACCTCTAAAATACATCTTGTATACATGCCCTCTAAAGAACCCTATGACTCAAACATCTACTTATCACCCTCATAAAATTTATCCTTGAAAGATGCTAAATAATCTCACCTCGAAGGTTTGACTATAGTGTAATATTATCAATCACATGTCATTTTCTACTCAAGCCATCTACGATGAATTTCTCATTTCCTTGATATCTTTGGATGCCTATGTCATACTAACACAAAAAATCCATTCAACGCCATTGTGAGCATTGAGGTTTGGCTATGAGAAGATGTGCTAAAGGCTATGATGATTGGTCCTCAAGATGAAAGGCCTACCCAAAAGGAAATGTCGTCAATGCACTAGAGCGTGAACTACTACTGCAAGCTCCAAGTCATGGGTAGGGTAGTTAAGCTCATAATCCTTGAGCTTACATGACTCAAAATAAATGACCCAACACTCATACATGAGAACTACTCCTAAAACCTCTAATGAAGCATCAGTGTAAACAAAAAACTTTCAGTTGGATCTGAAAGCGCTAAGAAAGGTGCTGCTTTGGTTAGTCATTACTTAAGTAGTTAAAAATCTTGCTCACATTTTTATGACCTATCAAATTTCTTCCCTTTTCACTAAAGAGAAGTAATAGGAAGCACAATCCTATATATGTCTGAAAAACATGTGGTAATATCCTTCTAATCTAATAAAATTCCTCACCTATGTCACTTATGTAGGCATTGGCCAATCCAGAATGGCTTGAATATTTGAGGGATCTACTGATATTCCTTCACCAGATATGATGTGACCCAAGTATTGAATCTATAACTAAAAGAAAAAACACTTTTCCAACTTACCAAAAAGCATCGATCTCTTAAATTTTTAGCACCTATCTATAATTCTCTCATGTGTTCCTCCTTGGGGCGAGAATAAACCAATATATCATCTGGAAACACTAAGGAAAAATAATCAAAAAGGTCCTGAAAACCCCATTCATGAGGCTCATGAAAACAATTGGGGCATTGGTCAAACCAAAAGGTACAACAATGAACTCATAATGCCCATAATGATTAAAAAATATGTTTTGTGAATTTCTACATTTGCTTTGCAAAACTAATGGTATCTAGACTTAATATCAATGTTTGAGAACAATGGCACCCCTCATCGATCAAACAAGTCATCAATCCTCAGAAGTGGATAGTGATTCTTTATTGTGACCTTATTAAGCTTCCTAAAATAAACAAATTTTGTGAGAGAACCATCCTTCTTCTTCACAAAAATATCGAGCGCATCTAAGGAGACAAACTAGGTCCAATGTGGCCCTTCTCCAAAAACTCTTATAGCTGAATCTTAACCTCATGAATCTTTGTAGTCATTATCGATAAGGTTCTCATGAAACTTGTGTAGCTCTTGGTACTAGGTATATGGTGAAATAAACCTCTACGGGGTGGTAACCTAGGAAGGTCGCACATAAACACATCTAAAAATTCCTTCAATATGGCATGCTCATCCAAAGGTGAATGATCTAAATTAATCTTATATCACTCACTAATCATAATCATAAACATCTGAAAACCCTTGCATATGATCCGCCTAATTTTCTTAGCCAAGATCATACAAAAGGAAATGGGTGTTTGCATCCTAGAAATAGCAACTGAATTCCCTAGGTCATCTCGACACTCAATGATCTTACTTCTATAGTCTAATTTTTCCTGATGAGACTCAAGCCAATCCATGCCCAAAACAATATTGTAAGATCCTAAAGGTAACACCACAAGGTCCAAGGTAGTGGAGAGTACTCCCAAATTGAGTACACAACTCTCCATGTAGGTATCCACTGAGATTTTAACCCTAGAGGCCAACTTAACTTTGTCAAATATCTAGTTTCCGAGACACCACTAGCACACACCGGCCCACTATAGATGGTGATATAAATGAATTTAATGCTCCTGAATAAAGATAACTAATCTATAGAAATATCCTAATAGTACTGTAGTATCGATAACCCCGGCTTGATGCTCAACCTAGTAGTTATCCTCTGTTGCATAGACATGATGAGCGTGTCCTACATCTACCAATATCTACTCTGAGGTATGGGATCTCTACCTATCTAATATGGTGGGTTTTTGCAGACACATACACATGTAGTGATCAAGGGAAATTCAAATAATACATCCTACTAGTCCTCTCTGAGTAGGGATTCTACCTGTACTACTGGTATACCAAACATGTTGGTCGACTCTAGCAAACTAATAAGTATGGGCTTGTTGTACCTATTGAGTTACATGTTTCATGTCTATACCCACTCCAAAATCCCCTCGAACTACACCTATCTCGCATACTCTTTATCTACCTAGTCCTTTCTTTATTGATGTGCATGGTACCCCATGTCCTCACGATCCTGGAAGGCTATGACCTCTCTTGAAATTTACTCCTTCTTGTCCCTATACTCTTGGGCCTTATTCTGTTCTCCTTAGCTAGGTAGGCCTTCTCCATTACGTTACCAAGTATAAGAGGAAACAAAATTATAACAAACTTGGCTAAGTCTACACTTAGTCCCCAAATAAACATGTTGACTTGCAATTTATCGTCCTAAAGATAATAAACATACTACAATAAACCCGAGAAATTGGTTCTCATATTGTGCAACCGTGCTTGAACCCTGTCGGAAATCATGGAACTCATCAATAACCTTGAAAAAAGTGTTCAAACATGGATTGGGGCTCTAAATCACTCCTCAAACAATTCCCAAGTCACAGAGTCTCTAGTCAAGTGGAAAATTTTCTCCTCATTCCTCCACCATACGCCCTTTGTGTCACAAAGGAGGTGTATAGAAAATATAGCCTTGGCATTGATCTTATACGAGTGGAGTCCAAAGTAAATATCAAGTCTTATGAGACATGACTCATCCCCAAATCCATCTATGGTTTCACTTTGTATGTGGGTGGTTGTAGAGGAACAAGATCTCTAATCACATTGCTTGTGTCGCGAACGTGACATTGATGTCTAACCATCCCTACATCTCACCAATGTGGTCATCCCTCATGAAGTGGTACCTCAATGCTGTGAGAGTGGCTCCAACAAAGAAATTTCACTCTCTAAAAGTGAACGGAGGGGCTACAAAACCTAGCCCACCTTTGAGTGTCATCTTTGATGTGGCTTGAGTGTGCTCCCTCATCTGGCCGTGTATCATCTCTTGGAAATTTAATCTCCTCTCCTAGATCCCTCTTTGTGTAGGGAGACACTATTGCAAGGCTACCATCATATACTATAACACCTCCAATATTTGTGGTTTTAACTCAAGAGGCGGGGCTTGGGCATAGGTGACCTAAATCCCAAATCCCTGACTAACTGATATCTTGTACCATGTGCAAACATCCTATGTATGAAAAAATGGAAGGTTTATGAGTTTGTGCCGGTGTAGTGGAAATGTTTAAATGGGTTATGTTTATTGATTTAAAAATTATTAATTTAATTCTAGAATTACTCATAGCATTCGATGTTGTAAACTTGAGCTTTGATACCGGATGTAGTGCTCAATATTTTGGCACTTGCTCTAAAATCACACATTTAGTAAATCTGGGTAATTTTTTTGTACACGTATTATCTAATACTAGTTTAATTTGTTAATAATTGTTACTGGGTTAAAGTACCCCCTTGGTCCATATTTAATTTATTTAAATATTTTAATAAAACCCAACTTACTATTTTATTTCCACAAGTATTTAATTCAAAACCTACCCATGCCTAACATTTGTTTATTTAACCAATATTTTAAATGCCACATTCTTTTGTTTTAAACCCACCATGGCCATTAGTTTATTTCCTTAGGCTCCCATTTAATTTGTTTGACCCCATTCCCATTTAAAATATCTACCCCACCAATTTAAAGTTATAGGGTTTAATCTGGGCCCTTGGATTCTTTTATTTTCAACCCTAGATCTTTGAGGTTTCCTACAACCGTATTCCTTTTCTTTATGTCTCTCATTTTTACTTTATTTTTGATTATTCTCTCCTTATTTGCACAGGTTTAACCATGGAGAAGGAGGAAGGAAAATGAGTCCATCTGGTAGCTTCATTTTCTTATCGAACAAATTTTTCATGGAGGGATATACTCCCATCTCATTATTTGTGAATTGATATTTTAGTTCAGGGGTTTATAAGCTCTCTTTTTCCATTAATTAGGGTTTCATTTTTTTATTTTCTTTCTGAAAATAGATGTGTAAGAGATTTATCCTATGAGAAAATTTTCAATTATAATTTTTTTGGATACTTTCATGTCACTGAATTTCTTGAGAATATAGAGGGGAGATTTAGCTAAATTTACAACATGCTTACTATATTCCTATTCTCAAAGTCTATCATAATGAGAGAAAAAATTGTAACAAAATAATATTTTTAGGTGTTATTACAAAGCTAAAACTCCATTATCACTTTACATTTCAATACTAAAATATGCTTAGAAATGCAACAAAAAAATCTTCTTTCTTTACTTCCTCAACTCATAAAATTAGGAACATCATTGGATAAACAAAATGAACTAATGAGTGAAACTCTTTTCTCTCAATACAATAAGCTAATCAAATAGAATATGGGTAATTTTTTTATTGAAACTCAACATACATCCATTCCTTCAAAGCTTCATTACAATACAAATGAAAATTCAACCTCCTAATCACATAATCCAAGTCTTACAATATTCATTTTAATAGATAAAAGGATAACTTGAAACTCCCATTAAAAAGGATTACAAACATACAACAAATGAAAGGGTAGGAGTATACTACAAAATGTAGAAATAAGTTTATAATATTCTAGTCCTTCTTCTCAAAGAGAGGCTACTGATGACACAAGATTACGAGTACAAGGATTCAAGCTTCTTCTAAAGATATGAGAACACATATCAAATGTTACAATAACCTTTAAAAATCATAATTAAAATGCAAGAGGACAAGCCTCCCCAAAATGGGGAACAACATGCCAAATTTTCAAACTTTTCTTCCATGCTCCAAGTAATTTTTTCAAGCTTCCACACCACAAGAGTGTCTTGATGCCCAAGAGAAAAAGTAGCCCGATTTCCTCCCAACCAAATGGCATCATCACATGCCATCTCCACAAAATGGAGGACATGCTATCCTCCCTCCAAGCCCATGGGAGAGAGAGAATTCATGCCTCAAGATTGCACAAGTAAGGGGTAGAAAAAGGTGATAACACACATACATTTTCAATGAAAAATAACCAAAAGAACACCAAAAATCACAAGAGGAGAACTCCATGTTTTCCTCAAAGGGGAAGAGTGGCAAGGAGCCCATAATAATCCATATTGTGAACCAACCATATGAACACTAAAATAATCTCCATAATACCCTCCTTATCTCTCCATCCAAAATACCCTCCTTATCACTCCATCCCAAACACCAAGCCTCCTCCTTGGAAGGATTTTCAAACCAAGCATGGTTTCCTTGCCAAGGATGGAAGAGGAGGTTCAAACCATATGAACAGTCCTTCTTCCACATCAAACCATATGAGGGGAGGAAATAAAATAAAGACCATCATGGCTTTCCCATCAAGCCATGTGGTGTAAGAGGGGTTTTCCTCCCTCTTCCCCTAAAATTCAAAAATCCACCAAAAAATAGGATGGATGGAGAAAATAAAAACAACCAAGATTTACAAAGACACCCAAAAAAACATGCAAGTATTCAAGAAACCAAATAACCATTATTTTATTTTTCACATAATATCAAAGAAAAAAAAACCAAGAGGTAAGAAGACATACCTCAAAAATAACTGTTATCACATTTCACCCCTTGTGAAATCGACAACGAGTAGAATTGCACTACTACTGATGAAAAATGATTCACTTTAAGAGAAACAAAAATTATGAGGATTCATCTAAAAATTCCCCCTTGAATTACACTTGAGGAATACTAAGTTTCCATAAATGTCTAGGGAGATGTAGATTTGCAAGAAATTCCCTCAAGATCTTGGAATAGCTCATCGAGCTAGTTGAGGAATGGCAAGTTGCTCATATTAAAGAACCAAGATCTTGGCACTATTAACTAATCCATGCATCAAGAATAAGCATCAAGCTCATGAGTGAGTTGATTCTTGGCAAATGAGATGTTTTACATCCACGGTTCCGAGCTCCATACAAGAGAATAGGAATGAGCTATCCACCCCCATTAGACCCATTGACAAGTTAGATTATTAATCTCATCTATATGGTGAGGGTCGGGCCCATTTACATATGCACCTAGTTTGTATTGGTTGAAGCCAAGTTTCTTGAATGAGGGTTCAAAATTTGTCTTGATTTGAGTAATGAAGGTGAGTCATTTTTATGGGTTGCAGATGTAATTTGAAATAGTACTTAATGAGCTCATAGTCGAGTAGCTCGGGAAGCCCATTGTGGGTGAAGAGGGGAACATGGGGTGTCACGTGGTAACAAGGTGCAACAACAAGTATTTGAAGTGGAGAGGAATACCTAAAACAATGTGGGATCGCCACATGGAATGAAGTTCCTCATGCATGTCACGAGTCAATGTGATGCATAATAAATGGCCCAAGTTAGTCGCATGGGGGTTGGGACGGATCGAGGGTCATGTGAGCTTGGAGCCCAAGTGAAGTGGTGACTCGACATGTGGGAACAAGAAACACCCGGCATAGGAGTAAACTCGAAGATTCAAAAGTGTTAATTGGTAAATCATGGAGGTGGGTCTATAGGCCTTTGAGCTGAAAAAAATGATAGAGGCCCAATACAAAATTAAAAAGGCTAGTGGGGTCTTTGTGGAGGTCGGTGTCCAAGTTGCTAAGCTAGAGTTCAACAAGGAGCTAACCATCTAAAGTATGACTCGGATTTGGAGAAAGGAAGATTGGTGTCGACACTAATACAAAGCTTGCAAAGAGTATATGAGGTGATTCGGAAAATAGGTCGAGTTAGGGAATGAATTCAAGCTACGAATAGATCCGAGAAAGCAAGGAAAGGGCCGAGATCAGCGAGTTAATCCCAAGCTTGAAAATATTTTTAATACTCAGACATTAAAAAATCAAACACCTCCCTCCCATGACATAAATATAAAATAAGATATGGGTCTCACAAAAATTTAATGCAGAATCACTTTAAAAGATATGTAAAGAATTAGGAAGAAGAGAAATCTTGAAATTGACTTCTCTAGCCAAGAGATTTAATTCTCAAGCCCGTGGGGATAAAGGAATGCCTTGCAAACTCAAATCATCTACCTACACTCAGAGGACCATAACTTGAGCATTTATTTACCAAATTTCACAAAATTGGTGTCATTAGAATTGTGATTAAGAACCCAACACACATAAGTCAAAAAATTTAGAGTCGATGAATATTTGAAGTTGTATTTCAAAGAAAACGAGCCTTGTTCAAGGAAATAGTTGGAAAGTGGTTGAGAGTGCATTTAATGAACATGATCATTATTCTTTCACTCTTTTGTAGGTCATGGGATAACATGGGGGTATTTTGCAAGAAAAAATCCATTAATTACACTCATTTATTGCATCTTGCAAGTGGTTGTAGAAGTAGTTTGGGGATTGTTCTCTTCTCTTCTTCTCATTCTTTATATTGCGATATGGGGGCTCAATATAGAGGGACTTACTCATTTTCCCTTCTTTCCCTATTTATTATTTGCTACGGTAGGAACATGGAGCTCAAAGCCTTATTCTGAAGCTTTGTTATGGCATTTTTATTACTTCTTACTGTTGATTATTATATTGTACACAATTGTAGACACCAAATTTGTGTCTTACGACCCTTTGTGACCCGCATCTCATTTCGCAACCTAACCTCATCACCTAAACCTTACACAATTATTTATTAATTACCTTGTAATTGATAAATCCACATCACCTTACCTGCCACCTCATTTTGCCACCTCATCATGACCTAGTCCTAACCCTAAACTAACCTAATTAAGACCTATAACTTGGTCCACACCTACACCCATGACTAATGACCCCTTTCTCGCACCCAAAACTGACCTTCTAGTCACTTGACCAAGCCCGCAACTAATCTCTCGGGAGAAAAGCAGGGAAAGTGGGCGATTTTACTAAAAATAGCCTGCTTTTTCCTAACCGATACCGGTTCTACTCGACCGCCGCCGTCGGTTACGTAACATGCCATCGGTTCCTGTAAATGGGCTCCCCAAACCAAAAGCAGAGGGGAAGGATTTTGGATCGAGAGAGAGCATCGGGAAGCGATCGGGATAATTCGGATCTTTACTTGGGCGGCAGAGACAAGTGAAGAGACAAGAAGAGTTTTGTGAAAAGGAGATCAAGCCCAAGGCTGCAACTGGATACCAAAGCCTGTGATACTCAGCTGATCATTGGGAGGGAGATATCTCATCTTCTATGTGTCAGGCCATCCTACCTCAGTTCTGCCTTTGTCATCAGAGTTCTTGGACCTGCATCTTCGTCAATAACTAGTAAGTTACATCTTGCATGTCCTTTTAATAATACTTCTTAGACTTTTGAATCACAGTCCTCACAAATCCATTCCTAGATCCACTACCCGGCAACATATTGCATCTAACTATCCTTCATTTACTTCTCATCACCTCATTACCTAATATCACCCATATACTAGCCTTACAAACAACACAGCTACCCTACAACAACAACCACCCCACAACACAACTAACCCACAGATCCTAGACCCTACCGATATCGGTTATCAGTAACCGGCATCGGTTATTGTGGTTCAAAACCAGAAATCAGCCTTTCCCCTACCTGTTTCAACAAAGCAACTTAATTGATATTTTATAGTCTTTGGTGTTAATTCATATTAGCAGGGAAACTGACCACCTTCGAAAGGAAGTTTTATATTTCCTGGGCCCAAGGCAGTTTCCTCATTTATTGTCTAATCAAAATCTTGTGGTCTTGTGTTCTTATTTGCAGGTAGTCCTTCCAAGACAAAAAGGAGTTCTTGCGATCGGCTGATCTTTCTCTACTGATGCGCGCACACCATCTCGACATTCAACACGTATTCCTCCTAGCCCTAACCCTTATACTCTGTTTCTAAAAGGAATGAAAGGATAGAAACTGACTCTATTCCCAAAAGCCGAAACATTCGAAGCGAAACATTTTTGGCACGCCCGGTGGGACCCTTTTGGGTTTCTTTATTTCTTGCTTGCTTTCATATAGGGAGCATACTTGCTGTTTTACTCTTCTAAAGATATTCACAAGGCTTTGTATAATTTCGGTAAAATAACTTGCTTTGTTTTTACATCTTGCATTAGTGAAAGTCATCTCTTTTGCTTCATCGAACATAATTTTCGATTTGGGTTTAAAACACGTGCATTGCATTCTGCTTTTTGTTTTTCAGTTCTAGTGAACGTAGATTAAGTAACAGGTCGTACACGTGGGGGTGATATCCATGGTATTGACAAGAAATTAATATTACTTTCACTTCACAACACATACCGAATCACTTCACAATTAACACAACAGCTCAAAACATCCCCCCTTTTTCCGCGGTATTCCTCGCTTTGATTGAGGTAACCTTATAAGACAAAACAACTTGACATTTCACCTAAGTCTTTTGTTTAGGATTGACATCATTCCGCGTCTAAAGGCATAAGCCCACAATAATTAAAATTGACCCTAGGGTTAGTCTCTGGATTTGCGTGTGCATCTTGTTTGTTTTTCAGTTCTGTTTTCTCTGTTATACACTGTCTTCTGTGATTACCTTAGAACAATTTGATAAATATACTAAGCAAATCAGCAGCTTCTTATATTTTCTTATACCAGTCTTATTATACCGACATCGGTTACCTGACCGACGTCGGCTATAGTATAACCGACATCGGTTATTAGACCGATATCGGTTACTGTCTTTTCCAATTCCTGACAAACCAGTAACCTACCAATTTTACCAGTCTGAGTTTGTTTCTGTTCCTGACAGATTGAAACCCTACTGTGAACTCCTGTCCATGGTTGTTATCACTTGAAAGCAAGCCACCGCCATGGTTTCACATGCTTGCTCTGTTTCTTTTCCTGAATCACCCCCTTCACATTCTGTGGGGAATCCTACGGATACCGGTGAGGTTCCTAAAATTCTGTGGGAGATAAAGAATTTGCCAAGTTTACGGATGCTAATCCTAGTTGTATAATACTATTTGTCTCATGCCCACGACCGTACGCCCGATGGTCGGTTCCTTGTTGGTATGCCTATCACTATAGCTACTCATTTAGCTCCCACTCCTTTGATGACACCGCCTTGCTTCCCGCATCTTTAGCCCCGTCTCCCAATCCGATGGCTTCAGAGGTTCATACGACACAGATTAGCTTTCCTTTGGTTAATCTTGGACCCCACATGTCATTACCGCCGACTGCTCCTACCTCGTCTCTCTTGCAGACTGTTCCGTTCATGACTTGCTCTCTGCCACCTATCCACACGAGCTTTCCTTCTCAAGCTCCGCCCACCTTTTCATTTCCACATACATATCCGGTAACCTCAACATCCTATATGGGACATCCCTATTCGGTCGCCTCAACATATTCATCCTCCATACCTTATCAACACTTAACCCCACCATTGTCTAGCGGAGGCCCTTGGCCCAATTTTCCTCCGTTTACCACAATCACACCCTCATCTCATCCAACCACGGATTTCATCAAACAAATGATAGACAAAATACATAATCTGGAGGCTTGTTTGGAATTCATAGCGCCTTGACATACGAGAAATTTTGTCGGGAGCCTATTCACCCTTATGTCCCCCTTCATTCATATCCTCCTCAATGGGAGTTGTCGAAATTTACTCATTTTAATAGTAAAGAGGATCCTCAACAACACTTGCGATCATTTAGACATGCTTGTTATTTGATTGCTCATGATGATGCCTTGTTACTCCGCACCTTTCCCATGTCCTTATCAGGACCCGCCTTGGAGTGGTACAGTGCTTTAACCCAGCACTCAATCTTCTCTTTTAACTAACTAGCCCAATCTTTCTTGGATCATTTCTCCATTAACATTTCCAAGAAAGTATCTATCACCGACCTTTATGCCATCCGAAAATTGAAGACGAATCTATCGTGATTTCGTTGGACGATGGCGTGGCCTTATCAACCAACTTACATATGCCTTGCCTCGAAAGTGAACTTATCGAACTTTTTACGTGGGCTGTGCTAAGCACATCTCTCCTACCCTCCAAATTCAAACTTTTCGTACATTTGATGAGGCCTTTACCATGGCTCGGAAATTAGAAATTCGAGCCTTAGAAGAAGAGAAATTGCGGTTCTTGCAACAAAACCCCAATTTCGAACTCCAGATTCTACCAATAAGCCAAACACCACCCCTCCTCACGCATCCACTTCTTCGAAATCAAAAGGAGCTGTCCACGCGGTGATGGTCAAATCTCAAACACCGTCTAATACCCCACCAAAAACCACCTATAAGTACAAAGCTGAGCCCATCAATTACACTCCCTTGGGAGAAACTTATGGTGTCATCTTGGAAAAATTGCTCAAAGCCGGAGCTATCACCTTGCCTCCTGTTAAACCCCACTCCGGGTTTGATTCCACCCGCGCTATACCTTCTTGGTGCAAAGAAAATGACTTCTGTAACTTTCACCGCGTAAAAGGACATAGTCATGAAAACTGCAAAATGTTGAAAAACATAGTGCAGGAAATGGTTGACGCAGGTGATATAACCCTCGATAACCCTAATGCCCCTGCCAACTGAAATCTGAAAATATTCAACAAACCATTCCCAAATCACTCTTCTAACAGTAACATAAACCAGGATATCTTAGCCGAGGAAAGTGTTCATGAGATCCATGCAGTCTTCGACTCCCAGCCAAAAGCCTCTATCGAGAAAATTTTGAATCAAGCCTCTTCACTAACGCAGGGGCCCGAACCTCCTTCACCACCATCAAACCAAGGCGAAATCATTCCTTTACCCATAAAGGAGTTAAGCGCCTGAATTTTCTTCTCATCGATGAGTCTTCTTATACCACATCCCTACAATTGTGAACGGATGTTATCTAACTTATCTATTTCCCAACGTCTCCTCCTACCGCTCTTGCTTTGCCAAGAAGAAGGCTCGCCACTCCTTTTGTCATCCTTAGACGAGAAATCTCTCGCACCGACATCACCGAATTCTTTAACCATAACAGACCCTCTCAAACATGCCCTCCTGCCTATTAGTTCTTCATTGCCTAAATCTTTTCAACGACCAGTCGACCTCTTAACATCTATTGATACAGTGCCTCATCTACCCCCTGTATCACACCCACAGTGGACTGGAATCACAACCCATCTTTCTTCCGTACAAAATTTACAATTCACGCCTGAAGACTGTTATTCTCCAGAAGATAGATGAGTCCTATGGGAACGTTTGAGTACCCCCTATTCTACTCAAATGCAGATGACCGATCCAGATACCTCTACCATATACCCGAAGTGTTTACAGAAACTCAAAATCCCTATGTCCTCATCTCCATCCCCCGCATCTATACCAAGTATCTCATCCACCTCTATTAACCTAACCAAATCTTCCCCTACACTTGGGACCTCACCAATACCCAGCCTAACACACCCGCCTAAGCGACTAGATTTATCCAAAAATAAAGCCACCCCGCCACTTAGGAGACAAACTCCATCCGTGCCTCTATCACAATCAAAACCATCATCATCACACCTACCTTCCATATTGGGACCTCATCCCTCCACCTTGCATCAATATATCATACCTCCTGCATTTTCTTCAAAACGACCTACGCCTCCTACACCCATACAGAGATCAAAGGATATATCAACATTGTCACCCCACGTATCCTGTCCACCCATCAACCCTAAACAAACTCCATCATCAAAGGATTTATTTTCTGTCACTCCCCTTTCTCCGTGGTTGTTCCCCGCTACCACGTCATCTGTAGCCTCATCATCTAACCAGCTGAATGTAGCTCCTGCGCCAAAGAAACCACGTTTAGTGAAAACCACGTGTCAACACCCCTTGGCTAAACCACCACCCGTACGAACCAACCATGCCCAAACATTACCAAAACCCGTACAACCAATGCCCTCATCCTCCTCCGATTTTGACCCACTCAAAGGATCTTACGCCAAAATCCTTGCTATGTTGGTGGAGAATGCGACCATTTCCCTACCCCCACTTAGACCTTATGACCCATCTAAACCTCGACCTATAGGTTATGATGAGTCTAAAATCTGCGCTTATCACCGCACACCAGGACATGATGTGGAGGGATGCAAAGCTTTAAAAGCCATCCTTCGTCAGTCACCTCTCTCAGATAGAAAGGTTAAGAAAGACAACTTACGAAGGGAGAGACCTTTAGCTTCAATTCCCTCTCCTATACCATCTGTCCCCACCTCACCAAGATCTATCATTATTACAACCCCACCTCTTGAAGACCATGATTTATCCCAACCATCTTCCTCATCTCAGGTCTACGAGATTAATATGATTAGTGTTGCTACTCGAGCGCAGAAAAACAATGAGAAAGCAAAAGAAAGCACACCTGCGTCCTCTCTTTCTCCTTCCACCATCCCGATTGCACCACCACCCAAAGTGGTTGTTTGTGGACCCGCTTACCCCATCTCTAATGGAGTTTCCCATCGAGCCATGATCAAACAGCTTCACCAATCACCCGTAAAAATGACACTTTATGATCTAATTCAGACTTCTGAATCTCATCGACAAGCTCTCGTTGAAATTCTTCAAGGGATCGAGGTCTTACCTAATGAAACCCTGCCTGTTACCTCCATTCTTACACCCAATCACATTGCTTCTCTCACCAAACAATCCACTGGCCCAACTTCTTACGTCTCGTACAACAATTTGCTGCGTCGGTTTCTCGAAGACGAAATTGTTGACTTTAGTGAGAAGATCGACCACTGCTCTTTTCATCTCAGCTTACGTCCGGGACATTCGGGTACGTCATGTTATGATTGACGAGGGCACTAGCCTAAACATCATCTCTTCAAAAGCCTTCCAACAAATGAATATCCCTTCTAGCTACATGTGTGCCAATCCCATCATGTTGCGGTCATTCAATGATGCTATTACCTCTACCTTAGGCACCGTGATCCTTAACATTTGTGTAGGACCACGTACTTTACCCGAACTCTTCTATGTCCTTGAGGGAGAGTTCAATACAATATATTGCTAGGTCGCCCTTGGATCCGGGCTATGGGATGCGTTCCCTCAACCTTACATAGATGCATAAAATTTGAATACGAGGGGAAGTCCTACACCGTAAAAGCTGATCCTCCCCCCTTTAAAACCTGCAATATGATATACCGCCCTAATGATGTGCTTGTACCAATCAAGACACCCATTCATTCAACCCAACCATCCTCTTCAAATGTGCCTCAACCATCCACCTCAACCGCACCTACACCTTCAAATGAAACCCACATGTCGCAAAACCACTTCCCTTCCTGCAGCTAATATCCCAACCGCAGACCCCTTAGTAGATGTTTTTCAACGCCTTATGCTGGGGGAGTATCGCCTATATAACGTTAGTTCTTTCCATACCCCACAGGAGTATGGACAGGTACATGCACATCCTACCTATGACCGTCGTGTGGGGGAAGTAATCCCCTACGGACCACCTCACTGCCGCACTAACCTAACATATGGGGGTGTCGACGCATCTTCCGTTGCCCCTGAGCCCCCTCTTGGTGTGGTTCCTTTCCAATCTGATTTTCAATACCTGACAAATCATCGTTTTGCCCTCACCTTCTTGACTCACTGTGCTTGGAAAGGCTTTGGTTTTGGTCTTTATGAACAAGGCCGACATACAATCATCCCGTGTACACGCAAGCACAATGATCGTAGTGGTCTCGGATTTCCGGGAACACTTACACCGAAGGAACCTCGTGTCAGTTGTCTTCTAGAAGACAACGAACGTCACCCCTACCGAACCATCATCACCCATTTTGCCTTTGTCACCCACAGAGTCGATAGATCCTGAATCTATCCCTCCTAACTTTTTTTTTTTTCATAAATGCTATCTTCCTAGGTCCTCTCACTTATCAATGCGATAATGAGGACACCTCTTCTATCCCCCTTACGTATCTAGACATGATTAAAGAGGAGTCACCTTGATTAATGTTGTTGAATGCCGGGATGATGACTCCATCCTCACTTACCTTGGCGCGGATGACTCTTATATTCAACGCGCCTTACCATCTAAAACTCAAACCATCTTTGAGCAGAATCTACTATTGAAATCAACATCCACACGGAGGAGGATCCTCACATTGTGAAGATCGGACAATCCCTTAACACATCGAGAAAAAGTCACCTTTACTACCTTTCTCCGTGCTCATGACCAAGCTTTCGCTTGGTCCTACTGTGACATGCCGGGGAATTGATCCTGACATTGCCGTCCATAACATTACACTAAAACCCGATTCCAAACCAATTAAACAGAAATTGAGAAAAATGCATCCACGCATTGCCCTCTTGGTCAAAGAGGAGCTTCAACGACTTCTTTCTGTTTCCTTCATTTACGCTTCCTATTGACTATCCTCAATGGATTTCTAACATCGTACCTATCACTAAAGCGACGGGGGGACTTCGGATATGCACGGATTTCAGGATCTCAACCTCGCTTGCCCTAAGGATGACTTCCCCCTACCTAGTATTGACCAACTTGTTGATCTCACTGCAGGCCATGAGATGCTCTCTCTCATGGATGGCTTTTCGAGATACTGACCAAATTTTGGTTGCACTGCCAATCAACATAAAACTACTTTCATAACTCCTTGGGAACCTACATTACCGTGTAATGTCATTTGGCCTTAAGAATGCTGGTGCAACCTATCAGCGGGCTATGACCTACATTTTTCATGACATTATGCACACTATCCTTGAAGATTACGTCGATGATCTTCTTGGCAAATCTAAACATCGCGGTGAACATCTCGATGTTTTAACCATTATTTTTGACCACTGTTACAATATTACGTCGTCTTCAACCAAAGAAATGTGTCTTTGGTGTCCTTTAAGGAAAACTTCTCGGCTTTATTGTCTCTGCGTGGCATTGAGGTCGACCCATCTAAAGTCAAAGCTATTCTAGAAATGCCCCACCTACCAATCTTAAACAATTGCGTAGTTTACAAGGTAAGCTCAATCTATCCGATGTTTCATCTCCCAACTCTCGGATCGATGTCAACCTTTCCATCACCTACTTAAAAAGACATTGAATTTCAATGGAGTGAAGAGTGCCACCAAGCCTTTGAGGCTCTCAAAGCTTATCTCTTGCGACCACCCGTGCTTATCCCACCCCAGACGACCGCCCTTTCTACCTTTATCTTTCCGCCACCGACCATTTGTAGGGGCCATGCTTGCACATCCCGACTGCGAGAATCGAGAACAAGCCGTTTATTATATAAGTCGTACTTTGGTGGACTATGAGACTAGGTATACACATGTAAAAAGTTGTGCCTAGCCATATCATTCGTGGCCACCAAACTCCGACACTACCTTCTGAATCACAAAACTTTCATCCTCACCAACACGGACCCCATCCATTACATGTATGCTAAACCTCATCTAAACCAACGCATCGCCAGATGGCTCATGCTCCTCGCCGACCTCGACCTTGAGTTTTCCACGAGAAATCAATCAAAGGACAAACCATCGCAGACCAACTTGCGGAAGCCCCTTTACCAGGGGAACAATTTACCAATTTTACATTCCCCGACGAACTCATCACCACTCTTTCACTCAGGGAGGAGTCGTATCCAATGACCCTCTTCTTGATGGATCCAAATGCGGGCCATGACGGAGGAGCCAGCGTTGCTCTCATTCCTCTCGACGTTTGAGCCTATGCCTCTCTCATTCGACTCGATTTCCCTTGCACTAATAATACGGTGAATACGAGGCCCTTGTTCTAGGTCTCAAGTTGCGTTACACTTAGGTATTAAATCTATCAATATTTTGGCGAGATCTCAATTGGTAGTCAATCAAGTTATGGGCATCTACCAATGCAAAAATGAGGAACTTCAAAAGTACAAACACTATGTGGATTCACTTCTAGCCTTATTTACTCGCTATTCTATCCAAACCATTCCCCGCTCCACTAACAAATTTGCGGATACTATGGCTTGCTTAGCCTCGCAAATTCCAGCTTCATCAACTGACTCTGACATTTTCGTCTTGGTCCAACAACTCTTTGCCCCATCTTATTCAGCCTCGGTTGTTTGTACGATAAATAATGTGTCTGCTAATTCACAGGATACCTGGTATCACCAATTTCACGACTACCTTACAACCTCTATTCTCCCATCTGACCTTACTAGTACCGGAAAACGCGCATTTCTTAAACACGTTTCTCGTTATGTCGTTATGGGGGGACTCCTTTATAAACGTGGCTTTGATGGCATCCTCCTTCGATGTCTCATCGGTGCAGAGGTCACCCATACCATCCAACAAGTCCATGACGGTATTTGTGGCGGACATTTTAGCGGCCTTGCCGTGGCCAAACGAATCCTTCGCCTAGGTTATTATTGGCCTACTCTCAATAATGATTGCTACGAATATGTTAAGCGTTGTGTTATGTGTCAACAACATGCCAACCTTCAACATACTCCTAGCCACCCGCTACAGGTCACCCGAGATCTTTGGCCTTTCTCACAATGGGGTTTAGACCTTATTGGTGAGATTCATCCGTCCTCTTCGCAACGTCACCGATGGATTATCACGGCAACTGAATATTACACAAAATGGGTGGAGGCTATTCCGCTCATTTCAACTAAAAAATAAAAAATTGTAGAGTTCATTAACCACCACATTATCGTCGTTTTGGTGTTCCTCATCGCACGATAACGAGATAATGAAAAATATTTCAAAAACAAGTTGTTGCGGGACCTTTGCGACAAATTTCAGTATCAAACTCAGCTTCTCATCACCCTACTATCCACAAGCAAATGGACAAGCTGAATCCTCTAATAAAACCCTAACCAAAATCCTCATGAAATTTGTCAATGAATCCGGAAGAAATTGGCACGATCACATCCCCTTTGCCCTTTGGGCTTATCGTACTAGCATTCGTACCTCCACTAATGCCACACCTTTTTCTTTGGTATATGGTACCGAGGCTGTCCTGCCTCTCGAAGTACAAATACCCTCCCTTAGAATATCTCTTCAGGATATTCTCACCAACGATGATTTCCGCCAAGAGCGGTTAGCCCAATTGGAGCTTCTTGACGAGCGTCGTCTTACAGCTCTTGATCACCTCCAAATCTATCAAAAACGTATCAAGCGTGCTTATGATAAGCGACTTCATGAGCGTACCTTTAAGGTTGGTGATCTTGTCCTCAAAGAGAATCAACATGTAACCAAACTAGAAAAGAGCAAATGTGGAAAATTTTCTCCTAATTGGATTGGGCCTTATATAATCACTCACACTTATGGATCAGGCACTTATCGTTTAGCTTCGCTTAATGGTAAACCTGAGCCTGAACCCCTTAATGCCTTGCATCTTCGACCATTCTACTGTTGAATTTAGTGTTATATCACTTCTTATCTACCTGCCGCTCGTCCCTTGAGCTCACTTACCACCACATACACTTTGTTCCCTACACCTCATAATAAAAATCAAGCTCACATAGTTTGATTCTCACTTCACCTCAGCAATGCCTTCCCTTTTTAGTCTAGTCCATGACTTCAAAGTATTAAAATAAGCCGTATTCTTATGGGATTTTCTTGAGTCAAACTTCCTACAAAAACTAGATGCTTCACGTCAAAAGGACATCTAGCTATCTACCTTATATATAGACTGCTCCCTCGAAGGACAGCTATATGCCAAACTATTGCTGCTATTATATATAGACTGCTCCCCCGAAGGACAGCTATGCACTAAAATCATATCTGCTACTATAAATAGACTGCTCCCTCGAAGGACAGCTATACACAGTCAGCCTTTATCAGAAGCTTCTCGCATTGATCAGCTTTGTGAAGACCTCAAGAATAGTACAATCAATATCCCTTGTAGACTTCCCGCATCGATCAGTCTATATTCAGTAAAATAAAAGCCTCATTCAAAAGAACTTTTGAGTCATGGACTTGTCTATTTAGGGTAGGTTCTCTTTCGTCAGAACACTCGCTTTGTAACAAGTTCTCTGTACCTCCGTTATATCATCCACCTCACCTCACCATTTGTTTCAACTCAAGGGACGTGACGTACACCCGATATATTGTGATCATACAACTCTTTTCACCTATTGACTTCTCGTCTATGCACGGTACCTAGGGCTTCAAGCTCGTTCTATGTTGTGTGGTTTGTTTAGCTCTTTTCACCTATGGAGCACTCTTTCCTCTTTGCCTCGCATCTAGGATTGTGTGTTGATCTTAATCAGGACATGGTTCCCTTCTACTTGGGTAGGCTAACTTTCGCTTCCCTTATACCTTTTACAACATCACCAATTCATTACCAACACCAACAACCTTACCTTACCAATATTAATATCAATATTTTTTACCAACCAACCAATTGCCTAAACCATACCAAATTGCCTAAATTCACCTCTCCCTGGTCCTAAGGGAGAACTACATCGGTATGAGGCCCCTCCTTGCTTTGTGCAATGGGCTATGTAGGCAGCACTTCGGAGACATGGGGTCTCCCAAGGTTAGCTCGACCATCCCCTACCATAACCTATCATGTGTGGTAAATATAAATAGTTTTGTGTATTTAATCACATTCCTCTTTATCCTTTTTCAAAACACCAAAAATCACAACGCAAACATTCTTATTATTATCATAACTCAAATCAACATACATATTCAGTTTTATTTAGATGTTAAACAAATACGTCTTCTCTATCATCGACATGCAGGTCGGCATCCTTATTTATTCTTATACCTCGATAACATTTACTTAGACCCTCACGACTCATCCCGACCCAGGAGATGATCGTGATCGTCGACGCCTCTCGCCGGGCCTCTCCATCCTCAAAGGTACCATGGCTATTGGTACCGCCCACTGATCTGCCAATCTCTCCTGTAACATATGAATACGCCCTCTCGCATGGAGGAATCTAGCCTCTAGTCTCTCTCTGCTCGTGACGCATGACCACTAACAATCCTCTTGTCTCATTCATCTGCGTTTGGGTGATGAACTAAACTCTGCAGACGATCTCTCTCTTGTAATCACGGCTATTTCGGGCGATCACATACACCTCGCAGCTCTGCTACCCACCATAACCTATAGGCCTCTTTCGTTCTGCATCCATTACCTGCGATGGTGTTATCTCCTCTGGCCCTTACGGAGGTGTTGGCGGGGAGGTGAGAATCTTTGCCTCGGCGTCGATCCTCATATATGGTCTATAAGCCAGGGGTATATCCTACACAAATCCAAATTGTTGTTGCACGTGATCTAGAGGAATCCTCTCATACTCACAGTGTCGTGCCTGCGATCCACCTCAATCACTCTACACCCCTCAACTCCTCAGCTATGTTCTCTGTTACCATATAGTTCCCGTAAGGCCTCCAACAGATATCTGCAATCGTCACCCTCTCCCATACCTGCCTGTAATACTCAATGTCACCCGTCACGGCCTGGGATCTTGCCTCTTGTTCTGTCTGGACCCATCGTCTGAATCCCAACCTCTGTACTCCGGTCTCTCCTGACTGGATGGGTCGGCCTATTGGTCACACACAAACAATGTGCTCATAGGCCCAACAGTGTAATAAGTATGAACAATCCAGTGTCATCCTGTGATTTCACCTACAAGCCCATAAACCCCTGTATAACTCCGCCAAATATACAGGTGCCCATGCAAAAGTCACGTTCCTTTCTATCATCTCCCAAATAACACACATCAATGCCTTTAGAAATCTTCCCCCATCCGCCCTCGGTAATGCATAATACCCTACCGCTATCATTAATATCACTGCTAACCTTGTCTCCTCAGGGTGTGCTGCATACATTATCCCATATGTGAATGACAAACCTCAGTTGTGTCAAATCTTGTGCGTATGGACCAAAATCTGCTGTTATTGCTCCCGCGCCGCACTAGGTAATGCACGATATACTAGTTTTCTGTAATAGGGAGTCTTAAAATACGGAACACATCTTCGATATTCTTGTCATCTCCCCGGTGGCGAGATAGAAGGTATTCTTCTCTGGATTCCATCTTTCAATCAACGCCTGCAACATAGCATGGTTATGTGCGATTCATGAATAATAGCGGATTCCACTTAACCCCAAACGATTTATCAATGTCCATTCAGCTGGTGTTACATCCGCTCGGATTCGTGACAATAGCGCTGGTACACTATCATTCATCCTCAACTCTGCCTCTGCCTGCATACGTCAAAACAACAAATAACCATTCAATCCATCAAATCCCTAAAGGTTTTTTTTTTTTTTCTCACATTCTGGAAATTCCTCCAGTAACCGGTATCGGTTATAAATAACCGGTACCGGTTCAGTAACCGATACCGGTTATCCCTAACCGCTATCGGTCACTGTCAATTACATACACCTTGCCTAAACAACCACCTACGACAATAAATTGATCGTTTATTCCTCTCTGTATACACAGACATACCCGAAACCCCTGATTACCTACCCCATAACACTCACCTCACCTATAACCCTTGCTATCACGTTTTCTTTCTCATATCTACCCACTTAATCTCCCTCCTCCTATTCACAAAACATGCAAACACCAAATTACAACCAAATCGTTTACCTCTTGGGCTGCAGCAGCTTGCGGTGGAACTTGTCTTCCCTCTCGTCCATGCCTGCTGGATGCTTCTCCTCGTTCAGCCATGCTCACCACCCTCTTCAAATATAGCTTGGATTTCTGTCTTCTTGATCTCAGCCCACAATCACGTTACCTGTCTCTTTCCTCCTTATCACTCAAATCTCTCATGCAATTACTTGTCTCAGTCGTTAAAATAGCGTCGCATTCGCGTATTTAACATCTTGCATGCCTCTCAAAATAAGAACTTCAGTTGCCACCTACGCTTTTCTATTTTTAGAAAAATCTCATTTTGGAATAACCGGTATCGGTTACCTAACCGATATCGGTCTATACTATACCGACATCGGTTAGCTAACCGACGTCGGTCACATACCCACCTTTTTCAAAACATAGTCCTTTTCTTTATTTTTTATCTAATTTTTGGAGGCGCCCGCCTCTTTTTCCTGCATACCAACACCGATAGCTATAATCTTTTCATCAAATCCACATCTCATTACGATTTCATCCATATCATCTATCTACACTACCAAAACAAACAAATCATCAACAAACGATATCAAAAACCATTAATCTATATACCATTTGGATCCAACTTAACAGCTACATACATACATTTTCATAAAATCAGCGACAAAACATACAACATTTCATAATACAACATGTCAATTAAACTCATCATTTATATATACATACATCCCATCAACAAAATATCACAAACCATCGACAAAACATTTAACGCATTTCTAAACACAGCATGTGGATCAAAACATCATATCTATATATATATACAATGTTTCCAATATACAATGTGCCCTGCATCGGGGCCTCTGTGATCTCATAATCCAACAAAGCCGGCACGCAGGCCGCAATAACCGTCAAAAACCTCAACACGGCTCGCAGGCCGGTCTCTCATATCAAAAACATACTCGGCTCGCAGACCGGTATCAACTATACAACTCATACTCGGCTCGCAGGCCGGTATACAATAAATGAATGAATGAATCAATGAATACATAATATGTAGGCACGCAGGCCTCTATAAACATAACCGGTTCGCAGACCGGTGCCCATATCCAATATACAAATACAAAAACAATGCCGGGATCCCTCAGCTCTCCCCACCGCCCTCAGCACCTCTCCCTGCTGGTCCCTGTGGTGCCTCTCGCCTCCTGCCTGTAACAGACACACCGGCTGTGGCTGCACCTCCCTGCGATCTCTGACTATGAGAGGTCTCTGCTCTATAGGCTGCATATGGCTGATACTCAGCTCCGGTACCATCAAGAACATCCTGATAGTACCGGGCCTCCGCTCTCACCTCCATATACCTGTCCCGTGCCACCATCGCTGCTGGGGCTGGTCCCCTAACTCCTACTACCAGTGCCCTTACATCTTTGTGCTGTGATGGTGCCCTTTGGTGGTGCTGTGGGTCGGGTGGTACACACGTGCTCTGTGGTGGGGTGGTACTGTGCACGTGCTCCTGGGGTGTTTGTGTCTTGTGCATTGGTGGTGGTCTTTGCTGTGCACTGTGCACTGAGCTGGGCTAGCTGCCCCTGTAAACACCTATCTGTGCTGTGCGCGTGACCATTTGCCCTGTAATAATACTGCACCCACCCCTGAGCTGATCTCGCTCTGCTATCACCGCTGCCAAGTCTGGCTGTGCAGGCTGTGCTACCCTCGCTGCTCTCTGACCAGCCCACCAAACCATATATGCTCCCGTACAGCCAGCATCATCTACAGTGTCATCTGCCGGCCTCTCAGCAACCCAATCTGGATCCACGGGGGCGTGTGTGCGGGCGGTGGGGCTGCTACATCATCCCTCTCGTGCGGGGAAGCGGGGGCTCATCTGTCATAGCCCCATCTGCTGCGTGCATTCTCTCCGGGGTATCCTCTCATACTCTCCCGGCCTCCGTCCCGCTATCCAGAATGTGTACTAGATCCACTGCAACTGTCCTCGGGCTCCTCCACGGGGGTGATGACCTCTATACGGTCTCCATACAATATCTGCCACTGTCAGGCCCTCTAATAAATGCCTGTAATAAGCGACGTCCCATCCTGCAAGCACTACTCGTGGCTGGCCCATGACCCCCAAACCCACTACATTAGCCCTACTCTTTATCACAACATCTACTTTACCCTCTATACCCCCTTTTATCCCCCAACCACACCCCGACTCTCTAACACACCCCTTACCCACCTATCTTCTACTGATATCCCCCTCCCTCTTCATACCCAAACAACCAAATCCAACAATCGACACAACTTAAATCATACCAAAACACCCCTACCCCATCCCAAAACCATACTCACAATACCTAAACCATAACCAACAATTCAACACCAAAACATAACCCAAACCAACCAAAATAACTACAAATCACTACGGGCAGTGCAGGTCATCCATAACCAACCCCAGTCTCCTCTCCACCGTGCCGGTCAACTGCATCGACACCGGTCACCACCGATCAACCCCGCCCCTAGATTTTACGGACCGATGCGGTGTTGTAAAAATTACCGAGCCGAACCCGCGTGGCTACCCAATTCATTTTTTTCCCTATTTCTCCCTACATACCCACCCAAACACCCTAAAAACCTACCCACCCAACCGCCTTGGCCTATTTAGCCTATCTACCCTTTCCTCTTTCAATATAACTTCCATTTATTCATTATTTTCTCCAAATATAAAATTCCTACCCGAATCCCAAATACAGCATAATACCATTAAATTCACATAATGAAGGGTTTCGAACCTACCGGTACGATGACACGTCGTCGTGGTGGGATAGGTGGTGGTGGTCTAGCTGGTCCAGCACCTCCTGCTCCTCCTGGCTATGCCATGGCTCAAACTCTACTTTGTTGGGTCCTCTACCAATCAACTGCTGCCTGCTACTCACTCGGGCCCACCAATCAACTCACTTCTCCACTCAACTAGTGCCACCTCAGCCAACAAATGCACCAATATCACTATTCCACCTCAGACACCCCAAATCGATTTTCAAATTAGAAATGTGACAATGACAGGCCGTATTTTTCTTTTTATAGGTTTTTAACATAGAACCAACACTGGTCAAATCGTGCCCTAAGGAACCGGCATCGTTACCTAACCGGTAGCGGTCATAGCTAACCGATATCGGTTTTGTCTTTATTCACCCAACTTTCTGCCCCTATTTACTAATCACCCTTTCTCCCAACATCACCTATATCCACCTTTGCTGAACACCATTTGTTCACCTATCCGGCCCGACCCAAGGCCTCACCCTAACCATTTGGCCCGACCCAAGGCCGCCACCCAACAACTTGGCCCGACCCAAGGCCTCAACCTACCTATCCGGCCCGACCCAAGGCCTCACCCTAACCATTTGGCCCGACCCAAGGCCGCAACCCAACAACTTGGCCCGACCCAAGGCCTCAACCTACCTATCCGGCCTAACCCAAGGCCTCACCCTAACCATTTGGCCCGACCCAAGGCCACAACCCAACAACTTGGCCCGACCCAAGGCCTCAACCTACCTATCACCCCGACCCAAGGCCTCACCCTAACCATTTGGCCCGACCCAAGGCCGCAACCCAACAATCTGGCCCGACCCAAGGCCTCAACCTACCTATCCGGCCCGACCCAAGGCCTTACCCTAACCATTTGGCCCGACCCAGGCATGACCCAACAATCTGGCCCGACCCAAGGCCTCAACCTACCTATCCGGCCCGACCCAAGGCCTCACCCTAACCATTTGGCCCGACCCAAGGCCGTAACCCAACAACTTGGCCCGACCCAAGGCCTCAACCTACCTATCCGGCCCGACCCAAGGCCTCACCCTAACCATCCGGCCCGACCCAAAGCCTCACCCTAACCATCCGGCCCGACCCAAGGCCGTAACCCAACAACTTGGCCCGACCCACGGCCGTATCACTTCAATACCTTACCCAACATCAACAACATACACTTTTATCCACCCATCATGTCACTTTTTGTTCCATTGAGCTCACCTGTTCGTGTTTTAGCATGATTAGGGTCCCTGACTTGATCGTCGACCAACTTTGCCTAGACCTAGACCGTGGCGTTTATCTCAACCAAACCAACCATTTGAGTACTTGCCGAACATGCCTAAACGTTCTGTACCTTACCTATTATATACCCTGGAGCTACTTCCTATGCCTTGGATACCAGGATTATATCACCCTTGTTTGGATAAACTATCGACCTTTGCCTATGCATTGCTGGTTTGCTCGTCAAATCATGTACCCTAGTCACACTATTGCATTTCAACGTGCGTCTGCTTCCTTGGACTTACCCCACCTTTTCCCCATCATCTCTACACCATTTACCCTTTATCAACCCTATCCCTGATTTCAAGTTCTCTCAATCTGTGATAGATTTGAGGGGGATTACCTATACCCTTAACAGGAGAAACCACTTCATATTATTGTCCGTGCAGCTTTACAAAACAAGCTACACGACAATAAGGGGCTAATGTAGACACCAAATTTGTGTCTTATGACCCCTTGTGACCGTATCTCATTTCGCAACCTAACCTCATCACCTAAACCTTACACAATTATTTATTAATTACCTTGTAATTGATAAATCCACATCACCTTACCTGCCACCTCATTTTGCCACCTCATCATGACCTAGTCCTAACCCTAAACTAACCTAATTAAGACCTATAACTTGGTCCACACCTACACCCATGACTCTTTCTCCCACCCAAAACCGACCTTCTAGTCACTTGACCAAGCCCATGCAACTAATCTCTCGGGAGAAAAGCGGGGGAAAGTGGGCTATTTTACTAAAAATAGCCTCGCTTTTTCCTAACGATACTGCAGTTCCTACTCGCCATTGTCGGTTACGTAACCGCCATCGGTTCCCTGTAAATGGGCTCCCAAACCAAAACAGAGGGGGAAGGATTTTGGATCCGAGAGAGAGCATCGAAGCGATCAGGATAATTCGGATCTTTACTTGGGTGAGCGAGAGACAAGTGAAGAGACAAGAAGAGTTTGTAGCAAAGGAGATCAAGCCCAAGGCGCTGGATACGAGCCTGTGATACTCGGTGATCATCGGGAGGAGATATCTCATCTTTATGTGTCGAGCCATCCTACCTCGTTACGCCTTTGTCATCGAGTTCTTGGACTGCGTCTTCGTGAATAACATGTAAGTTACATCTTTCATGTCCTTTTAATAATACTTCTTAGAATTTTGAATCACAGTCCTTACAAATCCATTCCTAGATCCACTACCCGTGCAACATATTGCATCTAACTATCCTTCATTTACTTCTCATCACCTCATTACCTAATATAACCCATATACTAGCCTTACAAACAACACGGCTACCCTACAACAACAACCACCCCACAACACAACTAACCCACAGATCCACAGACCCTACCGATATCGGTTATCGATGAACTTAAGCATCGGTTATTGTGGTTCAAAACCAGAAATCAGCCTTTCCCCTACCTGTTTCAACAAAGCAACTTAATTGATATTTTATAGTCTTTGGTGTTAATTCATATTAGCAGGGAAACTGACCACCTTCGAAAGGAAGTTTTATATTTCCTATGCCCAAGGCAGTTTCCTCATTTATTGTCTAATCAAAATCTTGTGGTCTTGTGTTCTTATTTGAAGGTAGTCCTTCCAAGAAAAAAGGAGTTCTTCGCATGATCGGCTGATCTTTCTCTACAGTACGCACACACCATCTCGACATTCAATAGGTATTCCTCCTAGCCCTAACCCTTATCTCTGTTTCTAAAAGGAATGAAAGGATAGAAGCAACTCTATTCCGAGAAGCGAAACATTAAAGTGAAACAACAATTTTGGAGCAATATAACATGTCCTGTGAATCATTTTGTCCATCCTTTGCATGTTTTTTTTCTCTCTAATAGGCTTTATTCACTTTTGGTATATTGTGCATATATCTAATGTTCACTACTGGGTTTGAAGATGTGGTTAATGAGTTTGAAGTGGTGTTCTTTGTGGTTCTATCTATGGAATGAAGTTTATTTTTTCCACCCTTTTCATTGCTCACATTTTCCCATTTAGGTAGTCAAATTATTGATTAAGTTATTATTTTTGGGCGCATCTCTTTTGTTAAGTTTTTTGCTATGTTTCATTTTCTTCGACCCTCATCTCACACCATAGAGAAGAGACAAATTCTTTAAAATATGGAGGTTACCTTAGGGTGCACATTCCACTAACCTAAGGTATCCAATGACTTTGATGGTTCATCTGCAAAGATAATCATGAACAATGTTCCTGGCATGCCCGATGGGTCAGTTTGAAGAACCTTACCACTTCGTTTCATAAATTTGGTGTGTTCTTGGTGAGATTCAGCCTTTGGAGGCACATACAAGCAAACTTGGAGACTTCATTTGGTCTGAACGACCCATTCTAAAAAATTACATACCTATCTTCCATCCGTTTCCATTCATATTTCTTTCCATACCTCTCATTTTCTTTCATTCTATGAAGTTGTGCAACCATGACTTCATTCCCACAGTGGAATTCACACTTTCAGTAGTACAATCAACCTCTAATGAGCTTCATAACTCCTCCAAATCAGCATTATAACCAGATTCAAAACCATTATGTTTACCCATATGAGAAATTCCAAAACTAGTTTGGATATGGAACCTATCAGGAACATGGGTATGCATATGATGACAATAATCAGATGGAGGATCCTGGTCTACTAGAGAAGATCCAAAGAATGGAGGAAGTTATGGTTCAAAATCGAGATATGACACAAATGAAGGCATCTAGGATTGGTTGCAGAGCACCTTGTCCATGGGAGGGCCCTTTTCCAAAACATTATATCCCTTAGGAAAAGCTTGATTTCATGGGTGAAATGTTTCACGACTTACATAATGGATCGAGGGTATTGAATCATATGAACAAAGTATGAGACAACCACTGTCAATGGGTAATTAAATAATCAACTCTTTGTTCTTATTTCTCTCCTTCCTAAGCTTTACCATTTCAATGTTGTCATGATTCAAGTCTATTATATGTTACTCCAAATGCCAAGTTCCCTTCTCCATCTTCTATTCTTCCATCTCATCTCTATTCTTCTACCATTTCCCCTTCCTAGCAGTCATCCCCTCCAAAAAAATAAGTTCCATCCCTTCCACCACTATAAACAACTGTAAGGTTGGTTGTAGCCCAACCCAACCCTCCTCTTGCTTTGTCTCAAGTATATACGGGAAGAAATTAGTCAAGAGAAACCAGAAGGAGAGTCCAGTCAAGAAGAAATAGTTGAGGATTGGAAAGGATGGGCTCATAGTTTTAGGATTGATAAGATCCCCTTGCTAGTTAAACCTATGAAGGAGATGGAGGCCTTGCCAGGTAGAGTTTGATTTTACAGAAGAATAAGAAATAGATGCCTAGCGATCTCTTTGATCTAAATATAGTGTGCAGGTTGACACCATATTCTTAGGGATTGTTTATTCATCTCAGCTTATAATGTCAGAGGAAGAAGATAAAAAATCAAATCCACAAGAAGAGGATCATGTGCAAACAAAAGAGGAAAAGCTCCCTAAAGTGCAGGATGTTTCAATGGAATGCAGTGACCCTCATTATCTTAGATGCCTAGAACTTGCTGCATTGTTAGAAGGTTGTATTGAGCCATGACAACCATCATCATTAGCTATAACCAAAAATGGGGAGCTTTACGTTATGAAAGAGAACAAATCAGATTTTGGATCCTTGAATGAAGAAGAAATCATAGGAAGATTTTTGCTTTCTTTTGATGGTAAAATTTTAGATTCTTTTTCTATCACATCTTTACAATAATCTAATTTTGTGGAGGAGTTTGATCTCTCAAAATTTATGTTTGAGGAGGAATAAGTTGATGTCAACATGACCAAATAGGTCACGATTGAGAGGGTAATGTGGGAAGAGGAAAAATTGTTTGTAGAGGAGGAGAAACATTCAGATCATCTTGCAAGTATTCACCTTCTTCCAGAAAGTCCGTAAAATGAATCCATTCATGGAGTTAGGATTCAATGGAATGAGAAAATAAAAAGGATCAGCTCATTGCTTCCCAAGGCCTCATTCCCAATCAAATATCTAGCAGAATGGGAGCTAAAGGAGAAGCCATTTCTGGTCATGCTCACTTCAGAGCATGAGGATGATCTGCAATACTCCAAGGATCAACTACAACACCTCCAAAAAAAAAAAAAATCTTGAGGAGGTATTCTTTTTGTTTATTGATACCTTGGGTAGAAGGGTGGAAGGTAATTTTTCACTCTTGTTACAGGCCATAACCATTGTTAAATTAATTACATGGCCACACTTTTTAAAGAAGGAAGCTATTTCTCCCTTCTGTTGTAGGAAGTTTTTAGATTTTCTTTGTTTTGGTTAGTGTAGAAGTAGATTTTATTTCAATAGAATAGGTGCTCGTACACACTCTTCATGTCTTACTCAAGGTATGTATGATTTGTATCTTTTGTATATAGATTTGTTCATATTTCTCCAAGCGGTGCAATGCACGGGACTTTTAGTTATTACAACGGGGAGATCCATAGTTGCATGTAAAAGTTGGAAACTTAAAATCAAGAAAATGCGAGTGACTAAAATCAATTCGGGAAGAATCTTGTTGATTTTATCCAAGAATAGTTGCAGCAAGGTTTTATGCCCATACAAGTAGTTAAGAGTTCAACTGGTAGCCCAATTTAGCAATCAGCTCCATCAAAGTAGCAGTGGAAATCCAAAAGGAGAAAGAAAGTCAAAACTTAATAGAGTTCCATGATGTCCAAATTGGCAGGTGATCTTCCTCCAACCTCAAAGGATTGTAACTGCAAGAATAAGTATAATTCAAGTTTAAAAAAACGTTATACTCTCACAAAAATAAATTCTAACATTTTCTTATGAGAGTTTGAAGGCACGAGCAACAGAGAGCATCTGAGGTGCAAGCAAAGACATTTCAAATATTTCAAGGTAAAATTTTCAGAGTTCATATCAACTCATAATGATAGTGAAATTTCCATGCCCAATGGAGGCATACATGAAGCTTTTCATTCTCTAGTAAGCAGGTAAATGGCCCCTGGGAGTCGCCAAATTATTATCCCTTTTCACCCCCTTGTGAAATCAGAAAATGAGTAGATTTACATTACTATAATGAAAAAAGATTCACTTGCAAAGAAATAAAAAATATGAGGATTCATTTAAAAATTCCCCTTACATCTCTAAGTTCTTTGTAATACACCTTAGGAATCCTAAGTCTCCATAAAATATCTAGGGATATGTAGATTTGTAAGAAAGGACTTCAAGCTCTAGGAATAGCTCATTGAGCTAGTTGAGGAAGGGTGAATTGCTCATATTAAGGAACCGAGCTCTTGATACTATTAGCTAATCCATGCATGATGAAGAAGCATAGAGCTCATGAGAGAGTTTCTTCTTGGAAAACAAGCAATTTTATATCCTTGTTTCGGGCTCCATACAAGAGAATGGGACCGAGATATCCACCTCCATCAGACTCATTGGCAAGTTATATTATTAATTTGATCTATATGGTGAGATTTGGGCCCATTTACATATGCACCTAGTTCATATTGGTTGAAGTTGAGATATTTGAATGACGGGTTTCAAAGATGTACTAAGTTGAGCACTGAAGGCCGAGTTGTTTTGAAGGGTTGCAGAGGTAAGTTGAAAGAGTAATCGATGAGATCATGGGTGAGTAGCTCAAAACTCCATTTCAAGTGAAGAGGGGAACGTGGGGTGCCATGAGGTAACACAACTCAACACCAATAAGTTGAAGTAGAGAGGAATACCTAAAACAACATGAGTTTTTTGCGTGGGGATTAGGAAAGATTGAGGGTCATGCAAGCACGAAGCCCAAGCAAAGCGGTGACTCAGCACGTGGGAACAAGAAACACACTGTCATATGGAGTAAACTCAAAGATTGAAAAGTGTTAATTAAAAAATATGTAGGTGGGTCTATAGGCTGCCAAGATGACAAAATGATAGAGGCCCGATGCAAAATTCAAAAATTCCGGTGGGGTCCTTGTGGAGGTCGGTGTCAAGTCAGAGCTAGAGTTCAAAAAGGAGCTCGACATATAAAGTATGACTTGGTGTTGGAGAAAGGAAGATCATTTTCAGAACCAATATAAAGCTTGCGAAGAGTATAGGAGGTGATTTTGTAGATAGGTTGGTTAGGGAAAATTTGAGTGGGAATAGATCCAGAAAGAAGTAAAAGGGCTAGCGTGGCGAGTTAATCCGAGCTGGCCAATATTTTTAATACTCAGACATTAAAAAAATAAACACCTCCCTCTTATGACATAAATATAAAATCAGAGATGGGTCCCACCAAAATTTAATGCACAAACACTTTAAAAGATATGTAAAGCATTGGGAAGAAGAAAAATCTTGAAATTGACTTCTCTAGCCAAGAGATTTAATCAGCCCGTGGGGATAAAGGAATGCCTTGCAAACTCAAATCACCTACCTGCACTTAGAAGACCATAACTTGAGTATTTATTAATGAAATTTCACAAAATTGATGTCATTAGAATTGTGATTTTGATCCACGAGTACACTAGTCAAGAAATTTAGATTTTGATGAATATTTGAGGGTGTATTTCAAAGAAAATGATCCTAGTTCAAGGAAATAGTTGGAAAGTGGTTGAGAGTGCATTTAATGAGCATTGTCATTATTATTTCACTATTGAAGGTCATGGGACAACATGGGGGGGGGTATATTTTTGCAAGTAAAATTCCCTTAATTACACTAATTTATTGCATCTTACAAGTGGTTGGAGAAGTAGTTCAGGATTTTTCTCTTCTCTTATTCTCATTCTATATATTGTAATCTGGGGGCTCATTATAGGGGAGTTAGACATTTTTTCCTTTCTTTGTCCTGTTTCTTCTCTACTAGGGTAAGAACATGGAGCTCAAGCCTTCTTCTGAAGATTTGTTATGGCATTTTATTGCCTCTTTCCTACTGATTTTTGTATTGTGCACAATTTTGGAGCAATGTAATATGTCTGTGATGCATTTTTTCATCCTTTCCATGTTTTTATTGTCTCTAATAAACTTTATTCACTATTGGTATCATGTATATCTCAAATGTTCACTACATGTTTAAGAAGTTGTGCTTAATGAGTTTTAAATTATGTTATGTGACGGTCTATCTCGGATGCATTTGTGTATTTTGTCCACCCTTTTCATTGTTCACCTTTTCCCATTTCAGGAAGTCAGATTCTTGATTAACTTCTTTTTTCTATCCATCACTTCTATTAAGTTTTGTGCTATGTTTCATTTTTCTTTGACCCTCATCTCACATTGTAGAGAAGAGCTAACTTCTTTAAAATCTGGAGGTTACCTTAGGGTGCACGTCCCACTAACCTAAGGTATCCAACGAATTTGACGGTTCATCCGCAAATATAATTGTCAACAATAACTATCCGAATTCAAGAAAAACCAAGCTCTTCCAAGCTCAAAGCTCCAAGCTCCGAGCTCCAAGATTTCTCCCAACTCCAATAGTAAAAATGACAAGCCAAATTTCCTACCCCTCTCCATGAGGAGGTATAAAAAGAATAAAGAAACGTAAATGCTCACAAATTAGAGGGTGATATGTGTCACCTTTCTCATTCTGAAAAAAATATTCTGAAAATCACAATGAGCATAAATCAAAACACATTTAGGAGATAATCTCCAAAATTTCCTAAAATGCCAATAATCCAACTTACTTCAACTTTTAAGAAATCACAAAAATCAACCACTCTTGCAAGATGGTGACAAGAGAGGGGTTGTATGAGAGGTAAAATCCCATTTGACCTTGAAAAGAGACCCCCCTACCCACAAAGGTAGGGTCCAAGGGGCTCATTTCAATGTAAGGGAAACCCCTAATGTGAAAAGAGGCCCTTACAAATACCACATTTAGCCCAAATTCGAGATTGGGTAAAGTGGATCAAAGGAAGAGGTGGTGGGGTCCACACAAATGATAATTAGGTGGTCCCAAACAAATAATAACAAGATTAATTAACATAAAACATATCTAATGCATTTGGGGACCATTAGGTCCCTAAAATAGCTTATCACAAGGCTTAAAAAAATTAAAATTAACATAGATACATTAGGAATCACCAATGGTGTCCAAACATGAATATGCCATATACACACAAGGATACACAAGATCATGCATTACTAAAGGATTCAACCCATTCAATTTCTTATGCAACTTGAGATGCAATTGAAACCCACATTCTCCTGTGTGACATGTAATCTACACACTCAATTCACACATAAAACATACCTGCTCGATACAATAAATTAAATAAATAATATCAATAAATCAATCATGGATAATCATTCTAACTATACAACAATCAATTTTTGTATGGAATGGCTAAGCACTAACAACATACATCCATAGCCAATGGGGTTTGGGTGGATCGGTTAAGACGAATGGTTATGTCGAGACCCACCCGGGCAGTTCAAAGCCCACTAGGTGCAATCCCTTTGGGGTGGTTATCGGTGGTGGAAGTTATTACATTACCAATGGTTACGGTGGTGGTTAGTATTGGTTGTGGCGGACTTTACATTGTTGGCATTGGCGTTTGAGGTGGCTGGTGGCTCTAAAAATGGCGGTGGGGAAATTGCATTGTCGATGCGGGCTCACTAGTCGTGGTAGTGGGGTTGGTTAATTGTAATATCTTGTCTCATGACATTGGTTTGTAATGGGTAGGGTCTGGCAACCCTCCGATTCATAGCTCTGGTCAAAAGCATTTATCTATATAAAAAAAAACAACATACATCCATAATAACTCAAGCTATAATATCCATCTAAGCACTTGCATGATAACATTCAATTTACCATTATAAACCAATGATATCAAAGTATACGACAACATCATATATCCATCCATCATATATGAAATAAAACTAACTGTATCACATCCTGCTAGTATCCAAAACCATATAATGCAAGAAACTAAGATAATGATCATAATTCTAGATTGTTTCTACACTACCTAATTGCCACATGTGTCACTAAATGATCCATAATGAAACTACATAGTATCCAAATAGTACTAAAATCCATGTCCATAATCTAGTAAAAGTAATGAGTCAACAAATGAACTAATGCAAGAAGAGGTGGCACTATAATAATAATGATAAATATAATTTATTAAAACACAAACAAACGGATAAGGATACTTAGTTGAAATATATCAAAGCTAAAATTATTTTATATTATAAATTCACTTAATCTAATTAGGGTTAAATACTATATGCTAAAAATATAGACTAATAAAGTCATTTAAATATTTAGAATGGAAATTAGAATATTTGAAACCATGTCAAAATAATAAATCAATTGTAATCACAAGAAGGGTTAGAATAATGACTTATCCATTCTTATATTAGTCTCTAACAATGTCACCACCAAGAATGGGAAATGTGACAAACTCTAGATCAACCCATATCAAATTATCTTCACAATTATTATGAAGGTGTTGTACCATAATGAATTTTAGAACTGGATCCTACGAACCACCCCTTTCCCAATATCTTATACCATTATCTTTTTAGGTTTTGATTTTTCTTGGCTCCTTCATTATCACCCATTTCATAGTTTGTCTATTCAAATCCACTTATAACCTTATATTTTGCACATAGGCCTGAAAAACTACTTATCTTCATAGAATAAAATCAAACACTCATTGGATCTAAAATTAAATATGCAAATGATTGAGTAATAATGACATTTATGGTCACCCCATTTGTGAGTCACCAAGGGTTGTACTACATTTTATATTTAATGTACTTCTCCTAGTGCTTTGTGCAAATGTACATTTAATATAGAACCCTTCATCTAGTGTTTCCTTTTTTATGCCAAACCGATAGTGAGCTATGTTATATTTATCACATGAATCCATTGTTTGCATACTTGAAACAAAAATTTATTTCACCCAATGTTGTGATATGTAGTATGAAAGATGCACTCTTTAAATCTTAGCAATAACATTGTATTTGTTACATAGGTGATTTCTATATGATAAATTATTAAGATGAAATTGTATATATAAGATTCTACAATTTTTAAATTTGAATCATAATGGCACACAAAGATGACCATAAATGATTATTATTAAAGAAAAAAATCGGATAAGAGATCCAATGGGTATAAAGGAATGAAAATAAGAAAATGACTAGACCATACGTCTTGGTTAGGATCAAAGTATGGTCTTGGTCAATATGTATTGGTTTGACCCAAACATAAGTAAAAGATAAATAAATAATGTAAAAGGCCATAAATCTTTATAACACAACATAAAATCATGAACAAGCATAATAAATTCATATAAGAATAAAAATCAATCAATATAAGAAAAACTAAGCCTTAGTTACATTGGTCCGAGATCCACATACATAAAGTTTACTAAAAACATGATGTAATAATAATATTGTGCATGTTTTAGTGTCAACATGAAAAAGAGGTATATAGATGATATGGATTTGTATAATTTTTAAGAAGGCTAGAATCAACCAAGAATTACATCTTCTTTATAATTTTGACAAAACTAAGCATGTATAAAAACATACAATATATCTTAGTGCATGTTATGACCAGATCCTTAGTGGTAGAATTTTATATTGGGATATGATGATTCTATATAACTTATAGTGGTATGCAATGGCATAGAAATGTGCTTGGTTGTTTGATGTTATGGTTCATAGATGTGAAATATCTCATCTAGTGACATTTAATAGATGTAAAATTTTGATATTTGTGTTAGCACTTCATTAACATGATTAAATAGAAAAACAAATAAATATCTATGTGGTGGAGTTGTACTAACCTTTTTGTCAACCCTTACTAATATGATCCAAGCTATTCTACATCCCTCTGCGAAGGTGGGAGATAACTCCATGTAGTCCTCTTACTATATGTGTCATCATTTATACAATTATAATCCAACCCTTGTCTTTTCCTTTTGTCTCTTGAAATAAAGATAGTTCTTTGTAACTATAAACAAAGTAAAATGTACAATTCATGATAGTGATATATTGTGCTTTTATTGGAAATATAACTAACTAATTATTATTTACCTTTCGGTAAATATCCCACTATAATGTAAACATTATATTTCCTAACATTCCCCCTTAATGTTTACATGGTAGTAAAATAATTTTCACACTTCCTCTGTAGCCTGCCACCTCTGCGCGCTCATGATCTTGGCACACTTGAACTAAAGGTAGAAGAAGGAACACATCAACTTCTTATCGACCATGCACTGTTGGGAACACATATGACTGACGAGGATGGGTACATGATCAAGAATCATCTACTTATCAACCATTCACTCTAGGGAACATATATGACCTAATAGTGTGGGAACTCAATCAAGAACGCATATGAGTAGCCTTTAATGATTTTCAAGAGGCTAAGCACAAACCTAGGTACGAACATGAACAAGTTTTAATGTTCTACCTCATCAAGACTCATGATCTTTGCATTTCACTGTGCTATATATTCTTCACTATGTTTTTGCATTGGAGAATTTATGTAGGAATAATAACGTACACAACTAAAAAACTGGAAATGGAACATTGAATCATGTTCCCCCCTCAATGTGAAATTTCCACTTATTGACAATAGTAAAGCTGTAAAAATTGAAGTGCACGAAACTAAAATGAAAAGCATATACTCACACTATATATATGCCACCACAAATCTATGCGGCCCCATTGTTGGTGAGTGACAAAAGGTCGTTGGTTTTCCTCTAGCCTCTGGTGCCTCCATCCTCTAATAACATGCTACTAACTCAGTCAGATTTGGATATGAAGATCAACCGTTTCCACATTATTTATTATATCTTTCCTCCCGTAATTTGAAACACTTTATTTTGTCGGACGTTGGGTAACACAAAAATGCATCCATGAGACAATTTTTATTTTTTATTTTCAAAATTTTGACTCGACAGGGAATATCCTAAATCACCTATTTGATTGAAAATGACTTACAACTCACAATGAATAAAGATGACTATGGACAATAATTCTATTGACTACCAAATTGATGATTTTGACATAAACAATAATAATACTAAACATTATTGACTAAAAGAAAAAAACGAAATATAGACTAAATACAAATAGAACACTATGCATAGACTTTATTAATAAAATGGGCATGGCTCACTAACTATAGAGAAATAATTACATAACCATAAGAATCAACTATTATGTGGACCACTATTAAAAATAACAAAATACCAAAACACATTACTTTTTGAACACCAAGAATAATTACCAAGACTAATGTTTTTAAGGACATCCCAAGATTTGGATTTGAATATCTACAATATTGGACTGACTAAAACAATTAAGATAGATCAAATCACCTAAAAACTTAAAAGGATGGACCGATCTGCATGCAGTTTACCAGTCTTTAAAACAAAATGCGTAGATAGCTGAAACTCCACGTGTGGCTGAGAGGTATCTTGTTGCGAAGAATAGGAAACATATTTTTCATCCAAGTGGATGGAAATTAGATTAGTATTTCAAAATATATTCATAGGGATGAAATACTTTCAGCTGATTCTTATGAGATTTATACGCTGCACCATGGGCTGATTCGTGAAGATTGCTAACTCACAAACAATAAGACCTTATCTTTCTTGATTTTTCCGTATTTGATCAGTAAATCTACTATAGTCCAAGGTTGAAAAACTTGGAGGACTGATACAGATTTACAAATATGACATGTCCACGTAATATCAAATTTGCACTAACTAGAATGGGTGTAAAACACATTCTAAGAATATCACTCACCACGTTTTATCCTCCAGGATGTCAAAGATTCACCTTATTTCCATGTAGCTACCAGCCAAACAAACAAATTTCATCACAAGGAGAATGTAACACTAAATTGAATGAAGATACGTAGGTTTTGAAAACCAATGTCGATCCAATCTTCTTCTTTTAGGGGAACAAATCACATAGAAATCCAGAAGCCAACGTCTTCTTTCAAATAGGATCTCAGATCAAAATTGGACACATGGAATATCAATGAGAGCACAATTTCTATTTTTAGACTTGTCTATACACATTACTGTCACTATAAGAAAGCTGTCCCATCTAAAGATAAATACACCTTGATTTAATAATTTCTAATCGAGACAAAAACAACGAAAGAGAGATCGAAATGTAAGAGACTTCATAATCAAATTTGGCGCTGCCAATTAAAAATATATGTGAAGTAGAATGTGAGCACCAAGGAGAATCATTGGAATTGATTCCTTGTGAATCTTTGTAGATGCCAAGCTAGGAAAAATAATTTTATGAAAATATACTAATGCAAACCTCTAGCAAATGTTGTTTCAATTGGGTGCCTTGGATTTGACCAATCAATGCATGTTGCTAATCACCAGGTCTACGACCAATTGATGGAATGCATTTTTCAATGAGAAATGAATCTCATTTGGACACAACCTCAGACCTCTCGATTTTCTACGATACCAAATATAAAATTTGGATCAGACTTGCACATGAATAACACAAAGAATAATTATATTATCTCTTTGTATTGCTTCGACATTAACCATATGATATATATATATATATATATATATATATATATATATATATATATATATATATATATATATATATATATATATATATATATATCTATATCTATATCTATATCTATATCTATATCTATATCTATATATATAATATATGCAACTCCTAAAAATTAGGAAGTTTCTCTAACAATAATCCTATTTAGTTGTGATTGTTACTCATGTAACAATACACAACTCAAATCATACGAGTTGTTAAAACAACTCCAACTAATATATTATTGTTTATATAACAATAATATAACTAACTAATTATTATTTACCTTTCGGTAAATATCCCACTATAATGTAAACATTATATTTCCTAACATAAAGAACAACCTTCCTTTATGTTATAGTTGAGCTCAAGATGATTGCTTGGAATTATTTTCTTCATATTTTTGGAAGTAAATGGGAAGTGCTTCCCCTTTGTGGATTGAAGATTAGTTATGGATGATTGATGGATGTTAGAGAGATTTGTAGGAATTTTGGTAACACTTTGTTATGATATTCCCAAATTGCTTCCATGGAGGGTGACATGGAAATTTATAGTTTTTGGGAGAGGAAATGGAGGGCTAGGATATTTCCAAATAGATGGAAGATCAATGGTTAACATTGAATAAGAGGATAAAAGAGCCTAGAATTAAAAAAATCAACTATTGGAGAAATATCCATTGAATTTAAATTCTATGGAGAAGGGCATAAAGTTAGAGAGGCTTTTAGAATTTAAAAACCTCTATAAATAGAGGAGGTGGGATTATATTAGTTTAGGATAAATTAGGATTTTATTGATGTGATTACATGGAGAGGCTAGTGATAGGTTAGGTGTAGAGTAGGTGGGTAGGTAGATAGGAATTGTAAATTCGTAGAAATGTTAAATATATGTTAGTGGGAAATTATGAAAGGGGTTAGTAATACTTATTATAGGATCAAGATGGGAATTGTTGTATGATGAATTAGTAATAGGGAGAATATATGCTAGTAGTTAATAATGTTTAATGTGAATTTTATTTATTTATTAATTATGTCGAAATTTTACATGTCTATATTTTTCCCCTCTTTGAAGGGTTATTATGGAGCAAATGACCATTCAAAGAAAGAGGAATTTATAGGATAACGAGGGCGATGCCCCTCGAGAGGCTAGGTGGGGAGGAAATGAGTTTGTTTACCACTTGAAATGAAGAAAATTTCATGTTAGGAGAATCATACAAGAAATATTGAGATAAGGAGGGAGTTTTGAGTGATAGGATACCCTAGTCAAGGTGGCCGGATGATAGGATGCATCAGTGGAAGGGGGTTAAATTAATTGATTGGATTCCTAAGCCAAGAGGATGAGCCTTGATTGATGGATGCAATTGATTGGATTGATAGGATTAATTGGTTTGATTGGATTGATTGTATGCCATATTCAATGGTGTATGAAAGGGGTGTGTGTATATTGGTTATTGGATTGATAGATAATATTGTATCAAGGATATGCCCCACGCAATGATAGATGGAAGGAGTCACTATTTTTAATTAAAGAATTGGATGTTTGATCTGGGAATACACACTGTTCACATTTATTGCACTTGTGTAAGAGGTTAACTTGAAACTATGGTTTCTATGATTGAAGGGGTTGAGATGAGTGATCTAACTAAGGGAAAAGGGGTATGAAATATTTTTGCATTTGTTTCAGAAAGTCAATCCTCCTCATGAGATGTCTTTTCGTGTAGTAATATCCATCACGATTGTGCATCATCCCTTCAAGAATTGATGCAAGATCCTGACATAAAAGGGAAAGAAAAGAAATGTTGAAGAAGAACATCCCAAAGTGAACAAAGGGACAGTCCATTTTTCAAAAAAATTAAAGTAGGTTGTTTCTTTCATTCATTTTAGTTTTAGATTTAATCAAGGTACATTGATTCATTACTTTATGATTAAGTGAAATTACTTAGTGTGTTGAGTTGAAAAGGTTCATTTAACATTACGTTAATGAAAAGGAAATGCAAAATAAATATTTACATCTCATCACAATAAGTTATTTTCATTTATTTCATAATTTAAATATACAATTGGTCCCACACAAGCCATGGGAAATAACTCTAAGATATAATATAGAGAAAATAAAATGCATGTATATGAAACTATGAACATAAGAGAAGGGAGAAAATCCATCATTGCCTAGATTTCTGATAGATTCTCGCCATGACTCCTCAGTTTTCAGCTTCCTCCTTTACATCCTCTTTTCATCCTCAACAAACACCTGAAAGATAGAACATCTGACTGATAGAGCTCTGGATTTTCTTCGTCTACTTATATTTAGAGCTTCAAATAAATGTATTGTCTTATATATGTACATGAAATAAAAATATAAAAAGAACACATAATGCAAAATATCATAATAAGGAAAGAGTGCAGTTTTAGAAGAGATTTCAAAATAGAAACATGCTTTCATATTTGAAATTACAGTTTTCGAGTTAAAAGGTTACTACAAAATTCCATCAAACCATTCATGAAAGGAAAACATTACAATTTCATGGCACAACATTGCAAAGTTACAAGTTCAGGAACAAGTTTTCACCTAAAGAAAGTACAAAAGAGGATTCATGATACAGAGGATTAGAAACATGACACAAAAGAAGTAAGATTTAGTAACATATAACACCTCTCCAACAAGCCACAAATTTCTACAACCTTTCATTCAAGAAAGAGACTTCAAATGCAGATTTGCAATGTTATAAGTGTTTAAGAAAGTAACTATTAGTTTATTTCACATAAGGAAAATGAAGAGGAACAAAAGAAATGTATCAAAACTATACACATTTGTAACAAAATCCCGGCATCTAAGTTCATCTATCAAAGAAAAGATTTTATGCATTTGAAACATATCAACTTGCCCACAAGCTTAGAAAATGACAAAGACCAAATAGCCACATTTTAAATTATGATGAATTAGAAGCATGATCGGTTACAAAGTGCACTATACTAATGAAATCAAAGTAAAGAAGGGGCTGAGTATTTTTACATATTCATGCTGCAGAATCTATTGTACTTTTTCACCTTAAGCAATAAAGAATGAACTATTCCTCCAAATTGAATTTTTTTATAGTGTGTTACGAGATATTATGCAAAGTAAAAATTTTATTTCTTGCATGCTCATGATATTCCAACACCTCTATCAAGCAAAATTGTCAATTTTGCAGTCATCTAAATGTGTCAAACACCTTTTGTGAATGCAGAGTCTGTCAAGAAATCATTGAACTGAATTACTAGATTTTTATTTATCTTTAAGTGTGTCTTATGTAACCTTAAGCCCGAAACAAATTTGGTGTATTACCTTTTATAAACTTTCAATTTTACATTCTTCCTAACCCTTAACCTATTCAAATTTAGAAGTTTTAGGTTATCCATCAAGGGAACCAACCTCTCTGGAGGTTCTCCTCGAGTTGAGATACCCAAAACTCGAGGAGATCCCATTTTCTGGCGAAGTGAGCGTCAAATAACCCATCCAACACGAGAGGTGTACTTGGATGATAAAACCTACCAAATGTAGATGGATTTTAGGATAGGATTTTTTCATGCTGGTCATTTACTCGATTTAAATTATTTTAGTTCCATTTCACCACATGCTTCTTGCGCTTTTGGTTTAGAGTTTAAAGATTAGTTGGATGTTGGCTAGGGTGGGAATTTTTTTGTATTGAGCTAAGAAGATTGAGAGTGATAAATGTGGATGAATACATGATTGGTTAAGAGGAGGATGATGTTAGACAATTATTAGTGGATGAAGATTAAAGGGGATGGGCGGTATCATGAACTATCCACGTTTTCATCATTAGCAATGTTATTGATGTGGCATAGAGAAAAATGCATCAAGGTATAAAGACCATGATGATTGAATTACCAAATTCCCTTGTCCTCATATCATTGGACAAATTAATGAAAAAGATGTCCACATATCATTGAACCATACAAAAGAAACAAGAAAAATAAGGGGCCTCATATCATTTTTCAAAAGAAAAGATGCATTAAATAAAGTAAACATTCATTATCACATATACAAAAAAAAAAGAAAAAGTGAATGAATGGGGTTGGGGAAGAATTACTCGATTGTGGTGATGGTGTGGTTTTTTGGATTTGACCTAGTGGATGAGGTTTGATTATTGTTGGGAGTTTTATTAATTTTTAAAGTTTTTCACAATTTTGTAATTTTGATGATTTTGTTAATTGTTTAAAAAAATTACAATTTTGTGAGTTTTTGAAAATTTTACAATTTTTTTATTTTTTAGTGTGGTGTCTAATGTTGATGTGGATAATGTAGATTAAGTATGGATGTGATGATTTACATATCAAGTGGGTATATACATATGGTAAATGTTATGGAATTTTTACAATGCCATTATACAAAGTAAATGTAAAAAGTAATCTAATTGTACAAATATTTATAATGTAACCATTCCACTAAATGAAGTAGAATAACAAAGAGAAAAAGAAATAAATTAAAAAGAGGGGGATATGAAGATGGTAGGTGGATAAGGGATCAAAATGAATGAAAGACTCGGGATCATACAAGGGTTGTATTTCCTAGCAATGATGCAAATTCTTGAATCTTCTCAATGTTGCAATACAAAATGTTTTATGTAGACAATGCGATATTTGTGAGGATCATGATAGAATTCCTAGTCATGATAGAAGCTGTTAGTTATAGTCATGACCAAAGAAAGTATAGATTATGATAGTAAGAGAGGAGTGTGAGTGGGTATGGATAAAAAGGCTTTCCCACAGTGTGTTAACACATATGAAAGGCACTAGTGGATGATGGATCAAAGCTTACCATACTTCCGAAACCGTTTTCACTATGGTACTTTCCTAAGGCACCACCTAAGTGATTTTCACCCTTTGGATGGATGTTTTTGAATAATTGGATGTTTGATAGTGTGAAATTATGCATAGAAGCGTTTTATATGCATGATGTTCATGGGATCATCAAAATCATGTCCATCCTCAATAAGAAGCTTATAAGCACCAAAGATGAACTTTCCTATGATGATGTAAGGTCCAAGAAAATTTGGTTCAAACTTTTCTTTCTTTTCACGAGTGACATTAGTGTTGTGTTGGTTCTATTTAAGGACCAGTCACCAAATTCGAATTCTCGGGTTTTGATGTGTTTTTGATGTTGTCTACAAAGCTGGTTTTGGTAAGCTTTGAGATGCTCCAAGGATTGGATGTGTTTCTCATCTAGTAGCTCGAGTTCTTGAAGGTGGTGCACACCATATTCTTCATCGTTGATGAGGTTTTGGAGAGAAACATAGAGGGAAGGAAGCTTGATCTTAATGAGAAGGATACCTTTAATGCTGAACACAAGGGAATGTAGAGTAGAGACAATGGGGGTGTGGATGGATGAATGATAGGCCCACAAGACAAGATAGATTTGTGTATGTGAATTGTGTCTGCTTGATTGAAATGTTTTCTAAGGATTTGTTTGAGGATTTTATTTGATGCTTATAATTGTGTATTTCCTTACACGGGTAGTATGGGGTGGATAACTTAAGCTTTATGTGTAATTGATCACAAAGTTCACATAATTCATGATTTTTAAAGGATTTACCATTGTCTGTGATAATGGCGGATAAAATACCATAGTGACAAATGATATGATTAAGGATGAATTTTGATATTTTATTTCTAGTGACATAGGTGAGAGGAATGGCTTTGACCCATTTGGTAAAGTATTATGTAGTAGTAATGATTATTTTTGACCATTAAATGAGGTAGGATTAAGCTTTTACATGAGATCGAGACTCAAGGTAGAAAATTACCATGGAGTAGTGATTGGCTGAAAATCTTGAGAAGGTACATGGATGAGGTCAACATGTTTTTGGCATGTGATACATTTATGGACATATGAGCATGCATATTTTTCCATGGTAAGAAAATAGTAGCGAGTGTACAAAATTTTCTTGGCAAGTACCAAACCACCTTTGGTGTGAGCACTTTGTAGATGTTTTCATGAACTTTCTTAGGTCCTAGTTTGGATTCTAGTGAGTTAAGGAATCATAACAAGGTTCCATTATATCCTCTATGGTAGAGGGTGCCTCAAGGATGGAGAATAAGGATGCGGGTGTATGAAGGATTTATGATGGTTGCGAGGAAGGTCGGGTGGAAGCATATGGTTAGGGAGATAAGTATAGATGTCATGGTACCATGGGGAGTTGTGACCAATAATCTTACATACCATCTCATATTGAGGAACGTCATATGCTAGCACCATGAGTTTTTAACCAAGAATTTTTAGTTAAAGGCATCCAAAGGCATGTTCAAGAGTGAACCGGTGTATTCATTGCATCTATGGATTTGTTATTTTTTAAAAACTTTATCGAATCTGAATATGCTAAAAGTAAAGATGGAAATTTTCCACTATTTTATTGCATGGAACAATTTTTTCATATTTGATTGATTATTCATCATTAACATGCTTAATTATGAGTTGTGAGTCACCAAAAACAATAAGTGTTTTGATATTCCATTGGATTCCCTTCTAAGTCCAGCTATAAGTGCCTCATATCTATCTATATTGTTTGTTGAGGTGAAAGTGAGCTGAAAGGCCTTAAGAATGAAATATCCTTGAGGTATGATGAATAGGATTCCTCCTCTTGAGCCATGATTTGGGAAGGAGCCATAAAAGTATAATTTATAGCTATTTTATTCTTTGATGATGAATATCGATTCATTTGGGAACCATGTATTAAGTTGTGTGGAATTGGAAACCAGAGCTTATGTTAATTGATCAGCCAAAACTTTTCCTTTGATAGCTTTTTGATTAACATATTCAATTTTAAATTCACTCAAGAGCATGATCCATTTAGCCATGCATCTTGTCAAAGACATTTTTTAAAGTATATATTAAGAGTGGATCTACTTTAACAATGAGCTTTACTGTATTGTTGAGAATATAATTCAGTAGCTTTTGAGAGGAAAAGATAATGACAAGCCATGATTTTTCAATAGGAATGTAGTTGATCTTATAAGTAATTAATGTTTGGATCAAGTTACAAATGGCTTGTTATTTTCCATTTACATCATGATGTGCAAGGATAGCTCCCAAGGCATGCTAAGTTGATGACATATAGAGGAAAAAAATAATTCCTTGAGTGGGAGGAACTAAGACTAGATGATGTGGTAGATATTATTTGATTTTATCAAAAGATGCTTGATGCTATTGATTCTAATGGAAAATTGTTCCCTTTTTCAGTAGATGATGAAATGGATCTAAATCTTATCAACAAGCTACACTATGAATATTTTGATGGACTTCAATTTTCCCTGTATAATTATGAGTTATTTTAGTTGTTTTGAATTTTTCTAGATCAATTTCTATGCCACGGCGTGATACAATGAAGGCAATTATCTTTCCCGATGTGACACCAAAAACACATTTCTTAGGATTGAGGCAAAATTTGTATTCGCAAAGTATTTCAAAAAAGTGGCGAAGAATCATAAAATGTTCTTCTCTAGTATTGGATTTTATAACAATTTCATCAACATAATCTTCAACAATGTCATGCATCATATCATGAAAGATGATGGTCATGGCACGCTAATACATGGCTCCAACATTTTGAGAATAAAGAACATGACTTAATAGAAAAATGTACCAACATCAAATCCATCCATGAGAGATAACAGAAAATCAATTCTTCTATTATTTTAATTTTATTATAGCTTCAAAATCAATCCATGAGAGATAAAATTTCTTGCCCAATTGTAAAATCCATGATCATGTTGATATTTGGTAATGGAAAATCAAATTTAGGGAAAGTCTTGTTAAAATCACGAAGTCCTGTACAAATGTCAATTCCACCATTATTTTTTTTTGTATTGGGATAATATTAGAAATCCATTGAGAATAGTTGATAGGCCGATGAAACCATCATTGAGAAAATTTTGGATTTCTTCTTTTGACGTAAGGCTAACTTAGGATGCATTTTACGAGGCTTCTATTTGACTAGTTTTGCATCTTTACGTACCACTAGATTATTAACCACCAGGATGGATCATATCGTGAATATCTACATAGGATCATGCGAATACATTTGACAATTCTCTAAGGATTGCTATAAAGATATATTGTTCTTTTATAGGTAAATATGCCCCGATTTGATACTCTTAGGGTTTTCTTGATGTCGATATTAATATCAATAATTTCTTTAATTAGTGATGTTAAAATGTCTTATAACATTTCAAGAGATAGAAGGAGTTGATTCACACTGGTTCGTGATATGGATGTGAGGGTTTTCAAAACAATCAAGAAGGGGATCCTCCTCATCTAGCTGAAAAGTGGAATAAGGATGGGGGATGTTAGATTGGGGTTGGATAGGTAGGATAGACTGTTGTTTGAAAAAATATGTGTCATCATTTACACATACTTGAAACCCTTTTATGGTTATCGGTTGGTATATTGTCTTGAGTTATAATGAATTTTAGAGTTTCTTCATCATTTTGAAATGTATTGAGAGGGATATGTTTAAACTGTTGGTTCCATTTGGATGAGTTGGGGATAGGTGGGAGCAACATTAATGGCGAGCAAAGTGGTGTCATGGAAGACATTTTTGGTGGAAAGATCCTTGTATTAGCTATAAACATATCTTGTTTCAATGTAATCTATATACCGATTTCAATGAAAATGTGCAACAATAAAATTTCCAATTTTCAACCATGACAATGAACCCTAGTGTCGTAAAATCTAAAAGTCGTGCCTCCCAAGACACCCACTAGGAGAGTTCATCCATAATTCCAACCCTATCATGTCATCAAATTGATCCATAATTGAATGTAAAATGTTCCCCTAGGTGATTTATGAAAGAAAAATCATTCCCCCTAGGTGATTTAGGAACAAACATGATCAGTTAAGCATGTTGGAGCAATGGTTTGCAAAGTGAGTTTTTGAGTATGCTTACAAGGGGATTTCATTAGCCTTTTTAAGTCAGGTGCATCATTATCTAAGTAAAATGGAAGACCTATATTAATCATATAGGTTTATTTGAGATTAAAAACATCAAGGAACTGATTCAGGGAAAATATAGAAAGAATCGAGAGGTTTTAGAGCCGATTCAACAAAAGCAGATTTTGGGCCTCAAGGAGCATACACAATGAAAAGGGACCTGTGCTTCAAAGAAATAATATGAGAGCTATGTAGTGATTTTAAGTCCAAACAAAGTGCCTATAGAAATAATTTCCAATTCTCTACATGGTGGAAAGACAAGACTTCATAAAACTTCATAGACGTTTCAGGCATCTCATTATTTTGGCACACAATTGACCCCAAGAAATATGAAGCCATTTGGAGGTGTTTTGATCACAATTGGATCTTGGGAAAATCACCATTGGATTTATAGGGTTTTTTTAGATGGAATCATAAAAAAATTCACCCAAAAGTTCATCCTGGAGCTTGAGATATTGTCTTCGCAAGTTGGCTCCCAAGTTACACTTTTAATACTTAGTCCATTTCATGATGGGACACATGGTAGCTTGTGGTAAAGGCACAATTTCATGTCCCATTTTCACATTTTAAAAGGGACATGAGGTGTAAAAATTTCCTCACCCCTAGGAAGCCTTTTGGTCACCCATATGACCATGTACTTACCTAGTTCAACCCTCGTTGACTAGTTTGACCATTCACCCACCTATCACTGCATGTACGCCACATGTCATGCCCATGATGAAGGGGAATTTCATGTCCCATTTTCACCTTTTAAAAAGGGAAAAATGGGAAAATAATATGCACCCCATCCCTAACAAGCCCCTTGATCCCTCATGTGACCTCAAACTAGCTCCTGGGTGCTCCAATTCAGCCCCAATGAAAACATGACAAGTGTCATACCTAGGATGAAGGGGAATTTCATTTCCCATTTGAACCTTTCTAAAAGGGATGAAAGGGATGAAAAATTACACCCATCCCCTCCTATCCCATTTATAAACTTTAAATACCAACACTTAGTCATTTTCCACCATTTTCCCCCTCACCTCCATACGTTGTCGAAACTCTACCAAAATTTTTCCGGACTCTAAAACAATTTTTTTGAACTCAAATAACTCCATGCAATCCTCCATATAAAAAAATGAAAATAAAAAAACTAATGGATCGAAATGGTGAAGAAATGATTTTTTTTTTTTTCTAGAAAACCGTGAATTTTTCCAACCTAAAAATCATCATATCTCACAAACTATAAGTCAGATTCGAATGTCATCTTTTGATTTCATATAGAATTTTAGGAGACTTAAAGATACTAGAGGAATTTCTTGCATGCATGACTTGGATTTTTTTCGGTGGAAAACCCTCATTCCATGTCATGAAGTTTTTATTTTTAAAATCTTCCAAATCTGTGATCGAGGTGGAGTTAAAATTTCAGAGGAGTGTTATTGGGAAAAAACCCTATCAATTTTTTTTTCATCTCAAACCAACTACTAGAGACCCACTTTCCAAAAATAGTAAGCCTTCCTACACGGGTGGCTGCTATTTCAGGTAAGTTGTCACCAGAAGAAGTTACAACGAAGGTAGTATACACTAAGGAGGAAAACAAGGTCAGATTGATTGGTCAGTTCAGAAAAGTGGCAAAAATCATCACTTACTAAAAATAGTAAGTTGCCATATGGGCACTTGCCATATTTAGTAAGTCATCCCAGAAGGGAAATCAAGGGAAGAGCAATGTACATAGGAGTAGTAATATGAAGCAAATCTCATTGGTGTAGTCAATTTGGGAAAAAATCACCATTTACTAAAAATAGTAAGTTATCTCTTAGGCACTTACTATTAATAGTAAATCATACCAAGACAACAATTTCCACATAAGGAGTACACAAAGGGATAATCATCCAGGTCAACATCATTAGTTGGGGTCCAGAGACGAAAATTTTAACACTTACTAAAGATAGTAAGTTTCCTTTCCAAATATAGTAAGTGTCAAGGAAACATGAATTTCAAGTGCACAGAGTTATTCTAGTTTCTCAGGTGTGATCAGTCATGAAGAGATGGTGGTGTTTCATGGTTTGGAATGGTCATATCATATTACAGAATGAGACATCCATCATGGTCTCAATGATGTACTCATCACTTATGTAAGAAGATATATCATTCTAGGGGAAATCTCTGTCAAGTGGAACATAACAGTGTCACAGAGAATTAACATGAGCATTTCTCACAGGCCATTTAGGATAAACATTGTGAAATCTCAAACATTGTTTTTAAACACTCATTCAATGGTTTAGAATATCGATGCATCATGTACAAAGGAGCGTTTGTCATCATCGCCAAAGCAAGGGGAAACATGTTTAAATGTGTTCAAAGGAATGGTAAATTTTCACATATTATTCAAGAAGATTTATCCTCATGGTTTAAATGTCAACAATTCATCATTGCACTAGAGCATTTCACCAATTCATTAGTGGAATGGATTTGATCTTCATCAGAAACAAAGTTCATCTTCATCAAAGATGGATTTTTATTCATGCTTCAAAGTATCCTCTCCCAATTTATCTATTTCTCCCTCTTCTTTCTCTCTCCTTTCTAATTCTTTGTTGGGCTTCATCATTGTATTTTTTCCTATTCACTTAAGTGACCTATTTTAATATTGTAAAATTATTTTCTCAAAATTATAAGAGAAATACTTAATTTAATGAAAAGTGAAAGGTCACAAGTGGAATAGGAATATGAAGAGTCATGTGAGGGAGATGAGAGGTCAATTCAAATTGTATAAATTGGGATGGCTTCTCCATTCCAAAAGATTCCAAATTTTGAAGAACTTCTACTCTGTAGTATTGTGAATTTTGATAGCTTGGTTGAAGCTTTGTATTCATCACTTCACATGAAATAAAAGATACACTTCTTCTATTTTCCCTTTCTTGTTTTTCCTTTATTTCCCTCTTGTATGCACTTTGTAAGCATGGTGATGAAAGAGAGATTTGTGTCTTTGATGAATTTGAGCCTCAAAGAAATTTTTATTTATGTGAGTTTTGTTTGATTCACTAATAGCTTCATTGTTGCTTTCATCTATATTGGATGTTGAAATAATCCAATTATTGGGTGTGAGGCTCTATAATCTACTCACGAAAGTAATATTCCTTGACTAATTTCCCCCTTTCTCCTAAACTCTGTAATTTCCTCCCTTATAGCCATGTATAAGCACTTTGCCACATGTTCAAGTGACATTTCCCTATGTGATCCTCGGCTAAATTGGCCACCCACAACATTTAGATAGGATTAGGATTAGTTTACATTCAATAATGGGAGTCATACCATTCAATGTAGAGGGGCGTAGCCCCGTGAACATTGGTGGAGACACATAATGTACCCTAATGACAATTTTTCTCACCAAGTCTCCTTAGCTATTTTAATTATGTCACTTATATCGTCGAGGATACCATTATCAGGTGGTTGGTATCCTAGTCCATGGATACAAGGATTAGGGAAGACAATAAGTAGTTCATGTATGTCTTGTTCATTATGAACTATTCCTCGAATAGAGTAACCCATGTGAGTCATTATACACTTGGCGATTGGATATTCATTAATCATGTAGTAGGACAATACAAAATCATCTATGAGCCATGTAGTATCATATGGATCTAGGTACTTATCAATGAGATACCCAAAATGGATAAAATTTTAAGATCCCAATGAATATGTTTTTTCTTATTATCTTAACACATGTTAGGCTTGCCATTCTATTTAGGTGAAATTGGGTGTTTCTAAATACTTAAAGTTTGGTATTATCTGCACCTTGTGGCTTTGAGCTTGAGAGGTGGATTAGGCAAGATAGGAGAAGATGATGATGAAGTGTTATGTGAAGTGGATGGAAGAATGTCATGTAAATCATATGAAGTGGTGGATGTTGTGGATGATGGAGATAGAAATTGTGAAGTGAATTTTTAGTAATGGGACAAGTATGGTTCGTATAATCTTGTGCTTCAAGCACTTCGAAAAATTAGAGGGTTTAGGGTCTCCATAGATGATGACCTCCACACCGACATGCTCTAACTTAAGGCATTGATGTAATGTGGATGGGAAAACATGCATTTCATGGATCTAAGGGTGACCAAGCAGTAAATTGTAGGGGAACTGGATTTCAACAACATGTACCGGGGTGGGAAGTATGATAGAACCCACATTAATGAGGAAGTATAAAGTTCCTACATATTTTATTTCAGTGTTATACTATGTTTTGATAGTGATTATCTCTTTTCTTAAATCAAATTCATTGTACCCTAGGTTGTGAATGAGATATAGAGAATAAGCGTTGACACTAGACCCATTGTTTACTAGAATTCTCTTGATGAGAGTATTTTCTATATGAACCTCAATGTAAAGAGGAAATTTGTAGGCTGGGCCATGTAGTGGCAAGTCTTGCTGGGTAAAAGTAAGTGGGAGTGTCAAATAAGGGTAAAGGTGGTAAATGAGTGCTTGGCGAGTGGGATCAATATTCGTTGGGACGCGAGTCTCCGAAGAGCACAGTAAAGGATATATTTATGTACAAAGGATGTTTTGAGAAGAAAATCATAAAGATATATTAAGGCTTATTTTCAAGTTGTTCAACAATATTATATTATGCTTATGGAAGTGGATTAGAAGAAGAGGGAACAAACACTTGAACCGCCATACGGATTTGGTGAGCAATAATAATACACTAATGGTTTTGGGAAGGTCCCATGACTTTTATGGTGGCTACTTGATTGGGGGAATGGTGATTATGGCTAATGAGAGATTTATATTAGAAGGCTACATGTCAATGGTTTATATGGATATACTTGATGGTGGATGATTAAAGGATGTTATTAGACTTCTTTGGTTATGAAATAAGGGATAAACATGTGGAAAAATCCAACACAAAAATCACAATAGTAGAAACTAGTATGCGAAAGATATTACAGATCTAAAATAAAAGTGCAAAATATAACATGGTTCGACCAATTTGGGATGCATCTACCAAGAATAACTTTCTCATATTTTATTACAAGCCACTTCTTTCTCTCAATATAATACCCATATCTGTTTGGAGATATACCATGAAAATCTCATGAATTCACACTCAAATTCACACACATCTATAATGTAGAATACCCTACCATATGCACTAAAAGAAAATAAATAAGTAACTACTTAAGTAGTTTTACAATACATGTGGGTATCAAAACCATGGGCCAAAACCACCCCATAAACCTATGCTTCAAAATACCACCCATATGAGGATATGACATTTCCCGAGATATCGGGCACACTTTTGAGGCAAGAAAACTATGGAGATTGTACAATACTTTTAGTGTACATTATTAAAAAATTCCACACATGAAAATAGGCTCCACAACATAAAAATATCCCCACTTAGAGACTATTTTTCCTTTGAGCAAGCTTCTCAACCCTTCACTGTCATCTGTGAAGACCAAATAAAGTTGAACAAAACTTTGGTTTCGGCTTGTGACCACTTTGGTCATAATATCTATAGGATTTTGACTGGTATGAATCTTCTTCAGCTTCAAATTCTCTTCCTCCAAATTTTCCTAATGAAATGGTACCCTTATTGTATATGCTTCATCTTAGAGTGGAAAGTAGAGTTCTTAACTAGGTGTATAAAACTCTTACTATCACTATGAAAATTCCCTTCCTCTTGGTTATACCCCAACTAATCAATTGATTTATGTAACCAAATCATCTCTTTACTTTCCTTTGTGGTAGAAACATACTCAACCTCTGTGGTTTACAAAGCCACAAGCTTTTGTAGTTGTGAAATCCAACTCACTTGTATCCCACCTATAGTGTAAATATAATTTGTTATACTCCCTCTGTCTACATCTCCATCCATTTTTGTTTCTACATAACCATGCAAAGTGGTCTCGATATAATTTAGAAAAACGTTGTCCCCATGGTCCCTCTCAAGTACCAAAAGGATCAACTTTACTTCCTACAAGTGATCTTTACTTGGATCACTCATAAATCTACTCACTATTCCCACTTCATGGGCAATATTAGGCCTTTATTGCACACTATGACATATATAAAACTTACAACAAATGATGAATAAGGTGCCTTGGCCATGTGGTTTCTCTCATACTCTATCTTGGGACACAACTCCTTTGATAACTTGAAATGTCTTGTCAAAGGAGTCCCAACAGATTTAACATCATGCATATTAAACCTCTCTAAGACCTTTTAATGCACTCTTCCTAAGATAAAGTCATCTTCCATTCCTTCATATTCTAAGATGTCCTACTACCAAGGATTATTTTGGTTGCCCCCAAATCCTTCATATCAAAGGAGTTATTTAGTTGCTTTTTCAAGTACTTTTATAACCTGCATGTTTTTTCCTGTAACCAACATGTCATCCACATAAAGGCACATGATAATATAACTACCATCCTAAAATTTATTTGTATATATGTAATGGTCAAAATGGAATCTAATATAACCTTGCTCCATTATGAAGCTATCAAATTTCTTATACCATTAATGTGGAGTTTTTTTAGGCCATATAAGATCTTCTTTAGTTTGCACACCATCTCCTCTTTACCTTTGACCTCATAGCCCTCTTGATGTTGCATATATTAATCCTTCTGGAAATCACCATGGAGGAATGTAATATTTACATCTATCTACTCTAAGTGATAGTCTCATGCTGACACTATTCCAAGAACACTTCTAATAGAAGTCATTTTTACTACAAGATAAAATATATAATCAAAATCTATATCCTTTTCTATGAAAACCCCTTGACCACCAACTAGGCCTTGTATCTTTTCTTTCCTCATTCTCCTCCATGACGTTGTACACCGAATTGTTCGACAATGCTCATTTTTTCTTCAGATAGCTTCACTAAATCGCAAGTTTTGTTCTCCATGAGAGCCTGATGTTCCTCATCCATGGCTTACTCCCACTTATTTCTAGAATATACCTACATTACTTCATCAAATCTCTCTCGGCTCTCTAGTGTCGGTGAGTAATAAATAATAAAGAGAAGGGGGAAAACGTTTAGGTTCTCTTCCTACCCTAGAAGACCTTGTCAATATTGGAGTTTGGAGTTCCTATTTAGTAGGCTCCTAAATTGATTCTTGTGTCACTTTACCATTTGGAAGATCCTCTACCAATGCATATTCTTTTTGAGATTATTCCGTATTTTCCTAAGATTGTTGATTATATATAACTTTCTCATTAAAGACCACATCCATATATCAAATGATTTTATTCTCCTTAATACTCCAACATTTATATCCAAATTCATCACCACCATAACCAATGAAAGTGTATTTTTTTAATTTAGCCTCTATCTTGATCCTATCATCCTTAAAAATATGGACAAACACCTCACATCCAAAGAATCTAATACATGCATAATCAACCTTATTACTAGACCAAGCCTCCTCGGTATGCGTTCATCTAAGAAACTTGAGGGTTATCTCTTTATCAAGTACATATTTGTGCTCACTACTTCTACCTGAAAAGAAAGAGGCAATAGTGCATGTAACCTCATGCTCCTAGAATGTTCCATTATTTTCATGTTCATCCTTTTTGATACCCCATTATACTACGGAGTTCCTAGAGCCATATTTTTCCTACGTATTCCAATCTTAGAACAATAATTATCAAACTCATTTCTATAATAATCTACTCCATTATCTAACCTAAGAAATTTTAGCGTAAGACCTATTTCATTTTCTACCAAGGCTTTCCATTTAACAAAAGTGTCGAACACATCAGACTTATTTATAATACAATATACTCAAAATTTCCTTGTTGCATCATCAATAAATGTAACATAATAATTTTAACCCCCAAGAGATGATACCTAAGCCAACCCCCACACATTAGAATGTACCAAATCCAACTTACTCTCATTATTTGTAGGTCCAACCTTGAGAGATTTTACACGCATTTTTTCCCATATACACATTTCTCATAGAAATCCAAACCTATTTTTGTAAATCTAGAAAAATTCTTCTTTATGATCTGCATGCCCTTATGGCTCATATGACCAAGCCTATAGAGCCACAATATTGTATTTGCATTTAAATCCTTAATATTACAAGAATTATTACTGTTAGTGGTTAAATATAAGGTTCTAACCTTCTTACCTCTTTCCACCACAAAATAACCCTTGGTAACCTTCCAAGATTCTAATGTAAATATCACATTACAACCATCATTTCCCAACTACCTCGCCAATAATAAGTTTTTTCGTAATGTTAGAACATGTATGACATCCTTTAATAGCCATGTATTCTCATTCTACATCTTAACATGAAAAAAACTTTTCCAACTATACTATAAGGTTCATCATCACCAAGAAAAAATGCCCAGAACCCCCTTGAACATAATCAATAAAATAATGACTATGTGGAGTAACATGGAAATAAGCCCCAAATCTAAAACCCAAGATTCAATAATATTATGCAAATAAATAATGAAAACATCTTGGTAGACATTACCTGTTGCCACATTCACCTCCTTGTTTTTTCATGTTGTTTCTTCTTGTCCCGAAGCTCTCAACATCCTTCTTTGCATGCTCGAGACTTTCCACAGGCCAACATGCCATCTTGCTTTTGGATTTTGACCTTGCCCAATATTTTTATTTTCCATGGATTCCTATATTCTTATGTCTCCCTCTATGTTCTACCATCAAATAATTCCCTCAATTAGAATATTCCTTGGATATTTTTCTTTTCATTTCCTCACTTAGAATCACCCCTACAATGTCCTCAAACTTCAAATTTGAATTTTCTGGAACCGAGTTTCTTACTATCACTACCCGGGTATTCGAAGCTCAAAGTGGAGAAAACAACTATTAAATCCCTAAATTATTCATAAAATTCTTTTGTAACCGAAGCTAGCATATTCACAACCGTATTAAAATCATTCAAATGATCTATTACTTGAACTATGCTAAGACATATTCATATTAAAAAATCTTTTCATTAAAAATATCTTGTTAGAGGTAGAGGGTTTTTCATATAACTTCCTAATGCATCCATAAGTTATTTTGTAGTCTTTTCCTATAAAAATTAAATAATACCAAAGATCCAAGACATATCTATATTGTTCAAAGTGCCTTCCTATCTAGAAAATCCTCCACTACATTCATCATGCATGAGAGTTTGTTCCCTTTCTCGAGACAACGGAATACAAAGATCCTTTTGATAAAGGTAATCTTCCATCCGCATATTCCAAAGACTAAAATTCTACCGTTGAATTTATCAACCTTTGATCATCCATCATTTGCCATAGCTCCCACTAAATCTAAAAATTTCCTGCGATTCAACACTTTAGAAGACCAAACCAGATCTCGATACCAATCATTAGGAAATAAGGGATAAAATATGCGGAATGATCCCACACACAATTTGCAATTTTAGAAACCAATATGCAGAAAGATATTACGAGATATGAAATAAAAGTGCTTAAAATAAAAGAACACAACACACAAAAATATTTAATGTGGTTCACCCAATTTGGGCTACATCTAGTAAGAATAACTTGCTCGATTTTGTTACAATCCACCTATTTCTCTCAAAACAAGATGCCCATATCTATTTGGAGATATACTCGAGAAAAATCTCCTAAATTCACAATCGAACTCACACACATCTATAATGTACAATACCCTACCATATGCAAAAAAATCACATGAATAGGTCACTCCTTAAGTAGTTTTACAATATCGTGGGTATTAAAACCATTGGCCAAAACCACCCCATAAACCTATGGGTAAAAATACCACTCATATGGAAGAGCATGTTCCTTGATATATTGAGCACATTTTAAGACACCAACACCCAACCATGATGCCAACGCCCAATAGGATGTCAGCGCCCATACTCCCTCATCCCCTCTTGGTGTGCTATACCTCTTTTTCCTTTGATTGCTCATTTTTGGGTCCTTTCTAGATGTTGGGAATTCCTATCTCTTAGGGGTTGAAATTTTAGTGATCAATTACGAAATTTGATCGAGATAAGCATATAAATATAAATTTATGTGACCAAATTTAAGGACCAAGATCTAAGAATTTATACTATCACCTAAGTTTGCATCTCATAAGAACTCAAGAGTATATTTGCATTCATCAAGCACCATTACAAGGGACATGGTTTGGTTTTGTGCATCACACATATATGAGGGAATTTCATTTTATTCCATGCACACATCTATTACATATTTTTACATGTAGGAACTTTGCTTGTTATCAAGTGTGACACGCATAAGAGCAACTAGGGAATAATTCCACATACACACACAACTACATTGGTTCTTAGATGTAGTGCAACACTTAGTTGTAAGATCACTTATTTGACAACTAAGGACAATCCGAATCTTCATTTTACTTCTTTATTTTTGAGGATTTGATGTTCTTTTGAGGGTTTTTAGGTGATCTCCTTATTACAAGTTATCGGTGACATCAACAATCATAGTGTGACCATCTAATAAAAAATAGTCAAGGTTTCAGATCCTCAGGAACCTATAAAATTCATATATGGACCTCCTGCACAAACCTTGGTGCCTAGGAAGGGATGCAAGTGCCCAAACACCCCAATACCGGTCAAGGCGCCTAGTCCCTACACTCCTATAATTTTCCAAATTTAGGTTTGAGGTCCTATAATGCCACACTACCATTCCTCCACCTTCACACATTTGCCAATATATTTACAAAATCAGTTAAGTAACATAACTATCTATTGTGCTTAGGTTTTAACTTCCTTTTTTATTTTCTCAAGTCATTTTTGTACTTTTTGTCATATCTACTTGTTATAACATACATATGAATTTTAAAAAGTAACCCGCACATAAGTTTATTTTTTAAAATCGGTAGGTTGGTATGATGAAGGTGATTGGATTGAGGTTGTGTATTGGTATCAAAAAACACTCAAGAAATCACAATCATGCAAGCACAACCTAACTAGTCAAGTAGGATTGCAACCAAACTATAGCCCGATTTTAATATCACTAACTAAGGATGGTCCCATAAATTGAATCTCCTCCTATGTGTCAATGTTGGGTTAGTTAGCGAGTAGTCTTGGGGAGTGTGGCCTCCTTACACTATAGTTTGATATGTGGCCAAAATTGTTTTTAGAATATGATGTACAAGCTCACTAGGGGTGTTCCTAATATACCTCACGGTAGGTGGGGACCATCTTCGTATTGAAATGATGTTTTCTCGAGTCTTGGGTATTGGGACATGGAATCCCATCACTTCATGTTTCTCTTAAAACAAGTGGGTTTTTAACCAATAACAACAACTCTCTAGGGATTCATATACCCAAAGCAAGTACACGGGGTGTTTCTACGAGCGTCGAGGTGAAGCCCATGGTAACAAGACACCTAGGATTATGGTAAGTGAGTGGATATCACTTCCATGTCACGTTACCCCTATAAATAATAAAAAGGTGGAAGGGTAGCCACTTTTAATCCTCAAGATCATCCTAGGACGTGAGAGGAGAACATGAATAGTTTCACCTTTGGGATATAACAAACATACAAAAGGGGGATATATATAAGAAAAAAAAAGATGATATATATACAAATATTAAATATTTTGGGTCTTCAAATAGGTGACCTACAACACAAAGGTTATTAGTTTTTATTATAAAACCACTATTTTTAATCGACCGAGATGCAAGACAAAAATATTAATAGTTTTTAATTAAACAAAAACTCTACAAGAAAAAAAGGTTAGATAAAAACAAGATAAATATTAAAATGGGAAGATTCTCCCCTTGTTTTTGTGATAATTCTATAAAAATAATGCTAAATCCTTTAAACACTCACAAAAAACACATAGAAACAAGGTTAGATTGTTATCTTTAGGTAAAAATTATGATCAAACAAAAGTGTTTATAATCGTGTCAAAATTTCTAAAATAAGGTAAAAACGTTGATACAGGTCACACATGCGCTAAAATATGATTAAACAATCTAGAAAATCATAAGCATTATAACAAAAACATAGGATCTAAAAGACAGAACAAAGGTGCTAAAAAAAAAAAAAACACTAATAAATCATAAGTGCTAAAATATACATGCAAGTTTGAAAGTATGAGCATACGCATCAAAACCATCATAAGTAATAGTTAGAAGAAAACATGTTGATATATTTTATGTATGGGCCACACATTTCACAAAAGCGCCAAAATTGATACCTGCAATCACAAATGTTTAAACCACGGGACAAAAGTACGATTCAATGCAAAGGTGTTGAACTATGTAGTATAAACACTAAAACACAATGCATACGCACTGCTAGATCCTGGGAATGGAATTTAAACAAAAAATTTAGAACTTTTTGGTGCAAATAGTATTATATTTTCACCAAACTTGCACAACCTATGCTACTCAATTTGTATTTAACAAAAATGAATCTAAAAATTGGGGCAAGGCCCCATGGTCGTTGCAATAATTTAGATGCCAAAGAGTGATTAGATGCACATCCAAGATAGAAACCATAAACCATATTTTTTTCCTAAATCTAATCCTCTTAAACACTACCTTAGATTAAACAAGATGAAAGGGAGATAAAAGCAATACTTGTAAGTTACCAAAGAACAACCTTCCTTGATGTTGTATTTGAACTCAATATGATTGGTTGGAGTTATTTTCTTTTCATTTGTAGAAGTAAATGGGAAACACTTCCCTTTGTGGATTTAATATTACTTATGGATACTTGATGGATTTTGGAGAGATTTGTATGAATTTTGGTAGCACTTTGTTATGATTTTACGATATTACTTCCATGGAGGGTGACATTCCAATTTATAGTTTTTGGGAGAGAAAATGGAGGGATAGGATCTTGCCAAATAGATGGAAGATCAATGTTTAGCATTGAATAAGAGGATAGAAGAGTCTATAATTAGAAAATTATTGAATGGAGAAATATTTATTGAATTTAAAATTCAATGGAGAAGGGTAGAAAGTTAGAGAGGATTCTAGAATTAGAAGCCTATAGAAATAAAGGATGTCGATTATATTAGTTTAGGTTTAATTAGGAGTTTAATAATGTGATTACATGTAGATTCTAGTCGTAGGTTAGGTGAAGAGTAGGTGGGTAAGTAGATAAGAATTTTAAATTCCTAGAGATATTAAATATAGGTTGGTGGGAAATTAGGAAAGGGTTAGTAATAATTAATCTTGTGATTAATTATTATTGGGTCAAGATGGGAATTGTGAAATGATGACTTATTAATAGGGAATATATATTATAAGTTCATAATGTTCAATGGGTATTTTGTTTATTTATTAATTATGTCTACGTTTTGCATGTCTACACACCTATTCTCTCTCATAGTCTTGTCTTAATTCTAAGATAGGATTAAAATTTCTTGTAGCCCTTGAAAAAATTGTTTCTTGGTTAATTCCAAATTGAAGGAGTTTCAAAGCAAATCATGGGTTATTTAAGATACCCTTTTTCTTGATTTACCTTCATAAGAAGTTCTAAGGATAAAATCCAAATAATTACCACCTTTCCTCAACTCTTTTCTCTTTGTATTAGTCATGTCGTGTGTCTACAATCAACTATCATTGATTTCGTATAGGAAAATGATAGATTTGAACTAGAACCATTAAAATTTGTTAGGGGAATAAGGGACAAGTGATTTCTACAAGTTTTTAGAAATTTACATTGGTTATAACTTCCACAAAAAACATTTCTTCTCTACAAACAATAGTTTGAGGGTTTACTATTATGAGAAATCCCGAGAAGGGGAATTATAAAATTATGGGAATTTCTTCAATTTTTTTATCGATTGTGCTAACCTAGGAGGTGTAACACCTTTGACAAAATGTTATATTTCTCTTTTGCATTGCAAGCGTTGGCATGTGATTTTATTGAATGAGGTGTGTTTCCTTGATTGTTGAAGATCATGCTTGTTATGGATAAATCATTTCTGCTCTTAGATTCATTAGACTGAAATGGTATGGCTTGTAAGAATCCATTTTCAATTCCGATAGGTGAGTTGTAATATGGTTTGGAGGGTTGCAAAATTCTCTCTTTCAATTGACACATTCTTGAATATTTTCCAGTGATCCAAGTAATGTTTTAAATCTCCTTACCGGACTGAATGGTAAACTAAAATTCATAGGTTGAGAGACGTAGCAGACTGAACTTTTGTATGTGACAAATTATTTGTTCTTGTAAGATCGTGCCTACATTCGGTTGTATGTTTGTGTTTGGATCTTTGGGATTGATCTCTTCAGGACATTTAACAACATAAGTGGAACGAAGCCTCCTTCACTATTATGAAGGGAATCTAAATCCTAAACCTAAGGGATTATCCTAACTGTATTATAAACCAAGGTAATTGCACCTACTTCCTAGCTGTGTCTATTTATTCGGGTGACAATCTAACCTAAGCTTCATATTCTATTTTGTTGGGATGGCATCCTAACATAAGTTGTGTTAGATGGAAAAAGGGAGAAATAATGAAGGTAATGCTAGGCTATTTTTAACCTAATACCTAATACTATTTGGTTGTGAATTTGATCTAACCTAAGGTGACGATTACTTATGAAATGATTTTGATTAAACCTAAGGTTATAACCTAAGTGATGGAAATCTATACTAAACTATCGAAAGGGACCTAGGGTCGCATGGAATGTTGGTGACGGTTCTAAAGGAATTTATTTGATTTAATTTGTTTGAATAAATGGGAAGTACTACCAGTTTTGGCAAAGGCAAGTAAACTTAGTGGAAGCTTATGTGGAGTCTTCACTAAAGTTGGAAATGCATGCTGAAGTGGAAATAACATTTTCCAGTTTTAGGAGGCGGTGGCAAGGAGAGATAGGCGGGAGATTGGGGAGTAATTGCATTAATGAACCTCAAACTTTGCATGAAAATCATCTTGGAAACTATGAGGGAAAATTTGTTGAAGATTGTTTGGTCTTTCATGATTTGTGATTTTTCTTTGCATGAAGGTATCTGGTTCTTGAACCATTAGTTTGACTTTTAATTTGTGGATAATTTTGGTTTTTCTGGTCTATTTTTGATCTAAGGAAAGTATATGAGGCATTGGAGAAAGAGAGGTTTGGTTTTGATCTTTCACGGAGGTGAAAAAGAGTTGGAAGCTTGGTTTGGAAGTCTCTTGACCAAGCGTAAGCACTATCGGGCATGATAGGCTCTGCCCAGTAAAATTTCTTGCTTTTTTTTCTAAATGTTTCATTAAAACAATTTTGCTCTTATGAGATAAATGTTTGCATGTTTTTTCTAGCTATTTACTTTCTTGGTTGTATGAATCCCTACGATTTTAGGATATGAATCCATTGCATGATAATGATAGTCTTTGGATGTTCCCTCTCTGCTTAAGTTCAATGGTGATATGCAAGTGGAACTCGTATTTAAGGCTTGTGTTGTTTTGAACTTGTATTGGAAGCTTTGTGTTTCGTTATGAACTTGTATTCAAGGCTTGTGTTTTTCTTCACTTGTGTTCGAAACTATGTGTTTTGTTCTGAACTTGTATTCGAGGCTTGTGTTGTTCTGAACTTGTGCTCGAAGCTTTGTGTGGTTTGAACTCATATTCGAGATTGTCTGCTCGAAAGGAGCTTGATTTAATGGCTTTGATTTAAGTCTCTTTTGGAAACTTCTCCTGGACGCATCTTGTGTTTGGAAGGATTATAGAGCTTATGTCCCATCGTATCTTGTTTAGTTTGAGCAAGTAATGGTGTGCAAATGTCAAGGATATTATACTCTCTCTCTGTTATGGGTAAGCACACATCTTATTTGAAAGGCTTGACTTTTTGTTAGAAGGATCTTGGAAATTTTATGGAACTGTGTCTTGTTGTGGGAATATGGAACCTCGGGTTCGATCTTTGTAATGTTACTTACTCATTGCTATGAATTAGAGCTCATTTAAGCTTGATAATAGTGGGTTTTTGAATTTTATGGAAATGCTTTGTTCATACTTCTTCTTGTGTTATTTGATTAGAACTATTACCTTCTCTATCTCAATCTTCATGTACTAGATGGAGTTGTGAAAGTCATTTTGTGGTGATTTTTTTTTAAGTCAATTTTGAGGGTAATGTGGAGACTTTACTTGACCTAAATGTGTGTTGGGTTTTAGTATTCTCTTATAGAGTCATTTGAATGAATTTATGGGTCTTTATAAGGAGAAAGGAATAGATTTCTCTTGTGGACTGTAATTTGTTTTGTCTAGATTTTGTACTTCAGCCTTAGGACCGCATCGTATAATTTTTTCTCGTAGAATGAACTCAAACTTGTGTTTAAACAATGTGGAATAGATGAACCAGGTTAGTGTTGATATTGTTGTTTGATAAAGTATGAATTCATAGAGACTTGAGGTGTTACTCTCTATAAACTGTTAGTTTGGTTTTGTATTCTCTTTTGGGAACTAGCGAAAGAACTTCTAAGTTTGAAATAGAAATGGGAATTCAATTGATAATACAAAGGAAATGAATTCTTGATCGGATCTTTTCTATTTAAGTTCTCTTGATTGGATCTTTTCTATTTAAGTTCCTTAACTTTAGTAAGGTTAAGTTCAGTTATTCAAAATTCTCTGTAGCTCGATTATCTTCCTTATTGTAGAGTGGTTACTCTCTTAGGCCTGTTCAACTTAGTGAATACAGATTTTCTATCCCTTCTATCTTGTATGAAATAGTGTGAACTCACTCTTCTGAAACAAAAACTTCCTTGGGATTGTTTAGTTTTATTTGTTGCTAGTTGACTATGGAAAGTTCATGGAAATAGTTGTATGTTTAGGCAACTTTAGGACTATCATTCTCAAGTATCTTGGATTAACCCAATCATTTCCATTGATCTTCTTGATCTCAGTTATTTTGTATTAAGTCAATTGATTTATTGATTTGAAAAGTGAACAAATGAGTCTATCCTATGAAGGGAAACACGTAATCATTTTTAGACCATTTGCTTTGCTTTGGTGACTGAGTCATGCTCCTTTTGGATTTTGTTATGGGAAGGAATTCTCTTTTTGCACTCTATCGTATTTATGAATATTCCCTGAGGGATACTAGAAGAGACTATCCTTGGGTAAGTCTTACCTTGATTTTTGAAACTTATAGTTTTAGATCTTTGGATGATATCTTCTATAATGTAGAATTTATTTAAGGCTTGCTAGTAGACTATTTTGATTCTCTCTCCCTTCTCGGATTGATTTGGGATTCTTATATTAGATGTTGTCTCTTAAATGGTGAATCCTTTTATTGGTTTCCTTGATTGATGCAACTATGTAGGTAATCAGCTATGTACTTTTTGAACCAGTTTTCTATCTCTCAGATGAATAATGAATTGTGAATAGTTTGTATTGATTCTTCCCCTTATTTATTTAAGTTATAGGATGAATCATCCTAATATGAACTACATTGTAAGTAACTATTTTGTTACATAGTAAAGATAAATTTTGTATTTCAATTTAGAAAGAATTATGAAATAATTGGACGACAAGATTTGTTGTTTGTCTAAAAAGTAATTGATTGGGTCGATTAAACTATATGTTATAATGCGGTTGTTGCTGATTATATTGTGTTATTTCACTAAGAGTGAATTTTGACTCATTATATGTACTTCTTTTCTAGTTGTTATTACTTATGCTTATTTATATGATATATTAATTGTTTCATTAAAGCAGAGTTGTTTTAATGGAACAATTAGTAGAAGGCACATCCTTTTAATGCTAAGTGCTTATTATGCTCAGTTCAATGAACTTACCCATGTTAGTAGTTCTTGCAGATGGACTTCGTAACTGATAAAAGAAGGCAGATTTTTTTTATGATGTATTGGCTTATTTAAGTCTAGATCTTTTGTAAAGAATTTTGATTCATTTTTGAGTTGTATTGAAAAAGAAAAGTTATGTTCTTCTTTGATCTTAGTGTTGATCGACATACAATATGCCCGAAATGCATAGTCTTGTAAAGTTTTTATTTTATCTTGATGAATTTGAAGGTTTGGAGCCCGACTCCAAATTGTGGTGTAAATTATCTTGTACTTTTATGAAGGAAATAGGAATGATATCTTGTCGATATTCTTTATATCTGATTGTATACTTTATTGTGATCAATTAATAAGTTGGATAAGGGGATAATACAATCTCCCTTACTATAATGAAATTGGTTAAGTTGCACAAGATTTCATTCTCTTTCTAAATAACCATAGTTTAATAATGAAATATGTATTGGATATACAATTAAACTATGTGAGTTATGAATGATAAAAAAGTTATGTTAACCCTAACATCTAACCATGAGGAGGAAGAATCTTCCTCTCTCAAAAGAATGAAAAATAAAAGGAGTGGTGGTTATGATTTTTGAGCTTGTTACTTTGTTTTGTATTAAGTAAACACTAGCTAAACCTAGGTGGATGAAACACCTTCTTGGGTCAACTAGGTAGTAATAGAATTAATCGGATGTTTGCTGCTTATTAATCATGGGATAACTACTTATTATGCCGAGATTAATGAACATAAATGTAAACATGAGTTAATGAAGTTCTTAATATCAAATTAGATTAATTATGGATAAAGAACTTAATGAATGTTGGAATTAGGGTTAGGCATGGTTGCAGCAATATGAATCTTTATCTAATTTAATTATGAATAATGACCACTAAGGGGGTATGTACATTGGGATGAATCAGTTCTAACGGATGTTGGAACATGCCAACTATAGGATTGTACCTTCGTGAAGTCCAACGGCTTCTCGAGGATATAGTGTTGTAGTTGACACGTGGTAACACCCTTCCATATTTGATCATCTAAATCTACACACATCTAGACTTGAATTTAGTTTCTCTCTAGGTCAAGTCAGTAGCATGTTTGAAATAAGAAGTACCTTTCTATGACTCGGGGTACCCAGGCACATTCGGTCGACTTAGGTCACCGAGTATGCCCATATACCCTAAGTCATCGTGAACATATTTCTATAACAAATTATGTTGCTAACTTTGGGCTAGGGTCAAACCTTGGGCAAGTGGTGATAGTAGTCGGTAAAGACCATTCTAGTTAACAATAGAGTGAGGTGAAGGATGTATTCTGAAATGATGAGTATGTTGTCAGGAGAAGTAATATAAACAATATGTTGAAAATCTTTGGCCAAAGTATCGCAAGCTGCTGGTTGTGTTGTCCTATGTCACCTAGTTTAAAGAAACGTGATGTCAGATGAATATTGGTAACAAATATTCAGATAGGTTCTTTAAACAAATCACTCAGTACCCGGAATAGGGTAGGAAAACCAAGTATATGTAGTATACATAAAGTATTTTATACTTTAAGACAAACATGAGAGATCAGTTGGTAACCAAGTCATGAAATGAGAGATTGGTAATTTACCGAGTCATTACAACTACATATGGTTATCTATTATGAGATTGATTGGCATGGAATGTGTGTTCTAAATGATGTTTTATTTAGAATAGAGAACATTGTGTTAATTTTTTTCCCTTGTTTCTAAAGTCTTAAAATGGGAATGTTACATCTTGGTATCAGAGTTGAAGGTTGCAGCTCTTGGACCTATTGTGTCCATAATCTGATGAAACTTAAATTTTCTTGTTAACAAAAATGGTTAGAACAAGAGGAAATGTTGCAAATAATCCTCCACCTGAGGAAGGAGCAAGCTTGCCCAAAAACTTGATGAGATCCTTGTTTCCCTATTGGACACAAGGGATTGTTTGGTTGTACTTGAACAACAAGTAATGGGCAATGAGGAGGAAGAAGATGTTGGTAATAATAATCAGCCACCTCCTGAGGACAATGCCAATTTAGGTGTTGATAATAATAATGTGAAGGTACCGATCAACCTGAGAACAAAAAGACTACACTGGTGAGTTGAAATCACTAATGATATAAAAATGATAAGTCCACCCAAGTTTGATTGAACCACATTAGGATATGGAGCTAAGAATTGTCTCAGCGAAATGGAGTACTTTGCAATAAAGAATTTCTCAGAAGAAACAAAGGAAATATGGGGAGCATATTAGCTTTCCCATGAGGCATCTTCATGGTGGGACAACCATAAGGATGAGTTGAATATTGATGAAACTAATATCACATGGGATCAATTTAAAGGTTATTTTAGGCAACGTTGGCTGCCACAACTTTATTATGATTAGAAAATGACTGAATTCCAGAACTTAGCTCAAGGAAAGCTAACTATAACTGAGTATTGGGAGTGGTTTACTAAACTCCTTAAGTATGTACCTCAGTATCAAACTGATGAGAAGTTCAAGATATGAAAATTCATCATGGGATTAAATCCCATTATAGGAGGAGAGGTGGATGTTCACAACCCAACCATGATGGAAGGGGTTGTTGAAAAATCCATAAGGTAGGAATAGAAATTGAAGGAAATTTCTACTCATAAGGAGGAAGTAAGGAAGAAAGTCCCCAACTCCTCTTCATCATCTCTTGCACCTAAGAAAAGACCATGGAAGAAATTTGTAGTGGAGAGTAAGTTTTTAGTTGATAATAAATAAGAAATTAGTAACAAATAAGTCTATTGGTAATGCATGAAACAAAATTTTCAAGAATAATAATGTAGACAGAAGTCCTATGGGGGTTAGAATGATAACTCTAAGGCTGGAAATAAATTTGAGCCTAGAAAGGGACTGTAGGAGGCTGTTATAATTGTGGAAAATATCATTACACAAATCAATGTCCTTTGAAAAAGGATGATTGTAATTAGCAACATAAGATACATACTACAATAGCTGACAAGCAGGATAAAAAATAGGCCACGCCCATAAAGGTTCTGGGTAAGTTATTTGGCATACCTATAACTATTATTTTTTATACTAGGAGCTATTGAATGTTTTATTTCTAGTAAATTAGCATCAAAACTAAAAATAAAATTTGGAAACATGATTAAAACATGGATTGTACATTATGGAAACAATGTTGTTCATATAGTTAGTATGTGTCTTTTTGGAGTAGTCCTTAACTTACCTAGCTTTTCCACTAAAGTTGATATTTATATTGCACCTTTGGGGTCTTATGATGTAATCATAGGTATTAATTGGTTAGCTGAACATAAGGAAAAAGTGGATTGTTTTGAAAAACATATTAGTTGCTTGGATGATTTGTAGAAAAAACAACGAGAGATTCGGGGTGTGAAACATGATATTTCTGTTAGAAAACTATCATATATGCATATTAAAAAAGGCCAAAAATAAAGGTTGTACCTTATATGCAATAAAAATTTCAGAAAAAGCTGAAGAGAAAAGCGATGTCATGGAACAATATCCACTATTATGAAACTTGGTGATGTGTTTCGAAAGAGTTACAGTGTCTTTCACCCAAAAGAGAATTTGACTTCACAAACAAAATCGAGCACGGAACTAAGCATATTTCTAAGGAATCATATGGAATGAATACTATAGATTTATTAGAACTTAAGGCTCAATTGAAAGAATTTTTTTCTAAAGGTTTGATTAGACCGAGTGTTTCAACTTAGGGAGCACCAGTAATTTTTGTGAAGAAGAAGGATGGAACACTTAGATTGTGCATTGATTATAGAATGTTAAACAAAACAACAATCAAAAATAGATACCCACTCCCTAGAATTGATGATCTATTTGATCAGATGCATGGAACATCGGTATATTCTAAGATAGATCTTCAATCTGGATATCATCAATTATGGATTAAGGATGAGGACATTCATAAAACAACTTTTAGAACAAGGTATGGACATTATGAGTTCATGGTTTTACCTTTTGGATTAACAAATGCACCTGCAGCTTTTATGAATTTAATGAATAATATATTTCAAGAATACTTGGAAAAATTTGTGCTCGTATTCTTGGATGAAATTCTCATATATTCTAAAAGTATAGAGGAACACCATGAGCATTTGAAGATAGTTTTGGAAATTTTGAGAAAGAGACGGTTATATGGTAAGCTATCTAAATGTTCTTTCTATGACACAAAAGTGCACTATTTGGGACATGTAATAAGTAAGAATGGAATTTCTATAGATCCTTCTAAAATTGTAGCTATAACTGAGTGGCCTGCACTAAAGAATGTACATGAAGTTAGAAGCTTCATGGGACTTGCTAAGTTACTATAGAAAATTTGTAAAATATTTTTCTAAAGTGGCTGCACCAATAACTTCATTACAGAAAAAGGATAAGAATTTTTTTTAGAATGAGAAATGTGAATCTGCTTTAGAAATTTGAAGGAACAGTTAACTTCAGCACCTATTCTAGTGGTACCAGACCCTAATGGAGACTTTACTATTGTAACAGATGCATCTGGTGAAGGTCTAGGAGGTATTTTGTTACAAAATGATCATGTCATAGCTTATGAAAGTAGAAAAATAAAGTTACATGAGTGGAATTATGCTTGACATGATTTAGAGCTTGCTACCATTTTTCATGCACTACAAGTTTGGAGGCGTTATCTACTCGGTAAACCTTTTGAATTAAAAAATGATCATCTTGGGATGAAGTATATTTTCACTCTCACCAAATATAAATGCAAGACAACGAAGATGGTTAGAGTTTTTGTCTCAATATGATTTTGACATCAATCATATCAAAGGTAAGGAAAATAGAGTGGTTGACACTCTAAGTCGTAGGAAGTACATTTCTGCTCTTATAACATTGAGAACTCATTTTAAGGATGAAGTAAAAAGTGTCATGGAATTTGATTCTTACTTTCAGCAAGTAAAAACAATGCTTGCTGCAAATTCAAATGATGTGAGGTATAAGGTTTTCACTTTGACAACAAATGAATCTTAAGATTTAAAAATAGAGTATATATACCTTCACTACATGATTTAAGGAAGAAATTGTTAGCAGAATTTCACAATTCACCTTTTTTTGGACACCCTGGTATTACAAAGATGCTTGCTGATATAAGACAACAATATTTCTAGAAGGGGATGAAAAAGGACGTTATTGATTTTGTGACACATTGCTTAGAATGCCAACGTGTTAAAGCTAAAAGATTCACCTAGGTAGTTTATTATATCCTCATAGCATACCGCAATACAAATGGCAAGTTATAAGCATGGAATTTGTACAAGGGTTGCCTATGTCAAGAAATAAACATGATGTTATTTTGGTAGTTGTTGATAAACTAACAAAAGTAGCACATTTTATTGTTGGTAATCTGAAGGATGATTCTCTGTATTGGAAAAGAGGTTTGTACATGAAATTTTCATATTACATTGAGTACCTGAATTAATCATATCTGAAAGAGATCATAGAATGAATTCAAGGTTTTGGCAAACATTTAATGCAGCTCTAGGAACTAAGCTGAATTTCAGTTCTACGTATCATCTAGAAATGGATGGACAAACTGAAAGAGTTAATCAAGTTTTAGAGGATATGTTATGAATGTATTGTATGGATCAAGTATAAGTGGGAAGAGTACCTTCCACTAGTTGAGTTTGCTTATAATAACACATATCATGCCTCTCTTAAGATGGCACCTTTCAAAGCATTATATGGAAGAAAATGTAGAACCCCATTAGTTGGGACAACATTGAGGATAGAGAGGTAATTGGACCTGAAATCCTTACGGAAATGGAACAAGTTAAAATGATTCGTGAACGCTTGAAAGAAGCATCGTGGTAGGTAAAAGAGTTATGCTGATTTAAAGCGGGTTGATAGGAAATTTGAACTTGGTGAGAAGGTCTTTCTTCGGGTTAAACTGAAAAAGAGCTCTATAAATTTTGGCAAGGCTGCTAAGTTATCACCTCGTTATGTGGGACCTTTTGAAATAGTTGAAGTAATCAACCCTGTAGCTTACCATTTAGCATTACCTCTTGCTTTGTCACGAATGCATGATGTTTTCCATATTTCTTTGCTTAAGAAATACATTTCAGATTTATCACATGTGTTAAATTAGAATTCCTTGTAGGTCCAAGACCCAGGAATAATCATGTCATTAAACCATTACGAGTGCTGGAAACTCACCATTTTCATTTAATAAATCATGAATTAAGACAATGTAACGTCAGTGGAGACGAGTTTAATGAAGATAGTACAACAGGAAAATATGGAAGATATGAAAACTACTTTTCCATATTTATTTGAATAGAATTGACTATGATGACTGATAAAAATTTGTGCTTTTATCTTTATATGTCAATAAGTCTTCCAGTTTTGGGAAGATAACTAATTATTTTCAAATAAGCAGATATGTGAATGCTGATTTATGGAACTTTAAATTCTGATATTGTTGCAAACTTATGTTAAGAAAGTGAATAAATTGATTATCCTTAATGCAATGGTCAAAATAAGATAATCATCAAGATGATGATTCTTTTTAGGAGGGAAGTATGTAACACCTTTGACAAACTGTTATATTTCTCTTTTGCATTGCAAGCGTTGGCATGTGATTTTCTTGAATGAGGTGTGTTTCCTTGATTGTTGAAGATCATGCTTGTTATGGATAAATCATTTTTGCTCTTGGATTCATTAGAATGAAATGGTATGGATTGTAAGAATCCATTTTCACTGATAGGTGAGTTGCAATCTAGTTTTGAGGGTTGCAAACTTCCCTCGTTTAACTGACTCATCCTTGGATCAATTCCAGTGATCCAAGTAATGTTTTAAATATCCTTACTAGACTGAATGGTAAACTGACATTCATAGGTTGAGAGACGTAGCGAGACTAAACTTTTGTATGTTATAAATTCTTTGGTCTTGTAAGATCGTTCCTGCATTCGGTTATATGTTTGTGCTTGGATATTTGGGATTGATCTCTTCAGGACATTTAACGGCGTAAGCAGAATGAATCCTGCTTCACTACTATGAAGGGAATATAAATCCTAAACCTAATGGATTATCCTAACGGTATTATAAAACAAGGTAATTGCACCTACTTCCTAGCTATGTCTACTTATTCGGGTGACAATCTAACCTAAGCTTCATATTCTATTTTGTTGGGATGGTGTCCTAACCTAAGTTGTTGTGCTAAATGGAATAAGGGAGAAATAACTAAGGTAATGCTAGGCTATTTTTAACCTAATACCTAATACTATTTGGTTGTAAATTTGATCTAACCTAAGGTGGCAATTACTTATGAAATGATTTTGATTAAACCTAAGGTTATAACCTAAGTTATGGAAATCTATACTAAACTATTGAAAGGGACCTAGGGTCGCATGGCATGTTGGCGATGGTTCCAAAGGCATTTATTTGATTTGATTTATTTAAATAAATGGGAAGTACTTCTAGTTTTGGAAAAGGCAAGTAAACTTGGTGGAAGCTTACGTGGAGTCTTCACTAAAATTGGAAATGCATGTTGAAGTGGAAATAACATTCGCCAGTTTTATGAGGCGGTGGCAAGGAGAGATAGGCGGGAGATTGGGGAGTAATTGCATTAATGAACCTCAAATTTTACATGCAAACCGTCTTGGAAACTATGAGGGCAGATTTGTTGGAGGTTGTTTGGTCTTGCATGCTTTGTGATTTTTTCTACATGGAGCTATCTGGTTCTTCAAACCAGTAGTTTGAATTTCACTTTATGGCTATTTTTGTTTCTCTGGTCTATTTTCGATCCAAGGAAAGTATATGAGGCATTGGAGAAAGAGATGTTTGGTTTTGATCTTTCTTAGAGGAGAAAAAGAGTTGGAAGCTTGGCTGGAGGTTTCCTTCGAATTGATAGAAACACTATCAAGCATGATAGGCTCTACCCATTAAGATTTATTGCTTTCTTCTAAATGTTTCATTAAAACAATTCTTCTCTCATGAGATAAATGTTTACATGTTTTGTCTGGTTATTTACTTTCTTGGTTGTATGAATCTCTGTGATTTTTGGATATGAATCCATTACATGATAATGATAGTCTTTGGATGTTCCATCTCTACGCAAGTTCAATGGTGATATGCATGTGGAACTCGTATTTGAGGCTTGTGTTGTTCTAAACTTGTATTCAAAGCTTTGTGTTTCGTTATGAACTTGTATTCGAGGCTTGTGTTGTTCTGAACTTGTGTTCAAAACTATGTGTTTGTTATGAAATGGTATTCGAGGATTGTGTTTTGTAGAACTTGTGCTTGAAGATTTGTGTGGTTTGAAATCATATTCGAGTTTGTCTGCGTGCGAAAGGAGATTGATTTAATGGCTTTGATTTAAGTCTCTTTTGGAATCTTCTCCTAGATGCATCTTGTGTTTGGAAGGATTGTAGAGCTTTTGTCCCAGACTGTACCGTTTACTTTGAGCATGTAATGGCGTGTAAACATCAAGGATATTCTACTCTCCTCTATTGGGTAACCCACGTCTTGTTTGAAAGTCTTGACTATTTTATTAGAAGGCTACTAGACCTATTATGGAACTACGTCTTGTTGTGGGAATATGAAACCTCGGTTCGATCATTGTAATGTTACTTACTCATTTGTATGAATTAGAGCTTGTTTGAAATAGTCGATAGTAGGTTTTTGAAGTTTATGGAAATGTTGTGTTTATACTTCTTCTTATGTTATTTGATTAGAACTATTACCTTCTCTGTCTCAATCTTTATGTACTAGATGGAGCTGTGAAAGTCATTTTGTTGTGATTTATGTTTTAGTCAATTTAGAGGGTAATGTGGAGACTTTGCTTGACCTAAACATGTGTTGGGTTTTAGTATTCTCTTTTAGATTCATGTGAATGAATTTATGGGTCTTTATAAGGAGAAAGGAATATATTTCTCTTGTGGACTATAATTTGTTTTTTTCAGATTTTGTATTTCAGCCTTGATACTGCACTATATAGTTTTCTCTGTAGAATGAACTCAAATTTGTGTTTAAATAATGTGGAATAGATAAAATGGGATAGTGTTGATATTTTTGTTTGATAAAGTACGAATTCATAGGGGAGACTTGAGGCGTTTCTCTCTATAAACTATGTGTTTGAACTAGCGAAAGAAATTCTAAGTTTGAAATAGAAATGGGAATTCAATTGATAATAAAAGGAAATGAATTCTTGATCAAATATTTTCTATTTAAGTTTTCTTGATAAGATCTTTTCTATTTAAGTTCCTTTAACTTTAGTAAAGTTAAGTTCAATTATTCAAACTTCTCTGTAGCTCAATTCTCTTCTTTGCTGTAGAGTGATTACTCTCTTAGGCCTATTTGACTTATTGAATTCAGATTTTCTATCCCTTCTATCTTGTATGAAATAGTGTGAACTCACTCTTCTGAAACAGAAACTTCCTTGTGGAATTGTTTAGTTTTATTTGTTGCTAGTTGACTATGGAAAGTTCATGGAAGCAGTTGTATGTTTAGGCAACTTTGGGACTGTCATTCTCAATCTTGGATTAACCCAATCATTTTGTTGATCTTCTTGATCTCAGTTATTTGGTATTAAGTCAATTGATGTATTGATTTGGAAAGTGAACAATTGAGTCTATCCTGTAGAAGGGAAAAATGTAATCGTGTTTAGACCAATTGCTTTTTTTGCTGAGTCATGCTCCTTTTGGATTTTGTTATGGGAAGGACTTCTCTTTTTCCACTCTATTGTATTATGAATATTCTCTAGAGGGATACTAGAAGAGACTATCCTTGTGTAAGTCTTACCTTGATTTTTGGAACGTATGGTTTCAGATCTTTGGATGATATCTTCTATAATGTAGAATTTATTTAAGGCTTGCTAGTAGATTGTTTTGATTCTCTCTCCCTTCTTGGATTGATTTGGGATTCTTGTATTAGATGTTGTCTCTTAAATGGTGAATCCTTTTATTGGTTTCCTTGATTGATGCAGCTATGTAGGTAATCAGTTATGTACTTTTTGAACTGGTTTTCTATCTCTCAGATGAATAGTGAATCGTGAATAGTCCATGTATTGATTCTTCCCCTTATTTATTTAAGTTATAGGATGAATCATCCTAATATGAGCTATCTTTATAAGTAACTCTTTTTTACATAGTAAAGATAAATTTGTGTTTCAATTCAGAAAGAATTATGAAATAATTGGACGAGAAGATCTATTGTTTGTTTAAAAAGTAATTGATTGGGTAAATTAAACTATATGTTATAATATAGTTTTTGCTGATTATAATGTGTTCTTTTATTAAAAGTGAATTCGACTCATTATATATACTTATTTTCTAGTTGTTATTACTTATGCTTATTTGTATGATATATTAATTGTTTCACTAACGTGGAGTTGTTTTAATGGAGAAATTAGTGGAAGGCACTTCATTTTAATTCTTAGTGCTCATCATGCTCGGTTTAATGAACTGACCGCGTTAGAAATTTTTACAGATGGACTTCATAAGTGATAAAAGAAGGAATTTTTTTATGATGTATTGTCTTATTTAAGTCTAGATCTTTTGTAAAGAATTTTGATTCATTTTTGAGTTGTATTGAAAAAGAAAAGTTATGTTCTTTTATGATCTTAATGTTGATCAACATGCAGTATGCCTAAAATGAATAGTATTGTAAAGTGTTTATTTTATCTTGATGAATTTGAAGGTTTGGATCCTAACTCCAAATTGTCTTGTAAATTCTCTTGTACTCTATATGAAGGAAATAAGAATGATATCTTGTCGATATTCTTTATATCTTATTGTATACTTTCTTGTGATCAATTAATAAGTTGGATAAGGGGATAGTACAATCTCCCTTACGATAGTGAAATTTGATAAGTTGCACAAGATGTCATCCTCTATCTAAAAAACCATAGTTTAATAATGAAATATATATTGGATATACAATTAAACTATATGAGTTATGAATGATAAAAAGGCTATATTAACCCTAACATCTAACCATGAGGAGGAAGACTCTTCCTCTCTCAAAAGAACGAAAAATAAAAGGAATGGTGATTATTATCTTTAAGCTAGTTACTTCATTTTATATTAAGTAAACACTAGCTAAACCTAGGTGGATGACACACCTTCTTTGGTCAGCTAGGTGGTAATAAAATTAACCGTTTGATGTTTTCTGCCCTGTTTATGGGATAACTGCTTGTTATGCCGAGATTAATGAACATAAATGCAAACATGAGTTAATGAAGTTCTTAATATCAAATTAGATTAATTATGGATAAAGAACTTAATGAATGTTGGAATTATGGTTAGGCATGGTTGCCGTAATATGAATCTTAATCTAATTTAATTATGAATTAATGACCACCAAAGGGGTATGTACATCGGGATGAATCAGTTCTAATGAATGTTGGCACATGCCAACTGCGGGGATCATGTAGCTTTGAGAAGTCCAAGGGCTTCTCGAGGATACATTGTTGCATTTGACATGTGGCAACACCCTTCCGTATTTGATCATCTAGATCTACACGCATCTGGACTTGAACTTAGTTTCTCTCTAGGTCACGTTAGGTAGCATGTTTGAAATAGGAAGTAACTTTCTATGACTTAGGGTACCTAGGCACATTTGTTCGACTTAGGTTGGTCGAGTATACCCATATACCCTAAGTCATCGTGAGTGTCTTTCTATAACAAATTATGTTTCTAACCTAGGCTAGGGTCAAAACTTGGGCAAGTGGATTGTGAGTAGTCAAGAAAGACCATTCTAGCTAACAGTAGAGTGAGGTGAAGGACATATTCCAAAATGATGATTGTGCCATCCAGGAATAGTAACATGAACAATATGTTGAAAATATTTTGCCAACGTATCGCAAGCTTCTGGTTGCGTTGTCCTATGTCACCTAGTTTAAAGAAACATGATGTCAGATGAATATTGGTAACAAATATTCAAATAGGTTCTTTAAACAGATCACTTAGTACCTGGAATAGGGTAGGAAAACCAAGTATACATAGTATACATAAAGTATTCTATACTTAAAGGAAAACATGAGAGATCGGTTGGTAACCGAGTCAAGGAATGAGAGATCGGTAATTTACTGAGTCATTACAGCTGCATATGTTTATCTTTTATGGGATTGATTGGCATGGAATGTGTGTTATAAATGATGTTTTATTTAGAACAGAGAATATTGTGTTAAAATTTTTTTTCCCTTGTTTCTAAAGTCTTAAAATGAGAATGTTACAGGAGGTACCATTCCAACTTAATATAATTGATAATTCCCAATTCATACCTAACAATAAAATTCCACACTCTCTATTCTCGTTTCCATAGTGAACTGTGTCTTGTGCAATGCCTAGAATAGGGGATGCATCCTCCAAACCCTAAAAATGAATATAACCAAGGATAAAAAAGAAGGATTAAATTTATAAATATTATTTACCAATATGAGGAACCTCTTTTTGAAGGTTTACAATAGTTTCTCTAGTTTCAACAACGTTGCACACCAAATTTACACACTAATGATTGTCTTCCTTAAGCTGTCACAACTACTTAATAAACCAAAAACCCTAAACCAATAGAAAATAATAAATTAAAACTCTTATTCAATATAATATTCCTTCACAGGTTGGATCACAATAAGTTTTAGTGCTTAAACATAAGAACATAGAATTCTCAATGCGATTGTCACGGTTTTAAAGTAAAAACCATTGTTTTCACTTTTTGGAGCCTCTACGATAGAAGTTTTTTTCTCTATTGTTCCTCTAATATAATGAGTGCAAAAATAGTTTCAAATAAATTTAAATAATCCCTCAGTTCCTCCAACCGAATAGGATCTTTCAAGAGTAATTGATCATATAATTTAAGCTTTATTCATATCATTGAGACTACATGTTTGTCTAATCATTAAATAACTTATTCATCCAGTGTTGTTTCTATGTTCATGTGTAAATTAGGAAAGCTATAAAAATTGAAACTAAACACCTAATAGTTTCAAAGATTTAAAATAATCTAACAAAAACCATCAAGATAAGGGCTTAGGGAGGCTAGTTTCTTTAACATGCATATAAATTTGAAAACAATTAAACTACCATGCCTAAATCAATCTCTACTCTTTGAATGCTAAATTTGAAATGAACCTAAGAAGATCCTTAGTAATCAAATATGATTGTTAGTATGATCCCAAGGTTTGATAATGAAATCTCTCCAAAAATGTCTTCAAGGCCATATGGTTCTCTCCATATCACTCAATCTTGATTTAATGGATGCACTATGAAGATATTAGCTCTATATAAATGAATAAATGCTCAAGATCCTAAATTTCTATAGTTTATGCTAGAGGAGGAAAAGTATTATAAGAAATGATGAAGAGGAGGGTCATATTTATAGGTTTCCTATTCCAAGAATGGTATGATTTGGTGAATGTGGGACAAAAGGTAAGTCCAAAAAGCACTTTTGTAATTCAAAGAAAATTTTGACTAGAATTAGAAGATAATTAATCTTTTAATATTACTTAAGAATCCCAAGTAGGATTAAGAACCTTTCTACAAGCATTTGGAGGAGGTTTTGATATATTTTGAATGTTTTGGAAGCAGGAATTATCCAATAAGAAGGTTTATTGGTCAAATGCATGGTATGAGGCTTAATTAACGTACAATAGTTAATTAAGAGGAGTTTGAGGGGAAAATGAGCCTAATTGATGAAGTTTCATCAATTTGTGGGGAATAGAATAGTTAGTGCAATGTTAGTAATAAAATTTATTTGATCAAATTATAGTTGTTTACATTTTCCTCGCTTTAGGGTGGTGTAAACTACTCCATTTCAAAGATAGTAGACAAACATAGGAAAATACATTTTTGATGGAGTGGAATAAAAATTAATATAGTGAAGGATTCCCCTTCAAGTGTCGATGGGGTGATGAAATAGGTCGATCAATAATCAAAAAGAAGAAGAGAAAACACCAAAGCGGGGGGGGGGGAATTTCCATGGAAATGAGAGATAGATGGTGAGTTTCGAGTATTGATATAGAGCATAGGTACGGGACTCAACTTTTTCATAATACCAATACGAATTTTGTTGTTGAAAAATTTCATGTGGGTATCGTTGTGAAGCACAAGATATGTTTTTCTTAGCGAGATCTTATTAGAAATGATGTAAGCCCCCTCAAGTGTCGAAGGGCGGTTGAGAAGATGAAGGAAGTGAACAGAAGCAGTGAAGGGGGGAAGATCCTCCTAGTAAAGGAGCATAATAGTGTGAAGAGAAGAAAGGAAGCCATATTAGTCTTGTTGATACTCAGTACTAATTACCCATGAAATCTAATTCTCCATCTTTCATTTTGTTTGCTCATCTTCTATGTCATATTGAATAACTGAGTTGACAGGGAAACTACCCTCTTTAACAATGAAACACTAAATATTTTATATTTATATTGAGAGAAGTATGTGTGGACGTAGAGGAAGAATGGTGAAGCTGAGTGTGATGGAGAGAGAAATGGGATATAGAAGAGAAAAATTATGAGGAAGAGGGATTGAGATAACATCCATCCAGTGCCTTTTAAACAACTTTATTTTAATCATATTCCTAGTGATCTTCATCATCGGTCCTTTTTGAAAATGTAGGCATATGATAGAAGTGTAGAATGACATGAAAATACATAGTACAAACAAATGTCCATTGCTAAAATACCAAATCCATGCAACATACAAGATGCAATGCAATACAAGAAAGTAAACAAGCCAACCTAATAGGGAAACAAGTACAAACACACATATTTAAACCAACAATGTTTAATATAGTTGCACAAATGTTTTGTTATTGAGCTTCAGTTCCCAAATATTTGTGTATAAATAAAAGGGTTTAAATTTGTGCCCCAAGCAAGGATACATGTGAGGGAAATATGGTGGATGTAGGGGTCTAATGAAAAATTATTTATGCACTACAAAATAGTACCAGACAACTCATTGTGCCAAGATAGTACAGATGAAACAAGCATATAAAATTTTTAATGGGGTAGAACCAAATGATCTCGAGATTCATTGTTATAGAAATAAGTTAAAATGTAAGTAAGATATAATTTGAATACCATGTGTTTGACACAGGCTTCAAGCGTATGTAGGTGTTTTACCAATTTTTGATTTTTTTACAATTTTTTAGATTTTTAATGATTATATGATTTTTTTGAAAATATTAATTTTTTTATTGTTTAGTGATTTTTGATTTATTTAGAAGAAATTAGATGAGGGAATCACCAGAAAGCAAGAAAAATGCCCGGGGAGAAGCAATAGTTTCTAGGTAGCAAAAATATTTCTGGCGGGACAAAAACATGCGAAAAATGATCATTTATTAAAAATAAATATCATGGTGGGAAATAGAGGAAATTAGAATGATCATGGTGGTCAAATTATGCCTCTCGGCCATCATAGCAAGTGAAAAAGCATCTTGGTGGGGTCAAAATTACCACATATACCCCTCCTGGGGCGTAAATCATAATAGTTATTTCATTTATTCCTGAGCCTTTGTCTATTTTACTGTGAGATTTGGTTTGAACCTTGAGAGAGATGACCTAAGTTCAAAAGCATATGAGGAAAGAAGAAATAGTCTAGGCATATATGCGGATCCCTAGTGATGGAACCTACATGAGTACCCAATCCATGTTGTGTTTTATACCATTTAATGTCATTTATTAGGTGTTATAGGGGAGTGATAACATATGTGCGCACCTTAGGGCATTGATATATTATTTAGCATGTGCAAGCATTGGTGGGGTGCATGTGCATGGGTACATACATTGATATGGGTTTGTATGCACCGAGGTTAGGTAAAATTCACATAGGCAAAAGTGTTATCGAAGGCATGCACCCATCATTAGGGCGCGTATGCACAGGGGAAAGGGGGACAAATGGCTATGCACACACATGGTAGGATGAGTGCGAAAGCACTGGAAATGGGGTATATGTGTGCTAAGTTTGAATAAAGTAACAAGGGTGCATATGTATTGATAGAGGTGCGCATGTGTCGAAGATGGGTTTTGGGAACACTTAGAAGAAAAATGGAGAGTGTTAGAAGAAAATAGAGATGAATAGGCTAAGTATTAGATGAGGTAAGATATAAGAAAGTTTAATAGGTGCATTTTGGATCTGTAGTAGAAAGAATGAGAGAGACCCAACTAATTGGATAAATTTGAGGCGATGTTTTCACGAAATGATAAGGACTTTTGGATATCGCCTGTTACACTTGAGAATGTTTTATGGATTTTTCAAGTTCTAATTCCAAGCCACCTAATTGAGTATGAGGATGATGTGGCACAAATTAGAAACACCTTGATTGATCTCTTCGATGTAGATGAGATACCTTGATAGGGTATGACAATATGAATGCACCCGTGCTTCATAGATATGAGGTTATCACGTGTTACTATGTATCTCATAGTGTTTTTCAATGGCATTTTGCTTTATGACAAGATAGGTACATCATTTCCACTAGGCTTGATTGGTGTGATTCGAGGATTGATCAGATGAGAGCGTAACTATTAGGGATAGTGCGTGTCTATGTATCTATAATGGGATTTTTATTTGATTACCTACTACGATCGAGAAGACCATGGGTCCAGTGACCTTACTACAGATATGGGTCAGGGACCATATAACTATTGGCTTCTATGTAGGAGCATTATGAGATTGGGACATAGATGAGCCTCTATTATTTGGTTGGGCTCCTGTTGGTGATGATATGCATGGACACATGGGGGATACTTATTTCTATCGTCATGCCTTTGATGATATACAATTGTGGATGATTGTATGGAGACCTTATAGACACTATCAGTGGGTATGAGATCAATGGAGCTCAGCCTTGCCTTAGTGGAGCATTTTCTCATTGGGAGCTGTGGGTATATCATGGAGTATTATAGAGTGGATCGGGCATAATGATAGTTTGGTGCCATTCAAGATGTTATCGTGCTAGAGATGTGGTATGCATGATGTGTCCGAGAGACTTTTGACATTGGGCCTTTGGTTGGGACACAATAAGCTCGAGACAACTTTGAGAAGATGGTTCCACTGGTATGGGCACCATTGCGGCAAATTATGGATCCAAACCACAGTGGTCTATGCTTCTTGGTATACTATAGTGTTTCCAAGGAGGTTGACTATCCCTCAGGCTACATGGAACGTAGGAGTGTGGCCACCACCAGAGCATCAGTCTCGTAGAAGGAGAAGACATTGAAGGGGCTAGCAGGGTAGTGATAGTGATGATGGGAGTGATGGTGATTGATCTGATGGAGATAGTGGGGTTAGACAGGTAATGAGAAATGTAAATCCACAAGTTTAGATGCCCCATGTGGATATACAAGTTGGGATTCATGTGCCTTTATAGTAGGTTCTACCATAGGGATTCGTACAATTGTAACCATAATACGCTCCCATTTTTAGCCCACCACATATCCCAATAGAAGGTGGAGGAGATAAGGATCCACATGGTATAGGGGAGTTAGCTACATTTTAGAAATAGTTACAACAGGTGATAACTCTTTAGCTATAGGCCACCACAAAGAGAGATTAGGTCATTAGTTAGAGGGATTAGGTAGTGGCAGAGAGGTCATAATGTAGGCCGAGAGAGATCGAGTTATCCTCATAGTAGGAAAAGGTACATGTAGCTTCAACAGAGTGATATCAGCTCTAGATAGAGTGAGTACGGGCTCAAGACACGGTGGCCAAGATTTCAAAGGAGGTTTCTTCTTTATGCTAGTCTATCGATTGCTTCGCCACATCTCAAGTTTACATGGATATAGTCGAATCCATTAGAGATACTACATACTATAGACCATTATATTATGATACTATTCTAGAGGGATAAAGAGCCCCTACATTTAGTCAGCAGGTCATGAGTAGGAGTGCCTCATAGTTCAAAGGAAACTACATCAGCCATGTCGGTGGATCAACCACCAACAAGTTATCAAAGGTCACAGGTTATGGGACCACCACTCGATCAGAGGCTAGGCACTCCCCATGATGGAGACAGTTAGTCATGAATCGATTTATTTGATGTCTTGGAGATGTATGTATTTTTGATGTACACCTCGGTATGAAGGAAATTTTTTGATCGATGTATATGTATTATTTTTGGCTATACCTTACTTATAAAGGAACATTTTTATTGATGCCCATGATGACATACCATGAATCGATGATTATTTATAAAGACACATTTGTATATGGACATTGATATTTTGACATATATATATATATATATATATATATATATATGTCAAAATATCAATGTCCATATACTAATGTGTCTTTATAAATAATCATCGATTCATGGTATGTCATCATGGGCATCGATAAAAATGTTCCTTTAATATATATATATATATATATATATATATATGATGATGATGATGATGATGATGATTATGGACTTTATTTATGATGTTTATGATTGTATCACATGTTCTTGATTTATGAGATAATATTTAGATGACATGGTATGTTTTGATGAGCTACTTCATGTTCTACTTATCACATTTGTGTATGGGATAACAATAGATGATATCATGTTGTTTTTCATGTGACACTTATGATTGTCCACGTTTTTATTATGGTCTATGTTTGAGGGGGAGAGAAAGTGGTCCCTCTTTCCCCTCGTGGTGATATTATATGATGTTAGCTTAGCATACATGTTTAATTTTCATGTTCATGATAATGTAGCTTAGATTTTTATTGATATATGATGTATAGATGTGATGATAGATGATGGATTATATGATGACAACAACTATACAAGAAAACAACAAGCACAACCTAATCAAACCTAATTAAAGCAACACAACTATATACAAGTATGCAAGATAAAATGAACTCATTGTAATGTACAACAGATTAAAGTAACACTTAATATAAGTAAGAAAATGAATTCAATTTAAAGCACACAACATGAAAAAGTAATGCAATCAAAACTATACAAACCAACAACTAAAAGTAAACAAACTACTATGTTTTTGCGGGACAATTTTGAAACATTTTTCATTTTTGTTGGTGTTACCCTAAGAACATTTTCAAGGCTACTATTTACATTGTTTTTTTAGTTTTTTCCATAAAATATATTTTTAGATGTTTAGGGTTTTTCACAAATTTATATGAATGTTTTTTGAATTTTCCAACAAGAGTTTTCTGAAACTATTTATAGAAAACAAAGAAGCGTGGATGTCCCTAGTGTTAGATGGGAATATACAAAGGTAGAATGACATGAATGTATTTGCAAGAAGGTGAAGATATGAAGGTTACCCCCATCATTAGATTGGAACGTACAAAAGATAGCTCTTCACATATATACAAGAATAGATCAATTAGATCAAGGCCACAAAGAATAGGTTCAAAAGGATCTCAAATTTTGGGAAAAATGAGCCCTTTATTAAAGCAAGTGTACCCCTCCTAGATATGAGATATGCTTATGAAAATTCAACCCGTCCAAGGCACCGGAAACTAGTTTTCACTAAGGGACCTACCGAATGTGCCACAATTGTGTGGATTTCACACTTGGACAGACTTATTTTCTTTTTACTTTTTCTTGATTTTTATTTTTTTTTTTTTTGCTTGATTTTTCTTTTGATTTTTGAGGAACCTCATACTCAAGCATATAACAGCATGAGATGAATTATATTCATGTGCTCCTTTAGTTCCTCCATATTATGATATGTGGGCATGTATTCCCCTGATCCATATTTCTTGATCACCACATAAGGCCCTAACTAGTTAGGTTCAAACTTTCCTTTCTTTTCTCTGTCCTTGACAATGTTAAACTAGTTCTCCTTGAGTACTAGATCTCCTACCTTGAATTAGAGTGGTATTATTTACTTATTATATCTTGGTGGCACTCGATTATGATATATCTTTAAGTTATTAAGTGCCCACATATGTTTCTCATCTAGTAGCTCCAACTCTGCTAGTCGAGCCACTCGGTAGTCTTCATCCTTATATAGATAGTCCTAGAGATATATTATCAGGGAATGAAGTTCAATCTCCAATGGTATGATGGGCTCAATTTCAAAAACTAGTGAGTAGGGTGTAACACCAATAGGATTATAGATGGAGGTTCTATAAGTCTAGATGGCGGGATGGATTTGTGATTGCCAATTACGAAATGTTTTGAGCACAATAATTTCCATTATGTGAACCAACATTTTTTTGTGGCCTTGACTTGTCCTTTACCTTGAGGGTAATAGGGAGTGGACCAATTTAAACAGATTTGGAAATGTTGACATAAAACTTTAACTTTTTTTTAAGACTTACCATTATTTGAAATTTATGCACTGGTAACATATTTAAGAGGCACAACCTCTAACCATTTTGTGAAATACTTGGTGGTAGTTATAATATGTGTATTGCAATCTGAGGATGTTGGAGTGAGCTTCCATATGAGATCTAATCCCCATTTTGAAAATGGCCATGGTGTTGTAATTGGCTCTAGGGATTATGCTGGTGCATGAATCAAGTTTCCATACTTCTGATAGAGTTCACACTTTTTGAGACGATTCTGAGAAAACCACTTCCATGGTGGGCCAATAATAACATACTCTTAGCAGTTTCTTAGTGAGAATCATTTTGCTTGTGTATGCTCTGAGAATCCTTCATGTATTTATTTTTTCACTTGGAATGACTCAACCAAATCAAGATAGTGCAATAGATTCCCATCATAGCCTTAATGATAAAGGGTTCCTCCTAAGAGGGTATAATGGGCTATCTGAGAGGATAAGGGATCTTTTCTCAGTGTGGGAAATATTTGAAGGAAAGGTATTGTCTTATAGGTAATTGAATATGGGTTCATACTAGGGGAGAAAGGACCAACAACTTCACATACTAGACATGATTCTAGCATGTCATATGTAAGATCTTGTATATGTTGCATGAAGAAAAACATTTTATTTTCTGAAGTGGAATGTGAAGAAAAGCTCCGATTTTGGCCATGACATTTGTTGATCGATTATGTGCCCTTGACATCTGTTCAAAATCAATGCATACAAAATATTCCTTGAGAGTCTCAACCATCTTCTTATATGGGATGAGCTTGTCATCCTTGACCTTATATTCATCATTGAATTTCTTGATGATTAACTGTGAATCACCCATGACCCTTAGCTATCAAATATTCCATTTGATAACAATTTTCAAACCAGAAATGAGTTCTTCATACTCTGTTATGTTATTAGTACCTGAAAAAATAAGCCAAAAAACATGTGGGATGGAGTCTCCTAGTTTTGTGATAAGTACCACACCAGATCCGAACCGTGATAATTGAATGATCCATCAAAGTGCATCTACCATATGATGGATTCCTAAATGTACATCATATAGACATATGATAGATCCAGACACAATGGTTCTATTCCTGGTAGGGGAGACTCAACTAATTGATCCACAAGTACATGTCCTTTGAATTATTTCTAGTTGATAAATTCAATATCAAAATTAGGAGGATGATCCAATTAGCAATTTTTCTAGTGAGCACTGGTTTAGATAGAAGGTATTTCAAAGGGTAAACTTTGGGAAAAAGCTTGGTTTTATTATTGAGAAGACAATAGCGAAGATTTTGAAATGTAAAGACCACAACTAAGCACACTTTTTCAATTTGTGGGTAATTCAGCTCATAGGAAATCAAATTATGGCTAAGGTAGTAAAACTCCCTCTCATTTTGACTAAGGTCATATTGGGAAAGAAGTGCACCAATAACGTATTGGGTAGCTGAAATGTATAACAACAAGGGTTCACTTGGGGTAGGTGACATGATAACATGCAGACTAGTAAGATATTGTTTAAGTAACTCAAAATCCTTTTGACATTCAAGACCCCAATTGAAGGTAATATCCTTCTTGATTAGATGTGTGAAAGGATGAAACTTATCCACAAGCTATAAAATGAATCAACAGATTACATGTATTTTACTTTGTAAGCTACACAACTGCTTAAGGTTCTTTAGTGGAGGCAGCTCAATGATAACTACAAATTTAGCAAGATCTACCTCAATCCCTCTTCTTGAAATCATGAAACACAATAGATTTTTGGATTATATGCCAAAGACACATTTATTAGGGTTTAATTTGATCTTGCAATCTTAGAGGCATTGAAAGATACATCTCAAAAATTCCGGGTGCTCTTCTCTAGTTTTGAACTTTCCCAAGATATCATCCACATAGTCCTCCATGATTTCATTCATCATGTCATGGAAGATGACTTTCATTTCTCTTTGATAAGTGGCTTTGGAATTCTTGAGGCTGAAAGGCATCACTTGGTAGAAAAATTTCCCCAAGGGGTTGTGAAGGTAGTTTTATGTTGATCTTCCTTTGCGATCTTAATCTAGTTATAGCCAAAAATCCATCCATGAGGGACAAAATTTCATAACCTGTAGTTGAATCAACAATCATGTCGATGTTAGGTAAAGGAAAATCATCTTTAGGGCATGCTTTATTAATATACCTAAAGTCTGTATAGATTTGGATACCCACTTTGGTTTCTTTTGCACTAGCACTATATTTGATATCTAATATGAATAGTAAATAGGTCTGATAAAACCTACCACAAATAGCTTCTCTATTTATTCTTTAATGAGAAGTGTAACATGTGGGTGCATATTTATTAGATTTTTCTTGATATGTTTGACATCTAAGTGGATAAAAGGTTATGCATGACTAAGGTTGGGTCCAATTCAGTCATATCTATGTAAGACAACGTAAATATGTCTATAAATTATCTTAGCAGTGCCAAAAATGTTTTCTGCTCCTAGGTTGAGAGTAAAATTTCTAACTTTACTATTTTTGGATCCTCTTATGATTCGATGCTAACACTGATAGTCTCCTTGATCAAAATTTTAGATGCATCTTCCATCCGTGTAGGATCAAGGGAGATTAAGATCCTCTTTTATAGGTAGCTCAAAGATATTTTTATCTTCAAGTGGGTCAACTATCTTGTCCATTGATTTTTCTGTTTGTTTGTCCACAAGCACCTCAAAGAGGTTTTCACTATGGGACTTAGACTTATTATTTTTGCAAGGATTTTCTATAGGATTTTTCCATTAATTATTTTTTTTCTTAGATGACCACACAATTCTTCCTCTTCTCCAAAGAATGCACATACATTCAAATCGATGGAGAAACCCTTTTTATGGGCACTGATTAGAATAGCATCCTAAATACCCATGAATTATGTGATTTCCTTGTCATTTTCAAAGAAATCAACTAGCACATGAATTTGGAAATTGGCTTGGGAATTAGACTGGGAAAGGGTAAAGATAATGGAATCCAGGAAAAGGTTGGTAGAGGCAAGGTCCTCATATATGCTACAATAGGAATCTATGTCATTGTCCAAATGAGGTGAATCATCCTCACATTCCGAAGAGGTGTCATCAATTTCTGAGGGTGGATCCCTATGAGGCATAATGCGAGAGGTTGTGTTTATTTGACTTTTGAGGGGGATTGAGAAAGGCTCTAGTCTTCCTTGCGCATTTGTGCCACACCAAAATCCATGATAGCCCATGGTGTACATCAGTCTTTGTGCTTTGGTGTATTCTAGATCTTGGTGACATGCTTCTTTTTTTCCTTCAGGTGTCCTACCTATAGGTGTATCTAACATTTTCTTGTCAGACAAAAGGCCACAAGGAATTTTTTTTCCGAGGGAGTAGGATAGCTATCTCGAGATCTTATGACAAGAAAATTGGGCATACCACGTTTTTTACATGATAGTGAGAGGTCAGAGACTAGGACATCATCTTGGAGGTTGTATTCCTCAATTAATCCATTTTATAGAATTTTATCTCCCATGGAGGAAAGGGAGAAAAAATCTGGAGTTATTTCATCACTAGCCTATAATGTATCAGGATCAAGTCAAGATTTTAGAGATTTTGTTTGTAATGGTACAACAATGTTCATTGAAGGAAATTCATATGGTGGTCGAGAAAAAAATATGTAATTCTTTAGAATGCACGAATGACATAGGATCTCCTAGTATAGTGATCATCTATCCTCCATGATACAACTTAATGCATTAATGAAAAGTGCATGGTATAACGTACATGGCATGGATCCATGGATGACCTAAGAGAATGTTATAAGGAAGGTCCAAATCAAGGACATGGAACTTTGTGTCATGATTAATTGGTCCTACTTAATAAGCGATACAATGGTATCAACGGATTCATTCTCCTCATTATCATAAGTTGTAATTGTAATTATATGAGAATCTAGATCTACTTCTATGTGCCCTAGTTGTCGACTAACTTTAATTTATAAATATTTAAACTGGACCCATTATCCACAAGAAATATTTTAATATTTCTACAAGTGACAAATACCTCAATGTACATGGGTAAATTATGCATGTGTTTATGAAGTGGGACTTCACTCTGGTCAAAGGAAATGCATTCATTAAGAGCAAGGTTCATGACCATGGCTTGGAGGTGTGAAGGATCAACATCTGTTGACACTCCTAACCCTTGAAGGGTCTTATAAAGGATATCCTTATGAGAGATTGATATCTTGAGAAGGTCTAAGATTGAAATCTTAGTCGTGGTTTTCTCAAGTTGATCCAACAAATCATACTAATTTTTCTGAGGGGTATGAGAAGGAGGTTTTGGAATCGTAGGCGAGTGTGTTGTGTTGCCATGGCGTAATCATTGATAATGTTTTTGAAGGTGTTTACATGCTCATTGGACGAATGAACACAATCTATGAGTGAATCAAAGGGGTCATCAGCTGAAGTATACATGTAATTTTCATCCCTATAATCATCGGATGACTAACCTTGATCCATATTGTTTTTTCCTTGTTTATCATCTTTAGGAAGGGCCTTTTAAAGATTCCCATTTTTCATCGGACCTTGTCCTGATTTAGGTGAGTCCACTTCAATATTCCCATCCTCTATGAGGTTTTGAATAAAGTGTCTCATTTTTAAACATTTATCTATTTTGTGTCCCTTAACATGATGAAAATCATAGTAGTCATGATCTTTATACCATCTTGGTTTGGGCACATCATATTTATAAGGAATTGTGGTTAGATATTGAACCATGTTCACCACCTCTAATTGTCTCAAAATTGTGGATAATGAGTCTGTAAGGGGAGTGAGAACCCATCATTTGAACGGATTTGCACTAGGTCCTTTGGAAAGTTTTAAAAGGGGATTTGTAAACTATTTGAACTCGTTTAAAGTCGGTGATGCCTTCTCCTAGGAAGTTTTTTTTGTTAAAGAAATTAGGCTTGTCCATAGGTTTTGAATATTTCTGTCCTTCAAAAAGGTTCTTATTTTTCTCTTTTCTATTAATCCTTCTCAATTTGGCTTCCTTTCTCGATAAATTCCTCAAATTTAGTGATGTAGTGCATTTGTTAGTGAAACAAAATGTCTAGATTTAAATTGGGCATGAATATGCTAACCAATTGTTTCTTAGGAATTACACAAGGGAAGCGGAAAAATTTAAATTAGGCATGAATATGCTAACCAATTGTTGTAAGAAATTGGAGAAATTTTCAGTTGGTCTTTGCTTAGCATTACATAAATCTAAAATGGTTACTTCATTCTCTATATTAAATTATAAGTGACGCACAAATTTATTTGCTAGTGCAAGCCATGTGATTAATGACCCCTTTGCTAAATGAAGGAACCATTTCAACGCTTGTCCTCCTAAACTACGAGGGAACAAACATATGAAGTAATTGTCACTATAGGAAACTTATTGAGAAGCCATGTAAAAGTATTTAATGTGATCATGAGGATCACCTTTGCATTTGTATTTATCAAATTTTTGACAATCAAACTTTTTAGAAATGGTGTTCACAACACGTCTCTTTCAAAAGGATAAGGATATAGCTCCTCATACTGATACTTTTTGTTATGGCCTACGTTACTTTCCTGAAGGGTCGTAAGCATGTTATTCATTGATTATAACTCTTGTGTAAAGAGTTTATATTTTGTAGGAGAATATGGTCTGAGCACTTGAATTTTATTGAAGGCTTCTTCTTAAGTGTAAAGTTCACTATCTTTAGTCCTAGGTTTCTCTTGATGTGTACCCTTGCTTGGGTTCTTACTTATAGAAGAAGCTAAGTTTGCTAGCTGTTGGCTAAGGGTTTGTATTTTATTTTGTATAGTGACTTCTTCATTTTGAGGGTCCTCTTCATCATCATTTTGAGGAGGAGGTAACTCCTCATGTTCATGTTCTACCCTAACCCTGTGACGGATTTTAAGGGGTGGTAGTCAAGAACCACCTTTTTGTCTTGATGTTTCACCTTCAATGTTGGTACCAGAGGTAGAAGTGTGTCTTCCCTCAATGTTATCATCCATGTTAGTGAGGGGAGGTATTTTTGTTTCTTCTTCTTTCCTATTAGTATCTTGGCTAGGGCTTCTCGTTCTTACAAAGCACTATGGCACCTAGCTCTAAAACTCATACAAGCACTTGATCTCTATTTGGAATAGGAAGTCGTCAAAGTGAGTGACATCAATGTTGTCGATATCTTGAAATGAATCACTCTCGTCTCCGCTATGATCAACCAACCCATATGTTTCCTTTACTTTGGAGAAGAGGGGACCTAAATTATGACCCAAAAACTAATTTAACTCATTTCTTGGATTCAATTGTCGTGATATGGGTCATTTGTGAGTTTTATTTACATAAGGTTTTTTCTAATGTAATCAAGGGTATAAAAACCTAAGTGTAACGTGTAACTGTTTGTTTTATGGTCTCAAATTATGTCAATAAATGGACCAAAGAATAATCAACCAACCAATTCTATGAGTTTGATAACACATAAGGAACAATTAGTCATTTTTTTAGTAAACCAATCAATCAATAAGAAACTACACCCTATGCTAATGTTTCTAAAGATAGTTTGACGCTATATGATCAAATCAATGTCAATTATGTCGAGTTCAAGATGAACAAGGCACAAGTGGTATAAAGGGGTTGATGTGATCTCCAATAAAAGGATAATTATGACAAGTTTAGATACAAGAAATACCCAACCCATAAAACAAATGGAGGTTACGTACTTGAGCAATGTAATAATACTAGTAGAGGACATTACCCAAAATTTAAGAGAAAGAAAGGTATTAGTATCTAAAATAAAATTGATAAGATGAAAACAAAGTAACCCAAACCCTTTCAATATTGAGGTAATGTTTGAAATAAAATAACGTCAAAGTATGCTAAGAATTTTTAATATGTTGGTAACATAATGTTACAATATAGACACTTAGACTGCGTTGACCGTAAACAAGATGTAAGTATCATATATGTGACAAGGAAATGCAAACAACATAGCACTTTTAAGTAATATCAATGATGACTCAATCCTAACTACGATGATAATGCATCTCAATATGGGTTTGAGACAAAGGGCCTACTAGAACATGAAGACGTACCATTCACACTTGCATCCCGACATTGCAACCTAGTCATGCAAGTAGACTACAAAAGTGGTGGAAATTATTATTTCTAGTGGTATCCGCGGTTGTTCTTCTCTTTTGTCCCAAAATATTAAAAAATATAGAAAAGGTGTAGATCAAGTGGGGCTGAAATATACTTGGTGTCACTTTGGAATATTTTCACCTCACCTTAGGGCAAGTGAGAAACTAAGACAAAGTAAGGCTTTGTAAATCTCTTCATGAATTATGCTTAGTGCAAAAATTGAATGAATTATCTCCTTGCTCGATAAACAAGGTTTTGACTTGGAAAAATTTATTAGTTTACAAAATCTCTATAAAACACGATTGGTTTGATACGCTAAATTTGGATCCAAGACAAAATAGATTCCTATTTGGTTATCTCAACTAGGTGTCACAAAATACCTCTGCGAGCACGGTTTGCTAAAGAAGTCACATTAACTAAACCTTGGAGTATGCTAGCTTTACTTTACCTCATTTGATAAAATGAGCATAAAATGCATTCAGTTGTATTTTCACTAGGGTCGTAATGGAGATATTTTTGACTCTAAACTCACAAGTGTATAACTAGTTAAGTAGGTAAGTGAAACACTTCGCATTTTTTCCACAAGGTTCCATTTTGCATAGACTACTTTTGTGTTCCTAGGAGTATCCCTCTTATTATCTTAAGGATTATGAAAAAGGGATTTTCTCATAGTTTAAAGCGGATAGGTTTACCCTTATCCGAACCTGCAAATCAAGTGTTTTGAATATGGTGTGTTTTCTTATCTTTTAGCTTAATGAGGTTTTCCACACCGTTGGTGACCTACAACAAATGTGTTAGCTTTGTTTAGATCCTAATTATTTCATGAGTGATATGGTCCTTCATGCAAATATTAGTAGTTTCAAGGCATCATAGAAAGAGGATTAAATGTTTATTTTGATTCCTAAGATCGTCCTAATACGCAAAGGAAGAGCATACACAACGTAGAACCCAACTAGTTAGTAAACAATGAAGAAATCCTATAACAAACACACAACTCATTCCCTTTTTATCCAAATTTACGTTCATTCCCTTAGAAAAATTTTAATGAAGTGTTTTTAAAAATCATGAAAGAGGTTTTGGACTATTTATGATTCCCAAGATCACGTATAAGGTGTGAGAAAAGAGTATACCTAATCCTAGCCTCAAGAATGAAAATACAACTATGTAACTCAAAAAGACCTTGCAAATGGTTATAAAATCAAAAGAAACAACATTTTGTTAGTTTAACATGGTTTTTAAATTTATCTTGAAACATCTACGTGCCCCTTAGGATGTATGCATGACCCCAAAAACATATGTGTGTGCTTAGTAACGTATGTGCGCTTTTGTCAAAAAACACAATTAGTATTTAGCGTATGCGTGGACTGAGAAGCACATGGATGCCCTTCTTGGTGTATGCATGTCCCTCGTGAGTGTATGCACTTGTCTTTCAAAAAAGAGTATGTGATAGGAGTCTTAGCATATGTGTTCCATTTTTGGCGTATGTGCGTATTTCGTAAGTTTTAGTATAGAGGCTCAAAAACACACTGAAGCATATGCATGGGTATGGAAGTGTATACGCGCACTTGGGAATGTATGTGTGCCCCAGTGAACAAGTGCGCATGAGTTTGAATTTATGTGTGCCCCCTTCTAATGTCTACGCATGTACCTAAAACAACATAAAAAGGATGGAAAACTAATTTCTAAAATTGCAAACAGGTCAGAACTTTGTTATTTAAATCAATTTCTATCATAAACTCATTAGATTTGCACATAAAAGGAATAATTTCACAGATATAAGGTTAGAAAAATCTATTCAATCCAAAAAATGCATGGAATGGTTAGAAAAATTATATAAATCACAAAGCTTGAAAGTAACTTCTATGGACTATGGAGTAAAGTCCCCCATTGGGCATGCCATATGTGTTCATGTGTAGGAAATATATAAGACAGAAACTAAAAACCTAAGAGTTTCAAAGCTTTAAACTAATCTAGAAAGAACCATCAAGATAATATATTAGGGAGGATAATTTCTTTAACATGCATATCACTTTGAAAATAATCAAAATAACATGCCTAAATCAATCTCTACTCTTTAAATGTTAACTTTGAAATGAACCTAAGAAGATCCTTAGCAATCAGATTTGATTGTTAGTATGATCCCAAGGTTTGAGAATGAAGTCTCACTAATAATGGATTCAAGGCCATATGGTTCTCTCCATATTACTCAATCTTGAGTTAATGGATGCACTATGAAGATATTATCTTAATATAAATGGTGAAATGTTTAAGATCCTAAATGTTCATAGTTTATGCTAGAGGAGGAAAAGTGTTCTAAGAAATGATGAGGAGGAGGGTTCTATTTAAAGGTTTCCCATTTAGAGAATGGTATGATTTTCATACATGTGGAACAAAAGGTAAGTACAAAAATCACTTTTGCAAGTCAAAGCACTTTTTTGACTAGGATTAGAAGCTAATTAATCTTTTAAGATTAATTAAGAATCCCAATACGCTTAAGAATATTTCTAGGAGCATATGGAGGTTTCGATATATTTTAAATTTTGGAAGTGGGATTTAGCCAATAATAAGGTTTATTGGTCAAATACATGGTAGGAGGCTTTATCAATATAAATTAGTTAATTAAGAGAAGTTTGAGGGGAAAATGAGCCCAATTAACAAAGTGTGTGCAATTTGTGGGGAATAGAATAGTAAGTGCAATGTTAGTAATAAAATTTCTTTGATCAAATTGTAGGTGTCTATAGTTTCTATCCTTCTTAATAGCTTGAGGACCCTTATAAATCTTGACAAAGCTTCAATTATTCCAAAACCACAAAAAGACACTAAAAACAAGCCAAAATGCCTTATACAAATTTAAATTCTCTTTTGAGGGAAAACTAAAATTAAAATTATGTAAAGAATAGACCTATAATAAACACACCAAATGATTAAACAAGACCATATAAATACTCTTAAACCATTGTAACACACTCCCAAGCCAAAATTGAGAAGAAAATAAAATTTTCAAAATTAGGAAGAGATGCTCCTGCATCATACTCCCTAGGAAAGAAGAAAAGACTTAGGGTATGTTGTTCATGAGATCCTCTAAGGTATTTTCATGTTGTTTGCTGTCTATTTCAGATTTCCATGTAGCTACATTAAATGTTTTATTATTCCATTTGTTCGATATTGAAAGTACTTATTACCTCTTGTCTTCATGAGCTTCTTCTTGACTAGAATGCACTCAATCTCCTCTATTTTGACCTTTGAAAATTGTTCCACCCACTCTTTCTCTATTGTATATTATCCCTCTTCCATTTCTTCACTCTTTACACCTTCCTTGAAATGATACAGATCTTAAACATTGAATATTGTAGATTTACCCACTTGATTAGTAAAGTCCAACTCATAAGCATTACTACAAAATTTATTCAATACCCTACAAGGATATATCTTCTTCATCTTTAGTTTTTATATTTACCTATGGGAAAACTATTTTTCCTAAGATAATCCACCAATAAGTTACCAAACTCAAAATTCACTTCCCTTCTATTAAAATATGTCTATTTCTTGTATTTGTGTACACTAGCATGTAGATCCTTCCTTCTTGTTGAGGAACCTCTTGCATTTTTTTGCAAACTCTTCTTCCTCAACACTTCTTTTCTCCATTTTTATGATATCTATCAATTCAAATAAATATTTGGTTGTATTTTATACAAGACGAAAAGTACTCTTGCCTATTTTTACATTCAATAAGTCATTAAAGGAAAACTCTGCTTGTGGTATCTCAAGATCCCATTGCTTTGTATGATCCTTATACAAACACCTTAGGAGGATTCCTAAACTCTTGGCAAGAACCTCAATTTGGCCATCAATTTGAGGATAGTATGTTGAACTGAAACTAATATTAGCTCCTAATTTCCTCCATAATGTTCTCTAGAAATGTCCCAAAAATTTAGTGTCTCTTTATGAAATTATGCTTACTCAAAGTAAATGAAGTATAAGCACCTCTTTGAAGAAACAATAAGCTATATGAATGGAATGAATTTTTTTTTGAAATTAATGAAGTGTGCCATCTTTAAAATATGTCCACAACTACATAAATTGAATCACAACCCCTATGTGTTCTTAGTAATCCCATACCATTGTCCATACTAATAGAATCCCAAAGTATATTTTTTATTCAAAGGGGTTGGTACTATCCTGCATTTTTGCTTTTAACATTTTCTCTTTGATGAGTTGTACATATCTCCACTAACCTTCTCACATCAGTTTGCATCCTAGGCCAAAAGTAATGTCTAGTGAGCTGTTCCAATGTTTTTTCAACCCCAAAATGACATGTCATGCTCCCACCATGCTTCTATTTGATGATATTGTCTCTCATATAACTATTAGGGACACAAAATTTTACTCCTTTGAAGAGTAACCCATCCTCAATAAGGTAATCCAACCATAACTCTCTATTCATCCTTGTTAGTTACTTATAAGCTGCATATGCTTCCTTGAAATCTTCATCCTCTTCTTACATCTCCTTAAGTAAATGAATTCCAACAATATCAAGTTGAACTTCATACGCCAATAAATTAATAATAATCAAGGCATCAAATACCTTGTTAATTTTTCCCTTCTAGCACTTTATGGTGAAAGTAAAATTTTGTAAGTATTCCACCCATTTCACATGCCTTTGATTGAGCTTTGGTTGATTGGTAATGAATTCAAGAGAATGATTATCTGTATAGATGATGAACTCCTTGTGAAATTGGTAGATAGTGTCTCCACTTTTTCAAAGACTAAACCATGGCATAAATATAAAAATCATATGAGGAATAAGTTTTTCGGCATCATTGAGTTTCTCACTAAAGTATGTTATTGGTTTTAGTCTTGACTTAATAAAGCACCTATCACAACCCCACTTGAATCATAATCCACCCGAAAGACTTTATTAATGTATGGAAATTATAAGATAGGATTCTCTATCACCCTTTGCTTCAAATACTAAAAATTTATTTCAGCTTTTTTTGTGAAAACAAAATTTTTCTCGTCTCATCTAATAGTATCAAAAATTGGTGCATGAACCTCACTAAAATTTCAGGTAAACTTCATAGAACAACTTGCAAGAACATGGAAAATTCTTACCTCTCATAATGTCCTAGGTGTTGGCCATTCCAATATTTTATTGAATTTTTTTATCCATATTCAACATTCCTTTAGTGATCACAAATCCTAAGTACATCAGCTATGCCTTCATAAACTCACACTTCTTAAGATTGATCAAAAATTTGTTTTCTTGTAGCTTCTTTAAAACCAAATGAAAATGATGCATGTGTTCTTGCTTGCTATGACTGAAAAATCACTATATCATCTAGATAAACAACAAAGACTTTACCTATAAAAGGATTAAAAAATTAATTCATAAGTTTCATGAAGATTATAGGTGCATTTGAGATACAAATGAAATTACAAGGCATTCATATAACCCTTCATTTGTCTCCAATGTTGTCTTCCATTAATCCCCTTGTTTGATTCTAATATGATAGTACCCACTCTTAAGGTCTATTTTTAAGAAATAACTTGCACCATTCAAGAAATCCATCAAGTATTGAATCCTAGGTAGGGGAAATATAATCCCGATTGTAATATTTTTTATATCTTTCAAGTCAGTACACATTATCCAATCACCTTATTTCTTTGGTACCACTATTGTAAAACTACAGATGGGCTTAGACTCTCTCTAATCACTTATTTTCCCAACAATTCTTACACTTGCTAATTGATTTCTTAATTTTATTTTGGATTCATTTTGTAGGTTGCTTTGTTAGGTAAACTTGCCCCTTGCACAAATTCTATGTGATGACTTATTTCTATGATAGGAGGTAAGGAACTAGGAAACTCATGCCCTATTATGTGTGCATATTATTTCCACATATCTTCCACTTCTTGAGGAAACTCTTCTATCCTATTTGTTTGGATGACTTTCCTTGGTTTTAGCACTAATAAAAATCTTATTTATTCCTCCTCCACCGTTATCAAGAACTATTTTCCCCAAATCAGCATTACATTTGAACCAATATGTTGTTCACCATCTTGCTCTCTTATTAGTAGCAAAGTAATGAGACCCTTTAATTACCATTTTAATTTTCTCATTTGTTGTGTATTTTGTATACCCTCTTACTTTTTATCCCTATTATCCTATCAGACATTTCCAATTGAAATTAAACTTTATGAAACTTATATATTAATTAGTATAACTTATGGCACTTATGGCTTATTCGAAGTTGAAGAATGTTAAACAGAAGATTAGAATTTGGAATAAAGAGGTATTTGGAAACATTTTTGAAAAGAAGAAAGAACTTAAGCAACAGCTAGAAGAACTTGAGCTAAATGTTTCCATGAAAGGTATGACTCTAGAGGATAATCAGCGGGAAAAAAAACTCCTCTCAGATCTACATAATATAAACAACCATGAAGAATCCTTTTGGAGAATGAAATCTAGAGCCCTTTGGCTTAAAGATGGAGACAGAAATACAAATTTTTTTCATTTGACAGCCATCAAACATAGAGCTTGTAACAGAATATCTGAGGTTGCTAAAGGAAATGGAAACATTACTAAGGATCCAGAGGATATCAAAACAGAGGCGCTTAATTTTTACAAGAACCTGCTCACTGAAGATAACCCCTACAATGAACAAGCGACCTCTTTTCTCTTAGACTCCATTCCTAATAATCTCATACCTTCTGAGAGATTTAAAAGTCTTTCAAAAACTGTCACCATTGAGGAATTAAAAAAGGCTGTTTTTGCTTTAGAAGGGGATAAGGCTCCAGGTCCAGATGGCTTCTCGGCTAACTTTTTCCAAAGATGTTGGGAAATATGCTCTGAAGATCTCTTGAAAGCTGTTAATGAATTTTATAGAACGGGAAATCTTATTAAAGAACTAAATAATACACACATTGTGCTTGCCCCAAAAAAGTTGGATGCAAAAGACTTCAAAGATTTCAGGCCTATCAGTTTGGTTAATGTCATTTATAGAATTTTCACAAAGATCCTCACCACTAGATTGCAACCTATTCTCATGGAGATCATTTCACAGCAGCAGAGTGGGTCCATCCAAGGAAGAATTATCCAAGATGGAATTATCATGGTACATGAAACTATACATTCTATGGATAAAAGTAAAAAAGCGGGGATGGCCATCAAATTGGACATACATAAAGCTTTCGGCGGCGAGTCTCCTGGAGATTCATGGAAGAGGTCTTATCCAAGTTTGGGTTTCAAAGCAAATTCAAAAAAATCATTCACTCTTGTATCTCTACCTCTAGATTCTCTGTGGTTGTTAATGGAGAACCTGTGGGCTTTTTTGCCAGCAAAAGAGGTATTTGGCAAGGTGACCCAATCTCCCCTCTTTTATTCATTATTATGGCTGACAGTTTAAGCAGATCCATCTCCAAAGCTATTGACATTGGCATGATAAAAGGCTTCCCTCCAACTACTGGTAATCAGATCTCCTCTCATCAGCAGTTTGCCGATGACACTTTGCTGCTCTTGATGGCTTCCATTATTGAGGCAAAGGCTATCAAAACTGTCCTCAGATTTTATGAGGAAGCCTCGGGACAAAAATTTAATTTTGACAAAAGCTCTATTTATTTCTTCAATACTCCTAGGGAAAGGAAAATAAATATTGCTAATATTCTAGGATGCACTATTAATTCTCTACCAGCTACTTACTTAGGATTACCTTTAAGTACTGGCAAGATTTCTGTGGAGGTATGGAATGATCTTATTAAGAGATTTCAAAGAAAGTTGGCTGGCTGGAAAGGAGCAGTCCTTTCAAGTGCAGGTAAGTGCCTTTTGGTTAAAAGCACGCTTCAAAACTTGCCTATTTACATACTGTCAATGTTCAACATGCCTTCTGCAGTGATGAACAACATTGAGAAGATTCAAAAACACTTTCTATGGCACGGTACTGAGGACAGATTCAGATATCACCTTGTGGCTTGGGAACAGGTTTGTAAACCTAAGAGGCTTGGGGGATTAGGCATAAAAGATATCAAACATATGAGTACTGCCCTTAGTGCAAAATTAGGATGGAGGCTTATAAAAGAACACAGACCTTGGACAGAGCTGGTTAAGATTAAATATCTTTCAAATCAAAACAAGATTTCCTTCATATATGATCAGTCTCTTCCGAGTGGCTCTATTTTCTGGAACAACCTTCTACGCAGCAGACACATTCTCTCTCAGGGGTGTAGCTGGAAGCTTGGAGATGGACAAAACATAAACTTCTGGACTGATAAGTGGATGGATTCTAACTGGATTTCTACTTTTGATCATATTAAAGACAACTTAATTACAAAGTATGGGCACAAAATCCAGGGGTACATTGAGAGGGATGGAAACAAAAGAAAATGGAAACAGCTAAAAGTGGAGAATGATAGTATACAGGCTGAGATTGCATATCTTCATAATCAACTTTCCCTAATCCATATAAGTAATCAAAACCTTAAGGATGAGCTCATCTGGAAAGATTCTTTCGATGGGGAATACACTGTTAAATCAGGATATAATTCTTTCTTTGTATCCATGGAAAGTGACATTAAGTGGCACAAGCTGTGGATGCTGGAGATAACCCCTAGAGTGAACTTCTTTTGGTGGCTAATTATTAATGGCAAGATTCTAACTAATGACAATCTCATCAAGAGGGGATTCATCATGCCAAATAGATGTTGCATGTGTCAGAAAGAGGCTGAAGATATAAAACATTTATTCCTTCATTGTGAGATTGCCTCCAAAATTTGGCAGCTTGTTTTTGATAAATTTAATCTGAGATGGACTTTTCCCCTTACCTGTCTTCAGGCTTGGGAGCAATGGGGCTCTCCATTCAAACATTGCATGGTGAAAAGACTGTGGCAACTTGTTCTGCCCCACACTATGTGGAGAATCTGGAAGGCTCGGAATGATAGTATTTTCAGAAACAAAAGACAGGCTTGTAACAAAGTATATAAGGAAATTATCATTGCGTTGTGCAAGATAATATTGCTAGATTTAAACCCCCTAAAAATGGTCTTTACCCAGAGAATGAAGCAAGCATCCTGACTGAATGGAATATTTCCACTGTCAATAGAAATAACAATGGTACTGACAGAACCACAATCAGATGGATTAAACCTCCCAATGATTGGCACAAGTTAAATTTTGATGGGGCCTCAAAAGGCAATCCGGGTGACTCTGGAGGAGGGGGAATCATCAGGGATCAAAGAGGCTATTTTGTTGCTACTTTTTCTGGGAGAATGGGTAGGTAGACTAATCATTATTCGAAGCCATGGTGGCTCTTTGGGGTATAAAACTTGCCAAGGATTGCAATATTCCAAATATTATAATTGAAGGTGACTCTCTAAATATTATCAATCTTTTGAATAAAAAGCAACACCCCAGCTGGTCTATCAGGGATTATATTGAGGAAGCTATTGATATATGCAAAAGCTTTGAAAATGTCCAAATCACCCACACCTATCGGGAAGGTAATAGGGTAGATGACAGCTTGGCTAACTTCAGTGTTAATAATTCCTTTCAAACTTGGTTTAGGGGGGATGTTTTGCCTGCTCATGTCAATAAAGCCATTGTCATTGATCTGCATGGCAGTTAAAATCATTACTAACGGCTGTAATTTAGACGCTAATGTGTGGATCCTCAAGTACATGATGATGACATCATAAAAGATATGGATGACTGATGCGATCTGTGCGGGATGGACTGTCATCATTTCTTGGCACAGGAGGAAAGCCGAGGAGTGGGGAAATAATAACAAGTGTAGCATAATGATTAAATCAACTTCCACGATAAGGAAAGATTCAAATATCAAAATCAAAGCTCGACTGTCTCGCACATTGGGAGCTTTTCTACCATTGAGAACAGAAAAAGAAGCAGAGGAAACATGGGGGTCTGCCATGCAAAACTGAACCGACCCACAACCCTGAGTGGAAAGAGAACACGGAGCTTTGGGATTACCTGCAAATTGGGGGCCTGTCTAATTTCATTGAAAGGATCCAAGGCTTCGACCAAGACATTTCTATCAAATTCACCCAGGGTTGGAAGAATAGGATTGTCAAGTATAGTAACATGGAGATGGAAATCACGGAAGAGCTCATCGCTCAGATCACGGGCCTCAGCCTGGAAGGCACCAAATTCTTCAATAAGAAGGTGGACAGGGAGGTGGAGACCAAGAAATTTCTGGAAGAGGGGGAAAATCTTGAGTTCGTGGCCGCTGGCATCAAGGTGGCATCGATTCCTGAACCTTTTGCTGAGCTGGCCAAAATGGTGGTTAGGTACGTTACCCTTGAAGGAAGATTTGTGACTATACCTCAAAAGCATCTAATTTTTCTGAATCACTTTTGTAGAAATAACATTATCAGCTTTCCTCACTATTTGATTAAATCTCTAGAGAAATCTATAAGGGAAGTGTAGAGCCACTCTAGGGCTGTCCCTTTGCACCAAGGACTTATCCTCTTGATCCACCGCCACTGCTCCAGCTGCCCTCCCGTGAATCCTACCCCACCTCCCTCCTCCATACCTCCACCTGCCTACACTGCTTCCATTCCCCCCCTGCTTAAAAGAAAAAATGAAGATACTGTTTCTAGCAAGAAAAGCAAGAGCCTTAAAGCTAAAATCCCTACTTCCCAACGGGTCCTAAGGAGCCACAAAAATTTGGAACTTGCTGAAAACCTCCCGCATATTAGCAACTCCGGTGGAGGAGCCCAAGGAGAAGGAATTTCTGGATAGGGTGGAAAGATTAGAAAAGGAGATACAAGAGCTCAAAGGGGCTATAAAAAACATGGAAAGAGCTAAGGGTAAAAGAATCCTTCAAACTGAGGAGGAAGAGGGGGTTATTGCTGAGGTATACAAGAAGCTTCAGTCCTTAGATGGCAGATTGGGGAATGCTAAAAGCCACAATGACTGCATATTGTCTGCCCTCAAAAGCATTTATAATTTCATTGAACAACATGTCCATAGTGTCTGTAGTTTAAGTGGGGTTAATGAGGACATTTGGGGTCCTAAAGAGAAAAGGGATATTGCAATTGCCCAAGTAGATATGCAAGACTCCTCTCAGGCTACTGCCATTGCCTTCTTCATGTCGCTGCAGGCTATCAAGACCAAGATTGACAGAGCCATCAAGTAACGGGTTGTTGTGATGTTGTTTTTTGGCTGCGATGTAGCTGTCATCTGGCGGTTCTGGAGCTGTTTTTTGGCGGAGCTCTATATGTTGTTTCTCCTTTGGTTTCTTTTTGATCTTTCCTTCTTTCTTTTGGATCTTTGTACATTTAGATCCTTTTTTCACTTATATTGTAATATTTGGCTGTTGAGCCCTTCTTGGTTGACTGTTTTGCCCTTCTCTGGGTTGTTTCTCTCATCTTCGCTATCTGGCTTTTGAGCCCTTTTATATACAGGGTATAGTCCCTTCAAAACTATTTTCCCTTACTAAATTTTTTTTACTCCATTTCATGGATTTTGAATGTGTATGTGAATATCTTGATGCAATGAAATGATTGATAGTGATTTGTTTAGATGCCATACTTGTTTGAAAGAAGTTGTTATATGTTGCCATTAACATGCAACCAAATAAAATCCATCACAATGCGAAAGGACTCATCAACAAGAATTGACATGTAACAATTGGAAATTTTCTATAGCAAGGCACTGTAGCCAAAATAAAACACACGCACATACAAATCGTGATTGTGGAAAATGTGATCAACAAGGATGCTTCATCTGGGTTTGCACATGTCAATAAAGAAAAGTTTATGATAAACAAGAGTGGATCTCACACCAATGCATTATGTTATAACCTTTCATTGTAATAAAAATTTATAATATAATTTAATCTGCAATGTAGATAATCTTTTTAGTGTTATGTTTTTCATTGTTGTGGACAACAATATTTTATTTTATACCACATCAACACTTGTAACTCTATATATAACACTTTGGAAAAGCTGAAATCTTACATCCCTAGGTCTGATGAATAAATTAATATGGATTGATAAAAAACATACTAATTATTGCTAATTAGTTTGCACCACCATTTTTGCACCATTTTTGGGGACACTACCAAGTTATTAGGGTTTAGTGAGGGTTTTTCATTCCTTAGTAGCAGTCTAGGTTTATGAATTTACCTTATATTAAACCTCCCAACTAATTTCCATTGAATGAGTTGAGTAGTTGATGCATGAACCATCCAAGGGATGCCCATGGTATATTTTTACCTAATCCACAAGTAGAACAAATATATTCATTTACCTCTGAAGATTCTGAAGAAGAAACCTCTGTACTCGGTTTACTTTTTTTAAAGACAATCCTCCAAGTGACAACTCAGAAGCTGCTTTCGAGAAGCAAGGGATGACAAAAGAGGTCGATCAAAATTCTTAGAATGGGGAAACCACCTTTGAGTTCCCCATCACTGAAAACAACATAGCTCTGGAATGAATAATATCTCTCCATCATCCTTTGAAAATTTCAATGGAGCTATATGAGAAGATCCAGACACCTTTCTCTTTAAGTTCGATGTTTTGTGCAGGAGTTATGATTATACCACTGATGCACATAAATTGAAACTATTCCTATAACACTAAAATATGTAGCTTTAAGGTGGTTGATGGGATTGAGAAAGAATGTTCTTACTACATGGGAACAAATGAAGGAGAATTTCCTCAATAAGTACTAAGATTATTGGAGACAAAGCAACAAAGGAGGTGATGAAATCTATAGAATGCAACAAAAAGATGTTGAACTATTAAAGTATTATTTGGAATAGTTCTGTTATGTGTTCGAGAATTCAAAACATACCACTCACATACCAAATTACTCCCTCAAATTACTCTTTTTGAAGGGACTCAGTGACGAAGACATGGAAGCTCTAGATTTGATAGGAGTAGGGGATATTTCAAAGGATAGTTTTGAAGAGATCTGTGATGCCTATAAGAACTATTCAAGAGCTACTATGAAGAAAGTAAGGAACGTAAGATCAAGAAGTGTATTATGTACCAAAACAATGGGGGCATCTCTAAGTCTTAGACTATTAGCATGTTCAAAAACATGAAGCAAGAGATTGTTAATGACATGGCTAATCAATTGGATGCTCTAGATGCCAAAAAGAAGAAATAAGATGTAAAAGAAACACTCACAGAGTACTGCCATTCATGTAGAAGGAAGAAATTAGATTGTAGATATATATAATTGGCCAACATTACTCAAGAAAGAGAGGGTTCACATAATTTCAAAATGTTAGAGACATAAGATGGGAATTTTTTTATGGTGCTAAAAGGAAACCATGGCCACCTAGGCAAGGAGGTATGACACAAGACCCTATGAATTCATTTCAAAATTGGTCTAATAATTCATTTATGAAGTCCCCACCTTGGGATAATCATCAAGTATGGGCCCCATATACTAAACAATACCAACAACAATGGTAACCTCCATACCAAGGCCAACCATAAAAACAATGGAAACAACCATGGAGAGGGAAAAAATGGAATAACCCACCTCCTAATTATCAATAAGCTTATCAAAAACCTCCTTATCAGTAGAAACAACAAGCTCTGATGCCTAATCCTCAATTAGGCTCCCAAGAAAAATCTACACCACTACCTACTCATCCAACACCTAATCCTAACAATAAAGCTACTTAGCCAACCTATTCTATTGAACCATCTCAATACCCTACTTATTCTTTTGATATAAACAATATCCATATTCACTCAGGAAGATAACTTCCTTCACCAGCTGGACCTACCATTACTGAAATTGCAGAAGAACCACAATTGTTACATGATGACCTGCAACAAGGATAGAAGAGGCTATAATCGATCCACAACAACGTGTACAAAATTATAGAAAACAAAAACACAGGATAATGAGCCACCATTTCCTAAAAGGTTACAAGAAAAGAAGACTGACCTCATATTAGAATTAGATTCCGACATTTTCAATCAGCTTAAAGAAATTTGTGTCAAAATACCATTGATACTAGCTATTAAATACGCCCATCTACAGTAATCTAGTTAAGGACCTATGCATTAAGAATCTATACGGAAGAGGAAATACCCATCTATTGTATAATTCATTGGGAAATTAGCTTATATTATGCTTAAGAAATCAATTTTCCCAAAGTATATTGATCCAATTTGTCCTCTAGTAAATGTCAAAATGAATGATAAATTGATCAAAAACACACCGATTGAGCTTGGAGAAATAATAAATGTAATGAAAAAAAAATCATGGATGATTTGAAACTAGAGGGATCAAGACCAAAATCCGAGTCTTGCATCTTGTAGAAAAAATGCATAGTAAATCTTGAAGGAGTTTTGGAGGATGTGGTAGTAGTGGTAGACTCCTGGGAATACCCTACTGACTTCATTGTTCTCCAGCCAAAAGCAAGCTTATGGGGATATTGTATCATCCTAGGAAGACCATGGTTAGTAACTATTGATGCATCCATTGGATGCATATTTGGCAATATGATCATCTCGGATGAAAGAAACACCAAAAATGTTATGCTCTACGCCCCTACACAACCATTCAATGACGAAGATCAAATCGTTTGGGTGGAAGAACCAAAAGAAGATAAAATCTTAGTTTAGAAACTCATGATGCTAGAAAAGTCATGCATAATAGAAGGATAGGAGGAGGATGTTGTTATTTCAAACATTCTGTAGAATAATTATGGTAAGAATGAAGAAGAAGATGGAAAATTGCAATGCATAAGATGCCTTGAAAATAAAATCTTACCACAATAGAGTACTAAGAATGTTCTAGGTAAGAAATGCATCCTACACCAACTTCTTCCACATGATTGTATCTTGAATTCTATAAGTAGTAGCATATGCTCCATGAATGATATTTCCAAGCAAGTGGATATTACACTTGATAAGCCACTTAATGTGAACAAAAATTAAGCATGCAACATGAGCAGCTATTAGTTGCTCTTCTCAAAAGCACATGACAACATTTGCATGGGATTATGGAGACATGCATGGAATCCATCCTAAAATTTGTACTCATAAGATTTACATCAAGGATAGCTACAAGCCAATAAGACAACCACAAAGGAGAATGAACCCAATAGTAAGGGATATAGTGAAGGAAGAACTAAAGAAATTATTAGATGCTAGTTTCATATATCAAATTTTAGACAGTCAATGGGTGTCACCATTTGTTATTTTACCTAAAAAGAATGGTAAGTGGTGAATATTTGTAGACTATAGGGAGATAAATGCAATAGCAAAGAATGATCATTTCCTGCTTCCTTTTATTGATTAGGTTCTTGATACTCTTGTTGAAAAAAGTATTTCTCTTTCCTGGATGGTTACAGTGGCTACAACCAAATTCATATTGCACCAAAGGATAAAGACAAGACAAAATTCACATGCCCATGGGGAACTTTTTCATACTTTGTTCTTCCCTTTGGTCTGTGTAATGTACCTGTTACATTTCAAAGGGTAGTACTTAACATCTTCTCAAATTTAACCAATGAATGCATTGAGGTATTTATGGATGATTTCATAGTCCATGGAAGTACTTTTGATGAAGCAATGAGAAATTTAGACAAGGTTCTCAAGAGATGCAAGGAGCATAATCTATCCTTAAGAAATGAAAAATGTTATATGATGATGTTTGAGGGGATAGTTTTAGGTGATTACTTTTCATCTGTTGCATTCTAGGTAGATCGAAAAACAATATCAGTGATTATAAATAGACCAACACCTAAAAAGAAAAAGGATGTAAGGATATTCTTGGGCCATGTTGGGTATTAACGAAGATCGATTCAAGATTTCAACAGAATTACAACACCATTATTTGTTTTATTGGGAAAGGATATTGCATTTGTATGGATAGAGAAATGTGAGGCTACATTCCAAAATTTTAAACAAATGCTAACTTTTTATCCTATTATGAGAGGACCAAATTGGAGTTTACCATTCCATATACACACTAATGCCTCAGATCATGCCATTGGTGATGTTTTAGGATAGAAAGATGGGATAATCATTTATGTAATCTATTATGTGAGTAAGAACCTACAACATCTTGATCTTAACTACATGGTCACTGAGAAGGAATTCTTAGTCATTGTATATGCCATCAACAAGTTTAGGAAATATATCACGGGATATCCAATTTTTATCCATATAGATCATGTTTCCATTAAATATTCAATCAAAAACTGGTTGTAAGTAGCAGGATAATCAAATGATTGTTTCTATTACATGAGATTAATGTAACAATTATTGATAAGCATGGGAAATACAATGTTGTAGCATATTTATCTCACGAATGGAAAATAATAATGAGGAAGCAATATTTGATGATTATTTCCTAGATGAGCACTTGTTTTCCATTTACCACAAAGGAGAATGAATCCAATAGTAAGGGATATAGTGAAGGATGAACTACATAAATTATTAGATGTTGGTTTCATATATCGAAGTTTAGAAAGTCAATGGGTGTCACCACTTGTTATTTTACCTAAAAATAATGGTAAGTGGCAAATATTTGTAGACTATAGGAGATAAATGCAACAACAAAGAATGATCATTTCCTGCTTCCTTTTATTGATTAGGTTCTTGATACTCTTGTTGAAAAAAATATTTCTATTTCTTGGATGGTTTCAGTGGCTACAACCAAATTCATATTACACCAAAGGATAAAGAAAAGACAAAATTCACATGCCCATGGGGAAATTTTTCATACTTTGTTCTTCCCTTTGGTCATGTAATGCACTGTCACATTTCAAAGGGCAATACTTAACATCTTCTCAAATTTAACAATGTCTGCATTGAGGTATTTATGGATGATTTCACAGTCCATGGAAGTACTTTGATGAAGCAATGACGAAGTTAGACAAGGTTCTCAAGAGATTCAAGGAGCATAATCTATCCTTAAGAAATGAAAAATGTTATAAGATGATGTTTGAGGGGATAGTTTTAGGTCGTTACTTTTCATCTGTTGCAATCTAGGTAGATAGAAAAACAATATCAATGATTATAAATATACCAACACCTAAAAAGAAAAAGGAAGTAAGGAGCTTCTTGGGCCATGTTGGGTATTACCAAAGATTCATTCAAGATTTCAACAGAATTACAGCACCATTATTTGTTTTATTGGGAAAGGATGATGCATTTGTATGGATAGAGAAATGTGAGGCTACATTCCAAATTTTTAAACAAATGCTAACTTTTTCTCCTATTCGAGAGGACCAAATTAGAGTTTACCCTTCCATATACACACTAATGCCTCAAATCATGCCATTGGTGATGTTTTAGGATAAAAAGATGGGATAATCATTTATGTAATCTATTATGTGAGTAAGAACCTACAACATCTTGAGCTTAACTACATGGTCACTGAGAAGGAATTCTTAGTAATTGTATATGCCATCAACAAGTTTAAGAACTATATCATGGGATATCTAATTTTTATCCATATAGATCATGTTTCCATTAAATATTCAATCAACAAACTGGTTGTAAGTAGCAGGATAATCAGATGATTGTTTCTATTACATGAGTTTAATGTAACAATTATTGATAAGCATGGGAAATACAATGTTGTAGCATATTTATCTCAAGAATGGAAAATAATAATGAGGAAGCAATAGTGGATGATTCTTTCCCAGATGAGCACTTGTTTTCCATTTCCACCAAGACACCCTAGTATGCTGATATAGCCAACTATTTGGTTTTAGGTAAGACACCTCCACACTATCTATATTCTAAAAAGAAATATATTATAGAGAAAAGTGTGAATTTTTCTTGGATAGTTGGTTTCCTATTCCACACAAGGAAAGATAATGTTATGAGAATGTGTATTGATGATGAGGAAATTTATGATGTCCTCAAAGCCTGTCATAGTGAGCCATGTGGAGGAAACTTTGCTGCAAAAAGGACAACATAGAAAGTATTAACAACAAGGTATTATTGGCCTACATTACATAAAGATGCAACATTGTATGCAAGAAGATGTGATAAGTGCCAAAGAATGGGAAGGCCTACAAAATCAGATGAAATTTCGTTGCAGCCTCAGATAGTATTACAACCATTTGATAAATGGGGATTGGATTTTATTGGTCCCATAGATCTTAAGTCCTAATAAAAAGAGTACATTATGGTATGCACATACTACCTCACCAAATGGATAGAAGTAAAGGAATTACCAAATCAAAAGAGTGAAAAAGTTGCAAATTTTTTGTATGACCATATATTTGCAAGATATAGAGTGCCAAGAGATATTATCACAAATCAAGGTGCCCACTTTATAGTTGAAGTTATTGATGATTTAGCTAAAGAATATAAAATCAGGCATATGAAGTCCACACCTTATCATCCACAATCCAATGGCCAAGCTGAAGTAACAAACAAAGAAATTTAAACCATCTTGACAAAGACTATTACATTACATAGAAAGGATTGGTCAAAAAAACTCCCAGAGGCAGTTTGGGCATTCAATACCACATGGAAAACAACAGATGGATTCACACCTTTTGAGCTACCATATGATAAAATTGTTTTTCTCCTTATTGAGTTTGAGCATAAGACATCAAGAACTATATTAGAATTAGATACGTAAGCTCATAGGAAAATAATTATTCAACTCAATGAGTTGGGTGAAATGAGAAGGTGGGTTGTTCATAATACAAAAGTGGTACAAAAACAAAAGATCAAGTGACATGACAGTTCATAAAAATAAGGCAATTTCAAGAAGGTTATTAAGAAATTAACTTTGAATCTAAATAAAAATATCACATGGGAAAAATCGAACAATGTGGCTCAGTCCATATGAGATTGAAAAATATTTCCCAATGGAGTGTAAGACTCACCACCATTGACCATGTGAGATTTAAATTACCGGTAAATAATCATAGATTGAAGCTACACAAGAAACCAATTGATAAGAACACCTTCATCCAAAAGTTCGGATGATGCCAAAACAGGATGGAAATGAGTGATAAGACTAGAACATGTCTCGCTAATATACAATAAATGATTTTATTTTACTCTCCTTTTTATCAAGTTTGACTGCATTTTGTGACTTATTAAAATCTAATATAAGTTAGGATGTAATTGTCCATCTTTTGTTGATTGTAGTTATAACATTTAAAAACTCTGTAATTCCTAACAAAGTGCTTTGGAAATTCAATTTTGTAATAAAACAGGTCATAATCAGTCGGATGAACAAAGTATGAAGCAGTCTGCATGTTTTTAGAAGCATTAGTTTCAATACGGCTTAGTTTCAGAACTTCCAGAATTAGTTCTAGAACTCCATTATGCAGTTACGAGCTCTATCACTTAGTTTCGGAACTTTCACGGTTAGATCTGGGATTATTTCCTTAAGTTTCGGAACTTCTCTAAAGTTCGGAACCGATAAGAATTCATTTATTCCAACAATTTTTGGTGATTTAGCAATCAATGATCCTTTCAATCAGGATAAGATTAGAAGATTTATGATTCTTCATACTCACAGATCCAGGGATAACTATCATACAGTTGTATGTCCAACCATGTTCCAATTCAACATCTATTTTGGGCACGATTTGGTTCCATCTAAATTGGTAGGACAACTATGGCCATAAATGCACCTGTGGAAGAAGTATATATATGCATACCTGCAGATAGATTTAGGATATATATAATAATATAGAGATAGATCGATATACATAGATAAAAACATAGAGATATAGAAAGAGGCAAAGTACACATTTATAATGCATAACATTTTATCAATAAAATAGCCATTTCTATTTTGAGAGAATATTAAGTTGTTAAATCCTATTTCAAGGTGGAGCAAGGGCCCACTCCTCCAAGAACTAGGATCTTCATTTTATTGGTATTTATATTTCTAGAGAAAATAGTATAGATCTGTTAATTCTGTAAATGATTTTGATTATTCAAGTTGAAATCTGTTGTATACTTGTTCTTGCAAGTGTTCTAGATTAGATTCTTATTTCCTTGCAATCATCTTTCAACATTCTCAATTGTGTGTTTATTTCCAAAGCAAGTGTGTTTATTTTTGTAACGTGTGTTTACTTACAACAATCTATTTCATTCTACAAATGTGTGTTTATTTCCAGCAATTTATTTTTGCAGAGAGTGTTTACTTCTAGCAAGTTTTCATAGTTTGATTTCAATAAGGTTTTGGCCAAGAAGTCCTCAAGACATTGAGAAAATCCCCAGAAAATATATATAAAAAGAAAAAAACTATAGTCAATTACTAGATCACTAATATTTCTTGTTGCATATAGCTTCGGACACCACCCCTGGTTTGAATATGACATCAACAAAGAGTTGATTAAATGAAGGGAATAATGACACCCATCATTTTTGGTGCCGTTTCCGGGGAACACAATAGTTAGAATTGTCTAATTAGGTGTCAACAAGAGCAACAATCATATATCTAGTAATTGAAGAATCTTCCCTACGTCATCATAAAATTTATGAGTAGACCAAGAGACTCCAAGGGTCGATTCCTCCAAAAAATATATGAACAAGAATCATCATCTTCTCGATCAAATAAGGAATTTGACCAAGAATTAGAAGCACCATTGTCCCCTGTTAGACAAGAAGTAGAATTTCCACCTTTGGAATTCTTAGATCAATCACCAGAAGGAAGTAGAACCTTTAGAAAGAAGATCATATCCCAAGACCCATTTAGAGAAATTTTTGATTCACAATTGAGTAGTCAACCTCCTACTCCTAACTTTTCACCTTCCCCAAAACAAATCACATACCATATTGATTAGGAAAAAGTATAGAAGGTACTACAAAAATGGCACAAGAAGCTCAAAGAGAACTCTGATAGGACCTTTACTTATCCAATTCAGTTGGATAATGATGATACACCTATGAAAAATATTTCATCTCGCACATTTAGCCACATGTAGAGGGATGTCATCTCGAAGACCTTGACCAATTTTTTTAAATTTAAAGTATGTGTCAAACTTATGATTACAAAGATAATCGAAGCTCAAGTTGTTTCCATATACCCCGAAGGATGTTGCAATGAGGTGGTTTATGGGATTAGTATGCAACTCTATTTCAACTTGGGCACAAATGGAAGTTTCCTTCCTAGACAAGTATCAAAATTATGTACATGGAGGAATAGGAAGGAAGAATTTTTCAAAATAAATTAGGAGGATGAGAATATGGAAGATTATTTAGATAGATTCATCTTTGTGAGTTGTTGGCTAGATTTTCGCATAGCACAAAACTAGGCAGTCATGAGATAAATCTCCTCATTTAACCAAAGTGAGGCTCACGTGTCGATTTGTCAATAAAAATGTGTTATTATCTATCGGGGTTTTACTTTAACCACTTAGTTCATGAACCATAATTAAGAAGTTCGGTAGCAAGTAAGTAGTTGTTCAAGAAAGGAAGTATTTTATAGAAGAAGGAAGTAAAGGAAATACGAGAGAAGAAATGGGGAAGATGTGCATCCATATTAGTAGATAGCAGAGCTAATTGCATGCGCATATAAGAAACTTAATAGATATCAACACATGTAATTATAAAACAAAGGTAGCTTTGGATCCGATCTAAAATAACACAAATTTTATTAAGAGATTTAAGATTAAAAGCAAGAAACAAAGTACATCGTGACAAAAGTTCTCCGGAAACCTGATCCTTTGTATTCATTTGCCCCGAGTTGCTCTCGGGGTTCAAAGACAAAGTCTAGAACACAAGATTGCTACTTACAAATTCTGATCATTAACCCGAAGGTTCTTCCTCTACTTATAGAATGTAGAGGGGCAATTACAAGTTGAAAGCTTTAGTTGAACTGGCACATGTGGAAGTTGGAAAAGAAACAACTGGCAATCTCCCTCCTGGAATTCCTCTTTGCATGACATGTATGATTTGCAACTGAAAATAGAACCTTCTATTTTACACGTGCCACCTATCTCCAAGTAGTTGACTTCTTCAAGTAATGGCTTTTAAACCAATCACTTAAGTTGTATAATTTAATTGATTGCTCAATTTATTTGTCGAGGAAAGAAGAAGGAAGAGGAAAGCTACTTTTTTCGGAGGAAAGAAGAAGGAAGAGGAAAGTCGGCTTTGTCCTTTTTCATGTCTCGCATGCTTTGCTAATTCAAACTGGATCTCTGGAAACATCCGGAATTACGGGTAGTTGGAATTGGAAGCAAGATGGAATTTTGCCTTCGCATTGTCTTCTCTTTTATCCTTTAAAGCTTTTGTAGTTCTTCTCATTGTACATGCATCAATGCATTTTTTGTCGTACATAACTCATCATCCTTATTTTAATTACATATGAGCAATTAAAAATTCTAGAAAGCACTTAGGGTGAATGAAAATTCAATGAAGGCTTCAACTGGAAGATGAGAGCACATGCACAGGATCTTGGAAGGAATTTTCCATGCACTGACTTCTTCACGGGCTGCATTCGAAACAAGAGGATGAAGCCTTTGTGCCAGAAGCTTTTGCAACTATGAGATCTGGATCTGGATCTGCATATGGATTTACATCTGCATCTGCATCTACATTTGGATATGGATCTACACCTGCATAACAAACTTTGGCAACTAGGCTATGGATGGAAAAGCTACAACTCGAATAATTCCACTGCTTTTAATCTACACACATGAGTGAAGTTTCTCCTGCACACATGAGTGAAGTCTTTCCTGCTCTAGATTTTTCTATTAATTTAGCAAGAGGTTTCGAGCCTAGATCCGTGTCTCCAGTATCTACAAATTTAGAAGTGATGCATTACTCCGTTGTGCTTTCTTTTTCATCTTTCTTCACCATAGCTTTGTCTATCTTTGTCTAAACAATTATTTTTCTTCTTATTTGACTGGAATTCTTCAAAACTGGTGCAGATCTGGATAATCCTTTAGATTCGGAGGAAATATTCAATGTATTGGACATTGATATAAGTTCCTTTTCTTTTGAAAAACACCTGTAATGAATTCCTTAGCACCTGTAACACTTATGCAAACAATTATGCAGACAAAGATCAACCTCCTTCAAAGCATGCGCCAAATTTGGAAGCTTTTAGCCTTGTTGCCACCTTGCCTGAGCAAAATACTTCTTCAAATGCCTTGTTTCCACCTTGCCTTAGCAAAATCCTTCTTCAAATACCTTGTTTCCACCTTTCCTGAGCAAAATCCTGCTTCAAATGGGGCACACTTTTCCTCTTGGCTACAATTCTTTACCTGTGAATTAAATAATTCACCCATATGGTTGTCCATACTTATATAACCCTCACAATTCTATAATTAATAATTGCCTTAACAATTAAAGGCAATTAATTAATTAAAAATCATGCTCTTCTCTTTAAAAATAACATGTTTAAGGACAGCCATCCAATAAATTAAATTAATTAAATTTAATCATCCACACTTCACTTCACTTAAGCTTCACAGTGTGCTTTAACCATAGCCACTGAAAATAGGAATTAATATAATCATTTAATACTTTAAAAAGTATTAATTCCTTCTCAAAAGGGGCTGCATTAAATAAATTAAATTTATTTAATTTTGGAATTCTATTTTTAAATTCCTTATGTCCACTTCCCTTTGTTGACTTTTCCACAAGCTTGGGTGCCAAAATTGGGTGAATAAATATTAACAAATATTTATTTAATGCATTATTATTCACCCAAGGTGGGTCGCACTTTTTTGCATAATAGAATTCTATTTTTAAGAATTTTTCACAATGGGATTCTTTACCCTGCAAGGCAGCCCCGGAAATCCCATGATCCACTTAAGTGATTTGACTTTGACAATGGGATTATTTACCCTGCAAGACAGAAATAAAATCCCATGATTTCACTTAAATCACTTTTCTTTTATTTCACCATGGGAATTTTTACCCTGCAAGGCAGGCAATAAATTCCCGCTTCCTGCTGCCTCTAATTTTCCCACTGCAGCTTAAGTGAATTTTATATCACGGGAAAAAGTACCCTGCAAGGTAGGCAATAAAATCCCACTTGCCTGCTGCTTCTATTTTTCCCACTGCAGCTTAAATCCTTTGTTTTCCAAAAATGCGCCCAACCCTGCAGGGGCTTTTTCGTGCACGACTTCACTTTTTCCCAGTGATCCAGACCTCCGATGGTGACTTCCTCCGGGCATAACGTGCGTATATGTTTTCCAGCTGCTCCAAGCCAAAAATTGGGCTTACCGAAAAGGAATTGTTCTAGAGAAATTTCATAGAAAACGAAACGGGAAAACACAAAAACACGAAAAATTGCCAAAAGTTACAAATAAAGCCCAAAACTTATTCCAAGTTAAAATCCTTCTGGTACAAGGGAATAATGATATGTTCGATCATAACAAAGTTAAAACGGAGCACAAATAGCCTCATATGGGGCTCAAAATAATTAAATACAAATTTCTCGCAGACAAATCCCGACGACAGAATATAACAATTTTGGGCATCTAGGTATTTGGCGAAAAAGGCTAATATGGCTCTTTGGGAATATCCTGACACAATACAAGAAATTTTAGGCAATAAAAACACAAAATGACCCATTATTTTAAAAGTACGAATTTTTTTCGAATAGGGTAGTCACATATTTCAGGATGAAATCTGGGTGACACCATGAGTAAAAGATGTGGATTTTTACTACAAGAAAAGTTAAGAAAAACCATTTTTCTTAAAGGTCTGGATGATGAATCAAGGGAGTAATTTAATTTGATGGGAGGTGGAAACATGGATCAAATAAGAATGAATGATATTAAATACATTTGTGCCAGAAGTTATTAATGAACAAGGGGTGAAAGTAGAAAAGGAAAACAGCTTAAAAATTTGAACCCAGATATGAAAAAATTGATGGATGAATTGGAAAAATTTAAAACATACCGTTGTCAAAATTTCACCCCCCAGGTAATTTTGATAACATGCATCGAGAATATTCAAGTCCCGTGAAAATTGATTGATTCGGGGCCAAAAATCATGTTTATAGTCCCCTCAAATATTTTCAAAGTTCCCTGTCTGAGAGGAAAAGAGCAAGCTCTGAGGAAATGCAAAAAAAGGTTCAGAAGGCAAGTAGGTTGATCCAGAAAAAATCATAAAAATGACTAAGTCCTAGTCCTAGGGGCAGTTGGGACATTTGGGACAAAAAGGCCCGAACCGGCCGGCTCGGCCGAAGTAAGCACAAACAACCCGCAAAGCAACAGGGACATCTCGGGACAAAAGTACGCGGTGGGCGCGAAATGTCGGTTCGACCAAGAAAAATTGGCTAAGCTCACGAGAGGGACGCAAATGGGACATCTCGGGACAAATGGACGCGAAATTCCCGAACCGGCCGAAATGAGTCCAGAGGGTCCAAAATCAAATGGGACATGTAGGACAAATGGACGCGAAATTCCCGAACCGGCTGAAATGAGTCCAGAGGGTCCAAAATCAAATGGGACATCCGGGACAAATGGAGGCAAAGTACGCGAAGGAGCCGAAGGGGCCGAGGACCAATGAGAAATCGCCACATGCCAAAAAGAGAAAAGTCAAAAAGTCAAGGGGCGAGTTTTCAAGCACCGATCCGAACCAATGGGATAGTGCCACGTGTCCCAACCAGACCCATAAGGAAAATTCAAAAGACAGCCCACCGAAAGGTAGAGGAGAGAGAATTTCGCGACCAATCGAGCCCGCCACGTGTCGTCTAGGTGGCGAAGCGCGGGAAAATATTTTGAAATCTATCTTGGTCTGTTTCGTGCCCTAAATCTTCAGATCGCCATATCTTTTGATCCAGAGCTCGGATTCCCACGTTCTTTATATCAACAGAAAGCTGTTGAGATGCTCTACATGATTCTGGGATCAACCTTGAGTTTTGGTGTAGTCTGAAGAGAGAAAATCAAGAAATATCTCTGACGCGTGTGCACGGCCAGAAGTGACATTTCAGCGGCCAAATTAATGCAGAATGGGTCGCATTCTCCTCCAAATCGGTCAAAGATGGTAGGGTATGGGTTGGTAAGGTATCCTATGCTATTTTAATGCGTTGGAATTCAATGAGGAATGGGCTTACACGTTTTCCCACGTTTTTGTCCCCTGGGCTCGACCCATGCAATGTAAAAGCCAGATTTGGCTCATTTTAAAAAAGGAGGTTGTTCATTCTTTCTGCTCTGCCCTCCCTTCTTTTCTTCTCTAGGGTTGAAAATGGAGTTCGGACCTCCTCCCTTTCTCAATAATGGCGTTCCTGCCTTTTACCATTAATGGAATGATGTTCTGTGCAAACCTCTGGAGCAACAAAACGTGTTCTGTGATGCATCTGTCCATCCTCTCTCGTTTTTGCTTGTCTTCTTCTTGCCTCTCTTCATTGTAGGTGTCTGTGCATGTTTGAATGTTCATTGCAGGTTCGGAGCTGTGTTCATGGAGTTTTGGGACATTTTCTGTGTGAAATCTATCCTTGGGTTTGTGATGCTTCTGTCCATCCTTCCCAATGGCTCACCTCTCTTTGTCCCATGGCAGTTTTGATAGATGTTCAACATCCTCCTTCTCTGGTGTATCACCGTTTTAGTGTAGGATTTTGTTCTTTTCCTTTCTCTCTCTCTCTGTCTCCTTGGCATGGTTAGATTAGGATTAGATTAGCTTGCCTGCACTGGAATAGCTTGTGGCAGGTAGTTTAGGAGCAGGAACCAGCCTTCTCTGGATATTCCTCTCTCGGCCACAAGTCCCACGCTGAGAGAGGTTTCCATGTTGTGCAATCACACTGGATGCCTAAGAGATCAACCTAGAAACTTGATCTCGCAACTGGGGGTGCTGTGATTTTGCATCAACACATACATTTTAGTTCAATTAGCCTCCACCATGGATAGATTGCAAGCTAAAGAGAATGCTAAAACTGAACCATTAGCTATGTATTGTCCTAGATACAGGAAGAAGCATGCAATAAGAGATTATCCCTGGAAAAAATAGAAATGTGTCTTATCTATGAATGTATGGACCATGAGAGTAATGTGTGTTCTCTTCTTCCATTTATTAAAAATCAACTTAAACAAGCCAACATTCCATCCACATCAGAAGAAGTAAAGTTTGTCCAAAGACAACCTAGCCAAGGGCTAGTTCATGCCTAGGTCAGTTCCTAACCCCTGGATGATGCCATGGGCAGCTCAGACAATACCACAAAGTTAGGGGAAACCACCTTGGGTCCCTCAACCAACATGGAATCCTCAGGATTGGTCAGGACAATCTTGGTATGCCCAAGGACACCAACAACCATGGTTTGGTCAAGGTAACCCAAATGCTTGGTCACAACCTAGGTGGAGCCCTAATAATTATGATCAAGGGAGGACATATCCCAATCAAAATCAACAAGCCATAATGGGTTCCCTAGCACAAAATTCACAAAACAAAAATGTGGTACAAACCCAAGTACCAACACAACTAGTAAAGAAACCCAAGAAACAAACAAACAACTAATGTATACGAAAATGTAACCGAGAAAAATCAGTTGATCTAAATGCCATGGATTGTAAGGATATTCAAACTAGATTTGGAAAATAATTAGCAGTCCACCTATTATAATCACTGAGATGATAGAAGAAACTAAAACCCCTAGTACGGTTGTTCCCAAGAAGGATGTAAAAGAAAAAGATAAGGAACCAAATAGAAACTCTACTAAGACTCCATTTCTAGAGAGATTTAAAGAAGCCATAGAGACTAAGGAATCTGAGTTGGTATAGGAACTAAGGAAATTGAATATTGAAATACCATTGTTACAAGCAATTAAGGACATTCTAGAATTGAACAAATTAATCAAAATGCTATGTTTAAAAGACCTGGAAGGAAGAAGACTCCGAGGATTATGAAGGTAGATGGGAAACTTTCTGATTTATTAGTAGGAAAACTTTTTCTTCCCAAATACGGAGATCCTGGAAGTCCTGTTATTTCTATCTCTATAGGGAATAAAGATATACATAATGTTTTGGTTGATTTGGGAGTGGCTATAAATGTGATGACAAAGTGGACACTTTGAAAACATTACCATTAACATGTATACAACCTACTAACACCATATTGTAGATGGAATATCAATCTGTAGCAAAACCAGAAGGAGTTATTGAAGATGTGGTGGTTATGGTGGAGTCATGGGAATATCCAGTTGATTTCCTTATATTATAGCCAAAAGGTAAAACACTTAGTTATCCCATTATTTTGAGTATACCATGGTTAGCTACAGTTACTGCCTTAATTGATTGCAAATCAGGTGATATGACTATCTCAAATGGTAATAATTCTAAGAAAATTTCCTTATATCCTTCTCGTACAACCTTCTATTGATAATAAAGAACAATTGTGGGTTGATGCTCCTGATACTAATAAGTAAAACCTGTCTTCTTTGGCCATGATCACGTTGTAGGATCACGTACGCGAGGTAGAAGATATGATTAATCAACCATTGAATGAACACCAATTGTCCTTGGAGTAATCGGGAATAGTTCCAAAACCTATGAACTTAGTTCTGGAACCTGCAGACTCTATTCCAAAATCATCAGATTTAGTTCGAACCATCACATTTAGTTCGGAACCACACCAACAACAATTCCCTGTGACTGTAAATAATTTCACTGGAGGAATGATATTTCTCTTGGGGAGAGGAAGAATCAGTAGCTTTAGTTTCAAATATATCAGAAATGGTGAAGAATTTCTGGAAAGCAACAGTGACAAGGAGTTCAACCTACAACAAGATAAGTATCATAACTCTTCCTACTGTCCTTTTTCCAATATTCTATCTCAAGGAACTTTTGGAGATGTTGCTACATATCATATGTTATTTCCACATGCATGTCCACTAAATACCTTAATGGAACCCTTTCAACAAATCAGTTCATCACACATTGGAACCAAACATGTTGAGATTCAGTCGGGTAAAATTTTGAACATTAACAATTGGTTGAAGAATGATGAAGAAGCTAAATTGTTTGATGTTCGAAAAATCATACTAGAGATTTTTCTTGGGACTACAAATATATGAAAGGAATCCATCCAAGTATTTGCACTCATCACATCTATACTGAAAACATTAGACCAGTTAGGCAACCTCAGAGAAGGATTAATCCAACCTTAAGAGATATAGTCAAGCAAGAAATTGAAAAACTATTACAAGTAGGTTTTATCTACCCTATCTCAGATAGTCAGTGGGTGTCTCCTCTTGTAATTGTTCCTAAAAAGAATGGAAAATGGAGAATTTGTGTTGACTATAGGGAACTAAACAAAGCCACACTGAGAGATTATTTTCCCTTACCATTCATAGATCAAGTCCTAGACAACCTTGCAGGTAAGAAGTACTTTTCCTTCCTAGATGGCTTTAGTGGATATAATCAAATCAAATTTTTTTTTGAGGATCAGGACAAAACTAAATTTTCATGTCCATGGGGTACCTTTGGCTACATGGTATTACCATTTGGATTATGTAACGCTCCACCAACCTTCCAAAGAGCTATATTAATGATTTTTGCAGACCAAAAAATGACTCTGTGAAGAGGTATACATGGATGAACTCAATGTGCATGGAGACACATTTGATGATGCTTTGTAGAATTTAGATAGAGTATTAACAAGATCTGAGTAACACCATATGTCTTTGAGTCATGAGAAGTGTTTGATGATGGTTGATGAGGGGATTATATTAGGACACCACATTTCAAAAAGAGGAATTCTAGGTTGACCAAAACAAAATCAGAATTATTTCAGACTTACCTATTCCTCAAACCCCCACAAATATCAAGTCATTTTTAGGGCATGTTGGATATTATAGGCACTTTATCAAGGATTTTAGTAAAAAAATTTCCCCCATGTTTAATTTTCTTACCAAGGACTATGAATTTATTTGGGATGAAAGATGTCAGCATGCTTTTGATGAAATTAAAGAAAAATTAATCACTGCCCCAATATTGAGAGGACCTAATTGGGAAAAACCTTTTCACATCAAACAAATGCCTCAAATAACTCCATTGGTGCAGTTTTGAGACATAAAGATGAAGAAGGGAAAATGTATGCTATTTATTACCTCAAGTAAAAATCTTACTCCCACTAAAATAAATTACACCACCACTGAAAAATAATTTCTTGCTATGATTTATGCAATTAATAAGTTTAGACATTATATTATAGGGTACAAAATATTTGTACATATAGATCACTCAACAATTAAATATTTAATGAACAAACCAGTGGTTGGAGGTAGGATAATTAGATGGTTATTACTTTTACAAGAATTTGATATTACCATAGTAGATAATCTAGGAAAATCTAATGTGGTAGCTGATTTCTTGTCAAGACTGACCACTACAGGGGAGTAAGATCCAATTAAGGACAACTTTCCAGATGAACAATTGTTTGTTATTTCAGCTGATACACCATGGTTTGCTGATATGGAAAATTATCTTGCAACAGGAAGTTTCCTCCTTTTACTAAGAAACAAATGAAAAAGTTAATCAAAACAAAAAAACAATTTAAATGGTTAAATGAAATGTTATTTAGATGAGGTCTTGATTTGGTTTTACGTAGGTGAGTGAGAGAAGATGAAATACTTGACATACTCAGGGAATGTCATGATGAAACAAGTGGAGGGAACTTTTGAGTGAAAAGAAAAACTCACAAGATACTTGACACATGATATTATTGACCATCTTTATACAAAGATGTGAAGAGATATATCAAGCAGTTTGATTCCTGTCAAAGGATGAGACAACCATATTTTACCAATGAAATTCCTTTGCAAACCTCAAGTAGTGATTGAACCATTTGAAAGATGGGGTTGGATTTTGTTGGTCCCTTTAGTCCTCCTTCACAAGGAAAAGAGTACATTCTTGTGTGTACTAATTATGTGACAAAGTGGGCAGAAGTGTAGGATTTAAAAAATGCCACTAAAGAAGTAGTTGTTGATTTCCTTTGGCACATAATTATGGTAAAGTTTGGTGCACCAAGAAGTATAGTTTCAGATCAGGGGCCACAATTCATGTCTAATATGATCCAATCCTTCACAATGCATTATCAGATCAATCATAGGAAGTCATCTCCCTATCACCCACAATTAAATGGACAAGCAAAAGTAACAAATAGAGAATTGGAAAACATCCTTACCAAAACAATTGAATCAGGCAGAAGAGATTGGGTAAAGAGACTACTTGAGGCTGTTTGGGCATATAATACAACTTGGAAGACTACAACAGGGTTTTCACCATATGAGTTAGTCTATGGGAAAAATACCTTGTTACCTATTGAATTTGAACTACAAACATTGAGGACATCAGCTAAAGTGGGTATTGAGTTGGATGCAACAAAAAAGGAAAGAATTATTCAACTCAATGAATTGAATGAGTTGATAATGGAAGCACTTCAACAAACAGAGAACCTCAAGATCCCACTCAATTTGAGGAATGGAAGAGGAAAGTAGAAACATGATCAGGGTATAGTATTTTTGAACTAAAACACTAGGATATTCAGTTTCAACCATTTGACCTGAGCAGTCAATTGGAATGCAAAATACACAACCCAAGATTTGAAGAGTAAAGTTTGTAAGAGGACTTACAAACAAGTAAGTATGGGGGAGATGATAAGGCTAGAATATGTCTCGTTAATGTACAATAAATGATCTTATTTTACTCTCCTTTTTATCAAGTTTGACTACATTTTGTGACTTTTGTTTGATCTAATATAAGTTAGGATGTAATTGTCCATATTTTGTTGATTGTAGTTATAACATTTAAAAACTCTATAATTCCTAACAAAGTGCTTTGGAAATTCATTTTTGTAATAAAATAGGTCACAATCAGTTGGAAGAACAAAGTATGAAGTGGTCAGCATGTTTTTGGAAGCATTGGTTTCAATACGACTTAGTTCTAGAACTTCTAGACTTAGTTTCAGAACTCCATTACGCAGTTATGAGATCTATCACTTAGTTCTAGAACTTTCACGGTTAGATTTGGGATGATTTCTTTTAGTTCGAAACTTCTCTAAAGTTCTGGAACCAATAAGAATTCATTTATTCCAACAACATCGGTGATTTAGTAATCAATGATCCTTTCAATTAAGAGCAGATTAGAAGATTTCGATTCTTCATACTCACAGATCTAGGGATAACTATCATACAGCTGTACGTCCAACCATGTTCCAATTCAACATCTATTTTGGGCACGATTTGGTTCCATTTGAATCGGTAGGACAACTATGGCCACAAATGCACTGTGAGATATATATATATATATATATATATATATAATAATAATAATAATAATAATATAGAGATAGATTGATATACATAGATACAAACACAAGAGATATAGAAAGAGATAGTACGTCTTTGTAATGTAGAACATTTTATCAATAAAATAGCCATTTCTGTTTTGAGAGAATATTAAGTTGTCAAATCTTGTTTCAAGGTGGAGCAAGGGCCCACTCCTCCAAGAACTAGGATCTTCATTTTATTGGTATTTATATTTCCAGAGAAAATAGTATAGATTTATTAATTCTGTAAATGTTTTTGATTATTCAAGTTGAAATCTGTCATATACTTGTTCCTGTAGGTGTTCTAGATTAGATTCTTATTTCCTTGCAATCATCTTTCAGCATTCTCAATTGTGTGTTTATTTCCAAAGCAAGTGTGTTTATTTCTATAATGTGTGTTTACTTACAACAATCTATTTCATTCTATTGTAAATGTGTGTTTATTTCCAACAATTTATTTCTACAGAGAGTGTTTACTTCCAGCAAGTTTTCATAGTTTGATTTCAATAAGGTTTTGGCCAAGAAGTCCTCAAGACATTGAGAAAATCCCCTAGAAAATATATAAAAAAGAAAACAAATACCTACAGTCAATTACTAGATCACTAAGATTTCTTGTTGCATATAGCTTTAGACACCACCCCTGGTTTGAATATGACATCAACAAAGATTTGATTAAATTAAGGGAATAACAACCCCAACAATGAGCACATCAAAATTCGTAATGAAGTTGAACCTTCCGGCTCATCTTCTAAAACATTTAAGGAATGAAATCTTCATTGGCCTTGGGTTATCTAGCTTTCGGATACCCCAAAGAGGAAGAGAAGTGATGTGATCAACCTTCATGGTGATCAACACCACTCAATAACATGTTTGTTTTTATTAGCATTTTTGCGTTGCAGGATTTTGAGTATTTACAAAAAGATGTGCATAATATATGATAAAATAGATTATGCAAAGACTAGAACATCCACTGCAAAGCAACATGCAACCAAAGCCTTGTTTTGCTTTATTTTTTGATAGAACCTAGTTGTATGAAGAATCCAGAGCCCATTCAAATGAGAACAAAAAGATAAATATAGTTAGCATGGGAAAAATTCAATCTTTCATCTCCAAGAATTAATTGAATTCATTATAGAGTTTATTCTATGCAATAACAAATGCAACAATTAGGCTTGTAACAACACTACTTGAAGTCATATCGTACCTCACCAAGAAGGCTCACACATGCATCCAAGGGAACAAACTCCAACAAGGTACATGTCATAATCTTACGATGTACATCTCGAGTTAAGTGCACTCGATTTCCATTAATAGAGTATAGCTAGAATAATTATATTTAATTAATATATGTGTAATGTTGTAAAATAAACTTTATCGCCCATAATGTTTTTACCGCATTTTTCAACATGACCTATCTCCTATGTCATTCCACACCATCACTTCACATGGGGATATCATTTAATTCAAATTAATTTTACCTTTTCAAGATACGTGTAAACCTAGTCACAAATTTTGAAAAGGAAGAACACTTGGTTTTTAAATTAATTCAAATTTTGTATAATCAAATCCAAACGAAGGAATTCTTGCCTCACAGAATTTGTAAAATTTATAGAATCTAACAATGGGTGGAGACTTGATAAGAAATGAACCAATAGACCATTCACAGTTGTGGAACCAACCACAAATTCTACAATATTTTCATGATAATGGCTGGATGGATTATATCAATAAGTTCCAAGGTTTCAACAAGTCAATTTTCAAAGAATTTACCAACACCTTGAGTGACGGAAAAGAAACAACAAAGGGTTTGCAAGTTAAGGTTAATGATGAAATATTGGCTGTAGTAACTGGTCTAAGAATAGAAGGAAAGATGTATCTTGCGAAAACAAATCAAGAGGAAGCTCGAGTAGAATTTACAGATGATGAGGATGACAACTTCGTGGCGGATAGAAAAGGTATTCTCGTGAAATTATTTAAAAATTTATGGGAATATGTTTCAATTATATCATAAAATATTTTACCTATGAGGGTTGATATTCATGATTGAATACTCGACCATTTTAAACTGCTAAATAACTTGAAGAATGAAAGAAATGTGAATGTATCAAATTTATTGCATGAGAGTTTAAATAAGATGAGTAGAGAGTCATAGAGGGGAAGGTCTGCCCTATCTCACCATTGTCTTGTCACCTTAGTTGTAAAACATGCATGGGAAACTGAGCATGTTGCATTGAATTGGGAAGACTTTACAAGATCAAATCATATTAATGATCTATTAGGGAAGGGTTAGAAGAAGAGAAGAAGATCAAATAGTTCTTTTACACATCCGCAAGAACCCTTAGTTTGAGAAAACCCTACTCCTCCCAAAACCCATATTATTTTAGCATCTTCCATAACTTCTCAAGCACCTACCAACGAAGAACATCCATTTCTAGAGCAAGGCCCTAGGTCCACATATTCTAACATGGTTCTAGTTTTTGAGGCATTGCTAAATATATCAACCCCAGAGTCTTCTTCCTCTAAATTAAAGTGTTAGTCTTCTAAAAAAACTCGAGCCAATAAGGAGATCCCATAGACTCAAAACTAAAAAGCCAAAAACTTCAAAGTCTGGACAAAATATTCAAATATCCCTTGACAAAGTGATGAGAAGGGGACATAGAAGACCTGGGAATCCATTCCAATAGAAGTTGAACAGAAGTTCATATAGTCACAAATTAAGATAGAGGCATAGAGGAACAAACCAATGAAGTAGAAAATAAAAAGGAGGAATAATTAGGTGAACAACCTAATAATGAGTGCCCTACTGAACCAATTGAGGTTCAAATAGAGGTCGTTCATGCTGGGGAAACCCATATGCAACATGAAGAAGAGGTGTTAGTTGAATAAATTGAAAGTTTTAACTAATGATCATAGAAGCCATGAGGAAAAAAAGATTTATTCATGTACAACATGAAGAAAATATAGTAACTAAGGAAAGTGAGGGAGAAAAACTATAGCTATAGATGATGAAAAACAACATGAGGAATTGTCATCGAAATAATACATGCAACTAAGATCAGTACAATGGATACTAAAGTAAGTTTTGCACTTGATATAAAAGATACAATTAACAACATTGTCTAGAACCTTGAGCCATAAATTTCCCAAGAATCTAGTGCACCAATGCACATAGACAGCCCCCCATATGCTCATGTATCCCTAAATCAGTGTCTCAAATATCCAACCTGCAACCATAGGTTGTCATACAAGAAGTTTTTAGAGAGCCTCCTAGGCCAATCTGTAGAAATATGACAACACAAACCAGTTCATAATATTGGGTTCAAAAGTTTGAGAATTATTGTAACAAGCTGCAGAGAAGGTGGGAATGAGAAAAGGAAGAGTTACTCTTCCAACACCAACAAGATTTGGAGGAAAAATATAGGCAGCTAAGGGCCAAGGACAATGAGATTGCAAGTCTTAAAAATAAACAAGAAGATACAATAGTAGTAACAAATGAACTTTTAAAGTGTAGACCATCATAAGGCATTTATTTTGTATTCTTAAAGGAACAAATGTTGAAATTAAAATATAATTTTGTCAAAAATGACATACCATTTGATATTAGTGGAGCCAGGACATTTTTTAGAATATATCTGAAAATTCCCCATGAAATCTAGTTACTTCTTTGTGAACAATATTTGTTAAATTATGCTTTAGAGTATGATAGAGATTGGATCCCTTTTGTTTACATTGGGGATGTGCAAATTTAATCAATTTGTTCTTATTTCAACAATGAGCTCAACAAGGGAAAAAATATGGTCGAATACAGACAATTGTGAAAAGAAAACTGCTAATGATCTCGAGAAGAGGAAGGAAATAACAAGGAAATGATATAAGAATATGGTAAATTTATGAAGGAAAGGAAAATTAAACAAAGGGTATACAAGATGAGAGAAGAAGTCCATGATGAGGTCATAGATCACATTAGGTGCAATGGTGCAGAGATAGTACATGCATGTAGAAGGGGATGGGAATAAATATAACCAGAGTTGAAGAGAAAAGAAATGCATTCATACCCAAACCTTATCCCAAATTTCCAGTGAATAAACATATATATTGAGGTAGAAAGGGATGTGGAAAAATTTGGTTCTCTATTGTATACTATCCAATCATTTTCCATTATCCAATACCCGATTGGTCTAGGAATAAAAACTAAATGAGGAATTAAAGGAAAGGATAATGGAATGGTATAGGAGGAATGCAGGATATTTATTTACTAAAAAAATGGGACATCCATGCCAACTTAAGTCATGAAACTGTAGCATCATCTAGGAAGACCCAGAGAAATAAAAGGATAAATCGTAAAATCTTGAATGAGTTCAATCAAGAAGTAAAGTCTGGGGGTGTGATGAGACCCTCTAATTACCATTTTAATTGTCTCATTTGTTGTGTATTTTGTATACCCTTATACTTGTTATCCCTGTTATCCTGTTAGACATTTCCACTTGAACTTAAAATTATGGCACTTATATATTAATTAGTATAGCTATTACTAAGTTACTCTATTTAAAGGATTTTGAATTTGTAGGTTAATATCTTGATGCAAGAAATGATTAATAATGATTTTCTGGATTTCATACTTGTTTACAAGAAGTTTTTATATGTTTCCACTCACATGCATCCAAAGAAAAAAATTTAACAATGGAAGGAAATCTTCGCAGCAATTGGGGCTCGTTCGCAGCAAGGCACCTATAGCCAAAATAAAACACACGCACATACAAATCCATGATTGTGGACAATGTGATCACAAGGATGATTTATTTGGGTTTGAACATGTCAATAAATAAACAATTATGATAAACAATAGTGGATCACATGCCAATGCCTAACTATGCTCGCAACTACAACTGTGGAATTAGTTGATTTAATTTGATAAATGGTTATTTGAATGAATAATTAAGTATGTGGTTGTATTAGAACACATTTTTAGTTCTAAATTACATGCATAAGAATCTATGGATTCCTTGGTAGTGCTCTAGTACTTAGTCAAAATGTAACTGTTACTTTGAAAGAGTCTCTTCACATTTCTTTGTTTGTTATAATGAGAGTGGCGAGATTGTAATAGATATAGGTAGTCAAGGAATTTCTATAAGTTTAATTATAAATCTTCATGCTGATGAATAATTTCTAAGTTCTAGCATTTTTTTGTAGAAACAAACCTTAGCAAAGGTTAGCACCAAAGGCAGAGCCCACTTGTGGTTGTTAAAACCCCTTTTTCTTTCTATTTATTGTTTTAATTCCTTGCATGCATAGATTAGAGTTCAGTAATAGTTCATTCCTTCAATTATGTTATGCTTTTATCTACTTATTACTTAGCTATAGCATCTACTATCATCTTCAATGTATTTTATATTTTTAGCATTATGTTTTTCATTTTTGTCACAACAATCATTTATTTTATACCTCGTAAGCACATGCAATCTGTGTGTATACAACACCGACAGAGTTAAAAGTGTATGTCCCTAGGTCTCGATGAATAAACTATTATGGATTAACAACATACTAATTGATACTAATCAATTTTCCCCACCACAAGCTATGAATAAATCCATCCGTCTCCAAAATGTATACATTCTTCCTCCCATCATGTGTGGTCTTCCTATCATACTACCAAGTCCTACCAAGAAGCACATAGCACACATCCATAGGAATAACATCATAAAGAAAATTGTCCTTATATCTACCTATTTGGAAATCAACCCAAAATTTCTCATTTACTAATACATGTTGTCCTTTTTTCAACCATGACACTTTATAAGGAGTAGGGTGAGGTATATTTTTCAAGCCTAACTTATTCACCATCTCAGTTTTAACTAGATTATCTGTACTTCTAGAATCTATAACCATCTTACAAAACTTACCTGGATCTTGCAAGTTGTCGGAAAAATGATTTCCTTTATGGTGGCTCCTTATCCTTTAGTTCTTGATCATAATTCATCTCATGAGTAATGACTCTCCCAATTCTATTTCTTCTACAAGGAAGGAGGGAAAACACTCTCTTTATCTCCACCTTGAACAAGCTAAGTTCTTCCTTCATTATTTGTGTTACTTGGAGATTACTTCTTTAGAAGCTCCCATGATCTATGACCTACAAATTTACTACATTTGTAGAACCTACCTGTGAAACCACTTGTTCCATTTTCTATTATTCCATAGCCACTTTTAATTAAGGTCTTCTACCTATTAAACCACCTCTTGAACTAGAAGGAAGATCTTGTTGTGTATTACTTGACTCGCCTTGAATTATTTGTGACTATCGTCTTCCTCATATATCACCTCTTCTCCTTTAAATCCTTCCTCTTCCTATGTTTTTGGTTATGCCTCCTATTCATTTTGTCCCTATATTTCAAAGAAAATTGTTAGCATTCTTCTAAATTACTAGGACTTATCACATTAAGTTAATCATATATTTGGTTCCTCAATCCATTCATATATCTTGTTATTTTTCCTATGTCATCCTCCATATGACCTAATCTGATCCTAAATTATATAATTCCTCACTATACTCCATGACTTCCATCTCTTTTTGCCTCAATGTTTGAAGTTTTCTATACAAATTTTTCATATAGTCACTAGGTAAGAATTTACCTTTCAATTTGGCCACCATTTTTTCCCAAGATTTAATCTTGATTTTTTTTCTTCCTCCTCTCTTCTTGGATATAATCTCACCATAGGGATGCATGCCCTTTCAATTTAGTCCTGAAAAAATTTACTTGTTTGTGTTCAAACACATTCTCAAAATCAAAATACTTGTTTAACTCCCCTATCTAATTAATGAGTTATTCTCCATTTAAACCACCTAGATACACTGGAAGTTACAACTTAGGATTCAATCTATATCCTTTCACTTATTTCAGAAACCTCTCAACTCTCATCTCTTCATGATCTCTTTCTTCTTCACCTGCTACTTGTGGTCTTTGAGCAACTTATTCTTTTTGATCACTCAAATCTCCTATTTCTGCTCCTCTTCTCATGTTGGCCTCCACTTCGTGATTCTAGTATCAAAATTGACTCTCATATTTTTCAAATCATGAAGGATAACCTATCCCATTTGTAAGGTGGCTATTTTCTCTCCTACTACATTCCTCCTTGGTGGAATTTTTCCTTTCTTGACCAAGTACAAATGCAAATTATCATTTGTAGTAGGAATATATGATACCAATTATGATGTAGAGAAGGTTTAATCTCAGGTTCTCACTATTTCAACTACAAGAATCAATTTTCTACTTTATCATTTAGGCCTATAAATTAGATTGAATGGAAATTTGAAGATTTTTCAAAATTAATCAAGGTTAAATATTAGTCTTCTCACCTTTAACAACTCTTCAAGAAGTATTTGATATTTTTTCCAAGTAATTAATCACCTAATCTCTCTCACAGTCCTCTCTCGATGCTTTGAGATAGGATTAAAATACCTTGTAGCCCTTGAAATCCTGGTTTACTAGTTAAATTCAATATTTAAGGAGTGTAAAAACACCATAGGGAATTTGAGAAACCCATTTTCTTGATTTACCTTCCCAATAAATTCTAATACTCAACTCCAAAACAATTACTAATTTTCCTCAACTCTTCTATGTTTTTATTAGGATTTTCAGTGTCTATAACCAATCATCACTAATTCCATACAAGAGAATGAGTGATTTGAACCAAAACCTTAAACATATGTTAGGAGAATAAGGGACATATATTTGTACTAGATTTTAGAAATTTCCATTAGTTGTAACTTCCAAAAAAAAAAATAATTCTACTCTAAAAACCCTAGTTTGAGGGTTTACTTGGTTTAGTAAAGCCTCGAGAAGGGAAATTTTAAAAGTATGGGAATGTATTCAAATTTTGATCGATGTTGCTAACCTAGGATGGACTGTGCCAACTCAATATAACTGATAACTCCCAATTTATATGTAACAATCAACTTCCTCACTATGTATTGTCATTTTCATAGTGAAATTTATCTTGTGTAATGCCTAGAATACGGGACATATCCTCTAAACACATAAATGAATACAACCAAGGCTAAAAATGAAGGATTCAATTAGGAATATTATTTACCAATATGAAAACCCTGTTTTTCAAAGGTTTGCAATAGTTTCTTAGGTTTCAACAACCTTGCACACCAAATTTGGACACTAAATATTGTCTTCTTTAATAGGAATAACCATTTACTCATCAACAAGCACTAAACCAACAGAAAATAAATAAATTTAAACTCTTATTCACCATAATATGCGTTCACATGATCAAGCACAATAAGTTTTAGTGCTTAAGCTTCACAACACATAATTATCAATGCAACTATCACAATTTTAAAACAAAAGCCTTTACTTTCACTTCGTGGAGCCTCTATCAAAACTTTTTTCTCCATTTTCCTCAAATAGAATGAATGCAAAAAAAAATGACAAATAAATGTAAATACTCCCTTAGGTCCTCCAACTGAATAGGAGCCTTCAAGAGTCATTTGATCACATGATTGAAACTTGATTCCTATGATTAAGACTACATGCTTGTTTGTTCATTAAAGAACTTATTGCTCTAATGTTGTTTCTATCCTTCTTAGCAACTTGAGGACCCTTATAACGTGTGAAAAACATTAAATTTCTCCAAAACCACAATAAAACACTACAAACAAGCCAAAATGCCTTATACAAATTCAAATTACTTTTGGAGGGAAAAAGAAAAATTCAAATTTTGTAAAGACTAGACCTATACTAAACACTCAAAATGATTAACTAAGACCACATATAGACTCATAAACCCTCCTCAGACACTCCCAAGCCAAAATTGAGAAGAAAACAAAATTTTGAAAATTGGAAAGAGACGTTTCTGCGTCATTGGATCATATAGTTGGTAAAATAATTTGATTATGAGAAAATTGAGAGCCCTAAGTGAGTGAATGTTTCATGCAAAAATTAAAAAGAAATACATCCTTATAGTGGAATCATGTGTAGTTAAAAGAGGATTTTTTTTTAGTATGTGATCAATACTTGGGAAACAATGAATTATAAATTTGAAGGAATGGTTTTTATTTCAAATCATTAGTTAAATTCATTTAAAAGATACATAACTAGAGGTAGAAATATTTCTACGGTTTGACCATTTGAGTAGGTCATGTGGAATAGAGTGGTAAATATATCAAGGTGCGTAAATGGTATAACTTTTTGCACACAAAATGGGTTTGAAATGATAATATTAGGTTATGTAGAAGAAATCTAATAGTTTTTTTCATAAGGATAAAGAGAGTTCCCATAAACAATAAGAATAAAATCATAGAATATGTGGATGAAAATATAATGGAAGGGGACATGCTTGTCTAAAAGAGAAGAAGAAAAAACTATTTCCTCATTATATAACTAGAGAGGTGTTTATAACTCCTAGAAATTAAGAGGTTAAAGAAATAAAGTATGAGTTAGAATCTTCAATGGAACATATTTTGGATATGTCCATCATGGGTAGAAAGTATATGAATAGACTAAAGTATATAAATGAAGTATACTAAATATGAAGAGAGTTCATGTAATGAGAGAATAAGAGGAATAATAAGAATATTAAAATTTCTCATGAAACTAATGTTTTGAAGAGTCTTTTCAATCTTGAAAAGAAAGAAGACGAGCCCTTTTAAATGAGAAGAATTGTAGAAGAAAGTGTAAATCTAGAGGTAAGTATTGATGATTTATCATATATAACAATAGTAATGATGGAGTAATGACATTATATTATCCTCTTATAATGTGCAATAATTTTGATTTCTAGTTCATATAAGGACCCTTTATTGTATAAAAAGTCCTCAAGTAATGGTAATAGAGGAATATGAGGATAATTACACATTGTAAGATACTATCTTGAAGTATGGTGTGATTTAATGTCAATGGACATGTATGTCTTATTAACTAGATCATTGAAATATTTTAGAAGTGAAACTAATTATGGAAGGAAGCATCATTTTTAGATTACTAACTACGGTGGGAAGTTCGTATCATTGTATCTCGAATGAAGAAGGAACTAATAGGTCAATGTTGTTTCTTTGATAACATTATTTCTAAAATTAGTAAAGAAGAAAATTGTATGTTTTGTTTTATTTTGATAGTCAAAATAAATATATGGAAGGAAATATTTATCATGTTTTGTTTTATTTTGATTCACCTATTGGATTTAAACTAATGATAAATATTTCTCACAATATAGATTTTATACCTAGAGATTGTATACCTTGTAAGATGTCACATAGAATTAACCCACTTATGATTGAAAAATTTAACAAGCATGCTGAATAATTTATTTATATGAGGTTCATAAAGGAAATGTTAAGTTCATTTACTATATTGATGTTTCCTATTACTTAGTAGGATTGGAAGGTTAAATTCACTCAAATTTAAGAGATGTTAACAAGATCACCATCAAGTATCAATTCCCATTTCCTATGAAGGATCACTTGCTAGAATATTTAATTTGAGTGAATAAATTATCAAATAAAGTGAGTATCATTAAATAAAAATATGATAATCAAATGAGTGAAATATTTTATTTAGGACCAATTGAGGATTGTATGAATATTAAAAATGCATCATGGGTTAACCAATGCCCCTAATACATTTCAGGGTAGAAAATGATGTAGGAAATCCATTTATAGGAATACTAATTGTAGTATATATAGATTGCATAGATATTTTAAGTAGAAAAAAGGTGGAACATTTTTGGTGCACCTATGAAAAGTCACAAATAATTCATTGATAATTTTAGGTAGTTGTAATTTACAAAGGAATAAGCTGGTATATTTAGGCTTTGTGATTTCACAAGGAATAAACATGGAATTGGAGAATGTTAAATAGCTATTGGACTACATATATCTAAGAATGATATAAAGGTAATAACATTTCATACTTTAGTAGGTTTCTATATGAAGTTTTGTTGGCTTGAAAATCTATCGCTTGGGTAGATTTATGGATAAACGAGTCAACAGTGTGCAGGGCATAGCCCCTCTTTGAGTCAACAAAGCAAAACTGGTTTATTGCTATTCTACCAGCAGGAATCTGTGCAAGTCTCACAATATTCTGCCTGGGTTTGGGATCTCATCCCAGAGGTTTATTTCGATCATTGCGGAAAGAAAGGAATGGAAGAGAGGATGAAGAAAGATCAGATCCGAAGAAAGAAAAGAAATGAATTCCAAAGCAGAAAGGTCAGAGGGTTTATGTTTTGGGATTGGTAGTAAACAGAGCCAAACCTACTTACATAAACGAACAAAGCAATACTGGTGAATAAATGACAATAAAACAGAAGTAGATCCAACAGGATAAACACACAGATCTGACGTAAGAAAGATCTAATGCAAATAACACATGTATTCAACACAAAGTCTAAATATTGTATTAATATTTCCTTCTGTTACAAAAAGCTCAAAGTCTTTTCTTCTCACTTCTATTTTTCATCTGAAAAGTATCCACACCTCTAATACAACAAGTATTTGAGTATTTATATAAGAAGAAGAAGAAGAAGGAAGGCAAAAAGGAACCAACCACCTATTCACAAAATATCTACAAAAATATCTCAAAGTCATGTTGACTTTTAACAACTTGATGGATGACATCATCATTCATGGATGATGTCATCAACATGCTTTAGACATTTACAAAAAGAAAGTCGAAGAAGAGAGATATTATTCATCGTCGTTGTCCCGCGGCTGAAAGGGGATATCCTGCTGCTGTTGCTCGGGTGATGAGATGTGGAATTGGGCACGGTATTCCATGAACTTGCTGATCATAGGCTCTAATTGATCCTGGGAAGGATCCTTGTGTCGCTCACTGATCACCTCGCAAGTCTCCCGCTCATCTATGAGCTTCTCTGGGAGTTTGGAATATTCTTTCTCTGCTTCTATTAGGAATCGATGAAGTCCCGACAGGCCAGCAGGTTATTGATGGATTCTACGTCAAAAGTGACCTCGGCTGACCCTTGAAACGATCTCCTTGAAAATTTGAATGGTTTCATCAACCTTCCTTAAGGTGAAAGAAGGAGTAAGCAACCCTGGGGACATGTTGAGAACGATCTGTTCCATTTGGTGCATTGCGTCCAGGGCTTCTTCTTTTACCTTATCGATCTTTTCAAGGATGAATTCTAGTTGATCCATCCGGTAATCCAGAGTGGAAAGGACTTTATTGAGGGCTCTGGGATGACCAAAAACGCCGAACTTAACCAGATCTTCGACTGAACAGTCGAACATTTTTTGAAAGGTCTCATGCTGTAGCCTAGCATAGTCCAGCTCTTCTGATATGGGTCCCGCTAACACGGAGTTCCTTGTTCACCTTTTGATGTTCAAATACAAATTGGTGAACTTGGAGATTCTCCTTTACTTTCTTTGAGGATCCGGCTCCTCAGGTAGAAACTTCCATACCCTGCTCGCCGATCTTTGCATATTCATTAATTTTATCCTGACTCAGAGGCTCAGGAGTTTCGGCGGCAGTTGTGGGAGGTGCACTGCCCATCTTCTGTAAGGCGTGGAGCAGATGTTTATTTTGCTCTTTCAGTAGCCTTTTCTCTTCTTTTACTTCTTGAAGCTTCTTGCAGAGGGCATCAACTACAGATAGGGCCTCTCCCTGAAGGCTTTCAGAAGATGTCCCCATTGTGACTTGAGTCACTGTATAATCTGTCGAGGACAGATCCTTTTTATCCTTCAGAGGATTGGGGTATGCGATCTCCATTACCCTCTCTCCGAAGCACTCTGAGAGAAGCATGTGATGGACTTCTACTTCTTTGCCCCTTTTGACGGGATTACAGAGAAGTCCATCGGAGCGATGGGAACTTTCTTTTTTTTGGCTCGAGTCTTTGGGAGATCTAGGTGGACTTATGGGAGAAGGACCAGAAACAAAGAAGGGGGTAGCTGCAGTAGTAGAAGGGAAAAACGTGGAGACACTTGGAGGTGGCATCGAGAGGGAGGCCGAGGAAGCACTCACGGGAGGAAGAGATACTGTAGGAGAGGAAGACATAGGAAGAGAGGGGAACTCAGAGATGAGGGAAGAAATGGAGGGGGACAGGTCCGTAAGAGAAGAGAAGATGGATGAAGAAGCAGGAGGAACAGTAGAAGAAGGGGGAGAGGACACGACCAAAGGAATGGTCGCTTGAGTCACTCGAGGAGGGGAAGGAGGAGAAGGAGAAGGAACAGAAGGGACCTCAGTTGTTGCAGCAGTGGCGACATCCTGAGTGGATGGGCCTATTGGAACATCTTCCACCGCTTCTTCTCTTGAGCTTTTCGGGATTTCAACCCATTCTTGTGAAGCGGAAGGAGGACTTTCTGGAGCTTCCTCTTGGGTGGAACTGGATTCACCCTCTTTACCTTTACCCTTGCCTTTTGGCTGTTGTTTTGATCGAGGAGGTGCGTTACCCAATGGAGAGGTTGTGAAATCGACCCCAAGGTAGATGAGTCCGTTCATTCGGCACCAATGCTCTGTTCTGCGCAGAGTTTCCTTGACTCTCTCCTCAATTGTCTTGAGGTGCTTTGGTTCTATCAATCAACGCAAAAGGCCAATCGTCCCCACCCGTGTCAAGATACACTTGATCCACTTCTTGCTCAGTAGTTTGGTAGCCTTTTGGGATGATGGCTACCCCGTACTGGATGATTTCTGCTAAGGCCAAGTGAGAATGATCCTTCCTCCTGAGCTCAACCTCATGATATATATCGATGTAGATATCTTCGATCTGAGGGATATGGATCGGATCGAGCTTGGCCCTAGGTAGACAATTTCTCGGGTCGAAGGTGGGCCTTACTAGGAAATTATGTTTCAGATTCAGTAGCTCCAGCTCTACAAACATGTCTTTTGCCTTGTGGTGAGTGAGACATGTATACCTACCCACTGTGAGGGGGAAAGGAGTTCCACCCTTCTTTCTCTTGAGGCATTTCTCATGGTAGGTGATTAGCTGTCTTGACAACTCTAGCAGAATCAATTTGGGACCAGCATACCTTGGTAGTTTAGTTGGTTCTCCCAAGAAGTTAGCCACCCTTAGATAAGTGAATGTGGGGAATTGAGTGAACAGGGCCCCCATTTCTCCGTGGCTGCCACGATGCTCTTGATCGTGCGACCATGAGTCATATTCAGCCTCAAGAGGTAGATGATGCCGTAGAAGAAGGCATCATTGATCTTTGTAAATTGGGGGATGCTATTTTCCAGCTTCAGTTCTGGATAATATTCATAGATTTTAACCTGGGGCCAAACCCCGCACCGCATCAGAGCTGGGTAGTCCTTTTGAAGCTGCAGCGTAAACAACATAGGAATTCATGTAGAACTTCCCTGTTGTGGCAAGTTGTTGTAGCTGCTCTGATATTGTGCTGCTTATGATTTCTGCCCACTCAAAGCGTTGATCGGGCACATTTTTGTTCATTGTTTCCAAATAACGTAGCATCCATTTGTGAAAATAATGGGCGTTAGGAAGCCCAAAGACTCTGCTCAGGAATGTAATGGTGTCACTGAGTTCCTCTAAGAAGTCACTGCGATGAATGACCTATGGCCATCGAGTCACCACCTTTTTATTTTTCATATATACCTCGTTCATTAGCTGCATGCACTGATCTTCATTGTCGTCCCAGGCTTTGATGTAGTCTTCTCGCTTACGGCCACAAAGTGCCGGTGGTGAGGGATGCCGAGCATTATTTCAAAATGGTGGGTAGTGAGGTTGATTATAACCTCGCCCTTCTCATTGTGGACACATCTTGTGTCTTTGTTGTAGCATCGGGCTACCACCATCATAAATTCATTATTAATTGCACTGACTGGGATTCCCCCAGCAAAATGCAGGGCACTGCCTATCAATTTGTCCATCCATGGACTTCGTGTGACCTTCCTGGTTCTGGTCCAGAACTCCTCCATATCAATGTGTCCAAGCTCTGAGTCTCTGATATCTAGGTCACACTCTGCCTGGGACTCGGGCATTCTGACCCTCTGATATTTATACTTCATTTCTTCTTCCGTGAGCTTGGCCTTGCCTTTAGATTTGATAGGTTTCTTGCTTGATGTTGACATATGTTCTTCTGAACTTAGTTGCTGATCTGCAACAATAAGAAGTGAAACCCAATTCAAGAAAGCCATGTCAGCTGTTTGATTTTCCATTGAAATGTTGACAGAAGAAAGAGTTAGCAATTTAAAGGCCTCAGGGCGCAGGGCGCATGAATATCTGCGAGTTGCATGGTTAAATACTAAGGCACACAGGAAAGGGATGCTGCAGGGGAGAAATCAGTGCCAAAGGGTGCATGGCACATGGATACTGCAGATTACATTCTTTGTTGTTGTAAGCACAAGTGCGCCTGCGCCATATGTATGCATTTTATAAAGGGCGCATGGATTCTTTATGTTACATGGGAACAGGATGCGCCCGTGGCGCATATAATTTTTATGTTGCATGGAACTTTGGTGCGCAGAGGCACATATAAGGTTTGTGTAACATATGCTTTTAGTGCACTAAAGAGAACTTGCGCGTGTGCATGGAAGTTATGCATAACATGATGTTGTTGCAATGAGCGATGCGCTGCGCCGTTTAAAGCTTTGCACTTGGCGCAGGTTTGACTGGTGTTGCACAGACACAGGGTGTGCCAAAGAGCACAGGTTTTAATGATGCAACAAATGAGTTTGGCATGCCATGAGGGGGCGCGAGGAAAGTGTTTGCAACAAACTAAGGAAGTGTGCCTTGAGGGCGCAACTTTTCATGATGTAGCAGGCAGGGAATGTCCGCCATTGGCGCGGCTGCTCTTTGTGTAACAGGGGTGACAGATGCGCCAAAGGAGAAGAAAAATACAGTTTCTTTTTAGGATTCAGTTCTTTCTCTGAGGGGTTTTACATATGGTTTAGCTCCTTTTGCAGGGTCATTTGGGTGATGAAGGGGCTTAAACAAAGGGTTTCAAGCCATCATTTCAAGACAGAGTTTCCTCTACCAGTAGATCTGGAAAGAGGGGGAAGAACATGGGGGAGAATGGAAAAGACAACAAGGAAGGGGGGAAAATTCATGATTCACATTCCTTCCAATTCAAACCATACCAACAAGTAGCCAAAAACCACAAACACAAAAATGCATAAAAGAAAGAGGACCTCTTACCAGGATAAATAGTGGAGAAGTGTGCAAACGGGTCCACGAAAAGATTCGAAAGCGACAGGGCTGGTGTGCTGATAGGTACAGAGAAAAATAATCACGTGATTGTGTTTGTGAAAATGACAGTGTAGACGTGCCTATTTATAGGCGAGGTGATAATAAATGTGCCACCAACTTTTCAAGTGGCGCACCAAAAGAGCTGTCGACACAAGAAAACATGTGCCCTAGGTGCACTAAAACGCTCGCCACCACAGAAAATATGCACGCCTTTGGCGCCCTGAAAGTGGTGTCGACAGAGAAATATGTGCGCCATTGGCACACCAAAAAGTGGCGCAACAAATGTTCTGTTGACAGGAAGCCGCATGTGCCTTGGCGCATGCAAGGAAGACTCAACATAATGAGGCACACCAAAACACCTGTTTGACACGAGAAAGCATGCGCCAAAGGTTTTCAAGGGGGTGCATTAAAAGTTGATGTTACATAGTCATTATGTGTGCCTGGCCAAAAAAGACCAAAAAAGACTAAGTTCGGAAAACTAGATTTCCCGGGAAGGGATTTTGCAACGTTCCGAACGCAAGGGATCCCTAACGAGGGACCGGAACAAAATTTTGGTAAGGTTATCTGTAAAATTTCCCTTGCCAATTTTACGGGATAACAACTGGCTCTTTCTGGGGACTATCTCTGAGCGAACCTCAGGGGTAGAGAATCCCAGATCTCATGTGCCTATCCATTGGGCAACAGAGTCAAAAACAAGGGTGACTGGAAGGGGAAACACACAACCAAAGAAAAAGCAAACACACGACAAAAACAAACACACAACTAAAGCAAACTATACAAAGAAGAGAGCAAGCTCTACTTCCTGAAGATTTTTAGATGTTACCCACTATAGGGAAGCGGGAGTTCAGTTCCATCCAGATATGAGAGATAGAAACTATTCTCTCCATGGAGCCGCTTGATTTGAAAGGCCCTCTCCATAGGAAAAAATTTCCGTGCATGCCCTTTGGCTCTCTTCGCTTGTCCCACAGAAGGATGAGGTCTCCCACCTGAAAATTTCTTTTCTTAGCTTTCTTATCGAACAGTCTCTTGACTTGATTCTGATGCTCGGTGATCTTGTCGACCACTCTTACTCTCTTCTCTTCGAGTTCTGCTAGATACATGATCCTCTTTTCGAGAGAATTTTGGAAAGTTTCATTTTCAATTGCTCGTGCCAAGCACAGAGCAGGGATTTCAGTGGAAATGGGGAGCTCGGCATCAGTGCCATATAACACTTGAAAAGGTGACATGCCGAGAGATCTCTTGGGAGTAATGTGATCTGCCCACAAAGCGTCGTATAAGGACTTGTGCCACATTCATTGATTCTCATCCACTAGCTTTCGTATGATGGTCACCAAGTTTTTGTTACTGGATTTTGCCTGACCATTTCCTTGAGGGTAATAATCTGAGGCGTGAGCCAAAGTTATCCCGTATTCATAGCAAAAACTAATAACTTCCCGTGAAGAGAAGTTAGAAGCATTATCAAGCAACAATCTTATTCGGAACGCCAAATCTGACAATGATATTTTCTTTGATGAAACTGCAAACAACTTCAGAAGTGGCATGTTTGACAGGTATGGCTTCCACCCACTTGGTGAAGTAATCCGTTGCTGTTAGGACATAACTATGTCCGGCACTCGATAGGGGATGGAGTGCACCGATAAAATCAATTCCCCATTGCCTAAACGGTTCATTGATAATGACCGCCCGAGGGGAAAGGCCAATTTGGGCTTCTTGACAACCGTTGTGAGGCTCACATTTTGCTAAGTAGCCGTACTTAGAAGAGCGTTGTCCAATAGTACCGGCCCGGATAATCTTGTGTGCTATTATGGAAGAGGAGAAATTCACAGGCTGAATTATGAAAATTTCAAGTAACTTCACTGCTGTGGTTTGTCAACACATCGCAAGAAGATACCATCTATTTCATGTTTGTATAAACCGAAAGTAGCCCGGATAATCTTGTGTGTCTGTTATCAAGAGGAGAAATGCCTCCGCAGCTGAATTATGAAAAATTTCAAGTAACTTCACCCTTTGGGTTTGTCAACACATCGCAAGAAGATACCATCTATTTCATGTTTGTATAAACCGTCATCCCAGATGACATATTTGGCTACTATGAGCTTTATAGTGCGCTTCTCCTTTGTAGTTAGGTGAGCCGGGAATTTGCCGTAGGTGAGGAAGAAAGCAATATCGGAATACCATTCATCACTGGTTGCGACAAATAGGACCAGAGGCAGTGAATCGGGTTTTTCCAGCCGGTCTTGTGCTTCATTGGTACAATCATCCTTCCCTCCGGGAACTCCTGATCCTTGGTTCTCGGCCATAAGTTGACATAAGCCTTTGCCTCTTACCAACTTGGTTGGTTTTATATCTAAATCGTACTCCTGGACCTTTGCAATCCAATTTCCGTGCAAGCTTCCTAACTCCTGTTGAGTTAAGATTGACTTGACCGCCGTGTCAGGGACCAACACCACTGTATGAGAATTTAAAATGTAATACCTGAAGTTTTTGACTGCTTTGACAATGGCGAAGGCATGTTTTTCCAATTGAGACATTTTTAATTTGTGAGGCTTGAGGGGAGAGCTCATGAACGCAATCAGAGATTCAACATTCTCATAATTCTTTTGCATCAAGATGGCAGACACAATATGCTCAGATGCATAGCTATACATGATAAAATCTTTAGAGAAATCGGGGCATACCAGGACTGGTGCGTGAGCGACGGAAGCTTTTATCTCTTCGAATGACCTTTTTCCTTCCTCGCTCCATCGGAAAGTTGGTGACCCTTTCATCATGTCCAATATATGACGAGTCTTCTCAGCAAAGTCGGGAACAAAATACCTGAGAAAGTTCACCTTTCCGAAGAAAGAATGAACGCTAGTCTTGCTTGTAGGAAAAGTAAGGCTCTGAATAGCCTTAACTCTTTCAGTATCTATCTTCATTCCTTCTTTGCTAACAACATGCCCTAGCAACTTTCCTTCTGTGACTCCAAAAACAGACTTTTTCGGGTTCAGGGAAATCCCATGCTCTCGGCATCTGGCCAATACTTGCTCCAGGTGATCACAATGATCACTTTGTTGTTTAGAGAACACAGTTAAGTCATCTAGATAAACCACAATGACCTTCCCCATCATACCTTTGAATGCAAGGTCCATGGCTCGCTGAAAAGTGGCACCAGCATTGGTTAGGCCGAAAGGCATCCTGTTGTAGGCAAACGTACCCCAGGGAGTAGTGAATGCTATTTTAAATTGATCTTCAGGCAAGACTTCAATCTGATTGTAGCCCGAAAAACCATCAAGCATGGACAATATTTCTGATCTAGTTACCGCTTGCAGAACTTGATCCATTATAGGGAGTGGGTAGTTGTCTTTTAAGGAAGCCTGATTCAAGTTTCGAAAATCTACGCATATGTGTATTTCACCATTTTTCTTGCGTCTTTGGCATAATGTTTCTACCCAAGCATCTTTGTGATGGAAAGGAAAAATGATTCTCGCATCCAACATTTTCTGAATTTTGGCTTGGATAGTACCTGAGATCTTAGGGTTATAATGCCTTTGCTTTTGGTGAAAGGCTTTGATGTCTTCTTTCAACGGGATGTCATGCTGGACGTCCTTTGGCTTAAAATACTTTAGATCAACATAGGACCATGCCAATACATCCATGTATTTCTTCAGCAGTTTGACAAACTTCTGCTTCTCTTCAGGCGTTCAACATTTTCCAATGTTCATGAATTGCGGATGCTCTACTGAACCTAAATTAACCGGCTCGGTTTCTGGGGATGTGCCAGCATCATCTCGCCTTTTCTTTTTTACAAAACAATCATGCCTATCGAACAACCATTCCAAAGAAACCAGGCCCTTCGGAATTTTATTTCCTTTGAGCTGACATATGCCGTCGTTCCCTTCGAATTCATTGTCTTGATTGGTGACTGATTCGCGGCACATAGAAGTGGATCCTTCAAAATGCAATTCTTTGAAATTTTCCACCTTTTCTAGAAAGGTAATGAGTTGATTGTCATCATTGAATACTTGCCAATGTTGAGAATTGTTTGGCACGCTTGGGCGGAAAACCACCTCAATGGTGTATTTGCTTGTTTTCAAACCTGGGTGAGGGAGCATGAGGGACGCTGAAACGGCCAATGAATCAGCCATGTCATTCTAAGCTCTTGGAATGGCCTCAATTGAAAAAGCGTCAAATTCTTCAATGTTGTCCCACACCGCATTACGGTAGTGCCTGAGCCTCTCATTCTTCACTTGATATATCCTTTTAACTTGATTCACGACTAGCTCTGCATCACCTTGTGCTTTGATTTTTGATCCCTCTCTCTCTTGCGGCCTGCATGCCGAGTAAACAGATTCATACTCGTGAGTGTTGTTTGTGTTGAAAACTGCAACTTAAAAGAGAGAGGAATAATTTCTTCCTCCGGAGATATTAGCACGGCTCCGGCGCCACATCCACTGGTTGCACAACTGCCATCAAACTGCAAGGTCCAGACCTTGTTAAGATCTTCTTCTTGGATGAGAACAACCATTTTGTCAGACTTGGTAGACAAGAAATAGTTCCCCATCCCTGATGATTCGAAAAGAATTTGAGCTTTGGGGTCCTCAGAGTTAGTAACCAAGTACTTTTTTTGTGATTCTGTCTCCAAAGTCTGCATTACACCTTTGACGGGGATCCTAGCCTTGGACCAGTCCATATGAATCTCCCCACCAACCTCACTACAAAAACTCCTTCCTAGCAGTATTCCATAGGCTGCTGGAATGTCAGCAACGAGGACGGTCATCTTTACTCTTTTCTCTGGGAACGCCGTGAATGCAAACTGCACGTCTTTGATTTGACCAATCAACGAGACCTGTTTGGTTTCCAAGGAATAACATCTGCCAAAAGGCTTAGTAAGGGTGAGGCCCAAAGCATGGGCGACTTTTGCTGGCATGACGTTATCAGAAGCCCCAGAGTCAATTATGCAGTTACTTAACTTGTGGCCATTGATTAGGAGGGAGAGATAGAAGGGCTCTATCTTGCCTGATGTAGATGTTGAGGAAACATTTATGCGGGATGCAGGAGGAGTGGAAAGGATTCCTTTTAAGGAAACTTGGGGAGTTATGACAGCTTGACTTTGAATATACTTAGTCAATCTTACAAGCTGCTCGGGGTTTGACTGAAGATACTCGGCTTCAGACATTTGGATCTTAGTCTTTTTAGCATGATCTATGATATCAAATGCGGCCAAAGGTTGTGCTGGTGAAGGAATGAGTCCCTCACTTCATGATGGTAGGGTAGGATTACTGGTCTTGATAGGAATATGAGAGGAAGGCTGATTTGGAGGAGAGATCGGGGGAAAAGCTTTCTTTGCAAAAGAATTACCAGGGTGTTGAGTAGAAAGAGGATTACCTCTTTTAGCGATGGTTGGAGGCACGTTTGACATGGCCTTTTCCTTCTGCACATGGGCAGTGACCTCTGCTTCTTTTCCTTGCGAGCGGGTAAAAACAACATATGATTGTCCGCTCGCATATCCTTGTGTACCTTCTTCCTCGTCAGATTCCTCCTCGTCAAATTCCATATACCCGATAGTAGAGTCGCCAGTCGGCTCACCGACATCTTGATCATCTTCGCCTTGGGACGAAGGTTCTTCGTAATTTTGTTCCTCTTCTTCTTCAATTTCAGCTAGAGCATTGACCGGAGGAGCCTCAAGTGCCAACTACGTGAGTGGTTGCGGGCAACCGTGGCCTATGCGGGATGCTGTTAGGAGTGAAGTTTCTTCGCGGAACATCCCGGTACGAGGAACTGGGGGAAGCTTGGGCTAACTGCTTCTTTAATGCGATCAAGTCATTTGCCATTTTTGAAATGCTGGATCGGATGAAGTGGCGGGAGAAGGGCTCAAAGCTTTGGGCTTGGACGGTTCCCTTTTTAATTCACCGGATATGAGCAAGTTGTCTTCAATCCATATTACAGCAGCCTGGGCAAGAGGCAAGGTAGTTATTTGTTCATGTAGAAGCAAAAAACTTATTTTTGAGCTCATTGCATTCACAAAGAAACACTTTTGATTTTCTAGTGTTGGCAACATGGCAGCAGGCACACGGTTGATTAATGCATTGAACCTGGCGATAAAATTGTGCATGGTCTCATTGGCCTCCTTCTTTAGGTGAGTGATCTGTGATAATAATGCAAATGCATCTTCTGAAGGTTTGTACCTGTCTTCAAAAGCATCCCGCAAGGTGGCCCAACTGGTAATAGACCCGGCTGGCAAATGCTGAAACCATTCTACTGCGGGCCCTTGTAAGGTTTCCAGAAAAAGGAACCTGACACATCCTCGTGGGTCACATCTAGGATACTGCATGACATGATGAATGCAGATATGTGTGAATCCATGCTTTGGTTTCCGCTCCCGTCGAATTTGGGAAAATTCTTTCGGTTTCCGTGAGGGAGCGCGTGAACTGGATGTGGTAATGCGAGAGGGCCCATAGCATTTCCCCATGGCACTGCCATTTGAAAGGCTAGAAAAAGAACACGGGCTGGAAGTGCGGTTCCACTGAGCAATAAAGCACTACAAAGGGATGTGGATGTTCCTTGTGAAAACTGGTTCTTTCGTGGAGGTGAGGTACTTCTGGCTGACCGATCAGCTGAACTTAGTGATGAAAAGCGCCCAGTGTTATACTGAAGTTGTGCCTTTGAAGTAGATCAAAAGTAGGATCAAATTCTCCATGAGCTCCCGCTACGAGTAAATGGTTCACCCACCAGCGTACTTTCTAGATCTGCGATGTTGTCGAGCAGATTTAAAATTTCTTTTTGGTCGTACTTGTTGATTTTCTGGCTTTTTGACAAAAACCAACAGCATGTACTTTTTTGAATATTTAAAATTATCCTCTTCTGAAAATCGATTGCGGTTTAATGAAAAAGAATAATGAGGATAAAATGATAGTGAAGATTAGTAAGCTGATTTTCAGATCTAAAGTTGACTTTTTGAAGAGTTTGAAAATTTTAGTAAACAGTCAAAAACTCAGATCTACGGAAAAATACATATTTTTATAAAAACTCAGTGAACTAAAGGTCTCCAACTAGGCCCGATCTATGGATCTCAGAAGAAATTTTTGATTTAGAGCACTTTTGCAAAATTTTGGATTTTTAACAAAAAGTTAAAGTTTGCAAACAGGTAGTGATTTTTCAGATTTTTACTGATTTTCTATCATATCACCATCATAGATCAGATAGATCTATTCGTTCCCGGTGGAGTCGCCAAAAACTGTTGGCTCGAAAATCTATCGCTTGGGCAGATTTATGGATAAACAAGTCAACAGTGTGCAGGGCATAGCCCCTCTTTGAGTTAACAAAGCGAAACTGGTTTATTGCTATTCTACCAGCAGGAATCTATGCAAGTCTCACAATATTCTACCTTTGGGGGTTTGGGATCTCATCCCAGTAGGGTTATTTCCGACTGCGGAAAGAAAGGAATGGAAGAGAGGATGAAGAAAGATCAGATCCGAAGAAAGAAAAGAAATGAATTCCAAAGCAGAAAGGTCAGAGGGTTTATGTTTTGGGATTGGTAGTAAACAGAGCCAAACCTACTTACATAAACGAACAAAGCAATACTGGTGAATAAATGACAATAAAACTGAAGTAAATCCAACAGGATAAACACATAGATATGATGTAAGAAATATTTAATGCAAATAACACATGTATTAAGCACAAAGTCTAAATATTGTATTAATATTTCCTTTTATTACAAAAATCTCAAAGTCTTTTCTTCTCACTTCTATTTTTCATCTGAAAAGTATCCACACCTCTAATACAACAAGTATTTGAGTATTTATATAAGAATAAGAAGAAGAAGGAAGGCAAAAAGGAACCAACCACCTATTCACAAAATATCTACAAAAATATCTCAAAGTCATGTTGACTTTTAACAACTTGATGGATGACATCATCCCATGGTGCAACATGGATGATGTCATCATTCATGCCAACATGCTTTAGACATTTACAAAAAGAAAGTCGAAGAAGAGAGAGATTATTCATCGTCGTCATCCCGCGGCTGAAAGGGGATATCCTACTTCTTTTCGCTGCTTGGGTGACGAGATGTGGAATTGGGCACGGTATTCCATGAACTTGCTGATCATAGGCTCTAATTGATCCTGCGAAGGATCCTTGTGTCGCTCACTGATCACCTCACAAGTCTCCGCTCGTCTATGAGCTTCTTTGGCGTTTGGAATATTATTTCTCTGCTTCTATTAGGAATCCGATGAAGTCCCGACAGGCCAGCAGGTTATTGATGGATTCTGTGTCAAAAGTGACCTCTGGCCCCAGCCCTTGCGAAACGATCTCCTTGAAAATATGAATGGTTTCATCAACCTTCCTTAAGGCGAAAGAAGGAGTAAGCAACCCTAGGGACATGTTGAGAACGATCTGTTCCATTTGGTGCATTGCGTCTAGGGATTCTTCTTTTACCTTATCGATCTTTTCAAGGACGAATTCTAGTTGATCCATCGGTAATCCAGAGTGGAAAGGACTTTATTGAGGGCTCTGGGATGACCGAAAATGCCGAACTTAACCAGATCTTCGACTGAACAGTCGAACATTTTTTGAAAGGTCTCATGCTGCAGCCTAGCATAGTCTAGCTCTTCTGATATGGGCCCTGCTAACACTGGAGTTCCTTGTTCACCTTGTTGATGTTCAAATACAAATCGGTGAACTTGGAGATTACTCTTTCACTGTCTTTGAGGATCTGGCTCCTCCAGGCAGAAACTGCCATACCCTGCTCGCCGATCTTTGCATATTCATCAATTTTATCCTGACTCAGAGGCTCAGGAGTTTCGGTGGTTGATGTGGGAGGTGCATTTCCCATCTTCTGTAAGGCATGGAGTAGAGGTTTATTTTTCTCTTTCAGTAGCCTTTTCTCTTCTTTTACTTCTTGAAGATTCTTGCAGAGGGTGTCAACTATAGATAGGGCCTCTCCCTGAAGGCTTTCAGAAGATGTCCCCATTGTGACTTGAGTCACTATATAATCTATCGAGGACAGATCCTTTTATTCCTTCATAGGATTGGGGTATGTGATCTCCATTACCCTCTCTCCCGAAGCACTCTAAGAGAAGTGTGTGATGGGCTTCTGCTTCTTTACCCCTTTTGACGGGATTATAGAGAAGTCCATCGGAGCGATGGGAACTTTCCTTTCTCGCGCTCAGTCTTTGGGAGATCTAGGGGTGGACTTATGGGAGAAGGACCAAAAACAAAGAAGGGGGCAGCTGCAGTAGTAGAAGGGAAACATGTGGAGACACTTGGAGGTGGCATCGAGAGGGAGGTCGAGGAAGTGCTCACGGGAGGAAGAGATACTGCAGGAGAGGAAGAAATAGGAAGAGAGGGGAACTCTAGAGATGAGGGAAGAAATGGAGGGGGACAGGTCCGCAAGAGAAGAGAAGATGGACGAAGAAGTAGGAGGAACAGTAGAAGAAGGGGGAGAGGACACGACCAAAGGAATGGTCGCTTGAGTCACTTGAGGAGGGGAAGGAGGAGAAGGAGAAGGAACAGAAGGGACCTCAGTTGTTGCAGCAGTGGCGACATCCTGAGTGGATGGGCCTATTGGAACATCTTCCGCCACTTCTTCCTCTGAGCTTTTCAGGATTTCAACCCGTTCTTGTGAAGCGGAAGGAGGACTTTCTGGAGCTTCCTCTTGGGTGGAACTGGATTCACCCTCTTTACCTTTACCCTTGCCTTTTGGCTGCTATTGTTTTGATCAAGGAGGTGCGTTACCCAATGGAGAGGTTGTGAAATCGACCCAAGGTAGATGAGTCCGTTCATTCGGCACCAATGCTCTGTTCTGCGCAGAGTTTCCTAGACTCTCTCCTCAATTGTTTGAGGTTCTTTGGTTCTATCAATCAACACAAAAGGCCAATTGTCATCACCCGTGTCAAGATACACTTGATCCACTTCTTGCTCAGTAGTTTGGTAGCCTTTTGGGACGATGGCTACCCCATACTGGATGATTTCTGCTAAGGCCAAGTGAGAATGATCCTTCCTCCTGAGCTCAACCTCGTGATATATATCGATGTAGATATCTTTGATCTGAGGGATATGGATTGGATCGAGCTTGGCCCTAGGTGACAATTTCTCGGGTCGAAGGTGGGCCTTGCTGGGAAATTATGTTTCAGATTCAGCAGCTCCAGCTCTGCAAACATGTCTTTTTCCTTGTGGTGAGTGAGACATGTATACCTACCCACTGTGAGGGGGAAAGGAGTTCCACCCTTCTTTCTCTTGAGGCATTTCTCATGGTAGGTGATTAGCTGTCTTGACAGCTCTAGCAGAATCAATTTGGGACCAGCATACCTTGGTAGTTTAGTTGGTTCCCCCAAGAAGTTAGCCACCCTTAGATAAGTGAATGTGGGGAATTGAGTGAACAGGGCCCCCATTTCTTTATGGTTGCCACGATGCTCTTGATCATGCGACCATGAGTCATATTTGGCCTCAAGAGGCTAGATGATGCCGTAGAAGAAGGCATCGTTGATCTTTGTAAATTGTGGGATGCTATTTTCCGCCTTCAGTTCTGGATAATATTCATAGATTTTAACTTGGGGCCAAACCCGCCTGCACCGCATCAGTGTTGGGTAGTCCCTTTCTGAAGCTACAACGTAAACAACATAGGAATTCATGTAGAAATTCCCTGTTGTGGCAAGTTGTTGTAGCTGCTCTAATATTTGTCTTGCTTATGATTTCCGCCCACTTAAAGTGTTGATCGGGCACATTTTTGTTCATTGTTTCCAAATACCGCAGCATCCATTTGTGAAAATAATGGGCGTCAGGAAGCCCAAAGACTCTGCTCAGGAATGTAATGGTGTCGCTGAGTTCCTCTGAGAAGTCACTGCGATGAATGACCTGTGGCCACCGAGTCACCACCTTTTTATTTTTCAGATATACCTCGTTCATCAGCTGCATGCACTGATCTTCATTGTCGTCCCAGGCTTTGATGCAGTCTTCCCGGCTTATGGCCACAAAGTGCCGGTGGTGAGGGATGCCGAGCATTATTTCAAAATGGTGGGCAGTGAGGTTGATTATAACCTCACCCTTCTCATTGTGGACACATCTTGTGTCTTTGTTGTAGCATCGGGCTACCACCATCATAAATTCATTATTAACTGCACTGACTGGGATTCCCCCAGCAAAATGCAGGGCACTGCCTATCAATTTGTCCATCCATGGACTTCGTGTGACCTTCCTGGTTCGGTCCGAACTCCTCCATATCAATGTTTCTGAGCTCTGAGTCTTTGATATCTAGGTCACACTCTACCTGGGACTCGGGCATTCTGACCCTCTGATATTTATACTTCATTTCTTCTTCCGTGAGCTTGGCCTTGCCTTTAGATTTGATAGGTTTCTTGCTTGATGTTGACATATGTTCTTCTGAACTTAGTTGCTGATCTGCAACAATAAGAAGTGAAACCCAATTGAAGAAAGTCATGTCAGCTGTTTGATTTTCCATTGAAATGTTGACAGAAGAAAGAGTTAGCAATTTAAAGGCCTCAGGGCGCAGGGCGCATGAATCTGCAGGTTGTAGGTTAAATAGTAAGGCACACGGGGAAAGGGATGTTGTAGGGGAGAAATCGGTGCCAAAGGGCGCATGGCGCATGGATACTGCAGATTACATTCTTTTTTGTTGTAAGCGCAAGTGCGCTATGCCATATGTATACGTTTTATAAAGGGCGCATGGATTCTTTATGTTACACGGGAACAGGATGCGCCCGTGGCGCATATAATTTTTATGTTGCATGGAACTTTGGTGCGCCAGAGGCACATATAAGGTTTGTGTAACATATGCTTTTAGTGTGCTAAAGAGAACTTGGCGCGGCGCATGGAAGTTATGCATAACATGATGTTGTTGCAATGAGGGATGCACTGCGCCGTTTAAAGCTTTGCACTTGGCGTAGGTTTGACTGGTGTTGCATAGACGCAGGGTGCGCCAAAGGGCACAGGTTTTAACGATGCAACAAATGAGTTTGGCGCACCATGAGGGGGCGTGAGGAAAGCATTTGCAACAAACTAAGGAAGTGCGCCTTGAGGGCGCAACTTTTCATGATGTAGCAGGCAGGGAATGTGCGCCATTGGCGTGGCTGCTCTTTGTGTAACAGGGGTGACAGATGCGCCAAAGGAGAAGAAAAATATAGTTTCTTTTTAGGCTTCAGTTCTTTCTCTGAGGGGTTTTACATATGGTTTAGCTCCTTTTGCAGGGTCGTTTGGGTGATGAAGGGGCTTAAACAAAGGGTTTCAAGCCATCATTTTAGGACAGAGTTTCCTCTACCAGCAGATCTGGAAAGAGGGGGAAGAACATGGGGGAGAATGGAAAAGACAAAGCAAGGAAGGGGGAAAATTCATGATTCACAGTCCTTCCAATCCAAACCATACCAACAAGCAGCCAAAAACCACAAACACAAAAATGCATAAAAGATAGAGGACCTCTTACCAGGATAAATAGTGGAGAAGTGTGCAAATGGGTCCACAAAAAGATTCGAAAGTGACAGGGCTGGTGCGTTGATAGGTACAGAGAAAAATAATCATGTGATTGTGTTTGGTGACAATGACAGCACAGACGTGCCTATTTATAGGCGAGGTGATAATAAATGCGCCACCAACTTTTCAAGTGGCGCACCAAAAGAGCTGTCAACACAAGAAAACATGCGCCCTAGGTGCACCAAAACGTTTGCCAACATAGAAAATATGCATGCCTTTGGCGCACCAAAAGTGGTGTCGACAGAGGAATATGTGCGCCATTGGCACACCAAAAAGTGGCGCAACAAATGTTCTGTTGACAGGAAGGCGCATGCGCCTTGGCACATGCAAGGAAGACTCAACATAGTGAGGTGCACCAAAATGCCTGTTGACACAAGAAAGCATGCGCCAAAGGTTTTCAAGGGGGCGCATTAAAAGTTGATGTTGCATAGTCATTATGTGCACCTGGCCAAAAAAGACCAAAAAGACTAAGTTTGGAAAACTAGATTTCCCGAGAAGGGATTTTGCAACGTTCGAACGCAACGGATCCTGACAAGGACCGAACAAAATTTTGGTAAGGTTATCTATAAAATTGCCCTTGCCAATTTTACGAGATAACAAGTTTATAATCACATTTAGTGGAATGTGTGCAACATTGACTATCTACATGAACAAGTGATTGTTTAGTTTGAAATTCTAAGTGATAAATAATGTTAAATTATTTGAATAAAGTTAAAAAGAGTTATATGTTATCCTTACCTTGAAACAATAAATTTTATGGGTGGGTTATGATGCAAGTGAACAATAATAAAATTAGTGTTGAGTCAAGATAGAAGACCAATTGTATATGTATGTGAAACATTAAATGAGGTAAATAAATGTATTTAATGTAGTTCCTCTCCATAAACAATATCCATCATTGTGGGTTCTGAATTTCCATCCCTTGCAATGTGTTTGGCATTGTCATTGTCATTTAAATTTTTTCTTCTAGCCTTTTAGGAGAATTATATTTATCATGATGTTTTGGTTAACAATGGAATACAAACCTATTTTGGGTGTTGTAGTAAGTATGTTTCATTGATATTGATGGATACAAAGGAGATAACACAACTAGTATCTAATTTCGTGTGTGCAAAAATTGTTACTAATATTATTTTTATATATATTGGATTGAAAATTAAAATAATGGTGTCGAACCGAGATCATATCTAATCAATCATGTTAGGTATCAATTCATTGATTCCACATTGTATTTGATTAAACAAAAGCCAAGTTTCTCGAGCTAACGTACATACAAAACTAGTGCACCCAACTCACCGAGGTACGTGACTATAGCTTGTAGTCGAGAATAACAAACGCTACCCTAGAAAAAGAACGTATAATACATTTAAATAATATAAAAATAAAAAATAATAATAGTAAATCTCCAAGTAAGGGACGAATTCGAACAAGGAGTGTTTTTAATGTTTCATGATATTTTTTTCTTTTTTAGATGGATATGGGAGTTGGTTGTGTGGGGTAGTATCTACCATGGAAGAAAGGCCATGGAAACAACCTAAGGTAAATGCATTTTTCTAGTATAAATCAATATTCCACAACCTTTTCCAAAGCATCCTTCATGCCTACACCAAAATGCGGTAGTTTGAACATAGTATGGGAATCCTTAAAGGAAAAATGAAAGTGTAATTTTTATATGGGTTTCTTGGAGGAGATGATGACCATGGAAGCTTCATTTTTGAGGTTTACTTTAGTAGGCCATGCCCAACTGTCTTTAGGAAGCTCTAAAATTTATCATCAATGTGCCGATAAAATCTATGGTTGCTTTGTAGATGTGTTTTTGTATGTGGATGAATTTTATTAATTCTTGAAGTGCGTATCAGGTTGTGGAGTCTATGTAAATTTGGTTGTTTGGTGTTTTTAGACCACAAAAATATAACGGCTAGGAGTATTTTGTAATTTAAAAGTTCTTTTCTATTTGAGTTGGGTTTTAAAAAATTCTATCACCTTGCTTTTTTCCTAAACATATATAAAATGTGGGAGAAAAGATAAGGCACATGAGCTATGAGAAATACTTCCTCAAATAAATGGGGTCTCATATAATGTCATGATTTCACAATATGCATAAAATGGTCTTGTTGAGAAGTACTTGGAAATTTTGGTGCATAATTAAAGTTGCATATGTAATTTTAGATAGCACAAGATTCCCCATGGAAACATGATCTCATCGAATGAAATTTTGTCTTGAGATGAAAAGTATGGGAGTTTTGAAATAGTTTGGACATTCATCAAGGTTTAATAGACAATTTTTTTATCAATTTTTGTAATGGTTTATACAACAATAGAAATATATGTTAAATGTGGAAACTTACTAAAGGCACAAGAAATAGTTGACAATATGTCTTAGTTAAATGTGGTCTCTTAGAGTGCACACAAAAGTACCTAGAAGACACATCTCTCACATTGCCTCTTCACCTCAAGGAATGGATTTAGTCATTAACTCTACCTTGTTTTTTAATTTTTCATACCATTGATAGTTTAAATGTTAAATATAAAAACAACATTGTTATAATTTTGTAGTTCTTGAATCATATTATAAACCAAATTAAACAATAAATTGTTTATGTTAAACCAATGTCTTAATTAGATTCCTTAGATGACATGTTGAAATAATAGACATCAACTTGTTCAAAAAAACTTATAATGTGTAGACCATTTTTGCATTACCCGTGATAGTCAAATTGGATTAATATATGTGTTGTATAATGCAAACTTGAAAGTTTAAACAACCCTAAAGTTACTCAAAAAACCTATAAAAAATGATGTATAAGAATCGTATCTAAACAACAATTATTTTTTTAAATTATTGTATCCTCTCCCTTGTTGTAAGGTGACGCTTTTATAACCTAAAACATTATCAAAATAATTTATTATCATGTTTGAGAAGTGAGTTTCCGGCCGCTTTAGACAATGGTCACTAGGAGAAAGCTGTTTACTACTACTAACCCTTCCTATAATCACCTATGGATCTCGGAAGAAGAATTTTACCATAAAGATATCTTCAATTATATATGGAGAATAATGTAACTTACTTAATTTTAATCATATCTTTGTTGAAAAATACATCTCTGTTGCACCCATTTCAGAAAATAACTAGCTTAGTTTATTGGATGGCAAATGGGCAATTTCAACCAACCTGACTTTGAAAAGTTGTTGCAGCTTAGTGCCTTATATATCAATTTTAGACCCCCATCAATTTCTTATGATTATATGTATATTAAATAATAGGGTAGAGTAAATGAACATCCCATTTCGTGGGTTGTTGTCATGCTAAATGGCTAACATGAAATTTTAATTTTTTTTGCCATGACAACTAAGCTCCCACTTGAAATTTTCCTCTCCCGGTCACTATGAACCCTTCCTCTAGCCACCCTATCCTAAGTCTCACCCTTATTTTTGATTAAAAAAATGTTATACAACTATTCTAAAGTTTTTAATCTGTAAGGAGGAATATCCAAGGTGATTGATGAATTCATTGAGATTCAAGGAAAAAAACTACTTCAAAGGCTTAGAAAGGGCCTTTTTAGCTATTTTAGAGCTGTTAAACACCCTCTCGAAAGCTTACATAGAAGATTGAAATCATCTAGGAGTGGTTTTGTAGAATAATGAAGTTATACAATGCAGTTTAGGGAAATTTTGTGAAAGAAATAAAAGTCGGGAACAACTTGGAAATATCAAATCATTTTAGGCACATAAAATGAAGGCTCCAATGGTGAAAGCTAACTTTTATGGACAATCCGGTAGATCCGAAGGATTTTGGAGTTAAAATAATAATAAATAGAAGTTTCTTGGAACCGTCTACATGATGGAGACATCACATTTGTTCCAAAACTCAAGAATGTTTTATGTGAATCTATGACACTCAGAAATGTTTGCTCCTTTCAGTCAAGAATGAAATAGGCCCTAAAAATGAAATTAAAGGAATAATTAGATCTTGATATGGGTGTAAGGATCTTAAAAAGTTTTGGTAGTCAAAATCAGACATGTCTTAACCCCAAAAGACTCTTTGATTCTCCCGAGGTGGAAAATGCATTCCCATAGTCCTTAAATGCACTCGACTGACGTCATCATCACTTCATAACTCCTTTGTGACAAATATTTACCCTCTATGTCCTCTTGTCTTGTTTTCAAGGTGAAATGGGGACAAAGATTACACAATTTCTGACCCCCTTATATTTTTAAGTTACGTCACTTGAAATTATTACTTTGGGTGTTATGATGACCAAATGAGTGATTTGAGTTTCCTGACCCCACATTTCATGTACTTGAACTCCAAGGTTACACTTTTCACCCCTTTTCCCCCTTGGATTATCCCAAGATGAAAATTTTACAAGGGAACACAATATTTTGACCCACCTTAAGGTAGAAATTTTCTGACTCATTACTCACCACTTCGCACCTAGTTTGCACAAACTTGCTTTCTTCCTTGTCCACCTCTTATGAGCTCACTCCTAGGTCACTATTTTTAACTCCTATTATACCCATTATCCAAAAGGTGTAAATGTGACTAGGGGACACAAAATTTTTACTCCATTCCTTCCATATATCCGATGGTCACCAGAAAACCACATTTTAACCCCGATACTCATTCCCGACCCCCGCATATCACCCACAAGGATCCCGAGGCTGCCACATGTCACTATCTAGTGTAAGTTTCACTTTTGTGTCCCTTTTATCCCCCTTCTCTGCAACTCAAATTTAACCACATGCTAACTCTATTTAAGTTATCAAGTCAAAGGTGAGTAAATATTTGTAAAAGAAAAATGACTAAATCTATCACCTTACATACTTAATCATTTCAAATACCCTCTAGTTCCCTCCATAACATCCATTGTTTTACATGTATGATTATATATTTTCCTAAAACATAAGGCTCCCAAATATGAGAAAAATTTCATATCTCCAAAATTGTATACTCAATTTCCACCAAATTTTACAGTACTCTCTACAAAAATGCCTTCAATTTTACTACGAGATAACTACCATGGATTATTTATAACATCCATGTGAAATTTTTAGGCCCATAGGATATATTTATGATCTACAAATTTCTTGTGAAAGAAAAACCTAAAAACTTAAGCGAGAAGGTCCTAAAGAAAAACCTAAACTTTTGAAACTAGTTTCGTTTTGATCGACACCCGTAAAGTTGTCTTGTGGTTCAAATAGGAGAGAAATCCAAGCTCCAAAACATCATTCTAGAGATGAATTACTCATAAAACAATTTGATGCAAGAATATGAATGATCTAGCTCATTCTAATTATAAGTTATGGGAGTCATCATGGTTTAATTCATCCATGAAGGAGATGTATTCATCACTAAGGTTAATCGGGAATCTCCAGACCAAGTTTATGCAATCTCAAAAAAAAATACATAGGAATCTCAAGGCAAAAATATTGATGGAGTCTTTTAACCTCTAGAAACATAAATTGAGCCTCCTAATTGAACAAAAGTGATGCTCATTCATCGTATCCATTTTCTACTAATGTTCCTCAACCCAATACCATAATTTTTTAGGGATAAAAAAGGTACTTTGATCTCTTGAGGTTCAATCCATTCATTCAAGAAGGAGGAACATCATATGAATCATACCATAGAAAAGAACGCATTTGAATGAATCCATTCGTGTGTGAAACATTTCCTCTTAAACCACATGATACCAAGGTACCCAAGACCATCATGTTTGCAGAATCAAGAATTCATCGTGGGTCCACACATTGTAATGTCATGCAAGTAGTGTTTTTGGACAGTCATTTAATTCTCTAGAGTGTGCAGAAACTCACGAGAAGAATGAGACTGTAACCAAAATAAATTCTACCTAGTAGGATTTCGTAGGCACTGAGTTTCATTTACAGATAAATCCTTCTATTTGGAAGACAAGATCTTTTTTCAATTAGGATAAGAAGAGAAAAAGGGTGGCTAGGTATCCTAAGTATGTTTCCATTCAAAAGGTGACATCCTTGTCATGGAGGTGAAGTTTGAATCTAAGGAGAGTGAAGTGATGATGTTCATATTTTTACTCTAACCTTATGTTTAAAAGTGTTACCATATTTGCAAGAATAAGAAATCATATCAATTTCACATACAAAAATTCACTTAGTTGTTTTCTTAAACAATCATTCAACACCTTAAAGTGTGTTTACACCTCATAGGAGGATGTTAGGAAAATATTTGTTAGTGTTTACATTGTTTGTTAGTCAAATGTATTTGCTATACCTATACTATTGTAAATGGGTTATTTGTTCCCTAGTTTGTAGGAGGTAGTTTTCCTACCTTCATAGCTATATAATAGCCATTGTAATTTGTAGCATATAACAAAGGAATAATTTGTGTTAACTCTGTCCAAATTCAATATTTGGTATCAGAGCAGGCATTTATAGAGCAGATTTTTCCATGATGAAAGATTAATTTTCTTTTGTAGGGGCAATTGTATTCTGCTTCGCCCGTGTGGATGAGAGAGGATATTTTTGAATAATTTTTCGTGTATTTGCATCTTGCCTTGCGCCATTTTTAGCCCTGCCTTGGATCTATAAAAACTGCGTGAGCAATCTCCTCAGATCCGTTCATATTGCTTATTTTATATTCTTCCATCCACAAGTATTAGTATTATTTGCAACCATTGGAACTTCCATATCTCATTAAAGAGAGACGTTATCATCAGAAGGAAAGTATTCTGAAGATCTTTTCGCTGCTGTGATCCAGTTAAATTTTTCTTAGCACTATTATTTCAATAGAGAGCACAACTTTGTTCAGATCGGTTATCAAGTTTTTAAACGTGGACAGAATCATCAAGTTCTACGTGCTGTATTTATATTAATCCTGTAATTTATTGGATTTTGAGGCTCATGATTTTCATTGGAATTTTTGTTTCCAACGTAACAGCATCACCGACCTGTTTGGCATAAGTATCTAAGTTGATACGAATCCATCTGGTGTTGTGTGCCCAATCATCTCGTGTGGAAGAAGGAGCTCCATTGGCTGAAGAATCTTGGTGAACTAAGGACAAAATTGTGGAGACTGAAAAATTGACGGAGAATGTGATGTTTCCCAGATGGAGCCTCCCATAGAAAAATTCAATAATTATCAACGGGTCTGTACATACGAGCTGTACCCCAAACTCGGTTTTTTGACCACGTGGATGAAAAAAGAAAACTGTGCAAATTCTTCCACAATCTAGAATTATGTCTAGATTTTTGTGTCTAATTATCTTATAATCGGTCTTAAATTTGAAAATTTAGTAGTTTTAGTAAGTTTGTCCCCTTTTTTTTTTAAAATCAAGATTATTGTTTATCATCAAAGTCATCTCATTGTAAAAAAATCTGTAAAATAAAAAAGATCCGAGAAGCATTGTAAAAGGTCTCCAAAATTGAGTCAAAGTCTGGTTGTCAATATATTTGAGTTTGTCATTAAGTCAAGTCAATTTGTATTGTAGTGTCCTTGTCAAAAAATAATCAAATTTATGAGTCATTGTAAAAAGTTGTAAAAATTAAAAATGTTGCCTCACTATTCAATAATTGGGCGCATTTTCGCTTGTACGTGACATCCAAATTGTGGAGGTTATTTTCTTGAGCTTCATGTTCAAATCAAGTTGACCTAGCAATATGGTATTGGAGGATCGAGGACAAGCAATGTCCTCTCACAATCACCACCAACAACGAGGCCACATAGTAGATGTGGTGGCATATATATAGTGTGAGTATATGCTTTTCAGTGTGGTTTTTCAGTTTTTTCAGTGTACTTCAATTTTCTATATTCCCGTTGTTTTATGTGGAGTTTGGTAGATATTGGAAAAAGAGTTGTGTTGGAGTGCAGATGACTGTGAGTGATCCTCGACTTATGCACTTCATTGGAAGATGGTCCGCTTGTGAATATGTTCACTTGCAATGGTGACCATGTGCAACAAGATCTAACTAGCAAGATCTCGGTCAATCATATGTACTTTGATATAGTTTGCTTCTTAGTGTCCGTGTGTAAAAATTTCACATTGTAGGGGGGGGTTGGGGTTGGGGTTGGGGTTTGGGGGAACATGAAACCAATGTTCCATTTCCATTATGTTCTCAAAACAACTATAATCAAAGGAAGATTCAAGTGGCAGTGGTAATTTTCTATGTTGTTCGAGATTGAGTGGCAATGATCAACAACAAAGTGGCTGCAATTAAGAACATTGTGATTCTTATAGGAAGTAATGTGAAATATCTTTCCTATATATGTTCTATTGTGTAGTTTTGTAATAAGCAAGTTGTGATTCCTATATACTTCCCTGATGTACAAGCATAGTGGCGAACAAAAGCACCAAAGTAAGTCAATTCATGGATCTTGAAAGGGTTTATGGGAAGAAGCAGAAAACCACATGACATGGGTAGTTGATGAGACATGTTTAGGTCAAGGTTTGTGGTAAGCTTGTTTAAAACCATGGAAGGAGAGAGCCTTTCTTTTGATCAAGATCATGAGTCACATAGTAGGACATGTTTCATAGGGGTGATCATACTGCAGATGAGTGTGTGGATGTTTTCCCCATGTTCACACTAAGGGGGTGAATGTTAAGAAAATATTTGTTAGTTCTTACATTGTTTGTCAGTCAAATATATTTGTTATAGCCGTACTATTATAAATAGGTTATTTGTTCGCTACTTTGTAGGAGGTAGTTTTCCTACCTCCATGGCTATATAATAGCCATTGTAATATGCGATGTATAAAAAGGAATAATTTGTGTCAAATTTGTCCAAATTCAAGAGAGGAAGCATATGCAATCACAATATTTCAGTTCAATGGGTAGAATTTCATTTAGGAGTAATCCTTCTATTTACAAAATTAAGACCTATTTCGGTGAGTATGTGAAAAAACATGAAAAAGGTTTAAGTATCTTGAAGTTGATTTTATTTAGAGGGAAGATACCTTGGTCATAGAGGTGAATTTTTAAGGTAAAGAGGAGTAAGCTAGTGATCTCCATATCCTAACTCCTACCTTGTGATAAAATAGGATTAACATGTTCCTATCTCAGTTTAGATATCATAACAATGTTTTTAAACACTTATTCAATGCATTGGAATGTTTTTCATATATCAGAGAAGAAGGAGACTATAATCATAGTGTTTCAAGTTAGCAAGTTAATCATTAGCAAAGGATTATTCTTCATCACATTGATCAACCCTCATTTCTCTCTCTCTCTATCTTCTCTCATCTCTCCATCTCTCTCGATATTATCATTCTTAATTAAGAATTTACTTTTCAATATTTTTTCTTAATCACTTAAATAACCCTTAATTTGACATTGTAAGATTTCTTTTTTAGTAATAAGAAAAAGACACACTTTTTCTCCTATGAATATGAAAGGTCACATGTGATAAGGAAAGGTGAAAATCCATGTGGGTGGATATGAAATAACATTTGTAATTTAATAAATAGGAATCACTTCTCCATTCTAAAGGGTAGACATTTTTTTATGGTTGTAAGTTGTTGGATTTCACAACTAAATTAAGCAATAAAAGCTACATTTCCTCTATCTCTTTATCTATGTTCATTTATCCCCTCTAATCTCCATCTTTGCAAGCATTGTTATCTTCTAGAACCAAGAAGGAATGTTTTGTCCTTGATAAAGGGATCTACAAAACTTTGTGTCTCTAGTTTATTAGTCTTGTTGATTGCTTACATTGTTTTGTTCTTCTAATTGAATATGGACCTACTCTGGCTAATGTATGTGAATTATGTAAGTCTACTCAAATAATTAACCCTCTCTCCCTATTTATCCTACTCCTCTTTACCCCCCTTCAAAATAAATTCCTCCTTTTACACTCTAGAACAACGTTTCCATATGTTTTGTGGAGTATCGTTGTGTGATTCCTTGCCTAATGGCCACCTCATAGTATTTAGTTAGTTTACAATCAATAATTAGATCCTACCCATACTTTGAAGGAGGGGATTAACCTTGTGGCTATTAGTGGAAACCAATAATCTACATTACGAAAAATTATTTCACCAATAGGGGTATTGTTCCATTTTTGTAGGCCCATTTGGAGAGTTCTTAGGATAGATTTCAAAGCAGTCTGCAGAACAAAGACACGTGGACCCACGTGCAACCTATAAGGTACATTTAATGCCTCTAAACCAATGTGATGTTTTTAAATATGTATTATGAGTATAAATACATGATTTTATAAAATTAAAACAAGACTCTCAATGTAAATTAAGAATCATAAAATATGACACATGAACCTAGACTCTCAGAATGACAATAGGAAACAAAAACAATGTTATATGTTATAGAACTTGGTGTTTCCTTGAAATTTTTTTAAAACCTAAATTATATGAGTCAAAATTATTTCTATCATCTCTCACCCTCTTTGATCATGAAATAATATTGGTTTACTTGCATAAAAGTTAATGAGGGTTTTCTATGTAATTTCTCTTTGAATCCTAAAACATATGTCGTCGTTTGAGAAGTATGGAAAGTAAATTATTATATTGTCTCTTTCTAACTTTGAATTTATATTTGGAGTCCAAATAGGATATTATATGGGATGGTTTGTCCTATGCCATATGTTTTTCTTACCATGTTTACAAAACAAGACATGTTTTAGGTGGCGTAGTGAGATTAGAATGATTGTTGATAATATAAGTTTAAAGTTGTGTGTTACTTGAATAATGTTAAATCGTGATGGAATAAGAAATTTATTTTATTTTAAAAATTATATTTATTGTATTATTGAAGGAACAAAAGTTCATTTTATCATGCATGTGTGCTAATGAACGAGTTGATGAAATTTACATTGTAATTTATAGATTAATGGAATTGAAGAAAGTGTACTTGGTTAATTATGATAAATTCTAGTAATTTTTCATAATTGCGTGTTAATGAACTTAACCTTGAAAATTACATGTGATGTAAGATTGAAAAAATATTGTTTTGTTAATAATATAGCTTGTTCTCACTCTTGAATTATTTTTACGCTTTTTCATTATGTTAAATAATCACACGTTCCCAAAATGTTGTATTTGGTTCATTTAGCATCTTACTTAGTATTTGAAATGGTAACTTGTAAATGGTAAGGTGATTATTGAATTTGATAGGTGTTATAACACTATTAAAAATATAAATGAACATGATTTCCTTAATGTATAGTTAAAATGTATTTCAATGATATTATGACCAAGAAAAATCTCCACCCTTACAGGTAAACTATGTCGAATCATGTATAGGTTAGTTCCGAGTGATGTATACTCATATAATTAACCCTTAGAGACATCATCCCTATGAGAAACTTCTCGTGTATCATTCCTTTAGGAAATATCAGGTAGTTACTTCAAGTAATTATAACTATCTAACCTGAGGACTTTGTAGGAGGCCAAGTCTCACATTTTGTTAATGAAACATGTTGTCATGGTACATTGGGAATACATTTTCTATAACGACCCAAAAATCTCACACACGAACAACACAGTAAAAGACAGGATAATTTTTTTTTGACTTGCTTCGACACATAACACGACACAACATGTCGTCACAAAGCTACAACCAACTCTAGGAACCACTTGTCACGGGGATGACCACAAAGTCAGCACGGAAACGTTCACACCCAAAAGGATAATACACTTTTTCTTTTTGACAGGACAACATAGAAGTCCAACCACATGACACTCTCACAGCTAGGGCAAACCACAATGAGATATTCTTGAGGGTTATTTATTTTAAAAAGACATATTGCAATTCTTAACTTACGTTTTCAAGGAGGCTCAAGATATGATTCATACAATTCATCTTACCAAACTAAGCTCATTCTTTTTTCACTGAGTAATTAACTTTAAATCTTCTCTATTATGACATTTATTTGTTTAATTCAATTATTTAATAAAGGAGGTAATTTAATTCCACAAGGCCATCTATCCTCACTTATGCTACTAAAACTCGCTCATAACCTTATTACAATATGGATTCGCTTTCAACATACTCAAGAGAAAGATTACCAAGCACCTAAAAAAAAAACTGGTTAGAGGAAGAAGGTCGAGTTGAATTCATCTTTATGACCTCATTAGTTATTAACCCAGTTTTTATTGAAGCTTGAGGATTTATCGAAAATTATTAAATATTTTACTTAGGCTTCACTGGATGATTTTTACAAAAGAAAACAATTTACCTTTCAAGCGGTTGAGAGACAGATTGCGTGGTTTCGAAACCGATTCCTCCTACTTATTAAATCTTATTATCTTATATCAACTAACAATTTGTTTCACCTTAGGATCATTCTAAGAATTCACCATAAAAAGGATAATGTTCACTAGTGTAGCTAGGGATATCAAGTTATAAAATTTTTACTTCACAAAGGATGGTTTCATTTTGATCACTCATGGAATTATTTGATTTCAAATAGATCACCTCTACATTTATTTGTTGAATATAATTTTTTTTTTTTTTTTTAGCTTCTTTAAGGGTTAACCGACCCATTTTACTTTACTTATAATATATTGTCACTCAGTCTTAGAAAGATTTAACTTGACAATTTATTCTCAAGATCAAAGTTTTACAATACTCATATCAATGTAAAGATTGAATACCATTTCTCACAAAGGTAAGTTACCAGTTTGCCTACAGAAGGACAAGACAACATCATCACGCAATTTCAGAACAACCCAAGGCAAGAGGTTTTCTAAACTCCTTTGCAAGCACTATTACAAAATTTACCTCACATTTGACATTTTTACAAGGAACTTCATAAATTGCACTGATGAAACCTTTACAACTCTTTCCTTTAATCTACTCGCATAATCCATCTACACAAATACTAGCTAGAATCAGTTCGAAGAACCAGGCATGTTAAGGCTACACATTGCAGTGATAAGAAGCTAACATTTAACAATATCAAGAAAGGAATGTTCTAATTCAAAAATGGATTAAAACACAACCCACAACTCCAAAATTATTCGCATGAGAAATAAATCTAAACCAACCAATAAGGAGAAAGTCAAAATACCAATAAGAACAAAATCACATAAATCAAGGCAAGACCTTATGGGTTATGAACAAGAAAGTCAAGAGTGTTGATATTTCCTTCATGTAATCCTATGGATTACGTGATTGGAATCCAATACCCAATCCATCCATCTAACGAGGTCCAAGAGAAGGAACATACTAATTATGATCGTAGGGGCGAAAAAAATGAGCGTTATCCAAATCTCCCAGGGGGAGGCTTCATAGCAATAATTAGGGTTCAACGCCCTTAAAAGAAAAACAACTATAGTTTCAGTTTTAACCAAGGAGTTTTACCACTACCTTCTTATAGGATTTCTTAAATGTAGGACTAGTTAACAAAACAAATCCACTCTTCCAAAAGCGTACAAATGAGACACAAAAAGGGCCATTATTCTACCAACAAACCTTATCCTAATCGTCAACTTCTCTACATAATATAAGGGAAGGCTAAACCCAAAAGTCGTTAATAATTTATATATATTTCCGACAATGTCAAAAGTATTTTAAAATAAAAATAAAAATTGATTTCCTTAACAAAGCCACAAAATGGGACTTTTAGTAACCAAGTTTGAAGAATAAGATATTCGAGTTCGCAAACAAAGGGATTCGATACACGGTGGGTAATACACCAGCGATGCCCCAGACTCAAAAGACCTTACCACGAGTGCAAGCACAAAAATAAGAACCAACACACATATCCATCAGGAAGGTTACGCAGTGCAGTCAGGCCTAGAAGTTCTATGAGCTCCTTGCCAATGGTATAGAAGAAGGAAATTTTACCCGATCCATGTGGGTTTATCAAGGTAGTGTCTAACAAATACGAAACAGATGAATATAATAGCCACCTATTATATTATCACTGTAATCAGTTGTCATCTAACAGGAAACGAGTTCACAAGTCCAATACCATGGATTCACCTACAACTTTTGTTTCAGTCCAGCTATTAATAGCTTTCTCGCGACCCTTAATAAAAATTGTAGAGATTTCATTCAATTAAACTTACAATGTTTCCCCCTTACTTTAATCAAACAAGAGTTTGAACCAGGAAGTAGGTATAGTAAATCTCTCAACACGTAGAGGCCAAAATAGATGTCAAGTTATTCATCCTCTAGAACTGGGTACAAAAGTCAACCATGTACAATTCTAAAGCAAAACCCTAATGCCATTTTCTAATCAAACAAAAAGTAAGGAATGCCCACAGGCTTAAACAAGTTTTAGAACACAATGTCACTATTAATGTACCTTTTAGCAAAACAGGAGAGCCCTAAACAGGAAATACGTATTTATTCAACCCAAATAGAGATATGAAGGCTTAACCTTCCATATAGTAAGCCTTCAATTATAAATACCATCACAGAATTCTTTTAAAAGAGAGTCATATAAGCAAACGAAACTCTATAATGTTTCCTTCCCTACGAACTAGACTGCATCACTCAATATTGTAGTAGCCCATTTAGAAAAATATGAAATAGAGTAAGCTATAAGAGAGGAAAAGAACATTCCAAGCAAAACCAGCGAAATTGGAATGAGATTTAAAGGAACAACCAACACATTCAGGCAGCGATTTAAACAACCACGAATTTTTTTTGTCTAGACACCATTCAAGGGGAAAGAATATTCATTTCAAGATACTGAAAGAAGGTAGAAAACTATTACAAGGAGTATAGTTAACATGCATAATTAGAATTCTTCCAACAAACAACCACGTCGATCAGGGCTCGGGCAACAGCAACACAACCTCGCAAGAACTTCTCTTCCTCACTGGCTTTGAAGGTCTAAACACTGATAATGACCATGCTCTTGAATTCATAAAAATAATTGTATAGTCCGAAATGTGCATCTCGCCCATAGTTGGTCGGGTCGCATTGACACCCGATTATCATTCCTCGCTAATCTTCGGCGACACCCTTTCTTCTCTTCTCAAAGATTGTTTCCATCCATCCATGGGTTTCTTAGAAGTAGATCAAAAATCCTCCGAACACTTTGCTCCAAATTAGCCCTAGAACTTCAGAGGCCCCATTTTTGGCAATTGAATTTGATCCTTCGTCATTCATCCAAACACCTCCACCATCTCCATATGCATATGATTGTTTCTGATTTGGACCTCCTAACCTTAGTGCTCTCATATTAGGAGCAGCCCTAGTCTGAGACGAAGCAAAAGAAGATGGCTTTATAACCAAAAAAAATCTCTTGGTATAGACTCCATATCCATAAAACAGTCCCTAGACTTAGCATCCTCGATTAAGGCTGACCAGTCACTAGATTGCTTCAATGCAGCTACTTTTCCCTTAACCCAAAGTGCTCTACGAGCTCGTGCTAATGCCACATTCATGCGGCGAATATCAGCTACAAAGCCAACCCCATGATTTGAAGCTCGGACACAAGACATAATGATTACATCGCTCCTGGCTCTGAAAGGCATCTACCATAATGATATATAAACCTTTTCCTTCATCAGATTTGAGGACAACATCAAACTCTCGGTGCAAACATTTCAGCTGTAGCTTGTAAGGTGTGATAATTCCAACAGAAACCTTTATGCCTGCCAACTCAGTGACTCGTTGAAGAAGCTCATATAATTGCAAAGCAAAAAGTGCTTCATGAATATTCTGATATGAAACAGATCCACCCCTATGAGATCCTCTTCCATGAGTTACATCGTAGAACAAGCAAGGTCTCAGTAGAGAATCTTTGCAAATAAATTTCATCAGGTCTCCTGGTAACACTCTCACTGTCACATAGTCGATTCTGATAGAAATATCTTGAAGGAGAATCCTGAATTTGAGGATGCATTCTATACTGAACAGATAACAACATAGCTGGACATCCTGCTTGTTGGAAGCGCTCAAAAGGCTTCTACCATGCTGCAACATGCCTGTTGCCTGGCTATTTACTGTTACAGGCTGTTGCTGTGGATCCCGACAAGAACACACCTCGCAACACCCAATGAAAGTGGAGGTAACACGCCTGCTTCACTAGCTTGAAGCTTCATCTATAACCGCCATATAGACCCACACGGCCAGCAGGGAAGGCGCCCAAGGTTCTGAGCCTTACGACAGTCCACGCGAACTAACAACAACAAAGAAACTCCATCCAGTCTCCTCACGTGGCCAGGGCAGGAAGAAGGAAGGCGTCCAGGAGAAACCATGAGAAAACACCTTGACAGACAAGATTTCGATGGCTTCTCAACCACTCCACATGCAGTCTATCCAAGGAAAATCTCACGCGGTCCGAGAGGATAAGCAGGCAGTCAAACAAGAAACCAAGAAGATTTGCAAATCAGAAATAATAAGTGAAGGAGGAAGTGCGGCCACCAGCAAGAAAGAGATTTCAACATGCCAAGCAGGATGCAGGGGTCTTTAATGCAATGGCAGGTAAAAGACAAACACAAGGAAGATCAAAATAAAAATCCGATTTGAAAGCTAAGCGGCCAGCAGGGAGGAAGACATACGGTGGGTGGGTAATAAAATTTGTTTCATTAATCCTCACCAAACATATGCCAAACAAGGCACCAAAAGAAATAAAAAAGAATATGGCAGGAGGCCATACACTCTACCACGCACCCCTCTTGCTAGAAAACAAGGAAACCCTCCACCTCATGCCAACAGAAGGAATATGAACCATAAAGGCAGGTCGGTGGTTGAAGGCACGCTTCCATAATTATGAAATAAGTATGCGTGGATGCCTGAAAAGGCTTAGTTTATTTGACATAAAATTATTAATCATAATACTAGCAACCAACCGTTAAACTCGACAGGGCGAAAACACTAACGTTTCAAAAGAAACGCAACAACGTTCAACTCTAAGAAGCACGGTCGTCGCAGAAGCAAAGGCGCAATGATGAACGGGGCATTACATTTTCCATTGAGATCTTGGCTAGTTGTTAAGCTTGAAGAATTTCCTTGTGGATTACTAGCTTGAAAAGATATAGTCTCATGGGATCCCTATCTTTTAGCACTCAAATCATCTAAGATGTTTTATTTGACCATTTTTCAAGGGGTGTATTTTTGAACAATTATAAAACCTTTGGGTTTTCTTCTACTATGCACACTTCACCTTGTCTATGACCACATTATGTATCCTTGTTTTCTCAAAAAGATAATCCTCCTACCTGTTATCTCTCAAAATTGCACCCTTGTTGAGAGATGATAACAGGATTTCTAGGTTTTCTTTATCTCTCACTTCCGTAGATATAACGGAAACACCTCAAGTCTTTGGGTATACCTATTGTTGACGCGAGTCACCGATATCAAGGTCGGTTCCTTATTGATGTATCCTTAACTAATTTTTGGAGTTTTGAGGGTAAAAAAAGATGACTCTAACTTAAATTGAAATGGGGTGATACACAAAATTGATTGAGGGCTTTGGCTAAGTACATTCATAATAAAATTAAGAACAAATTGCAGATGCACAAATCAATTGTTTTCTACATAATTTTAGGGAAAAACACTTATGTATTGAGGGATAAATCACAACAACACAACAAGTTAAACATGCACACTAAGACTATCAAGAAAATACCAGATTTGTAGCAAGGTAAGATGATTAATCAAGGAATTAACATTCACAAGAATTAATGGAAAGATACACACCACTACAAATAATTGGAAAGGCAATAATTGGTTCTTATTCAAGGTAAAAACTGGCAAAAATATGCTTTATCACTCCTATATCAAAAATTCCTCCTTTGTGCCTTGCTAGTGTACACAATATATAGTAAAATACTTCACCCAACCCCTCCTAAAAATAGACTACAATCTGTACTCACCCATGCATTCTAATTTTACCCCTTTATCATGAATAAATAAAGGAATAAAAATAGACATGTTGATTACAATGAGGCATTAATAGCCTTAGTTAAAAAAATACACTCTAGTCAAAGTGCAATTGACTTTTCTATTTTAAATGCAATTAAAATACTTAGGTGAATATTTTTGGCTAATATTAGCCACTTGCTTGTTGTGCAAGTCTTCTTTAATGTGCATGTAAATTTGTCTTCTTGTTGCTGATGTGACACCTATTTTTTCTTGATCCATGCATGGCAAGATTTGTCTCATTTATATGATTAAAAAAAAAAAAAAATTATATTGGAGATGATACCCATGAAGATTAGCATAATTGGGTTATGATAAAATGAACATTTGCCATCAATTATCAATCCATATGTCTCACACATCGAGCTCAATATATCTAATCAACACATGTGTGAAAAAATAATGCAGAGAAATATTATATGTATGTAGCCAATATGAAAATCAACATATGCACCAAAATGCTCACCAACCTAGTGTGAAAAATCTTTGACTTTGTACTTTTACAAATATGTTAATGTTTTTGTCTCATGTAATTATTTTAATTTTTAAAGTATTATTGAAAATAACTACATATAAGGAAGGGGGTTACCAAAAGAACCAAATGATAGTATCCTCATGAGAATGTGGGGAGGAACCATGTGGTAGAGGAGGATCAGGTCTCACAAATTTCATTATAGAATACAAACACTTTTAAATAAGATATGTAGAAAAAATAGTATCTTCCATAGGAGACATATAAAAAAGAGTAAATATGAGAAGTGTTATGTGCATAAGGAGGTCTAATAGATGGAAAGGGGGATAGTGAATCACCTGGAACATGTGAAATAGAAGAACTAGTAAAAGGCACATGAGAGAATGACCCATTAAAATTAACATGTGAACTAGAAGACCTAGAAAATGGAATGAGAAAGAATAATCTAGAAGACATAACATGTGATATATAATACATTTACTATGATGTAATAAGAGAAAGTGACCCTATATAAATAACATGTGAACTAGAAGAACTATGTGTAATTAAACTAGGATTAGGAGTAGTAACTATATCTTTTGAGCCAAGTTGCTTAGGTATAGGAGTCGTAGATTGTATATCCTTAACTATAACCACTTTATGATTATAGAAATAATTAAAAAATTGATGTAATACATACATGATAAATATAAAATCACAGATCCAACTAAAATTTAAACGCATTTCACATAGTGAATAGAAGATGCAACCATAAAAGGAATAACAATAATAGTAAAATCGAATGTGAGAGGAAAAATAATATACCCAATTTTTTTAGTGTTTAGAGTTGAAAATGTTAATTTATAATTTTTAAATAAAAATAATTGTCTGCGAACCCTAAAACTAAGCACATTGGTTGTCATGGCGATGAAAATGGGGTGTTATTGCTCTGCACATTGATGGGTTGAGTGGTAGAGATATTTTCCCCATGTCCTGGGGGTCATATTTGGTTTCATGATTTGGTGACTAGGATATTGATCCAAGAGATGATATTGTAGGGGATGGTGGTGGATTATCTTTACGGGGAAGTTCACGAGAGGCTCAACTCTTTAGAAAGTTGCAATAGTCATGGCCTCGTTATTGTGTGGTCACATTCCCTACTTGTTTCTTTATGGAGAAAACGATTGTGGAGGCTACAACTAAATCTAGTACTTGTAGGGGTTTTCGTGAGGGAAGAGGATATGGATATTGTAAAATCAAATGGACCAATCAAAGGTATTGTAGGAAATTATGTTTGTAAGTTGTTTAATCCTCTCGTCGATCGAGTCCTATGGCTCATGCAAATACCGCACCTTCCGTTTATTTTTGAGTGGAGGTTTTCAAATGTGAACCATATTTCAAGTAAAACAGTCTCATTTGTAGATTTAATAATCTATATATGGGGCTCCCAACACTTCATGAATGGATTTATTATCACCGAGAGGCCTATTATGGAATGTAAAGTGGACATTTACCCCACATGAAGAGGTTTTCTCATTATTTTTGATAAAACTTGTGATAAAGATCTTATTTTTTGGAAAAGTTTGGGATTTTCAATCTCACGTTTTTCTCTTGGTCACTTAGCTATGGATTATCAGTCGGGGAAAATAAAGTTTAAAATCGAACATCATGGTGAAGGAATTTAGACACTAGCCACCGATTGTTGTTAGTCAACTAGATAGTGATTCGAGGAAGATTCAAATAATGAAGGTGATTTAGGCCCTAAGGATGAGGTGGTCACTCCTTCCCCTATTGCGGAAGCTAATTCCCTTCCTCGTGTATCAAAAGATCTTCAAAATCTTGAGAAAAAGAGAACTGATAAATCATCATTCTAGTTCATGAGTAATGAAAATGTTAATCCGAACACTTTGGTCTTAGATGTATTAATGTGGGTAAAAAGAAGAATGGTAAAATTGTTAATGATCCCTTTAAGATGCATTCTAGATCCCATGGGAAGGAGTCTTAGGAATAGTTAGTTGCTTTTTTACTTTTGCTTTTGTTTTGGTTGTTTGTTTGGTTGTGCTTTTATTGTCATACTTTTTGCTAGAAGAAGTAACTCTTTTTGACCCTCGTTGTAATATTTTTCTCTATTGGAATATGTTGTAATGTGCAATGGTCTCTCAACCTTCTTTAACCATCTGTTAAAAAATTACCCAAGGTTTTTATTAGTATCAAATATTACTTTCTTTTTAATATAACCTAGAGAAATAAGAAATTTGAGAGTGCGTACGTCACGTTTAACAAAACTATCAATGCAAAACTATCAATCAAAACACAATGTATAAGATATTGGCCAACAAAATTATGAAGGTATAGTGTATCCAAATGAATATCGAGAGAAATATCATCATTATAAAAGTAATTACTAAAAGAGGTGGTGTCAAAGTAGTAATAGTAAAAATATAGTAATAGTAAATATCATAACATCTGTTGGATGATGATAGAAAGGTGGAGGTCATATAAATTGATGAAAATAGTGCAGCTCTAAAGTAGATTTAGTAATGTTATGTTTAGGAAGAGGGTTTTAAATTTTTTTATCTTTGCATTATAATTACTGGTCTTAGATACAACATGAACGTTCCATTAAGTAGCATCAAAATCCATAATTTTTTTTTATAAAATGGAGACATAGGAGACATTGATTATAAGTATGAACAACAAATATATGATAATCAAAATGGGAGTTGGCATAAAGTTTTTTACCATGGGGCCTATTTGCATATGCCTCAATTGGTGGAGAGAGATACAATACTAAACTCAATTAATTGTTGAAGTAATACATGATGTGTAGAAGGAAAGTGCATGAATTTCCTTTGAGGATATTATAACTATAATTTGTAAGTTGAGATAAAACATTGATTGTGGCTTAATATTAAATTTTTCATCGTGAGGTTCATTTGTGTGATTAGATTTATCTTGACAATTATGATTAGATGTGTTAGGAAAATTAACAAACTAATTGAGTGTCTTCATGTTAAGTAGCTTACCTTCAAGCTCATTTTATGTACAATGAAGATTATTAAACAAGTGAAAGTTGTCAAAGATTATGGATTCTTGTAAAAGGATAAAAAGACTTTTTGTATAAATATATTAAAGCTCACTATCAACAAAAAAATGATCCATACTTGGCAAGTATAGTCTTGTAGCATAGAACGTTTTAACTAATGTGCTTAATAAAACCTTTCCATATTTTATACATTTGAGAATGCAGACAAACTTTTCGCCCGCATTGATGGATAATTGTGCACGTAATTGATTAGATAAAGGAAGATGAAATGACACACTTAAGATATTTAAATTTGAAAATAAGTTGACATGTTAGATGGTCCCGAACTATATACCTCATCTTGGAGTCTAATCCAATATGGGCCAAAATGATATGATTTTCTATGCATGTAGTTATTTAAAGTAAGAAGTTCAAAAATGATGCATATGAACATGTAGTTGTTATCTCGTAGTTGAACAACAAACCAAAGTGTAGGGATGAAAAGTCGAGAGAGAGAGAGAGAGAGAGAGAGAGAGAGAGAGAGAGAGAGAGAGAGAGAGAGAGAGAGAGAGAGAGAGAGAGAGAGAGAGAGAGAGAGAGAGAGAGAGAGAGAGAGAGAGAGAGAGAGAGAGAGAGAGAGAGAGAGAGAGAGAGAGAGAGAGAGAGAGAGAGAGAGAGAGAGAGAGAGAGAGAGAGAGAGAGAGAGAGAGAGAGAGAGAGAGAGAGAGAGAGAGAGAGAGAGAGAGAGAGAGAGAGAGAGAGAGAGAGAGAGAGAGAGAGAGAGAGAGAGAGAGAGAGAGAGAGAGAGAAGAGAGAGAGAGAGAGAGAGAGAGAGAGAGAGAGAGAGAGAGAGAGAGAGAGAGAGAGAGAGAGAGAGAGAGAGAGAGAGAGAGAGAGATGTTAGTTGAACTTAAAATTGAAGCATTAATCTTAGAATTGATAAAAGCCAAAATTTTCATTGTTAAAGGTAAATTACCAAATTTTAGTGTCTATAATAACACGAAGTTTATGTTAAGGGAAATTGTCAATTGAAAGTTGAATAAAATGGTGTGACAAAGGCATCTTTTATTAAATTTATATCGAGTGTTATATATACAAAGATTGTCAACCACTACTAAATGTATTAAATATTCAACAGAAATTGTAAACCATTATTGATCTACTAAATGTTCCACAGATGATTGTTATGTAATATGATATGTACCAAGTGTTCAACCAATTACATACACCTAATTTTCCATCTCGCATATATTAAATATTAGTATAGAGTTCTTATTATATTCAAATATTACTTAAATGCCATATAAAACCATATTCTAGATACGCTTAAGATTCCATTCAATTCCCACAACCAAAATTTTGGAAAAGTTTCAATACAAACACGTGAAAAATATATATATTAAAATATTTTATATATCCATTTTTAAAAAGTATTTTAATTTTTAAATTATAATAAATCATAATAAAAATTATTTTTAAACACTCTTCAAAGAAACTATGAACACAATAATTGTTCAGAAATATTAACCTAAATATTTGGAAAGAATCTAAAAGAAATTAGATTCCTATTATATTCTAATTAGATTGCTATTATATTTGAAAAGAATCTAATTAAAATTAGATTCTAATTATAAAGGCACAAAACAAAATTACATAAATATTTTAGGAGCATCCATATAGTATATTGAAATTTTAAACTCAAAAGCCAATTCTTCACAAATTTTTGACACAACTTACGAGAAATGAATGGTTTAAATGTAACAGAATTACTGTGGGATTATAATTCAAGGTTGAAGCGATTTGATCTAAAAGATAATAATATTTGAGAGGTTTATAATTTGAAGTTGATAATTACATAAACCTCCTTTAAAGAAACATGTATAACACGTAAGCGAGATAGATTTTTGTTTATTTTTAAGTCTGACCGAAAACAAATTCTCTATATTAATATTAAACAATTACGAAGAAGTTATTGAAATACATAAACTGATTTCCCAAAAAGGAAATTGTCAATAAACAATCTTAATCTCCAAAATTAAGGAGATATTCAATGAATCGATTGCAAGAGTATGAGACTCACAATATTGAATGTATTGAATGAAAGAATAACGGCTAGAGTTAGAGGAAGGGCAGAAGGAGTGAAACAAAGTAGAAATATTTATAAGAGCAAGGCCTCTGTTAAGACATTAAACAAGGGCCGGGGGTAGTGCAAGATAGATGCAAGATAGAACACCTGCGTTTTGAGTGAATATGGGTGCCAATCTTCCATTAGCAACTTTGAAGTGTTGGCCTTGCTGGTAAAAGGAAGTGCTTTTCCTCTGCCAGATGGAACAAAGTAGGCTCCATTAAAAAATGAATCGCTAACAGACTTCCACAACCAACTCATTCCATCTGGACTAGTCTCACGCCATGTCACCTGCTTCTTATAATCCTCGTTTGGAGCCACAAAGCGATTGCCTTCACTTCTGATCATGGGCTCGGCACTCCCTCCAATTGCGTATATTCCCCAGGGTTCATAATTGTTATTGGCCACATGGACATACCCATGTCGACACCTGCAGTAGCATACAAACAATTCATGGCATGCCAGTTAGCCGTTAGTTGACAGTTTTTAACATCGAACAAGTTGGATTTGATTCAATTACCTTGGCATGCGTTCCAATAGGCCAGGTCCAAAGTGGTTGAACACCACAGTCACCCTCATGTCTTTATCAGCTGTATAATCATCGCTGTGGCCCAAAAGCATCACCTGTTTCATTTGATTGCATAGGCAAGATTAATATTGAGTCCATAATCATAAAACCATAGACGCATAGGAATATATACATCTCACTAACTTTGTCATGGCAAGAAAAACGGTTATTAGAAACTGTGACTGCGGTGGAAGCAAGCGTTACATCTACAAGGCCATCTGCACAACTGGAAAGTGTTGTTATGATCAATCCATATATCTCTTGAAGAGACGACAGAAATACCATCTCCGTCCTGTGTATCCATCCATTGGAGGCTCATGGATGCTGAGAGGAGAACATTGGCAGCTACACTGGGCTTACAGTCGAGGATGTTTAATCCATGGATGATAATATTTGTCACGTTTAGCAGGCGGATGTATGGCCCGTTGCTGATATGTACATTTGCCCCCTTGCATCGATTGTCTTGTGGCTTGTAACAAAATAGGGGCATCTCAAGCTTTATCTCCATATCCCTCGCAAAAGCTATCCACAGAGGACCAATACGAGTAACTCCATATCTGAGAGTGCCAGGGAGGGATTTTCAGCATGGTCATCATCTCTGGTGACTGTGTACATCTCTCCTCCTTTGCCTCCCATGGCTGCACTTCCGAACCCAACCGCGCAATCTGCAAGGTTCAATCTGTTTTGCGACCATTGTGGGTCTCTTCTCCAGCACTTATCAATGGCATTATAAGATGGGCTTGCAGAAGAAAAGGAAGCCTGGAAATGGAGATTCAACATCAATATCATCAGCTGGATGAGAGAGGCGGATATGAAGAATTTATGTTCCACGGAAAATGAGTCTTGTTTCAGCCTGCAGATGCCTTAATCAACCAATTCAATGGTATTCAGATGCCTTAATAAACGATATTGCTTATGCTTATTGTATTGGATTGTCCCTGTTTGGTACCGTGTATTTATACAAACACAAAAGCGGCTGCTGATATTGGCAATAATAATTGAGCCCCCGTCATGTCTGTTCATGCATGAATGAATGGATGAAGATAAACATCAATGCATAATACAGCAACAGGTATGTTTGACACCAGGCCTCTTCAGATTTATCACTTTAAATTTACACAACCTCTTCTCTATCTATCAGCTTATATGAATTTCCCAGCACCTACTTCTGAGATTACGTACAGCTGAATTGAAAATGCATGTGCTGGATGCCAATTTTCATGGCTACAACAAAACAATATAATATTAATGGCGGCTCATTACTATGTCCTTCACTTTTCTTTGGTTATTAATACTAGTTGGAATATTTTTAAGCACTCCATCTCTGTTATTTGATATACTGAAATTATGGTTGGAACTCATATGTTTTGACTGCTACCAAAAAAAAAAAAATCTTTAATTTGGTTTTATTAAGTATGTTTGCCCACCAAATCATGATGTTTGTTTATTCTGTTTTCTTCGATCCCACTCTTTCTTGTTTGATTTTTATATCCATAGTTACATTTTCAAGCTATCATTCTTTTTTTTTTATTCGTGATGTCTATATACTTATAAGATTTTAATGACATTATTATTAAACTTAAATTAAGTATGGGAATTTCCATTTGACTATATATTGTGTTAAAATTTATTCATATATACATGGAAATTAAATTTTACTAATTTTAAGAGAAAACTCTAATAACATTTATATGCATAAATTTGGGTTGCCACAAAACAATTAATATTATGCTTAGAAGAAGCATGAAGTTGTGTCACTCTTAAATGAAACCAATGACCAATTAATAACTAAATATTTCAAGTGTAACACCTAATAAAGTTCCTAATTCACTTGGAAGACCCAATTTCTTATCATCGATGATCTTGTAGAAATATTTTCATAAATCTTCACATAGACCTTCCAATTTTTTAGTACACTTTGAATTCAAAATTTATCTTCTTTCTCCCACACATGGGATACTCTTCAGAACCTATGTTATTTAGGGCCATTTTGGATCTCAATTATTTATATAATCGCTTTCATGTGTTTATCTCTCTTTTTTTTTATAATTTTTTTGCAATGAATCCTAGACTTGAGTTCAAACTACAAGTGCAACATGATGTATAATGGCATCATGTAAAACATGAAATCCACTTGATTGGAGGAAATTTTTACTTCACCCGATTCAACAATACCAAGTGGCCACACATATTTCACTATCATTTAAGTAGCTCTCATAGACACCCTTATGGAATGGATGATTTAGAAATGCAAGATATTGAGACAAACTCTTGCCTCGTATAAAAACTTTAGGCTCAATATAATTTCTCACTTAAATTACATTAACATATTGATAGGTGATATGAAAAATTCCTAATGATTTTACACTAAAGAATAAAGCTCTTTGTAGTATTAAGTGGATAGAGGGAAACACAATAAATGAAGTTGAATGTTGCCCATATGTCTTCAGTTGCAATAGGCTGAAATGATCTTTTTGGCATCTTTTTATCTCCTTCATTTTTGTTAACATTATCCAATAAAATCAATATTAAAAGGTAATATCTACAAGTGATCATTTTCTGCAACTCAAGATACTCTTTTTATTAAATGCCATTTGATTTGGTACAAATCTTCATTCTTTTATAAGCATGCCATTCAGAAATCATAAGCTTTAGTTTTCTATACTTTATTTGTTCTACTTGCTAGGTATATCTATACACAAGCATAACTTCCTGTCAAGTCCACTTATAGCTTGGTAGTATTTTATTGATCCTCAAGTGATACATTATAGACAAAGTTGATTATAATCAATCCGTAAGATGTGATATTGATCAAATTTGAAGTAATCAGTCCATGCACTATCATATTAGAGACATATCTATGATGAGTAGGTTACTCAAAGTTTAGTGGCCAAGATTACTAAAATGTTTCAGAAAGTTACAGAGCGGAGCTTTGGACCATAAGTGAACCAAGACTGGTAAGCAAATACTAATGCTAAAAAGGCATTAGGATTTCTGGTGACTCATAGGGCCAATTTTCTTGGTGAATTGAGCTCCCTCTAGAATTCAAAACCCATTAGGTCACGGTGTCATTCAGCTTGGCATGGGTTGCATTTGGTAAGCAATGCATGATGTAACTTATGTGATTTGTTAATACTAACGAATAGCTTGCGGGGTTTTCTCAAATACACACCTAGATTTACATTCAAATATGCAACTTGGTCCTCATTCTATGCAAATTTAATTTTGAAATCTGAAATATTTATATTGCTGAGAACTCTTCTTTTGGAAAATGGATGAAACTTTGACATTTGTTTTAGACACTTTGGAATCCACACTTGAAGCACATTTTTTTTGAAGGTTCGATAAAAACCTTTGTAATTTCATATCTTTGAAATATACTTTATTTCTATTGACTACAACCTTATGAGCCTGTTGTGATTTCTTTGTAGCATTTGAATTCACTTTTCATTTATGGCACCTTGAAATTTAGGGGGTTTCAAAGAAGTATGACTCACAATTGATGTTTTATCGCTGTAGCTTTATTTCATTGTTTGGAGATTCTTAAAATGGATAGTTGAAACAGATATTTTTCTTGAAAACTTCAAGTATCTTGCAAATATGTAGCCTTTTAGAATCTAAAAAAATCTATACTTGCTGGAACTTGTCTTTGGACATTTGTACTTTTCACATTTGTATTATTTTCCTCATTCACATTTATTCATACTGGTGGGTTCTGTTGAAAATTTGGAACTATTCATCATGTTTTGTTCTCAAAGGCTTTTATTTTTCACTATCTTAAATATGACACTCCTTCATTTCTAAAGAATAAACATAGATCTGAAACTTGAAATAGAATGAATTTAAGGAACCCCGAGCTCTAATCATCTTCTTTTCCTCTTAGAGGGGTATGGAGAAAAAACATGGAGTTCTTGGAGAAGTTGTTTCAAGGAAGGGGATTTGTCTCTAAGGAAATGAGGTGTCCCCTTTTCTCCCTTTCATTTTCAGTTTTCGATTTATATGTATTCGTTGTTTTTGATAGTCATATCCCATAGCTTGTGTGGGGAAACTTGTACAATTTCCTTATGAATATACATAATTAATCTATGAAATGAGTTGTATGTTACTTCCTTTACATTTATTTCATTTACATAACTAAATGAACATCCGAAGGCTCAATTTCTTAACACACTTATATATAATCATAAAGAAGTAAATACTAATTGTTTGTACCTTTTCAGGTCATCTAAAATAAAAAATTGAATGAATGAACACTTGAAACAATTATGCTTCCATACTTAAAAATTAAAATCTGCAACGTAATTCCTTGTTGTTCCAACATTGTTGCTCCCATATGAAACAAGAGGAAGGGAACATATTCCCTTTTTCAAATCCACCAAATCTGCGTAACTATGAAGATCTTATTCTAATGGATCCTTCTACATAGGAGGAAGCACATCCTCATTTTAAGAGTCTAAATAAACATCTTTATTAGAATCAATCTAAATCACAATATGACAAAGGTTATTTTCAACTAGTTGGCTAGGATTTGAATTCTTCCACCAAGATATAAATTTTTTAATATGTTTTCTTACCATATGAAAATTTGAAGCTAAATGACCAAGATAGAAAAAAGTTTGACACCTAAAGGGAAACCCTTCGTAATCCAGATTTTGTGTCCAAATTCTATCCTTAACTTTGAGTTCAATAGTGGAGGGAAAATATAAAGAATTATCCATATCAATCAATATTCGGGCATATGTACTATACTCATAATCTGTACTCTCCATCCAAAATGGAGGGGAAAATAAGGCAAGTGAATCAAAAGCGGCTTGACATAAATATTACAATTATAATTATATTAAAATTATAACTTATACAATTATAATTATAAATTTTGTAAGAATAATAATTATAATAATTGTATAATAATGATAATAATCATAAAAAATAACCAAAAAATTCCATCAAGAGTTTTGAAATTCCAATAGCAATCTCTTACAATGAGTCTCTATCACAACTACATTCATTCAATCTCACGTATGTGTAAGTAACAAGGGTTACGGGATGCATATTTGTTTCAATTGTGGTATGTGTGGTGGCTATATAATTTTATCGAGATTAAATATAGTCAACCTATGTAAAACTATAGTAAACATTCTAGAAATTAATCAATGTGCTCTAAGATACAAAGAATAATCACTATATATGTCTTCGATAGTAGTTATTACCATGTCTTAGATTTCTAAATGTGTATGTGTATTTGATATATCTTGTCCTTGGTCATATGTTGAGAGAAATTGGTCACATGCTTGTATGGTTAATGTAGGAATGCCATGTGTGTTACTCATTATGATCAAAACCAAAAAAATTATCCACCTGTCTCCTCTAGTAGAAAATGATCTAAAACTCGGGTGTTTTGGGAGTAAAATATAGAGTAACAATTGTTTCATATGTAAAAATAAAAACAATCGCTGAAAGGAGATATATGTTGCTCAATAAACCGTGATTACAATAGTTATGTCTGCAAGGAGATGTTTGTCTTTCCTCTTGTGGGTCGATATACTTATATACTACTTTTATAAATTTGAAGAGACCTATAGAAGAATTTTTAAGGTCACCAATATCGAGGAGATGAGGTGATTCACCCTCCATGAATTAGATATGCGAAATTTTTGTGAAATTACTATTTTTTGAAATTATTAATTTAGGAAGCACTACAAAAATTACGATTTGAGGCATTTGGATGTTGATTTAGGGAGTCAAACTATACAAAAATAAGTTATATACACTTTCAACATATTCTAAAAATTCCAATATTTTATGACACATTTTGAACGAAGTTAATCGAGCTATGGTGCATAAGTTATAACTCCAGTAGTGGCCCCACATAAGTCAAAAGACAATATGTGTTGGTCATGTCTTATTAATATTTTCTATATGTTCAAATTGACATCTATGAAAACAATGAAGAATTCTATCCTTTTGAAAATTTCTAGGTGGCCTCCATAGCTTTCTATTACATGTATGAGTTGTGCATTTGAAGCTACAAATTGAAAAATAGAACAATACAATAAACTATAAGAAATATATATATATATATATATATATATATATATATATATATATATAAGAGTCATTTACTTACGAAAATTCAAGGAACAAATACACATTTACATAATCTGCAATAATAAGTGGATTCATGGGTTGAGATATAAATAACTAATTCTCTTCTACATCTCTTGTAGTCTCGTTTTGGGTCTTCATAGTATTATTTTAAGGGATTGAAATTAATAGTTGGGTGTTTAGTGTTGAGGGTTTTGACAACTTACAATATCATAAATGTTACATAGCTAGACCCATTAATGTACTATAGGAATACTTAGGGTGTTACTTGAGGTTCTAAGGTATCAACCTATTGTATAATAATAATAATAATAATAAATATTATAATAATTAATTAATTAATATTATTTTTAATATAATAAAAATCAAAATTTAACTATGATTAATAAGAGTAAGATCCTTGTCATTATTATTTTTGAATGCCACCATAAAAGGGTTTAAGGTTTACTATGATAGATGGATTTTCTAAAATGGCATATTTCATTTATTGTATGACAACTAATGATGTTTTTAGAGTTTCAATTTTTTTTTTTGAAGTTGTTAGGTTGTATGGAATTCAAGAATGATCACTTTAGATTTTGGGACACAAAGTTGTCAAGTCACTTTTGGAATATTAAGTGGATGAAATTGTGGACACAACTACGTTTAACATTTCATATCACCCAAGATTGATAGAAAATTATAAGTAGCAATCATGATCTTTGGAAATCTTCTATAATGCATAGTCAGAGAAAATATGAATCATTTGCATTTGGCCTTACAAATGGATGAGTTTACTTATAATATCTTAGTAAAAAGGTCGAGATGAAGGTATCCTTTCAAGTTGTTTATGGTAGGAACCTAGAGTGAGTTTTTTTATGGATTGGGCTGCTAGGTCATCTAATAACTAATAACATGATGTAGAAATATTTACATAGCACATAATAAAATTATAGGAATAATTGAGGAGAAGTTTATGGTTTACAGTTTGGGATTTTGTACAAGTTGAGGAATTTTTTAGAATGGTCCATTATAGTTTAGTCCATTATGTGAGTGTTTGGGGTGTCTAATGATATTTTAAGGTGTCTAATTATTTTTTAATGTGTGTTGACTATGTCTTTAAGGTTGTTATAAATCATAAACAAGACAACAAATAAAGTAAATTATACTTTCCAAATTGTAAACCCTAAACCCAAAATAATACATCAAACATAAAATACAAAATTCACTTCATAAACACTCACACAATTCCCTAAACACAAAATCGTAGATGTAAACCTTAATCTTGAGTCAATTTTTAGGGTTTAGGGTTAATTATTACAGTTATGTTTAGGGTTTGGGATTTAGAGTTCAAGTTCTAAAATTATAATTATATTTATAACTATAAGACACTTAAATATTGAAAAATTGAAATGAATTGACTTTTTTGAATAAATATTAAATTTGTAATTTTTAGTAATATTTGAAATAAATACATGTAAGAGCACAATTTTAAAATAAGTTTCCCACCATTTCCCACTCTGTAAATTTTTAAATTTTTGTTGTGCTTCATGTCTTTTTGATGATGTTTGATCCACTAGAAGTTCGCTTCCATGTGCTCCATCTGAGTCCTAGAGACATGTGACTGTTGGGTCTCCAAAATATTCCCAGTTTGTGAAGATGCAACAAAAGATTCTTGATGGGAATTTTTCTCTACATATCCTTGCCTAGATTACCAATGCAACCCTCACATCAATAGAATTATCTATGATAGCAAAACTAATGGGCCCCCATCCCCTTCTCGAGGAGATAAGAAAGTGGGTTCGTATTAAATGGGACCATTGTAGTTCTTTGGAGATTGTTGCACAACGTAATGGTTTTATTCTTTTCACCTTCATCCATAAGGAATATTTCCCATGGGTGCTTTTGGGAGGGCCATGATTTTTGGTAGAAGAATTTTCTACCTTAGAAAGTGTGGTATCCAAGATTCAATCCATGTACTAAAAAAATTACCCAAGCCACGATCTAGGTTCACCTTCTTCGCCTCCATCTTGATTTTAGGTATGCTAAAGTCATTTAAGGTATTGATTTGTCTATGGGTACTCATTTTGCTATCAATCAAGCCACTAGAGAAGGTTCTAGATTTAATCATGCAAGATTCTATGTTAACGTTAATATTAATATTCTTTGGCTCAACGCCATTGATCTACACTTAGATGGAGTACATGGGCGCATAATATTGAGTATGAATACATATATAAGGATTGCTCAATTTGTAAGAATATAGGTCATAGGTCCCCAACATGCCCATCAAATCCAGCCTTGGAACCAAAGGGACAAATGCATACACCCAAGATCAAAGTTAAATTCATTCCTAAGATTTCTAGGGAGGTTAACAACTCCAACCCCTCGATGCTCTGTTAAAGGATGGTGAAATTCCTTTGGAGATACCGGTTCTCAAACACCTACATCCTATGAGATCCTACTTAAACAACATGTAGTGCACTGGCTATAGTAACAAAAATTACTTCTTCCGTGATACCTAAATCTCTACCTCCCTTTTTAAAAACATATGATGTTATAACTTCTCCCTCCTTAGAGAATCCTATTTCCTAACCACCATTGAACATCAAACTTCATTCACTACTCCCCCAATCTCCCTCGTTTGGTACTTCAAGAATGATCTTTAAATATTGAAATCCCCCCTTTCGATTTAGAGGAATTTATTTCTTTATTCCCTATGTTATCTTCTATTTTCCCCCTTTTAAAGAGAAATCTCCCGACCCTCCTTTAGCCTCCATGTTTGAAGAACTCTTCCCAACTCAAAAAACTAGAATTAGGTGTAAAACCCTATGGACATGGGTAGCAAAAAAGTTCGGAAGACATACCACTCAAGCCAAGATTCAACAAGAAGCTTGTCAAAATATTGTAGAAAAACTTAGGGCACTCTCACTAAGCAAGGAGGGGAATCAAAATACAACAAATGAATATTTTCTCATGGAAAATTAGGGGAATAAATGCTCCACCCCAAAACAGTCCTCAAAGATTTTAGAATAAAAATATCTCTAGGAAATATGATGTTAAAGGAAACTAAGGTGAACGATGATGACATTCTACTTAGGATATGGCCCTCTACTTAATTTCCTTCTCAAATTTTTGTTGGTAACTCAGGCAACATATGTACTTTTTGGAATCCCAAAGTCTCTTTAGAGAATACATCATCAGCACTCCCCACTTTTTGTAAATGTTCTTTCAAAAAATTGGATCAAGTCTCACTTGGATTGTTGTGAATCTCTACACTTCTAACTTGGAAAGGTGTAGAGAAAATATCTAGAAAGAGATACTAGAATTCCATACCAACTGCAAATATTTACCTTAGATAATTGCTGGAGACTTCAATACTCCTCTTTTAGTTTCAAAAAAGCAAGTTGGGGCCAATGTCAGTGCTAGCAACATGGATTCTCTGGCTGACTTTATTAGACAAGGTGAGTTCTTTGACTTTGATCTTCATGGGGAATTCTTTACTTGGTCAAATAGAAGGCTTGGGGGAAATCATTTCAATGCTTTTTTCCGATGGAATTTCCTAAGGCTGCATCTAATCATTTCCCATTACTTCTAAATTAAACTCATTTTCAAAAATATAAAAATATTCCTTTTAGATTTGAGTTATCTTGGCTTCAAAATCACAATTTAGACAATCATATTAAGGAATGGTGGAAGGTTGACTTTAGAGCTCGCCATGTATATATTCTCTAAAAACATCATTTATGTCGAGAACCCACTCAAAGCATGGAAAGTAGATATATTTGGTGACACTAGAAAAAGAAAGGAACAAGTTTCTCAAAAGATAGCTGAAAAATCTACTAACATTGAGACAAGTGGCAAAACTCTGTCTCTACACCAACAAGATTTATCACTTCTTAGTGACTTTCACAACACCACTACCGAGGAGGAGATTTACTAGAGGAAAAAATAAAGGAAAATATTGTTATGTTTTTACAAAAGCACACCACCCTCAAATGGCCTCGAGATCTACATTAGGCATCCAATGTGACTACAAAACATGGGACCATCTCTCAAGCTCTGGGACTTACGAACTTGAGATGGCCTTCCGGATAAAGCTAAGTTCCTCTTTGTTTCAAAATCATAGCACCCCCGAATGGCCTCGGATCGGAGTGGGGTATCCGGTGACTGCACAACATGGGACCATATCTCAACCTGTAGGACTTGTGAACTTGAGATGGCCCTCCAGAGAAAGTTGACTTCTTCTTCCTAAACTACCTGCCACAAGCTACTCTAGTGTAGGAAAACTATCTAATCCTAATATGAAATTCCAAGGGACCAAGGAGAGAGAGTGCATGAAAACAAAGCCTACACTAAAATAGTGATACACTATAAAAGGAAGTGGTGATAAAAATCCAACTTCCCGAAATGGAGAGATGTGGGCAAAGGAGAGGGTGAACAAGAAAACCAAAGACCAAAGATGAACGTCACATAGAACACCATTTCAACCCATTAAACATAGCTCCTAAAACCTATAATAGACACCATAAGCATGCACAATACACCCTATAATGATGAGAGACGAGAAGAGACAATAAAATAAGCAAATGATAGACAAAGTGCATCACAAAAAAATTTATTGCTTTCAAAAGTTCACACATTACATCATCAGTGGGAAAGAGGAAAGAAAATTCCATTACAAAGCCATGAGAGGAGGCTTAGACTCCACATTCTACCCTAAAGAAGAAAGAGAGAGGGGGGCAGGAGAGAAACAATGACCAACCCTTTGAAATATTTCCCTTCTTTACAATATATAGAAGAATGAGAGCAGAGAGGGAAGAAATCAAATCCTCCTTCAACCACCCCGAGAAAGAGCATTGAATTCTCGCATGCAAAAATGATGGGCTTTACTTGTAAGAACCATGCCTCCATGTGTTGTTCCTTGCTGGGAAAGAAGGAAGCCCATTCTTCATCATGATGGTAGGTGGGATACTTGACAACCTCGAAATGGCAGACACGAAACATAATGGTAGTGGATGAGAAGTCGACGCCAAGAGATTTCCAAAATGTCCTCTCTCGCTAAATTCTAAGCTTCCAGTTAAAAGATATGGCCGTTTGAAGGTGCTTTGTGGTTTGGGGTCTATCCCTGTAAGATCTACATGGATCCTTACCTATCCTTAACATTTTTCTACCTCCATTCACTCCTAAAATGGTGCCAAACCGATACGTGGTGGCTTCTCAAAGGGTCCTCTATGTTCTACCTAAGTCCCTCTTGTTGGCGGAGACACTCTACCTAACCTAAGACACGTGGAGGCTTCACGCTCATTTAAAAACCACCCCTAGATTTTACCTTTGAATTTATGTGGACGAGGCATGTGGTGAGCTAGCGCATGTTTGGGGACCACCTCTAGATTTTAACTTTGAAGATGCACCAAGCTGACGCGTGGAGGCTTTTCACCTTTCTCGAGTGTGGAATTTTCAATGGCTGACCTTACCTTTTTAGAATCTAACCACATGGTGGGTTGGTGCTCGTTTGCGGACTACCTTTTGGGTTGTGCCTTTAAAGTTGTGCCATTAAGGCACGTGGAGGCTTTTTTGACCGTTTTAAACTTAGTTGATTAAACAGCTAGCTCTGCCCCTTTTTTGATTTCGACCACATGGCAAGCCTCCACTTGTTTGGAGACTTCCCCTTGGGTCTTTCCACCAAAGTTGTGACATTGAGGCATGTGGCACCTTCCATGGATTTTCTCTATACTTTAGCTGATTATACGGCCGGTTCTTTCCCTTTTGACTTTTGTTCGACCCTAGACACGTGGAGAGTGGTACACATTTAGAGACCGCCTGTGGATTTTTTTTGAAGATGTGTCAATGAGGCACGTGGAGGCTTCTGCTGACCCTAAGATAATTATCCACTTCAGGCCTGCTACCTTTCTCCATTTTTCTCTTGGCGCCGATCTCCTTTAATCATTATCGGCCTCCTTTCAAGCTAACCATGCTCCTTCACCGACCCTACCCCTTCATTGTTGGATTTGAAATGTGGGCTCACATGACTGAACTAACCCTTATTATTTTCTTTTGTACGGGCTTGTGTTTGATCAATTTTTCCGGGGAAAAATTGGGATAACAGTTTGGTGACTCACGGGGACATATGCCTGCTAGATGAAGAGACCAGTGGCCTTGAATTATCCATTGGGCATGGAGTCATGAATGATATCCTGACATCGATTATGTCCTTGAAATGTGAGCCCTAATTCTTACACATGGTGACCCCGAGCTCGCCTACATTCTCGCACTCTCAATTTTCAAAAGAAATTCTTGAGGTGAGGTTCTAAGAGTAGAAAATTATATTGACCTGTGGCTTTCATCTATTTTGAAATGGACTATCTCGAAACCCGATTTTAGTTGCTCTATATTTTTTTCATTTGAAATTAGCAACTATTACAGGTAACTATGGGTCTCTCTCTGTCATAAATACTGAAGGGCTCGATGCATTATACCTCTGGAGCAATATGAACAAAATGTATATAGAAAGATTAAATCATACATGCCTCAAATGAGACATGTAGAGTGTGTAAAAGCACTTGTTTTGCTAAAAGCAAAATCTACTCCTACTCCTACACTAACCCTAACAAAGAAAAGATAAACAAATCCTGCCACAGCAGGGAGAAATAACTTCCCTTTCTCAAAAATTGGGACCATGTAGTTGATTTGGCACAGACATGGAAATGAGAGTAAAAACCACCTTACAAATGGTGTCTCGCACCCCCTCAAAGTGTCAAAAACACAATGTACACCTTTTGTAGTTATTTTGAGCTTGAATCTAGGAGGCGTTGTTGCTTTGACCTTTGGTGCTTTGTAGCTCAATCTCATGCTATGAAGTGAGCATGATTATCGGTAACTCCCTTGGCTCTAATGAAGCCAAGTACCTGATTGGGCATGGTTTGGTCCTTAGAATGTGCCCATGGTTTTGAAATTCAATTCCAAGAATGGAGTCTTCTTGCAGACCTTCTTGGGTGAGTGATGTGAGAGAGATGAGATCCTCGTGCTCTTTCCCTTCCTCCTCCTGAGAAGAACCTAGAAGATTAAGATCCTCCAACCTTGGTTCCAGAGGGCCATTGTGAGATGTAGGCTGATGTCATTATATTTTCACCTCCGTGGCATTAGAATCATGTGCTTGGAAGGTGGATAATGGAAGATAAAATGATGTGATCTCCTTGGGCTCCTTTCCATCAAGGAATTCCACCAAGTTAAGATAGATAATCTACCCCCTTGGTGACTTAACTGCTTTGTGTGTGTTCGACCTCCTCAATGATTTTCTTCAGATCTACAATTTTCTCACCATGGTTCCCTTCATCTTCAAACATGAAGCTTGAAATCTCAAACTCTTCTTCGACAGTAGAGATTGAAGGGGATGAAGTGGGAAGAAGAACTGAAGGTTCTTCTATGGCTTTCTCTACACTTGGAGCCTCTGGAACTGTATGGTTCTCCTTCTGAAAGGGATTACTTACAGGTTGGGGTGCGTGAAGCTATGGTGCATATGGTTCTATCTCTATAAGCAACTCAGTCTCCTCCAGAACTATACCCTTTGGAGCTAATTGATATTTCTCTAGAACATGCTCCCATATGATTTCCTCTTCCCAATCAGAGTCGCATGAGTTATGCCATTCTTCAACTTTCTTGTAGTCATCGAACATGATGATGTTGGCTGGGGAAGGCATGTTGGTAGGGGTTGTTTATTTATGGTACAACTAGGTAGAGGGGACTTGGAAGAAAATGGGTTGTGAGATGATGGTGAGGTAGAAGGGATTGAATTCTTAGTGGGGTAAGTGCGCAAGAAGCTAGGAACACATATAACGAGGCTAAGATGATGTAATTTTGTGCGGAGGAGTGGGAGGGATGTAGGATGGTACTTCAGGGTTACCCCATTGATAGGGTTTCTGTGTGCTAGATTTTTGATCCTCCATTTTCCCTACCCACTGTGTCTGGGCCAACATCTTTGTGATGAAGTGCATCTTCATTGGGTGCTAAACCAGCCTTATGACATGGCCAACCCATGGACAAGGGACATTGTAACCAACTTTAGCTATTATTATGGAGAACTTGACTCTAAGATACATCATTTCCATTTCCATCTCTTACACCCCGCTCTCAAAATCAACTTCAGCCAAGGATTTTCCACCATCATCTACATAAACATGTTCTTCATAAACATTTTGGTTAGAAAAAGTGGGTTGTATGCATTTTTGGGATAATGGGGCTTATAAAACTGATTTGGAGGACTATTTTAAAACTATTGGGATGGAGGGAAATAGTTTCTCACTGTTTCAAATGAGAATTCCATGACGGGAAATAAGTCTCAACTTCACAACTTCATGAATGGAAGAAAATGGAAGATATGAAAAGAATAATTGGATGAATATTGATGGGAAGAAGGTCTCGCAACTCGAGAGAATGGGTTATTAACTAGATGGAGTCATCGGATGTGCTTTACATGTGCCTCAAAAGGTTGAATCTCAAGAAGAATGCATCAAATTGATGAAATGAAGTGGTAAGGTGCTTGAGACTTGCCGCACTAGGTGTGCCAAAACTATTGTTGTGTTAACATGGTGGCATAAGATTTTCTATTGATACTTGAGACACCTCGAAACATGGAACTCTAAATTCTCGTGATGTCCCACCGAGAGCTACAAAATCAAAACACCCCCTAATGGCTTTGGATCTAAGTGGGGCATCCGTTGTGATCGCACAACATGGGACCATCTCGCAAGCCATTGTGGGACTTGCGAACTTGAGATGGCCCTCCGAGAAAGCTAGATTCTTCTTCCTAAACTACTCCGCCATAAGCTACTCTAGTGTAGGTAAACTATCTAATCCTAATCTAACCTTCCAAGAGGACCAAGGAGAGAGAGTGGATGAAAACAAATCCTATGCTAAAATAGTGAAACGCCGAAAAGGAAGTGGCGATCACAAATCCAACCGCCTAAAATGGAGAGAGGTGAGTAAAGGAGGGGGAGAATAAGATACACCATAGACCTGAGATTAATTTCACACAAAACACCACTTTAACCCATTAAACATAGCTCCCAAAACTTTCAATAGACACCAGAACCATGCACAATATACCCTACAATGATGAGAGGTGAGAAGAGACAATAAAATAAGCAAAGGATGGACAAAGTGCATCACAAAACAAATTTTATTGCTCCAAAAGTTCACATAGTACATCATCAATTAGAAAGAGGCAAGCAAATTCCATTATAGAGCCATGAGAGGAGGCTTAGAATCGCATTATACCCTAAGGAAGAAAGAGAGAGGGGACAGGAGAGAAAAAATGACCAACCCTTTGAAATATGCCCCTCCTTTACAATATATAGAAGAATGAGAGAAGGAGAGAGGAAAGAATTCGAATACCTCTTACACCACCCTGACAAGAGCATTGAATTCCACCCGCAACAATGATGGGACCTGTAAGAACCATGCCTCCATGTGCTATTCCTTATTGGGCAAGAAGGAGGTCCATTCTTCATCATGGTGGTAGGTGGGAGACTTGACAACCTCAAAATGGTGAACTAAAACATAATGGTGGTGGGTATGTAATGCCCACTAAAACAACCCACTTGAGACCCAAGAATAACCTAAGATTAGTTAAGAAAATTATGGATTTTTTTTTTTTTGTTTAAGAGAGTCTACAATTGGGTTACAAGACAACAATTATTACTAACAAGTTCGAGAAAAATTCTAATCCATTAGAATATAATTTTCTTTTATTAACATATATTATAGGTCATAAGGTCCCAAAATTTAGGGTTAGAAGGTTCAGATTAGGTTAAGAGGGTAATTCCTCACCATACCCAGCTCTCTAACTTGAGCTTAAAGATTCAACTTTATTTTTCTCAAAATTAGCACATTCAAAATTTCCCTAAATCATTCCCATTTGATAGGAAATTTCCTCACCTTTCCATTGATATAAAGAATTCCTCCTAACTCATCATATTTCTCAAGTTATGGGTCGGTGGGCCTTGGGGTGAAAATTTTCCCCAAGAGCGGGCCTGCGGGCCCAGGGGAGAAAATTTTCCCCAAGGGCAGGTCTATGGGCCGTGGGGATAAAAATTTCCTGGTGGAGTAGTCGAGTTGGTGGGGCCACGGGAGACATTTTGGAAATTTTCCACCCGGGATGAAAAGCCACCTTTGCACCTGCGCTCTCGCGAGTCCGCAAGTCCACAAGGACACATGGCACCTCCTAAGCCAATGTAGGGAAAGCGGGGTGGCGAGGATAAAATATTTTTAGCACTCTAAAGGGAAAAAGGGTACAATTCACCCGTACCTCGCCAATGCCTCACGATGCCAAGTGGGAGCTCTTGATTGGTGTGGGCACGTGAGCAATGATGGGGAAAATTTAAAAAAATTTCCCAATTTTTTTAAAACACAAAAGGAAAAAAGGAATCCACTCCTCCACTGATGCCTCATGACACAATGTGGAAACTCTTGATTGGTCTGGCTGGGTGGCGGGGAAAATTTAGAATTTTTTTGCAAAAGTTTTATGAAATGCTAAGTTAAAAAGTGATCTGCCCATCTGCCTATGCCTCGTGGTGCCATGTGGTAGCCTTTGATTGGATGCAGAGCGTAGAGGGGTGGCAAGGAAAATTAGGAAAAATTTCCCAATTTTTTTTCAAAGCGCTAAGGGAAAAATTCGGGCCCGTGGGCCCGCTTAGGAAAATTTCCCAGTTTTTCTTTTTGATGCCAAGTGAAGAAAAACTTCAGAAGGCCATAACTTTTGATAGAGAGATCGGTTTTGGGAAAATAGGAATTTTTGGAAATATATCGACATCCTCTTTACTCAAGAATCATTAAATTTTTATTTTGATAAAGTTTAAGGAGACAATTTCAAGAAAACAATCTGCTGGCTTTTACATTGCAAACTGGTAAATTTTAACTTATGAGATTTTTTCAATTTGATCTTCTTCCTCTCTCAACATGTCAAATAGATATGGAGAATTTTTCTTAGATGGATTTAAGAAAGATTTCAATATTCAATTTGTTTGATTGATTTGCAATTCGAACATTTACATTTCTTAATAGCAAAATGACTTTTAGAGGTTTAAGCCTATTTTTGCTAAGTTTTCTAAGAATTTCCTTAAGTATTTATATCTAGAGGTATTCGTTTGGATCTTATTATGTCTAATTTAACATTTCATTTGTTATTTTTATTACTGAGTTCAATTTGTGCATTTTGTATTGAATATTTCCAGTTAAAAACATAAAACAAAGATTAATTTGAATAGATCTATATTCCATTTTTTTGTCTTCTAAGTATTATAATACATTCCCATTCAAATCTAATACATCCAATTGATTCAAAACAAAGTATTCAAAGACAATACTCAACTCTGATTTCCATGTTCACTCCTTTCAAAAGACAAAGTATTACATTTTCTTCATACGCATTTTTTTCTTTGGCGAGATTTTAAATAAATTTAAGTGATATGGTTCAATATAACAATGCAATTTTAGAAAGGTAACACAATCATTTATTGATTCCAAAAGACAACTTACAACTTCTTTCTTTCATTCTTCAATTTCATCATATAGAACACAATTTCTTGCTTTCAAAAGAACAGAATAGAGTATGTCTCTTTCACATTTCAATTTACACTTTCATAACCACTACAACATCTTTCCATTACAAAACATATACAAGTTCATCCACTTCAAGTGGGAAAGGTTACAATAAGATTTCATTTCACAAGGGACTATCAAACTACCTTTATCTCAGCTCCAGAACAACAACATGCATATTTCTCATTCTTCCAAATTTGATAACCACAGAGCAAGGAAAGGCAACGCTCTCCACCTAACCATGACATCTAATGAAAAATAGAATTTATCCTTCTTCATTGGCCCCCGAGCCCCAACCACAATGTAATAAAATATGTGATCTAACTCATGGCAACAACATGCTTCCACAAACACACAAGCAACATTTTCACAATAAAAACACAGTCCAAAACATAATGTAGTTTACAACTACATTAAAACATGAAAAAATAACTAAGGCCTCATCAAGAAAGCCAAAGGAGAAAGAAAGTATGGATGATTCTTCTTATGCCTCCCAAACGGGAAATGGGTATCACCAATTTGAATTACAAACCACCAAAAAATAGTATATAAAATCCATGACCCTCTTATGCCTCCATTAAGTACCCCTTATTCCTCACATTTCCTTATGCCTCCCGAACCTCTTATGACACCCCATAATGAGTGAATAAATGCAAGATATTTCTTTGTAATGTGGAACCCAAATTTTAACTCCCTCCACCTTTATACCTCCCTAAAACACACTTTTCCCTCCCACAAAATAAACCCCATACTCTTCTCCTACATTATTCCTAGGCCATTCACCCAAAAACCCACAAACATGCCAAAACATTCACACATTAACATTTACATTCATAAAAGAAGAGCATTTTAAGAGCCAAGGTCTTACCTCTCCATGATGGAGTTTCCCAAGTTCAAACAACAGATGTTTCAAAGAAAAAATCCAAATCGGTGAAGCATAAGCATGTAACAATCTTCAAAAAAAAACCTTGTTCAAGCAAGAGTTCCCAAAACATCAAGGAATTCTCCCAAGAATAATGTCTCCAAAATAAAGCAACCTCAAAACAAGGCAATGAATTCAAATTTAATAGAATAAGAGAAGAGGATGAGGTGGGCCCATCTAGGATGTCACATCATGCATCCTCAACTCCAACCCCAAAGTCAATTTGCATTCTCCAATGTATAATAAATAGGTGGGTGAATAATATGACAATTTACTTACACACTCAAATCCAACCCACACCCCAAAGGACTGAAATTAAATCATGTAAGAAAAGTGTAATTAAAACCTACAATTTACCTTCTCAAAAATAATATTAAAGTATAATCTCAACTCTTCAATTTGTAGGTATGGTGGTAATTAAATTTAAGTGGTATGGGATAAGTTTAACTTGTCCCACAAGCCTCCAAAATCAGCCTCCAAGGACAATTTCGAATTTCCAAGAAAGTGGAGTGTTTCACACTCAAAAGTTAACTTACACATCACTTACACATCTCTTACACATTACTTATAACACTTTAAATCATGGCCAAAAACTCTCATTAATTACCTTCTTATGACATATTTGATTTATTTATTTTAACAATATGATTACTCACAATATTTACACACCATTTAATAATTAATGAAAGGGTAAAAGCACCACAAAATAAACACATGCAAACATAAACAAAGGGACCAAATAAAAGAAATACATAAAACCCCTTGGTCACATTTAAAGGTGATCCCCCATGGGAATCCCTAACACACACACAACACGCACAAACAAATACTAGTTGCCATGGTGACCTTGTTGAATTCATCTAGAATTCCAATGTGGTTGGTATCCAATCCCCGATGTTTGTTGTGATGTTTTAACCAACAAAACAAAAATACCTCCTTCAACCTCATGGCCATATCAGAACATCGAAAATAATATAAATATAATTCCCAAAATCATCTAGATACATGAATCACAACAACATCTAAGCAATCTAGCAATATCATTTATAGTTTTATCAACAACTATATCATCATCCATTAATTTCTAGTTCTAGGTCTACTCACAATATCCAAATATCACAAGTCCGAACAACATCCATAATATAACCATGTCAAACAGTATATCATCATCAACATATAAAATGTCTCTAATAATCACGATGCATCATAACTAAATCAAGTCAACAATAATCTATGATCTAACATCTAACATCATACTATAATAAAATCCATAGTCATGTCCATAATATAATCAGTAGTATCATGATTAGTATCAAAAAGGTGTCAAAGGGAAGTGGGCACTATAGCCCCCCCCTTAGACTCAACTTCCTCCTGGAAGTCACTAGAACAAATGTTGAAACTGAACTCGTAGAAAATTAGCATCCTCCCATGTAGCTGCAGTCTCATCATATCTGTCCCACTACGCCCGGACCTGATCAAATTCTTTTCCTCGAAGGCCTGGGATCTTGGGATCTAGGATGTGAACGGGATCCACCATCACCTGTCACTGATCCTACACCTACAATGATGTCCAATATAACACATGAGAAGGATATGTAACTTATCTCTTAAGAATCGAAACATGAAACACATCATGTATGCGAGACAAGCTAGGTGGCAATGCTGGACAATAGGCCAAAGGGCCGATACGCTCTAAGATCTCAAAAGAACCAATGAATCTAGGAGCTAACTTATAACCTTTTCCATAATGAATAGAGATCTTATGTGGCCTAACATCAAGGAACACCTTCATGCGCTAATTAAAACTACGTTTGGCCTTATGCTGATCTGCATAGTTCTTCTTCTGTCTTGTGCCTCTTGAAGTCTCTGTCGATCAAAACCTCCTACTACTCTGCATGTCATACAACAAAGCTAGTCCAAGAGAAACCCTGTCCTCTAACTGTCATAGTTAAGAGGTGTCCTACACTCTCTACCATACAAATCTGAAAAAGATCTATGCTTATAGAACTCGAAAACTATTATTGTAGCCAAACTCCACCAAGTACAGGTACTCCTCCCATCTATACTACTGATCTATCACATACATCATAAGCATGTTCTCTAAAATATGATTCACACGATCGATCCGCCCCATACATCTCGGGGTGATATGTTGTGCTGAAATTGATCTTTGTCCGAGGGCATGCTTTGTATGGTAGTCCAAAATGGGAAGTATATAAAGTATCATGGTCACAAATAATCTTAGTGGAATCCTATGCAACCCGACAATCTCATCCAAATATACCCATACCTTTGCACTATTTTGTATAAGTGGTCTTCACTAGAGAAATGTGAGCCACTTTTTCAATTTATCAACCATGACCATGATGGCATTGTGGTGATATCTCAACATTGGCAGCCCAATAATGAAGTCCATAGAAATGGTGTCCCATTTTCACTCTAGTATAACATGAGGAAAGAGAAGGCCAATTGGATGTTGATGCTTGACCTTTACTTTCTAGCACTCTAAACATCGTGACATGAACTGGGCCACGTCTCTATAAATTCCTCTCTAAAGATACAATTGTCTCAAGGTTTGTGAATCTTCTTCACCCCGAGATGGGCTGAATAGGGTGGATGATGTGCCTCTGCCAAGATGTCCGCCTCAAGCCTCCATCTCTAGGAACATAAATCGGGTTTTGTTCCAGAGAAGACCATCTGCCTCTACATAAAAACCATAAAAATTCCCCTCGAGGGGTCTCTGAGACTCGATCTCTGCTCGAACTGCAATGTAGAAGCTGTCAAGAGAAAGCTGTTGAAGAATCCTACTCCGCAAATCTATGCTCACTAAGGTGGCCATAGCCACATGTCTCTGTCTACTAAGAGTGTCTGCCACCACATTCTCCTTCCCCTTCACATGCTCTATCTCCATATCATACTCACAAAGCAACTCCATCCAACACCTCGACGAGTGTCTAGATTGGGCTGTGTGAAGAAGAGGTGGAGAAGACTCGGGTGATCTATACTAAGTGTGATTCTCGACCAAGCGAGAAAGTGTCTCCATTGAACCAAAGCATGCACAACTGCTGCAAGCTCGGGATCATGACTCGAGATAATTAAACTTGTAATATTTGATTTCGTGATACTCAAAATCCACTACTCTACCCTCCTGCATCAATACACTGCAAGTATTGCTAAAGAAGCATCCATGTAAATGAAGAACTCACCCTATGGATCCGGAAATGTAAGGATAGGTGTTGTAGTGAGACATTCCTTCGAGTGTCTTGAAGGCTGGTCACTCTGTCGACCAAACAAACTTCTTCCCTTTCCTCGAAGGGAAGTGATGGGGGTGTGCAATCCGAGAGAAGTCCTGAACAAATCTCCTGTAGTAACTTGCTAGTCCCATGAAGCTGCACACCTCAATCACGGTAGTCGGTGCTAGGAAATCCATAATAGCTCTAATATTGGAAGGATTGACAACAATACATCCCCAAAAATGATATGACCCAAATATTACACCTTAAATGCGAAAGAATGCACACTTCTCAAAGTTTCCATAAAGATGCTACTCCAGAAGACATTGAAGAACTCGATGAAGGTGCCCCTCATGCTCCTCACGCATACATGAGTAAATCAAAATTTCATCATAGAAGATGAGCATGAAGCGATCTAAGAAGGTCCTAAATATCCCATTCATCAAAATCATAAACACTATGGGGCATTCGTCAAACCAAAAGGCACCATTGTGAACTCATAATGGCCATATCTCGTACGGAAGGTGGTCCTATGAATGCTCACCTCCGAAATCCTTATATGATGGTAACCTAACTTAAGGTCTATCTTAGAGAAAGTTGTGGCTCCCTTCATCTGATCAAATAAATCATCGATGGGTGGAAGGGGGTTAAGGATTCTTGATTGTTACGTTGTTCAGCTAGCGATAATCAATACAAAACCACAAGGATCCATCCTTCTTCTTCACAAAAATCATCGGTGCACCCCAAGGGGATACACTAGGATGGATAAGGCCTTTATGAAGGAGGCCCTCCAGATGCAACTTGAGCTCATAGAGCTCTAGGGTGGTCATCTGATAAGGTGCTTGTGAGATAGGTTCTGCTCCCGGAAACTGATCTATATAAAAATCAATCTCACATGGGGGTGGTAACCCTGATAGATCCCCTGAAAGACATCTACAAACTCTCTCAAAATGGGGCGATCATCTAGCGATGCTCCACTAGACCCATCCTCGATCTTGTCACCGAATGTAACAACATACATCCGACAACCCTGTCCTACACATCACTTAAGCTACATAGCAAAGATGGTGCGAATTGAAATGGGTCTCCTAACCCTTGAAATAACTAACTCAACTCCCAAATCATCTACACAAAATATAATCTTGTGGTAACAATCCATCCTGGCCCTATGTGTAGATAACCAATCCATACCCAAGATGACTCCATATGATCCCAAAGGAAGGATACAAAGATCCGAGGTAGTGGTGAAAGGTCCCAAATCCACCACACACTCCTTAACTAAGGAGTCTACAAAGATCTTGGCTCCAGAAGCCATCTCAACATCCCAACTATGACCCTGCCTAACTGCCACTAGCCTACATCACTCTAATAAGGATGGTGCAATAAAAGAATCAAAAGAACTAGAATCAAACGGAATGGAGGTAGTATTACCACCAATGTTACCTATAGTCTAAATAATTGTACTACGATGCTTTGCCTATCAGGTTCTCGGCAAATCGCTATGTACATCCTATGAATACGCCCCATGTCATCAACAATAGGCTCTGAGATCTATGTCTTACCCTTGTTATTAGGGTTCTATGGGTAGTCTCTTCAAAAATGTCCAGTAACACCACAACTAGAACAACCACCTGATCCTTTCCCTTGTGTAGCAGGTCCAACCGATACTCTGGAGGTCAGTGGTGTGGATCCTAATGATCTGGCTATGGTTTTCTGAGGTCTTTGTTGGTGAGATCATACTGAGTGAGCTCTTTGGACACCCTGTGTCCTAATGGGACCCTTAGGAGGAGGCCCCATACTCTGACCTCTCTGTGCATCAAACCTCTATAGAGGCCTATAAGGTGGGTGGAACTACAACTACTGCTCCTGCTATGATATAAAAGATTACTATTCTGAACCTTGTCCACCATGATGAAGAGGTACTAACCCCCTTGATCTACTATCTTGTATCTACTGTATGCAGCTCCATACTCGGTCTCTAGCTTGTTGGGTCTTTCCCCGAGTCTCTTCTTCTATATAGGCCTTCTCGACGGCCTCAGCTAAATTTTGTGGACAATGTATCCACATTGCACCTCCAATGTCTAGATTTAGGCCCTTGATGAACCTATTGTTTCGCACTTGCTCATCCTACATGTAATCAACATATTGGAGTAGATCTAGAAATCTACTCTCATACTCAGCCATTGTAAGAGATGCATATCGAAAGTCATGGAACTTATCTATCCACTATTGTATGAACCTCCATGACAAATATCTACTCCGGAAATACTCCTCAAAGAGCTCCTAGGTAACTATCTCAGAATCAACATGGAGCTTCTACTCCTCTATCTGCCACTAGACATGAGCTCCATCACTCAGTAGATGGATCATAAAATGAGGTTTCGAGTTGCTAGAACAAGGACAGAGCTTGAAGCATCTGCTCAAGCTCACCAACTAGGCCTCTACTTGAAATCCACCTATGTCACCAGAATAATGTGATGGCTGATGCTTTAGGATCTCCCTGATGTGATCTACATTTGTGGTTTGATGGCATCTAGGCATCTCTGTACACTCATCCCTAAACCTAGGGCTCTGAGACCTCTCTCTATGTCCTGAAACTTAGTCACCCTATCCCCTCTGTGGTGACTCTACTCTAGATGAATTTACATGGACGTTCTCTCCCTCATGCCCCTCTGCTAGTTCGAGGAGATACATGACCCTCAATGGAAGTGACTCTATCATGTCTGGCTGTATGTCCTTCTAAAGAGTCTACAAAATTTGGGGTAGGATGGTTCTACAACATGATACGCGGCAAAGTGGTAAGTCTAGGTCTATGTGAAAAGACCCCTCATCTCATATGCGCCTCCTGCATAGACCAAGGCGAGAGTTAGTTCATCTTTCTAATTTTTATTCAGTTTCCATGTTTACTAAAATATGTTAAAAGTGTGCTAGGTTTAAGGTTCATGTCTCAAGTTTTCTAGTGTGCCCAATGGCCCAAGCTTTTGAACCACTACTCTGATACCAAGTGTAACGCCCACTAAAAAAACCCACTTGAGACCCAAGAACAACCTAGGATTAGTTAGGAAAATTATGGAATATTTTTTTATTTAAGAGAGTCTACAACTAGGTTACAAGACAACAGTTGTCACTAACAAGTTCTAGAACAATTCTAATCCACTAGAATATAATTTTCTTTTATTAACAATTATTAGAGGTCACAAGGTCCCAAAATTTAGGGTTAGAAGGTTCAATTAGGTTCAGAGGGTAATTCCTCACCATACCCACTCTCTAACAGAGCTTAAAGATTCAACTTGATTTTTCTCAAAATTAATGCATTCAAAATTTTCCTAAATCATTCCCATTGGATAGGAAATTTCCTCACCTTTCCATTTATATAAAGAAGTCCTCATAACTCTTCATATTTCTCAACTTATGGGCTGGCGGGCCTTAGGGTGAAAATTTTCCCCAAGAGCGGGTCTATGGGCCTAGGGGAGAAAATTTTCCCTAGGGCGAGTCTATGGGCCACAGGGAGAAAAATTTCCTAGAGGAGTAGTGGTCGGCTGGGCCATGTGGGAGACTTTTTGGAAATTTTCTGCATGGGGTGAAAAGCCACCTTTGCACCCATGCTTCCACGAGTGTACTGAGGGTTGCAAGGGACACGTGGCACCTCCTAAGCCGGTAGCGAGGCGGGCGGTGGGGATAAAGAATTTTAACACCCCAAAGGGCAAAAAGGGTAAAATTCACTTGCGCCTCTGTCGATGCCTCGCGATGCCATGTGGTAGCTCTTGATTGTTTGCAGGGAGGTGGGGAAACTTTAGAAAAATTTCCCACAATTTTCTGAAAAGGCAAAAGGAAAAAGGAACCCGCCCCTCCGTCGATGCCTCGTGACGCCACATGGCTGCTCCTCATTGGCGGGCGGTAGGTGGCAAGGAAAATTTAGAAAAAAATTCCATTTTTTTAAAAATGCTAAGTTAAAAATAGATCTACCCCTCCACCAATGCCTCGTGGTGCCATGTGGCAACCTCTGATTGGCAGCGGGGTGGTAGGAAAGGGAAAATTAGGAAAATTTTCCTAAAAATTTTCCGAAGCGCTAAGGGAAAAATTTGGGCCTGTCGAGGAAAAAATTCAGAAGGCCATAACTTTTGATAGAGAGCTCAGTTTTTGGAAAAGGAGGACTTTTTGGAAAGCTCTCAACGTCCTCTTTACTTAGAAATCATTAAATTTTTATTATGATAAAGCTTAAGGAGTCAATTTCAAGAAAATGATCTGTAGACTTTTATAGTGCAAACTGGTAAATTTTAACTTATGAGATTTGTTCAATTTTATCTTCTTCCTCTCTCAACATGTCAAATAGACATGGAGAATTGTTCTTAGATGGATTTAAGAAAGATTTCAAGATTCAATTTGTCTGATTGATTTGTAATTTGAACATTTACATTTCTTGACAAAAAACGACTATAAGAGGGTTGAGCCCATTTTTGCTAAGTTTTCTAAGAAATTCCTTAAGTATTAATGTCTAGATGAATTTGTTTAGATCTTATTATGTCCAATTTAATGTTTCATTTGTTATTTCTTTGTTGCAGGTTCGATCTGTGCATTTTGGATTAAATATTTTCCAGTTGAAAACATAAAATAGAGATCAATTTGAATAGATCTATCTTCCATTTTTTGTCTTCTAAGTATTAGAATACATTCCCATTCAAATCTAATACATCCAGTTGATTCAAAAAAAAGTATTCAAAGACAATACTCAACTCTGATTTCCAAGTTCACTCCTTTCAAAAGACATGAGTATTACCTTTTCTTCATACACATTTTTTTTTCTTTCAAACAGAGATTTCAAATAAATTTAAGTGATCAGGTTCAATACAACAATGCAATTTGAGAAAGGTAACACAATCATTTATTGATTCCAAAAGAAAACTTACAACTTCTTTCTTTCATTCTTCAATTTCATCATACAGAACACATTTTATTTCTTTCAAAAGAACAAAATAGAGTATGTCTCTTTCACATTTCAATTTGCACTTTCATAACCACTACACCATCTTTCCATTACAAAACATATACAAGTTCATCCACTTGATTGGGAAAGGTCTACAATAAGATTTCATTTCACAAGGGACTATCAAACTGCCTTTATCTTAGCTATAGAACAACAACATGCATATTTCTCATTCTTCCAAATTTGATCGCCACAAGAGTAGAGGAAAGGAAATGCTCTCCACCCAACCAAGACATCCTGAAAAAGAGAAGCCATCCTTATTCATTGCCCCCAAGCCCTAGCCACAATGTAATAAAAGATGTGATTCAACTTATGGCAACAACAGGCTTCCACAATAACACAAGCAACATTTTCACAATAAAAACATAGTCCAAAACAATATGTAGTTTACAACTACATTAAAACATGAAAAATAATACTAAGGATTCATCAAGCAAAGACAATATAGCAAGAAACTATGGGAATGTTTCTTATGCCTCCCAAAAGGGAAATGTGTATATCCACTTGAATTACAAATTGCCAAAATATAGTATATCAAATCCTGACCTTCCTTATTCCTCCCCCAAGTACCCCTTATTCCTCACATTTCCTTATGCCTCCCAACCTCTTATGGCACCCCATAACGAGTAAAGAAATGCAAGCTATTTTTTTGTAAGGTGGAACCCAAATCATAACTCCCTCCACCCGTATACCTCCCTAAGACAAACTTGTGCCTCCCACAAAATAAACCCCATAGTCTTCTTCTACACCATTCCTAGGCCATCTACCCAACAACCCACAAACATGCCAAAACATTCACACATTAACATTTACATTTCATAAAGAAGAGCATTTCAAGAGCCAAGCTCTTACCTCTCCATGATGGAGTTTCCCAAGTTCCAAACAATAGATGTTTCCAAGAAAACAATCCAAACCAGCCAAGCACAAGCATGGAACAATATTTAAAAAAGAAAGCTTCTTCAAGCAAGAGCTCCTAAAACAGAGAAGGAATTCACCCACGAATAATGTCTCCACAATGAAGTAACCCCTGAAACAAGGTAAGGAATTAAAATTTAATAGAATAAGGAAGGGAAGAGGATGAGATTGGTCCATGTAGGATGTCACATCACACATCCTCAACTCCAACCCCAAAAGTCAATTTCATTCTCCAATGCATAATAAATAGGTGGGTGAATAATATGACAGTTTACTTACACACTCAAATCCAATCCACACCCTAAATGATTGAATTTTAATCATGTAAGAAAAGTGCAATTAAAACCTACAATTTGACTTCTCAAAAAGTATTATAAAATTATAATCTCAACTCTCCAACTGTAGGTATGGTTGGTAATTAAATTTAAGTGTTATGGGACAAGTTTAACTTGTCCCACAAGCCTCCAAAATCAGTCTCAAGGACAATTTCGAATTTCCAAGAAGGTGGAGTGTTTCACACTCAAAAGTTAACTTACACATCACTTACACATCTCTTATACATCACTTATAACACTTTAAATCATGGCGAACAAATCTCATTAATTACCTTCTTATGACATATTTTACTTATTTATTTTAATAATATGATTACTCACAATATTTAGACACCATTTAATAATTAATGAAAGGGTAAAAGCACCACAAAATAAACACATGCAAACATAAACAAAGGGACCAAATAAAATAAATACATAAAACCCCTTGGTCACATTTAAAGGTGATCCCCCATGGGAATCCCTAACACACACACAACACGCACAAACAAATACTAGTTGCCATGGTGACCTTGTTGAATTTATCTATAATTCCAATGTGGTTGATTTCCAATCCCCTAATGTTTGTTGTGATATTTTAACCTACAAAACAAAAATACCTCCTTGACCTCATAGCCATATCGAACATCTAAAATAATATAAATATAATTCCCAAAATCATCTAGATACATGAATCACAACAAAATCCAAGCAATCTAGCAATATCATTTATAGTTTTATCAACAAATGTATCATCATCCAATAATTTCCATTTCTAGGTCTATTCACAATATCCAAATATCACAAGTCCGAACAACATCCAGTATAACCATGTCAAACACTATATCATCATCAACATATAAAATGTCTCTAATAATCATGATGCATCATAACTAAATCAAGTCAACAATAATCCATGGTCTAAAATCTAACATCATAGTCCATAATATAATCAAAAGTATCATGATTAGTATAAAAAAGGTATCAAAGGGAAGTGGGTACTACAGGTGAGAAGCCGACGCCAAGAGATTTCAAAACATCCTCCCTCACTCAATTTTGAGCTTCCAGGTCAATAGATATGGCCATCGAAAAGAATTTTGGGTTTCGGGTCTATACTGCGAGATCTACATAGAGCCCTGCTCATTCTTAAGATTTATCCACGTCCTTTCACTCCGAAATGGTGGTGATCGATACATGGCAGCTTCCATGGGCTCCTCTTTGTTATACCTATGTCCCTCCTATTGGTGGAGACACTCTTCACGACTCCGAGACACGTGGAGGCTTCGCGCTCATTTGGAAATGGCCCCCATTTTACCTTTGAAGTTGCGTGGATGAGGCACGTGGCAAGCTAGTGCATGTTTTGGGACCGCCTCTTGATTTTATCGGTGAAGATGTGCCAAGCTGACATGTGGAGGCTTCCTTCGGCATTTTCCGAGCATGAAATTTTCAATGGCTAACCTTACCTTTTCGGACTCGACCACATGGCGGGTTGGCATTCATTTTGGGAATATTTTTGGGTCGCGCATTTGAAGTTACGCTGATGAGGCACGTGGAGGCTTCCACTGACCCTCTTATACTTAGTCGATTAAATGGCCAGCTCTACCACCTCTTTTAACTTTGACCACGTGTTAAGCCAAAGCATTTGTTTGGAGATTTCCCCTTGGGTCCACCTTTGAAGATGCACCATTGAGGAACATGGAACCTTCCATGACTTTTCTCTATAATTTAGGTAATTCAATGGCCAACTCTACTCCTTTTGACTTTTGTTGGACCCTAGACACGTGGAGAGTACCTCTGGATTTTTCCTCTCGAAGTTACATGGATGAGGCACATGGAGGATTTTGCTGACCTTGGGATACTTAGCCAATTCGGGCTTGTTGCCTTTCTCCATTTTTCTCTTGTGTGCTATGATATCCTTTAATCATATCGACCTCCTTTTCCGACCCTTCCCCTTCATTGTTGGATCTGAAATGTGGGCTCCCACAAATTAACCAAACTTCCAATTTTCTTCTATGAGGGGTCGTGTTTGATCAATTTTACCCAGGGGAAAAATTGGGTTAACGGTTACAACATGGAGATCATAATAATAGATTCTTTCATGGTACTTCCACTACGCATAAAAGTAGACATAAGATTAAGGAGCTCCTGGGGGTGGATGGAAGGTATTCCAATACTGAGGATTCTATTTTGGTTGAGTTGGTGAGTTTCTAGTCTAGTTTGCTACAAGAGGAGGGTCCTCCTTGCGAGGAAGATATCCTTGAAATTTTGTAACATATTCCTAAGATGATTTACTGAGTGACATTAATACTAACCTCACACATCCTTTTTCTATGGAAGAAGTTCATGAAGATGTATTTGAAATGAAGGGAGATAAGTATCTGGACTAGAAAAATTACCTACAACTTGTTTTCAATCTTATTGGCATATTATTATGTTTGATTTAATTTATGTTGTCTCTAAGTTCCAAGAGAATGATTTCCTCTTAAAGGAATAGAACAAATACATTTTTAGCTCTAGCTCCTAAGGCCTTGGGATCTAAATTGATCTCACACTACCGACCTATAGGTTATTTTAATACTTAATACAAAATCATCACTAAATTGCTGGCCACAAGGCTAAAAGCTTTAATAGATAGATTAAACTCACAACAAAAGAATGATTTCATTGAAGTACAACTGATTCAAGATGGGGTGATTGTGGTTCATGAAGTGATACACACATGACCTTTCATACTAAATTGGTAGGAATTATCATTAAAATTGACATGCAAAGTAGGCGTTTGATTGAGTGAGATGGAATTTACTTCTAAAATGTTTTAGAAACGTTTGCTTCTATGATAAGTGGTGCTCTTGGATCCATAATTTCATCTCTTCTCCTCAATTCTCGGTAGACAGAGCACTGTGATAGGTAAAAAAATTCTTTCATGGTGTTTTTGTAGGGATTAGGCCAAAATCGATCAAGTAAGAAGATGGATGAGAAAGAAATGGAAGATCTCGGGAAAGTAAGCACTTTTTCCTTTTCTAAAAAAAGCTTCTTGTTCATCTTCTTTTTATCCGTTTCCCAATTGAAATGAAAAGCTGGAAAAAAGAGCTTGGGAACTTGTCAAGGCCTTCATGGGTGGGTCATAGGTTTTTAGGTGAATTATAGGCTCTAGAAGTGATTGCAACTATTTTAGGGAAGGTTTTAATTAATGAGAGGATTTTTTTCCTCTTCTAGGTTCCAAAGGTTCAAGAACATGTCCAAAATGAGATGGTTGGTTCGGGGTTCACATTCGGTAAAAATTGAAAAAAATTGGATATGAGGGTCTCGGGATTTTACTCCATCGCTCAGGCCCATAGAATTCTTAAAAAAACCATAAATATCATAAAAATCTAGAAGAAAACTTAAACGGGTTCAAAACTAGCTAGGTGATGAAAAAACATCTCATTAAGCTGATTGACGATTGGAACCATCTCGGTGAAATTTGTGCACAAAGTTGGGAACATAGAAATCAATGTCACATGGTGAGGTCATTGATTTATCTTACCATAGGAGTGAGTTCAACTAGTGAGCTGGCAAGGGGGCCTTGGTGCCTATAAAGGAGGCGACTGCAACACATTGTAGTAGAGTGCTTTGCACGAGAAAAGTGGAGTCATGTGGGCACAAGATTTTGAGAAGGAACGATACTGATGTGACTTGCATAAGATGAATCAACCACATCGGGGAATTAGAGATTGAGTGGCCGTAGGAAATTGGGACATGAGTTCCCTGTAGGCTTGATTTTCCACACAATGAAGTGGCTAGTTAGAGGTTGCTTGCGATGGACACCGAGTTGGAAGCCCGCCGAGTGGAAAGGAGATGTTGAGATGGCACATCAAACATAGTGCGAGATAGGTCTCCGATGTGATGGAGATTGTAAATCAAGGTTGGTGGGTGTGAAGTGAGGCAAGTCAAAAATAGAGGATCTCGGTGAGATGATGCGCATAGCTAGCTCACCAAGCTAGTTGGTGAGCTAACCTTGCCACCGTTAAATGAACCATTGCCAATTTAATGCCTAGTTTTCCCTTTTACAAAATTGATTTGGTGCGACCCTCCCCAAAGGATTTAAATGGATTCCCAGGACTATTAAAACATAGAAAAAAGTAATGAAGGGGGGAAAAGGAAAATAATGATCTCCAACCACCCAATTTAATGCTTAGTCCCATGGAATACTAAATAAGGCAAATATGGGATAAAAATTAGTATGCACTAAAATGCCCATAACTTTCCGTTTCTTATCAAAATTAGACAAAAATGGGATTCATTGGAATCATGATTATGTCCTCTACACTCATAAATCAAGAAATAAAATATTAGGTATATTTTTGTGGGTGAAAAGTGAAGAAAATGAGCCATTTAACAAATGATGATTTCAGTGGTTGAAAATACATTTAATGAGTATGGGAAGACATTTTCTTGCAACAAGTTTCAAGATAGCAAGGGATGATTGTTTCAGATTTCCCATCATGTTTTACAAGTATTTTTGTACTTTATAGGTGGGTTAGTGAGGATTTCTGGATTTACTCTCTCTCTCACCTTCTATAAAAATTGTAACACTTATCATTTTGAGAAGGGGATTTATTCTGGGAGCTAGGGGATACACTTGCAAAAACATTCCTCATTTTTTGATTGAGCTACAAGCCTTCACATGAACTTTCTAAATTTATCTTTCCTCTATCCCATAATTGTAATGGTGTGTAACACTTCTTGAGTAATAAAATTGTATAATGTGGTGTTCTATCAACCCTCTTGTAGTTTTCTTGTGTTCTCTTGCCTCTCCTTTGTTGATGGTCTATTTTGTGCATTTTATCTAACATTTGCAGGTTTTTTTGTGCTTCTTGGATATCTAACAGTGGGTGCATGTTTGGAACTCTGTTGAATCTTCTAGCCTCTCTTAACTATGTTTCACTACATTTTATCCCTCGGAAGAGTATTTCACACCCTTCTCTTGGTGCTACTACTATTGTTAGTGTAGGATTTCTTCATTTTCATGCAATCTCCCTCTCCTGGTCCCTTAGAATTCATAGATTAGGAATAGTTAGTAGATTTTCCTTCACTAGAGTTAGTTATTGCATTATTTTAGGAAGAGGAACTAGCCTTCTCTAGAGTTCTGTTAGTGCGAAATCACAACACCCCCAAATGAGTTATAAGGTCTACTTTTCAAAGGCGAGTCATTTGGTGTGATTTTCATAACATTGGATCATTCCCTAAGGTGTGGGATTTACAAATGTAAATGATCCTCTAGAGAAGGCTAGTTCCTCTTCCTAATCTACCTACCACAAGCCATTCTAGTACATGCAAGCTAATCTAATCCTAATCTAACTTCCGAGGAGAAAATGAGAGAAAGAAAACAAGCAAAAAAGAGCGTACGGTAAAGCGGTGATACACCAAAGAAGGAAAGTGTTGATCATCTACCAAAATTGCCATGGAACAAGGAGCTCGGTGAGCAATGTAAAGGATGGACAAATGCATCGAGACCAAAGCGGATTTCACATAGAAAATGTTCCAAACTCTATAAACATAGCTCCCAAATCTGAAATAAACATTCAAAACATACACAGATACCACGAAAATGAAGAGAGGCAAGAAGATGCAATAAAAATGAGTAAAGGATGGACTAATGCATCAAAAAAACATGTTTTATTACTTCATCTTCTTTCACCATGATTTGATTTTATCCTGAGTAGCCATCGAAGAGAGAAAATCTCTCCAACCTAGACACCATTTTCAAGATTTGTTCCATTAAAGGGAGTGGGTAGCGATCTTTGACAGAGGATCTGTTCAAATCCCTGAAGTCAACACACAACCTAATTTCTCCATTTTTCCTTTTTACTAGGACCAGATTTACAACCCAAATTGAATGCTTGATTGGGAATATGATACTTGCCTCTATTAGTTTATTTAGCTCCTTCATCAGAGGCTCAATATGTGGGTTGAATGGTCTTTGCTTCTACCTGATAGGATGAGTAGCTGGGTCCAATTCAATTGTGTGTTGTGCTAGTTTTGGATTGAACCCTCTTAGGTCTTCATAACTCCAAGCAAACACATTAGGGAATTCTTGGAAAAGTTGTATGAATTCATACCTTTCTTGCTCGGTGGCCACCTTACCAATTTGAAGTGTTTTGTGTTCTCCAATAGGGATTGAATATTAATCCTTTCCTTTGATCTACACGTTAGCCTTCTATTTTCAGAATTGATCATTAGGATTAAAAACAGATTCCAGTGTCACTAAGCCTTTGAGAAGCTTGTTTGTATGTAGCTATACTATATGATTCCCATACTGCTGCTCTAGTTTGCTCTGGTTTCTAGCTAAGAATTCAGCTTCTTCTTGTAGAAAGTTAATGATCTGCTGATCATTCTCAAACACCTGCCAGCATGTATTATTATCTAGCACTGCTGGCCTCACAACCACATGGATATGTGGTTGTTCTTTGTCTCTTTTGATGATTTTCACCACATCAAAGGTTGCTCCAACTACTGCAAGTCTATCAATAACTTCATTTTCTTTTCTAGGTATGGACATAATGTTGAAGGCTTCGAAATCCTCCATGAGGTCCCATACTCTATTCTTATAGTTCTTGAGCAAGTTCTTGACCACATTAAGCCCTATGAATTTATTGGTAACCAATTCACTATCACCAAACACCTATAAATTCTTGATTCCTAGCTTTCTTTCCCAATGAAGACCTTGGACTAAAGCCTCATATTCAGCAGCATTATTAGAGAAAACAAACTAAAATCTAAAGGCTGAATAATAATTCATACCTTTGGGAGACACAATCATAGCTCCTCTTCCATCTCCTTGTCTACTCCTTGAACCATCAAAGAATAATTTCCATACCTCATTTTCATATTTATGTTTTGGCTTGATTAAGGTAGGAAGGGGGTGATTTTCTTCATGTAGAAGGTAGACACCTAGCTCAGATTCTTCCATTTCTTCATAGGGGTTAAAATAATGTCTTTTCCTAGCCCACTCATCTAGAGTCAAGTCTAGGATACATTCCAACTTGGTATTTGCTTCATTAGTTCTTAGGAGGTCTTCTTGATCAAAAGATGAGTAGTTAGCATTGTTTCGGCTAGGTACAAAGGATTCAATATGATAGTCAAGCAATAGGCTCAAATATGATTGTGGCCTTTTCCCCATACCTTGTCCTAAAGAGCATATGTGACCGATCAACAAGCAGGTAGCCTCCGATTTTGGAAGTCAAGTCTCTAGATAGACACAAAGTAAAATGTGGTGACAAATCTATGATGGACACGTTTTTGCAATATGAGGTTATCTCTAGAGGAGTAGTTCAATTAGATGGGACAACGGTGACCACTTTGGGAATCATCAAAGATCGACCCTCACCCTACGTACACCTTTGATGTGTGTATTGCAAAACGTGTCCATCATAGATTTGTCACCACTATCATAGAACTACTAGCCCCATAGTCAATCATACAATTATGCACTAATTTTTCACCAATAATTAATGAGACATAGAAAGGAGGGGGTCTCATGTTCTTACCTTGTTGTTCTCCTTGATTCTTCTCGGGGTTGAGCTGCATTAGCAATCACTCTCTTTTGTTGATTAGGGGTTTGATTTGAATTTGGAAAATTCTACATGGTAGTTTGTAACAGATCCCTCTGCCATAGAATGGCCAATGACTCCCATAGTGAAATGTTCACACTTGTCCTCTTCATTTGTTCAATAATATTGAATGAGCTATCTTTTGTTTCCCTTTCCTAGACACGTTTCTTTCTGCATATAGGTTGTTACAACCGGTGCACAGTTGGATTTAGAAGGTGACTTGGACTGGTTCTACATGGTGGGGTTACACTTGGAACACCAACACCTTGTGGAGTGATGGAAGGTTAAGGATTACCTAAGTTCGGTGGTTGTCCCTCTCTAATTCTTCTCTTTTGGGTACATTTTCGACAAAAACACTTTGAGGAGGGGCTGATTCCTCCCATAGAAATCTTGACCTACCGATTTACAAGCACGGTCTCTCCAAGAGGTTCAAATTTTGAGCTCCTTGTTGCTGATATTCCTCTTGACTAGGATCTTGTCACACCATCTAGTTTGCACCATTAGAGCTTGATTCGAGAGAACCATTAAAACACGGGGATTGGTTATGTGGTTGATTGCATGGAAAACACCAATAATATTCCTATGCCATATTGTATTGTGTATGTGATAATGCCTTTGATGTTGAGGTTGTACTAGGATAACAAGACCTAAAAGGTCTAACAACTTGAGGATGTCCTTGATTTTGATTCTAATTTGTAGTATGAGGTGGTGGCCTATTTTGCTAGTATTGGGGTCTAGCTTGATATGGCCTAGAGCTCTATGCTTGCTACCTTTTGATAGTCAATAGTTTGTTTCCCAAGTTTTGCAGTTGCTTCATCACTTCTTGAAGCTCTTTAGAGGTGTTAGATGATGAAGTGGAAGCTTTAGCTGAGATTTGACTCCTGGGGGTGGGTATAGGAGCTAATGTGGGTACTTGGTTAGTATTTGGGCTTCCTAACTCATGGTACAGAGGCATGGATGGCCTAGGAGTGATTTTGCTAGCTTGAATCAAATGGTTTTCAGCCCCTATAGAGAGGCTATAGGTTGCAGGTAATGTAGTGCCCCCAATTGATTGAATCATTAGGGAAATATCATAATTTAAAGCCCTAAGAAAGTATAAGAAGGCACCTTCATCAGTGGGATTTACTGTTGTTGGAATCCTATCCCAAGTTCACTAGAATATGAGGTTGAAGTCAGTCAGCTATTCATTTGGGGCTCTCTTGATTGTTGTTAGCTGCTCCAACAAAGACAAGTTATCACCTTTTTCCCCAAACTGATTGTGAAGGGCCATGCACAATTGGTTCCAGTTCTGGATAGAGCCTAGCTGCAAGACTCCTGAACCATTGTGAAGCCTTCCCTTTGAGTGAAGAGGTGAGCAACTTGACTACTATGTCCATTTCATGAATCTCATGGATTGTGCAGACATTTACAATATCTTGGACATGATCACCCAGAGAAGTTTGGTTCTCCCTAGTGAAATATGGGATACTCTTTAATGCGTTGCAATAGGAACTAGATTTTGTGCATTCAAGGCAAGTGGACTACTACTAGTGAAATTAACATAAGGATTTTGTTGAGCCATTCTAATTGGACTAAGCACTCCTCTTGATTGAATGAATGGTCTTCGAGGAGGAGGTGTTGATAAAGCTTTGCTTGGTGGGGATAGTTGGAATCTTTTTCTTCCTCTCCATATGTCTGGGGATAAGTCTAAATAGAAAAATAGTCCCTTTTCTCTGGTTCTTGACCGTGTTTGTATTCTTCTCATGAAATTACTTGGATTGATGAAACCAGTAGATTTGTTTCTTTTGGAGTCACCAGATGTACAGTTTTAAAAATTCTTAAAAGCCAGAATCACAACAAGTGTACATCAATCCCTACTGTAATAAGATGGAGACTTCTTGTCCCACCGGGCATGCCAAAACTGTTAGTGCAGAATCACAACACCCCCAGATGAGCTCTAAAAGATCTTCTTCTCTAAGGTAGATTCATCTGGTGTGATTGCATAACATGGAACTTTTCCTAAGGTGTGGGACCTTGTAAATTGGAAAAGCTCTCTAGATTAAAGGTTGGTTCCTTATTCCTCTGTTTAGGTGCATATGTGAGGATTTGTAGAGGATCTATTTCTCATATCTAGTCTAAACTTGCTAAAGGGATAGGGATAAAAGAATAAAAGAAATGAGAAATAAATGAACTACCAGGTGATGCACCAAAGGAATGATGAACACTTAGTTTGATTTCGACATGAACCAATAAAATGCATACCATAAACAAGAACATATAGCTAGATCTGTAATGAGAGACCGGATAGAAGCAAAAGAAACAAGAAGGATATAAAATTGATCACAAAAGTATTTTATTGCTCTATAGATTGATACAGTTCATTACAAAATAGCTGAAAGGTAGAAATGTGTTACAATTTTAATGGAAGGCCTGAACCCCACAAATCCTTTGCTAGAAGGAGAAGGGAGCTTGCAAAACTAAGAATATCCAACCCTTTACAATGAACCCTGCATCTGTCTTTATAGATTCAGCCTGAGAGAAGAAAGAGAGAGAGAGAGAGAGAGAGAGAGAGAGAGAGAGAGAGAGAGAGAGAGAGATAGAGAGAGAAGCATAAAAATGTGAGTTGAGGCTCAACCACCACTGTTAATGTGTCTGCTAAAATCTACCTCGAATCAATCTTTACTACATTGATCCTTGGTTTAGCACCTTAAAGGAAGAGGAAACGGGGGAAATAGATCGAATTCGATCTTGTTGTTCAGACTGATGATCCTGATTTGAAATATTGAATATGTTTCTCCATTTTACCTCCACCTAAATTCCCAAAAATTAAAGTTTCAGACTCCCATGGTGTAGAAGAGATCGAGATCTTTCCAACGGTGTCAGATTTGCAATATTTTGAGCCCTGGGTCGAAAGATATGCCCCTTTGAAGTTTGAATCAATTCCGTACAAATGGGTAGGAAAACAATTTGAAAAATGGGTCCCCCTTTTGGATTGGGACACGTGGTAGCTAGATTAGGACAAAATTTGGGCCCATGGGTCCACATGATTCACCTTTTATCCTTTTACACAAAAAATGCAAAACTTAAAAATTCCTGCAGCCCCGAAGCTCCACATGGACACGTGGCTCGTTTTGGTTGGATGGGAAATGCAACCCATTTTTATCTTTATGCCTTTTGGTCCAAAGGAAATTTTTCACCTTTTCCCCCAACTCCTCGCCTTGGCTTTGACTCGAGTCTAAATGCTTTGACTTTTTCCCTAGGCAGAGTTTCTCGCCATTTTGTAACTTTTATTCCCTTTTGAGGTAATGAGATGAAAAATCAACCTTTTTCCCAACCCCTGGCCTTCCTTTGGGACATGTGTCACTCTGGTACTCACTCGAGAACCTTTTCTCCATTTTACCCTTGAAACAACACCCTTAAGACACTTGGCAGCCTCCGTTGGTCTGCTTATGCATTGACTATTCAACTAACCTTGCCCCCCTTTGAGGTACACGTGGAGGCACCGCACTTGTTTACAAACCTGACCCAAAGTTGCCTTTGAAGGAGTGCCAAGTTGACACTTGTCACCACGCTACTCTAGGGACTTTTCAAAAGTCTTTCTTACTTTTATACTTTGGGTGCATGGCGAGCTTGCGCTCGTTTGGGTCTCCGCATTTGGGCAACTCTTAGAGATGTGCCATGCCGACACTTGGCACTCTCCACTCACACGTTCATACTTAGCTGATTTTGAGGCCCGCCCTATCTGGGGTTTGACTCTATTTGACCATTTAACCTTACCTCCATTCCACCCCGGGACAAGTGGAGATGTGGCACTTGTTTGAGTCTCTATTTGGATCCATTTTTGGAGAATCACCGTTAGGACGTGTGGTCCTCTTTGTTGGATCCTCCATACTTAGTTGTTTTTTGGGCCTTTCCTCAACTATTTCAAGTGTGAGGACATTAAATCTTTTTTGTTCTTCTTCCTTCTTGCTTTTGGCTCATTTGCAAGATCTTCCCTAGTTATCCAACCATGTTATTTGATGGTTATGCATGCCTATAACTTGGAGAATGGATTTAAAGTGTAGAGATGACCTGAAAGAGTCATTTCCTTTAGTAAAAGATCCATTTTTATTTCTTCATCCTTCCATCTCATTGTTGAATCCTTTTTTACAACCAATATTTAGGATTAAAATGAGTTCTCTCAGCCCCTTTTATGCGGGGTTGTGATTTGATCCAATATTTAGCTTGGGGTGAAATATGGATAACTTGAGTTCCATCTCAAGTACCGAGGTCCCACAACTTGAGAGATGGTACCAAAGTTTCCCAGTTACACTTGTAGCTCATGCACACACACATGAAAAATCAGAGGGTGTTTTAATTTGGTGATAATAGTTCTAACACTCTCGTGGGACAAGCGGGTAAAAATTATACATTACACCTTTGGTGTTCCATAGCAATATATTAGCCACCATGCTACCAAAAGTGATTATGGCTTCTTTGAGTAGGACAAGATTAAGGATATTTACGCTTTCATTTCACCAAGTTGGTGTGTTCTTGTTGGAATATAGCTTTTGGAGGCACATTCAAAGTGCACATGACAACTCCATTGATCAACACAACCCATTTTGAGTTCTTTGACCTTCCACTTCATCCATTTCCATCCATTTTCTTCCCATACCTTCCATTTTTCTTCACACTCATGAGATTATGTAATCATGACTTCATTTGCATCATGGAATTCACACTTGCAACAACAATGTTATTCAAATCCACCTCTAATTTGTTTCAAGACACCTCCAGTTTAGTGTTATAACTAGATTTAGAACCATTATTCCTATCCCTATGAGGGATATGAAGGTCATTTTGGCTATAGAGCTTATCAAGAACAAGGGTATGAAGGCAATGATGATCATTCTATGGAGAAAAATGATTAGTATGATAAATTTTGGAGAATGGAGGAAAATATGGTAAAGACCATGGCTACATCTCATTTGAAAGCGTTTAGAATTGGTTTTAGGGTACCTTGTCCATGGGTTGGCCTTATGCCAAGACACTACAACCATCAGTAGAAGCTTGATTTCATGGTCCAGATGCTACCACAACTTGCAAAGTGGATCAAGGAGATAGAGGCTTATGAACTTGATGTAAGATAACCTTGTCAATGGGTATGTCCTATACCACTACCTCATAGTATATTCATTCCTTGTCCCCAATCTACATCATCTCAAAGTGAGATTCAAACTTGTAGATTTTAATCTTCTTCCCCCATAGTGGATATCTCTTCTTCCTCTTCTTACCTTTCATAGGAGATCTATATAAGATATAATGACAACAATGATTATGTTTTTTAGAGATTTCTAAAAATAAGAGATGAATACATAGATATATAAAGTGAAACATAGGAGATCTATATATATACTAGGTGAATAAATTGGTATAACCTTGAGGATTTTTCATTACTATAGTTTTAATTAGAAAATACTTTATTACAGGATTTGTGTAACTATTGTATGGTCATAAATGGTTAAATACAATTGTAACTTTTTAATCCAGTCTTGACAAACATGAAATCACGGTTTATAACTTTTTATGCCCATTTATTTTTCTTGAAATATTTGTGTTATATATATCTTCTTATTTCTTGAAAAATTTACATTGAATCTGTGATGGGAGGAGATGGGACTTGGAGTGTGAAGATATTTGAAGAGGTGCATAGGGGTATATTCAAGATCTTTCCATCCTAGAAAGATGTTGAGCTGCAACTTGAAATCCCGGTGGTTGATCATTGACAAACAAAAAAAAATATTTGTGCTAGTTGGGCAGGTTTGTAGGCTGCGACCGAATATTGATTGTGTGAGAGATTGGTGCCAACAAAAATGGCGTTGTATGCTTGATGTCATCACACTTGTGAGCGAAGGTTTTCTTTTTTCTTCCAAGATGAGATGGAGATGCAAAAATTTTGCTAGGGGCTCCTTGGTTTTATGGAAATGTAGCTCTTAGCCTCCACCGTTGGGAGCTAGGTATGCTTTTGGATTTTACTTTTAAATATATTTCTATTTGGATCAGCATACCTACTCTTCCCATGGAATTTTGGGAACCGTAAGTTTATCTGGGGTTTCTAGGGCCATGGGTGTCTTTGATAGGTGGATCTCGACAACCAAGTCTTGAGCCGGTGACCGGGTGTCTGCTCGTTTGTGTATTAATGTCCCAGTGGGTTCCATACTACCAAAAATAATTTTCCTTGACTCCCAGGTGAGGGCTAATGGGAAAATAGATTGAAGTGGAAATCTCCTCTATCTTATGTAATAAGTGTAGACGGAGTTAGGTATGAGAAGAAGTCGTGCGCATGAATCAATGTGAGGCGAAGAGAGTCTTTGATATGATGTCTCTTGAGGAGCGAGTGGGAAATAGAAAAGGAGGAGGATGATGAGGAAAGTAACTTAAATCCCTTTACTCCTTGGTCTTATGTGGCCAACCGGGAATGTGACATGTCTATGTTATCCTCTCATGTGGGGAGGAATCGATTTGTTAGTGCGGTGGAAATCCTGCAAACTCTTCCTTGATAACCCAAAAGGAATCTTTTCCTATTGTGGCTCGAGAGAAGCATAGGGGGATTTCTCAAACCATTTTGGATGGGATATTTTTGGAGGAGAAGGATGGATCTGGTCGAGGTGAAAGGGAAGACTAGTTGGGTGGGAAGGATCCCAACAATTTTTAATTTTTTAATGAGACTATTTGGAAATTAATGTGCACTATTTGAAGGATGTTGGGCATCGATGGAAGGTAAAATCCCACCATTTAATGCTAGGATGGTGGATATATCAAATGGGAATATTTAAGTGATCCCAGGAGTGAAAAGGATGTTTTTTAGGATCTTCAACTTCCGGGAATGATAGTAAGGGATCGACAAGGGTTCATCACAAGAAACATTATGTATCCACTCTTGAAAGGATACATGTATCCAGCGGACCTAGGGAGGAAACATTTCCCAAAGGCAGCCCGGGAAGCGGGGACAAAACTTTTCCCAAAGGTGGGCTAGTGGGCTGCAAAAGACAATTTACCCAAGCCACAAGGGACATGTGTCACTTTTCTAAGCCAATGCGGGAAGGTGGATCGTTGGGGGTAAATTCGATTTTAACTCCTATTTTTAAAAGGGAAAAAAGGTTCAAAAACCCCCACGCCTCTACTCTGCCTAGGAGGCCACGTGTCCCGCCCAAAAATTTTAAGCGAGGAAGCGGATCGTCAAGGAAAACTTAGAAAAATTGGATTTTGGTTTAAAAATCACGAAGGTTAAAAATAACTGCACCTTGGCCGACACCAAGCAAAGCCACGTGTCAATCCAATAGTGACTGTGGGAAGGCGGGTTGGTGGGGAAACTTAGGAATTTTTTCCAATCCTTTTCCAAAGGTGAAAAGGGTCAAAACCATCCACACTTCCATAGAATCCTAAAGATGCCATGTTCCGGAACCATAGTGATAGGCGGGAAGCGGTGACGAGGAGAATTAAGATTTTTCACCCTTTTTCAAAAAGGTAAAGTTTGAAGGTGCGAGCTCGCGAAGGTGTTTTTCCGAAAACGAAATGGTGGGGTTGTGGGGTTGTGGAGAAATTTGTGACTTCTTTCCTTTCTTTACAAAAAGTTCCCTAAGAAATTTTTGGGCCTCATGGGGTCCGAATTAAAAAAACCCTTTCCTTTTTTTACCTAAGCGAAGTAAAAACTTCAGAAGGCCATAACTTTTGACTGGAAGCTTAGATTTGAGAAAATGAGGACTTTTTGAAAACGGATCGAACTCCTATTTGCATAGGAAACATCAAAATTCATTTTGGAAAAACGTAAGTGGGTGAATTTGACAAAACGTCTTTCCTGCCATTAAAATGGGAATTAAGCTTTTAACTTAACATAATTAATTCAATCTGCCTTTCTTTCTTCCTCAACATGCCAAACCGACATGGAGGATTTCTCTTGCAAAGATCTGGACAAATTTTTGCAAGGTTTCAAAATGAGTTCCCCTATTATTGTAAAATGTCTTAGTTTTTTTCTAAGTCTGATTAATTGAATTTTGATAAATTTTCCTGATTAATACAAACTATTTTGGGATGTGTTTTGATCATCCTTAGTTTATTTTAAGTTTTCATTACGTCTTTCATAGTTAGGTACTCTATATATTTTTTTGATATTCATTTTACAGGTTTACAATGAATCAAAATAGAAATCATACTTAAACTCAAATGGATCAAATTTCCATTATCATCCTCTAAATATTTAAATTTGTTCAAACCTCATTTACAAAATTTAAATTTACTTCAATCAACATGTGAAGACCCAAAATGTAGTTCTACTTTCAAATCATGCATTTCGAATGAAACAGAGAAATGTAATATTTCTTCATACGTATTTCTTTTTCAATTTTCAAACAAAGATTTCACAATATATTTCAAACACATATTTAAAATGAAAACCATACCATTTGTGGTAATTAAAACAACTTCTATTGAACTCCAATAATTCTTTTACAACTTCCTTTTTCATTCATCAAATACAACTTACAGAATATACATCTTTCACATTCAAATGTAGATTCCATTTCCAAAATAGAGCAGCTTTCCACCAAAAATAATATTACAAAGTGCCATCCATTTGAAGTGGGAAATTTTTTCAATAAGGAAACTCCAAGTGGATGTGAAATTTTTCTTCATTCTCATCTAGAGCAATAACAAGAAGATACGCAATATATCTTTTAGGTCACAAAAAAATAGGAGGAGAGGAAATGCTCTCCACCCAACCAATAATTCTAATGAAGAGGAGAATCTATCCTCCTCATTGGCCCTCGAGCTCTAACCACAAAGTAATAAGAAATGTATTTCAGCTCATGGCAACAAACAGGCTTCCATAACACAAAAACCATTTTCACAAATAGAACACAGTCCAAACACATACTAGAGTTTGTAATCACAAGAAGAACAAAAAACAATACTCAGGCTTCATCGTGCACAAGCCAAAGGAGCAAGATCTATTGGGAAGCTTCTTATACCTCCCAATGGGGAAATGGGTGTCTACCTTAAAATAAACCCACACACACACACACACACACACACACACACACACACACACACACACAGATATATATAATTTCAATACCCCTACATGCCCTTATACCTCCCCCAAGTACCCCTTATACCTCCCATTCTCTTATGCCTCCCCACACTCTTATGGCACCCCATAACGAGTAAATAAATACAAGCTATTTCTTTTACAAGGTGGAACCCAATCCCAAACTCCCTCCATAAAAGACTTTTACCTCCCCAAAACTCTTATGCCTCCCAAAAGAGATTCCCAATAGTCTTCTCCTACACCATACCTAGGCAATCTACCCAACCAACCAACAACATACCAAAATATTCAAGCATTCACATATGCATAAATAATAGAAGGAAATTTTAAAGAGCCAAGCTCCTACCTCTCCATGGTAGAGTTTGCTGCAAAATTTCAATAGTATGATTTTTCCAATCCAAACAGTCCAAAAGCTCCAAAGAATCCACAAGCATTCAACAAAAATCTCTACCTCTCTTCAAAATTAGTACAGCTGCAAACCAAAAGAATTAGCCAAGATGAAATCACCATAAATGAAGTAGCCCCAAAACAAGCCAAGGAATTTGAATAAATAGAAGAGGGAGAGATAGGGATGAGGTGGGTCCATGTAAGATGCCACATCACACATCCTCAACTCCACCTCACAAGTCAACTTGAAACTCCAAAGCACAATTAAAAAGGTGGGTGAATAAATGACCTTTTACTTACACACACACAATCCAAGTCCACACCTAAAGGACCAAAATTACTTTTATGCAAGAAGTTGCAATAAAAAATTACAACTTGCCTTCCCAAAATGCATAATAAGGCCTAATTTTGACTCCCCAACCCATAGGTAGGGTTGGTGTGACCATTTAAAAGGTGTGGGACAAGTTTAACTTGTCCCACAAGCCTCTAGAATCATCTCCCAAGGAAAGATCCAAATATCAAAAGGAAGATGGATTGTTTCAAACTCAAAGTTACTTACACATTACTTTCAACACATAATCCAAGAGCCATCAACTCTAATAAATTCATTATTTTGACCCATTTAATTACTTTAGCAACATGATTACTCACTAATCTAGACACAAATAAAATAAATAATATCGGGAAATACATCACTAATTAAACACATATAAAAATTAAACAAAGGTACTAAATAAAATAATACACATAACCCCTTGGTCACATTTAAATGTGATCCCCTCATGGGAATCCCTAACGAAAAAAACAAACATACACAAATAACAAATACATGTTATCATGGTGACCCTTGTTGAATTCATTTAGAATTCCAAAGTGTGGTTAGTCTCCAATCCCCGATGTTTGTAGTGATATGTTTACCTGCAAAACAAAAATACCTCCTTTGGCCTCATGGCCACATCAAAACATCCAAAATAAATATAAAATATAACTCCAAATCATCTATATATATGAATCAAAACATCATCCAAGCAAGCAACAATGTCATTCACAATTTCATCCATAACCATATGATCACAAGATTAGTTCAATTTTCTAGGTCTACTCAATATGACAAAATAACACATGTCCAAAATACATATATACATATAACCATGTCAATCAACATAATACCATGAGTATGAAATGTCTCCAATACCCCATGCACCATATATGAATCAAAATCAACAACAGTCCATGATCTCTAACATCTAACATCATATCAAACTAAAAGCTACAATAATGTCCATCGGGGTTCATTTTAAGAGACCTCTTAGAAATCAGAGGTGGAAAATATCGGACGAATATACTTGGAACCGGTTTCGCTGGGAAGGCAAATTTTTTTTGGGCGCCTAAAGAAAAATTTCCACCTGATTTTTAAGTGGTGGGACAAAGGCTGCAGACGTGCGATAGATATTTGTTTATGCACGCCAACATGGTGGTTGATGCATGTCAACGAACCTCACTGATGCGCATCAACAACCTTATTGATGTGCGTCAATGAGGTTTTGTTGATGTGCGTCAACAGAACCTCATTGACATGTGTCAACAAGGTTTTTAACGCGTGTCGGTGAGGTTCGTTGACGTGCGTCAACACGCGTTGTTGATGTGCATCAGCAAATCTCGTTGCACGACTACACCCTCCGCCATCCCGGTCGCGTGAAAAAAAATCTCTGTGTTGCACATAAAAAAATCTTTGTCACGTGTCTACTTCCTCCACACTCTGTCGTAAGGCCAAAAATATGTCCTTGTCACGTATCAACAAACTCTCCATGTCACGTGTCAACAAACTCTTTGTCACGCATCTACAGCCTCTACCCTCATGTCATACGTTTACTGTACTTGATAATACATATGCCCTTAGGTGGTATGAGTGAGCTAGTAGTGTTCTACCTGGTGAATAATATAGGATTATATAGGGGATAGTTTTAAGGGTAGGTGAAGTTGACCCCTAAAAAAATTAAACTGTAATTTTTAGGTGAACAGGTCACTGACCCACGCTAGAAAATTCACCTTTTCAAATTTTTCAAAAATGGAATATTCGCCACTAAAATTATCCCCTGATTTCCATAAGTATAGTCAACAATATCAAAAAGTGTTGAAGGGAAGTGGGCACTATAGAAGGTTTCCTCTTTAGATGCACGACTAGTTTTTCTCTTAGTCACTTAGCTGTAGAATATTAGTTGGGGAAAATAAAGTTTAAAATTTAACATCATGGTGGAGGAATTTAGGCCCTAGCCACTTGGTTGTTAATAGTCAATTAGATAGTGATTGTGATGAAGATTCAAAGAATGAAGGTGATTTAGTCCGTAAGTATGAGGTGGTCATTCCTTCCCCTATTGCGGACACTAATTCCCTTCCTCCTATATTAAAAGAGCTTCAAAATCTTGAGAAAAAGAGAACTAATAAATCATCATTCCTATTCATAGTAATGAAAATGTTATTCCAAACACCGGTGTTAGATGTATTAATGTGGGTAAAAATAAGAAAGGTAAAATGGTTAATGATCCCTTTAAGATGCATTCTAGATCCCATGGGAAGGAGTCTTAGGAATAGTTAGTTGGTTTTTTTCTTTTGCTTTTATTTTGGTTGTGCTTTTATTGCCATACTCTTTTTCTAGAAGAAGTAACTCTTTTCGACCCTCATTATAATATATTTATCTCTATTGGAATATCTTGTAATGTGCAATGGTATCTCAACCCTCTTTAACCATCTATTAAAGAAAATACCCAAGGTTTTTATTAGTATCAAATATTACTTTCTTTTTAATATAACCTAGAGAAATAATAAAGTTGAGAGAGCGTACAACATGTTTAGCAAAACTATCAATCAAAACACAATGTATAGGATATTGGGAAACAAAATTATGAAGGTATAGTGTATCCAAATGAATATCTAGATAAATATCATCATCATAAAAGTAATTACGTAAGAGGTGGTGTCAAAGTGGTAATAGTAGAAGAAATAGTAATACTAAATATCATAACATCTGTTGGATAATGATAGAAAGGTGGACGTCGGATAAATTGATGAAAATAGTGCAGCTCTAAAGTATATTTAGTAATGCTATGTTTAGAAAGAGGGTCTTCAAATATTTTTGTCTTTGCATTATAATTACTTGTCTTAGATACAACATGGACGTTCCATTACATAGCATCAAAATCCATAATTTTTTTTTTTAATAAAATGGAGACATAGGAGACATTGACTATAAGTATGATCAACACATTTATGATAATCACAATGGGAGTTAGCATATTTTTTTACCATGAGGCCTATTTGCATAATCCTCAACCTGGTGGAGAGAGATACAATATCGCACTCAATTAATTGTTTAAGTAATACATGATGTGTAGAAGGAAAGTGCATGAATTTCCTTTGGGGATATTATAAGTATAATTTGTAAGTTGAGATAAAACATTGATGGTGGCTTAAGCTTAAATTTTTCATCATGACATTCGTTTGTGTGAGTAGATTTATCTTGAAAATTATGATTAGATGTGTTAGGAAAATTAACAAACTAATTGAGTGTATTCATGTTAAGTAGCTTGCCTTCATGCTCATTTAATGTACAACGAAGATTATTGAACAAATGAAACTTTTCAAAGATTATGGATTCTTGCAAAAGGATAAAAATAGTTTGTGTATAAATATATTTAAGCTCACTATCAACAAAAATTGGTCCATAGTGGTAAGTATAGTCTTGTAGTATAGAAAGTATTCACTAATGTGCTTGATAAAACCTTGCCATATTTTATACCTTTGAGCATGTAGAAAAACTTTGTCCTCCACATTGATGGATAATTGTGATAAAGGAAGTAATTGATTAGATAAAGGAAGATGAAATGACACACTTAAGATATAAAAATTTGAAAAGAAGTTGACATGTTAGATGGTCTGAACTATATACCTAATCTTGGAGTCTAATCTAATATGGGCCAAAGATGATATGATTTTCTATGCATGTAGTTATTTTAAGTAAGAAGAGAGAAATGATGCATATGAACATGTAGTTGTTAGAGAGTAGTTGAGAGAGAAGAGAGAGAGAGAGAGAGAGAGAGAGAGAGAGAGAGAGAGAGAGAGAGAGAGAGAGAGAGAGAGAGAGAGAGAGAGAGAGAGAGAGAGAGAGAGAGAGAGAGAGAGAGAGAGAGAGAGAGAGAGAGAGAGAGAGAGAGAGAGAGAGAGAGAGAGAGAGAGAGAGAGAGAGAGAGAGAGAGAGAGAGAGAGAGAGAGAGAGAGAGAGAGAGAGAGAGAGAGAGAGAGAGAGAGAGAGAGAGAGAGAGAGAGAGAGAGAGAGAGAGAGAGAGAGAGAGAGAGAGAGAGAGAGAGAGAGAGAGAGAGAGAGAGATGTTAGTTGAACTTAAAATTGAAGCATTAATCTTAGCAATTGATAAAAGCCAAAATTTTCGTTATTAAAGGTAAATTACCAAATTTCAAAGTGTGTATAATAACACAAAGTTTATGTTAAGGAAGTTGTCAATTGAAAGTTGAATAAAATGGTGTGACAAAGTGCATATTTTATTAAATTTATATCGAGTGTTATATACATTATTGTCAACCACTACTAAATGTATTAAATATTCATAGGTAAGTGTAAACCAAGTACTAATATACTAAATGTTAAAAGATTATTGCTCTGTAATATGATATGTACCAAGTGTTCATCCAAATACATACACCTAATTCCATCTCCATATATTAAATATTAGTATAGACTTCTTATTATATTAACATATTACTTAAATGCCATATAAAACCATATTCTAGATCCAAATTTTTGGAAAAGTTTCAATACAAACACGTGAAAAATATATATATTAAAATATCTTATATATTCATTTTTTAAAAGTATTATTTTTAAATTATAATAAATCATAATAAAAACATTTTTAAACACTTTCGAGGAACTATGAACACAATAATTATCAAGAGAGATATTAACCTAAATATTTGGAAAGAATCTAAAAGAAATTGGAATCCTATTATAGGGTCACCAAAAAAATTACATCAATATTTTAGGAGCGTATATTGATAACTAAAACTCGTAATTTTTTTTTATAATTTTTTTAAATATTGATGAGAAGTGAATCGTTATAAAATAAAATAATTAATGAGTAAATTATAATTTAAGGAGAATAATGTTTGGGTGGTTGTAGAATAATAAGACGGGATTCAATTATTTTTATGTTAACCAAAATAAAATCTGCATATTGATATTAAATAATTTCAAATAAGTTATTGAAATAAATTGTTATAAAACATAAAACTATCACCTTCGTTAATTTTTAAAGAAGAACTTCCCCAAATTATACTATATAAATAGATTGTATTTTATATGAACTGATTTTCCATAGAACAAGCACATGGCTGACTTCTTCACATTTTATCTATATAAATATATTATATTTTATATGGATTGATTTTCCTAAGTAAATAGTTAGTAATCTGAATTAAATATTTGAAATCAAAGATATATTCAGTGAATAGTTGGTTATAAGTGAATTAAATCTAATCAAAAAAATAAATGAATGACAGAATGTGGGACTCACAACAAAAACATGGTTCGTTCTTAAAATTTTAACTATATAAATAAATTGTATTTTATATGGACTGATTTTCCTTAAATATTAATTGGCAAATAATGAATTAAATCTCAAAATTCAAGTAGATACTCAGTAAATTTAATGAAAGAACGAAACAATCAACACAATAATTATGAGAAAATATTGACGTAGATATCCGGAAAGAAACTACAAGAAATTACATTCCAATTATAGCGGCACAAAAAAAAATTACATAAATATTTTAGAAGCATCCATATAGTATATTGAAATTTTAAACTCAAAAGCCAATTCTTCATAAATTTTTGACACAACTGACGAGAAATGAATGGTTTAAAAGTAACATGATTACTGTGGGATTATAATTCAATGATGAAGCGATTTGATCTAAAAGATAATAATATTTGAGAGCTTTATAATTTAAAGATGATAATTATGCCGAGAGGCATGTCATTTATATATATTTTTATGCTGACAGACATCCTTATTTTTATATATATCTTGAGTGGAGGAGTCTGATGTCGTGCTTGTGAAATTTGAAATTTGTGTCCGTGATATTTATAAAAACACTTTACTAATTTAATTTTAATTTGTAAAATTTGTGTGGGGAAGTTACAAAACACTTTACTAATTTAATTTGTTGAATTCTTGGGTGTGGGTACTAGTAGAAAAAAATGGGTTAAAATAATTAAAATATAGTATGTAAAATATACCGAGAGGTGAAGTTCATGAGGCACCTATATATTTATATAATATATAAATATATGTAATATATACCTCTCAAAGATATATTACATATATTTATATAATATAAGTATGCTAGTTACATAAACCTCCTTTAAAGAAACATGTACAACACGAAAGAGAGATAGATTTTTGCTTTTAGTTTGACCAAAATAAATTTTCCATATTAATATTAAACAAATTCAAAGAATTTATTTAAATATATAAACTATATAAATACATAAACTGATTTCCCTTACAAAATGTCCAAAATTAAGGAGATATTCAATGAATGGATTGAAAGAATATGAGACTCACAATATTCAATGAATTTAATGAAAGAATAAGGGCTAGAGTTAGAGGAAAGGCAGAGAAGGGAGTAGGATTTTTATAAGAGCAACGCCTCTATTAACACATTAAACAAGGGCCTAAGCAATGCAAGATAGAAAACCTACATTTTGAGTGAATATGGGTGCCAATCTTCCATTAGCAACTTTGAACTGTTGGGCTTCCTCATAAAAGGGAAGTGTTTTCCTCCGCCATATGCAACAAAGTAGGCTCCATTAAAAATGAATCACTAACAGACTTCAACAATGAACTTTCCATCTAGACTAGTCTCATGCCATGTCACTGCTTCTTAAACTCCTCGTTTGGAGCCACAAAGTGATTTCATTCACTTCTAATCATGGGCTAGCATACCTATATTATATAAATATATGTAATATATGCCGAGAGGTATATATTACATATATTTATATATTATATAAATATATAGGTGCCTCGTGAACTTCACCTCTCAACATATTTTACATACTATGTTTTGATTTATGTTTCTATATGTATGTAAAATATGTCGAGAGGTGAAGTTCATGAGGCACCTATATATTTATATAATATATAAATATATGTAATAAATACCTCTAGGGAAATATTACATATATTTATATAATATAGGTATGCTAGTAGCAACCGAGGAGTTGCATTATACATAAAACAATATCAAAAATAATGTAAGAAAAATAAAGGGAATTTAGTTCATGCGTGAATAAAATAACATTTATAATTTAATATTATAATTATTTATTATCAAAACATAGTCACTTATATGTAATTTTCTTATGTAATTATATTACTATAGAACTTAACACCTATATGTAATTGTTAATAATTCATACCTAAATAGTATGTTTAAACCTAATATTTTAGGTTTTTCTATAGATAATTTTTAATGTAATTACTTAAATATAATTTATAATTTATCTATATATTCACCTCATGAATTAAATTTGATCTATATAATATTATATAAAATACCTTTAATATTTCTTCGTAATTTGTTTAGATGTTAAAAATTGTCAACTAACGGCTAAGCTGGAATGCCATGAATTGTTTGTATGCAGTGTGTCGACATGGGTATGTCCATGTTGCCCAATAACAATTATGAACCCCTGGGGAATATACCTTGGCATGCGTTCCAATAGGCCAAGTCCAAAGTTGTTGAACACCACAATCACCCTCATGTCTTTATCGGTTGTATAATCATCATTGTGGCCCAAAAACATCACCTGTTTCATTCGATTGTATAGGAAAGATCAATATTGAGTCCATAATCATAAAACCAATTTAGATGCATAGGAATATATACATCTCATTCACTTTTTCATGGTAAGAAAACGGTTATTAGAAATGGTGACTGTGATGGAAGCAAGCGTGACATCTACAAGCCATCTCGCACAATGATTGGAAAGTGTGTTATGATCAATCCATATATCTCTTGAAGAGACAAAAAAATACCATCTCCGTCCTATGTATCCATCCATTGGAGGCTCATTGATGTTGAGAGAGGAGAACATTGGCTACTACACTAGGCTTATAGTCATGGATGTTTAATCCATGGATGATAATATTTGTCACATTTAGTAGGCGGATGCATGGCCCGTTCGATATGGAGTCGATGTCATGCCCATGAAATTTGAAATTTGTGTTCATGATATTTATAAAAAACACTATATTAATTTAATTTTAATTTGTAAAATTTGTGTGGGGAAGTTACAAAACTCTTTACTAATTTAATTTGTTAAATTCTTGGGTGTAAGGTACCGATAGAAAAAGAAAATGGGTTAAAATAATTAAATAGGAAAACTATATAGGAGAAAATCTAAAATATTGTATTTTTAAGGATCCTCATTTTTAAATAATTACATACTTTAGTAATTTAATTTTTTTATTATTTTTAAAGTAAATAAATTTTAAAGTAAAAAACTTTAGTAATTTAATTTGTTATTTTAAAACTATATGAAAATTAAAATATTATATTTATAAGGACCCTCACTTTTAAATAATTACATAAGAATATGGTCTTAATTTTAAATTATATTATAATTTTAATTTATAATATATATTAAAATTTATATTATATATTATCATTTATATTATATATTTTTTCTAATTTCATAATATTAATTAAACAAAATTAATACTAATAATTAATAATTAAAATAATAAAATATAATATATATTAAAATGTATATTATATATTATAAGTGGATACACTCTAAAAAAATTACATAAGAAATATTAAAGGTATTTTATATAATATTATATAGATCAAATCTAATTCACGAGGTGAATATATAGATAAATAAGTAGATACAAGTACATTATATTAAGTAAATATAATAAATATTAAATAAGAAAAATTAATTACTGGTAATACATATGAGTTAAATAGAAAAAGAAATGGGTTAAAATAATTAAATAGGAAAACTATATAGGGGAAAATCTAAAATATTATATTTATAAGGGCCCTCACTTTTAAATAATTACGTAAGAATATTATATAGGGGAAAACTAAAATATTATATTTATAGGGACCACATTTTTAAATAAATAATATAAAATAATAAATTATATAATATAAAATCGCTTTTAAATAATTACATTAAACATTTATATATAGAAAAACATAAAATATTAAGTTTAAACATACTATTTAGGTATGAATTATAAACAATTACATATAGGTGTTAAGTTATATAGTAATATAATTATATAAGAAAATTACATATAAGTGACTATGTCTTAATAATAAATAATTATAATATTAAATTATAAATGTTATTTTATTCAATATATTTATATATTATATAAATATATAGGTGCTAAATTATATAATATAAAATCACTTTTAAATAATTACATTAAACATTTATTTATATAAAAACCTAAAATATTAAGTTTAAACATACTATTTAGGTATGAATTATAAACAATTACATATAGGTGTTAAGTTATATAGTGATATAATTATATAAGAAAATTACATATAAGTGACTATGTATTAATAATAAATAATTATAATATTAAATTATAAATGTTATTTTATTCAATATATTTATATATTATATAAATATGCGGAGAGGTAAAATTCACGAGGCACTTATATATTTATATAATATATAAATATATGTAATATATACCTCTCGACATATATTACATATATTTATATAATATAAATATGCTAGTTACATAAACCTCCTTAAAAGAAACATGTATAACACATAAGAGAGATAGATTTTTAATTTTTTAGTTTGACCAAAACAAATTTCCCATATTAATAATAAACAACTTCAAAGAAGTTATTGAAATATATGAACTATATAAACTGATTTCCCTTAAAAAAAAACTAATAATGAATGAATTAAATCTCCAAATGAATCGATTGAAAGAATATGAGACTCACAATATTCAATGAATTGAATGAAAGAGTAAGGGCTCGAGTTAGAGGAAGGGCAGAAGGCAGTGAAATAAAGTAGGAATATTTATAAGAGCAAGGCCTTTGTTAAGACATTAAACAAGGGCCGAAGGCAGTGCAAGATACGACACCTGCATTTTGAGTGAATATGGGTGCCAATCTTCCATAAGCAACTTTGAACTGTTGGGCTTCCTGGTAATAGGAAGTGCTTTTCCTCTGCCAGATGGAACAAAGTAGGCTCCGTTAAAAATGAATTGCTAACAGACTTCCACAACCAACTCATTCCATCTGGACTAGTCTCACGCCATGTCACCTGCTTCTTATAATCCTCGTTTGGAGCCACAAAGCGATTGCCTTCACTTCTGATCATGGGCTCGGCACTCCTCCAATTGCGTATATTCCCCAGGGTTCATAATTGTTATTGGCCACATGGACATACCCATGTCGACACCTGCATACAAACAATTCAAGGCATGCCAGTTAGCCGTTAGTATACAGATATTAACATGTAAGAAGATGGATTTTATCCAATTACCTTGGCATGCGTTCCAATAGGCCAGGTCTAAAGTGGTTGAACGCCACAGTCACCCTATGTCTTAATCAGCTGGATAATCATCAATGTGGCCCAAAAGCATCACCTGTTTCATTTGATTTTATAGGCAAGATTAATATTGAGTCCATAATCATAAAACCAATATAGATTCATAGGAATATATACATCTCACTCACTTTGTCATGGTAAGAAAAACGGTTATTAGAAATGGTGACTGCGATGGAAGCAAGCGTGACATCTACAAGGCCATCTGCACAATTGGAAAGTGTGTTATGATCAATTCATATATCTCTTAAAGAGAAAACAGAAATACCATCTTCGTCCTGTGTATCCATCCATTGGAGGCTCATGGATGCTGAGAGGATAATATTGGTAGCTACACTGGGCTTACAGTCGTGGATGTTTAATCCATGGATGATAATATTTGTCACGTTTAGCAGGCGGATGCATGGCCCGTTGCTGATATTTGCCCCCTTGCATCATTTGTCTTGTGGCTTGTAACAAATAGGGACATCTCAAGCTTTAAAAAACTATCCACAGAGGACCAATACGAGTAACAAATAGGGACATCTCAAGCTTTAAAATACTATCTGAGAGTGCCAGGGAGGGGATTTTCAGCATGGTCATCATCTCTGGTGACTGTGTACATCTCTCCTCCTTTGCCTCCCATAGCTGCATTTCCGAAGACAATCGCGCAATCTGCAAGGTTCAATCAGTTTTGCGGCCATTGTGGGTCTCTACTCCAGCAGTTATCAATGCCATTATAAGATGGGCTTGCAGAAGAAAAGGAGGCCTGGAAATGGAGATTCAACATCAATATGATCAGCTGAATGAGAGAGGCAGATATGAAGAATTTATGTTCCATGGAAAATGAGTCTTGTTTCAGCTTATAGATGCCTTAATCAACCAATTCAATGTTATTCAGATGTCTTAATAAATGATATTGCTTATGCTTATTGTATTGGATTGTCCTTGTTTGGTACCGTGTATTTATACAAACATAAAAGTGGCTGCTGATATTGGTAATAATAATTTAGCCCCGTCATGTCTGTTCATGCATGAATGAATGGATGAAGATAAACATCAATACATAATACAGCAACAAGTATGTTTGACACCAGGCCTCTTTAGATTTATCACTTTAAATTTACACAACCTCTTCTCTATCTATCAGCTTATATGAATTTCCCAGCACCTACTTCTGAGATTACGTACAGTTGAATTGAAAATGCATGTGCTGGATGCAAATTTTCATGGCTACAACAAAACCATATAATATTAATGGCGGCTCATTGCTATGTCATTCACTTTTTTTTGGTTAATGATAATATTTGGATTATGTTTAAACACTCCATCTCTATTATTTGATATACTGAAATTATGGTTGGAACTCATATGTTTTGACTGCTACCCAAACAAAAAATATTTAATTTATTTTTATAAAGTATGTGATGTTTATTTATTCTGTTTTCTACGATCCCACTCTTTTTTATTGGTGATGTCTATATACATTAAGATTTTATTGATATTATTATAGAGCTTAAATTAAGTATGGGGAATTTTCATTTGACTATATATTGTGTTAAAATTTATTCATATATACATGGAAATTAAAATATTAATAATTTTAAAAGCAAACTCTAACAACATGTATATGCATAAATTTGGGCTACCACATGAGTATTAATATTCAGCTTAGAAGAAGTATGAAGTTGTGTCATTCTTAAATGAAGTCAATGACAAATTAATAACTAAATATTTAATTGTAACATCATGAAGTGCCTAATTGACTTGGAAAATCCAATTTCTTATCATCGAATGATCTTGTAGAAATGTTTTCATAAATATTCGTATAGCCATTCCATTTTTTTAGTAGACTAAATTCCAATTTTCTCTTCTTTCTTCCTCACATGGAACCCTATGTTATTTAGGGCCATTTTAGATCTCAATTCTTTATAGAATTTCTGTAATGTATTTATCTCTATTTTTATTTTTTGCAATGAAAGCTAGCCTTGAGTTCAAACTACTAGTGCAACATGATGTATAATGGCATCATGTAAAACATGAAATCCACACGATTGGAGGAAAATTTTACTTCATCCGATTCAACAATACCAACCAACTAGACACATGTTTCTCTATCATTCAACTATCTCACATAGGCACCCTTATGGAATGAATGATTTAGGAGTGTAAGATATTGAGACAAATTCTTGGCTCATATACAAACTTTAGGCTCAATATAATTTGTCACTTAAATTACATAAAAATATTTATAGGTATAATGATTCCTCTTAATGTAATACCCCGTTTGGCGGTTACCCAGGTTCATGGCGTAGTGACCCTTTCCTTGTTGGGTCATTGCAGTATATGTTGACTATGTGTATATTTCTATTGAAACTTTTAACATATAGTTTATAACATTTGTGTGATAAACATATCTCTATATCAAAACCTACAATATATAACTGATAATACTTGTTGAGAAGCTTTCAACATATGAGTGATAACACTTGTTGAGTAAGCGTATATTTATACTCGAAGCCTTTAACATACAGTTGATTACACTCGTTAAATTTAGGTATATCTATATCATATACCAAAGTCTTCCTTTGACTAAGGAAAGTCAGGATCTTATTTATTTCATTATCTATCTAAAATATTTAAAAGAATTTATACTTAACGAACCTTCATCCTCACCATTGAACTGCAATCTTGTCCATATATCACATATATTTAATTCAACAGAGTTTAACCAGTCAGTGAACTAACGTGGATTGATTAAAGATTTTAGTATTTATAATGTTAATGGCAGGTAAATGCGCATGTTGTTTATGTGACGGTTTCTCATTCGTGGAGATAGAGTTCCAAATTGAGGGAACCTTCTTCTTCAGATAATATTATTGTTGTATTTGTAATGTCATAGAATGAATATTCTACCGTGTTCGATAGAACCGTGTCATTGTATGTTTGGTTGATATATTTAATTCAGAAATAGATAGAATGCCGAAATTTAAAATGCGACTTAGCGTAAACCAGGTCTGTTATTTTGTTCTATAGTTTTGTATACTTGTTTGCTCGCAGTAGCGCTTCGGATGTTATAGTTGAGATACAAACTTACTATCGATGTTAATGAAATGAAATAAAATATAAGTAAAAATAAACAAATGAAGGAAAGCAGGGTTTGCGTGAGAAAGAAGGGAGGGTAGGTGTGTGGCGCAGGTTGGAGGGGACATGATTTTAAAGTCAAAATTCTATCTGCTGGTGCCGGCCCTACTGTCCCTCACCCCCTTCCTGCCTCCTAGACCTGGTACGTGGCCATCCCTCACTGGCCTTACCTCTGCCAGCCGCCCCACCTCCTTTAATTCCTTGGATTTGTAAATTTCTTGCGCCCTGTGCTAACTGCTTCCTTTGACCTGTTCTGGCCGCATGCACAAGGAGTGTTGTCATTGGGATTTGGTATGAGTGGCATGAGAACCCCAGTTCAGTGGAGTCGCAGGCTTTGAGAAGCTCTCCTTTTGTTGTTCCTCTCCTTGCCATGGCTGCACGGTGGTTGTTTTGCAACGATTTTCCTGGTGGCGAGTCGTGGTTAGAATGAGGCCGAATGTTTTGTTGTTAAACGTTGTTCTGGTTATAGCCGCCTGTTCCTCCCTCCCTACTTGTGAAGTCCAGAATGAGTTAAGTGTGATAGCTGCCGCAGGTGACCCTGTGGGAGCCGTTGGTGTTGATCATGTCTTTGTTCTGGTTGCACGCGACCACAATCGTGATCAGTTGTTGTAAAATCTTGCAGCTGTAGTAGAAGAACGAGATAAAGTTTTTGTTGAGCTGTCTTGCCTTTTCATTTTGGAAAGTCGCTTCGTCCAGGTGATGAATTTAACATGGAAGAAGCTCAATCAAATCTTGAGGCAAGTTTTGCAAGTGAGGCTGAGATTACGTTCACTACTGTTCCTAGTTCTGGCTGGAAGTTATTCCAGCGCCTAGCCCATGGGTTGATATGGTGGTTTGATATGAAGATACAGAGCAAAGGAACATTGAAATGCAGCTTGCCTCCACTTACATTTTCACATCGTCTTTTAGTTATGAACAACACTTCCTTGCATTATTTCTTGTTTTTACCACAACATTGTGGATGCATTGAGTGGATATTGTGGCCTTTTCTACACATTTGATCCCTCCTTATATGATGTAAGTAAAAATCAAGGCTTCTTTAGAAGCTATTTAAGGCCTGGTTTTGCTGTTAAAATATGTGCTGATGATATATATTAATCTCCGTGCGTGTGTAAGAGATGACAGTTACATTTGAATTGAGAGTAGCACACAATGTGAAGAAAGCACGTTCTCATATTGAAGCAAATGAAAAAGTGGAATTCACATCTTCAGTGGATCCAGCAGTTTGGCGAGAAGACATTCAATTGCTAATCTTATGAAAAATATTGGAGTGATGGAATCCTCTGCAAAAGACTGAAGTAGAAATGCCTTGTTTGGGAGGTGAAACGTACCTTTGCAACAAGTTTCATCAAATGGACTAACTAAGCAAGAGTTTTCTGAAACATTAGACGCTAGTTTGATTACAATATCAAAGTTACTATTGCCTATGCAAGAGAAGGCATCCATATATGAAAACAAGTCTGAAAAGGTTTTTATCAATATCAGATGCTTTGAAATCCAAGATTGAAGTTTGTTTGGCATACCAAAATGCAATATCATACAGAAATTTTGCTGGCGAAATCTACTTTGGAACAACGCTCTTCTTTTGGAACTACCACAGTTTTTATGTTGTCCCCAAATCTGATGAAGAAAAAAAAGGTTTATATATCATTACGGTTGATGCCTTTCAGAACCAGGAGCGTGATGTAATCAGTATGTCTTGTGTCGAGCTTCAAATCATGGGGTTGGTTTGTAGCTGTTTTTCACCGTGAATGTGGTGCTAGCACGAGCCCGCAGAGCACTTTGGGTTAAGGGCAAGCAGCGGCATTGAAACAATCAGATGCATGGAGATGGCGTTTTAAACCAGGCATGTTAAACCTGCCCTTGCAATCTTCTGCTACCCTTTTATTATGTCATGAATTGAATGTCCTTCTATTTTCTTTTATCTGTTATGGCATTTAGAATGGGCTTCTGCTTTTTCCTTGCTCCTCAATTAATTGCTCTCTGGCTTTGAAAATGGTATTTTGTAGCATAAAATTATTTCACAATGGACAAAATGAATGAACTAGGTAAACGAGTAAAACTAAACCTTGGTTTATGTTATTAGTTACTATGATAATCGTCACGATAAAAATGGTAATTTATGAAAAGCTATCTCAAACCGATTACAATTCTAATTCCAGTTTTAAATTTTTTTTTGGCTAGGTTGCTTTATGATTGCCTAATAATGCCTTTATTCTAAATGGATGTAATAGTGAAAGGCAGAAATAAAAATTGTAGAGTTTTCTCTTCTTGGTAAAGTGTATGATGTTATAGAATTTCTATGTAAATTATTTTCCTTGTGAATCGAACTCTGTAGTAGCAGATGTTTTCTTTGGAGCGACTATGAGGATAGGTCGAGTAGACGGTCGTGAAATAGATGGGTATGCCCAAACTATTCATATGTTGTTTTAGAGCCGGAAGAGAAGGCATAGTTCGTAGGAAGAGTATTTTGCCTTGTATTCCTCCTTCGCTGACTGTTAACCTTGTGATTGGTGACTCGAGTCGGGTCACGGTAGAGGATCTTGTGTCGATTCACTTATATTTTCAACAGACGATCCCTTGCTTGTTTAAATTCAAGTATCGAATGAAATGGGTTTCTATTAAATCCATTTTGTAGCTTAGCAAACCTTCAATAATTCAGGTAGGGACTTTCGAGTAAGTCTTGGTGAGGCATGTATGAAAATAGAATAACTACCTTTCTTCGAATTGGGTTAGGCTGGTATGAAAATGGAAAAGGTAGGAATCGACTCGAGTTACATATTTTAGTGGGCTAAGTCCTTATCTCTTACAATGATCATATGAGGGGTGGATTACGGGTTTATTACGATTATGTGATGTAAGATAATAACAACCTTTGATGAAAAGACTTCTTCTTGATCCTTTTTGTGTAATCCAACTATAGTTGTTGTATGTAATTTTAGTTGGATAGAATCTAATTTATTTAACTTCTTGATAAAAAAATTATTTAGGTTCGGTGAGAATTGCTTGGTATATTGAACCTTGGATAGTTAGTTATAATATTGTGAGTATTTTATGTATGTTGGTTTATTCAGCCGAGTGAAGTTAACTTTAATCTTTGACTGATTTGTGTTCATATATGGTTGGGACCTATTTTTCTTCCTAAAACATGGATGTGCGTTAATGTAGTCTTGTTGACAAGTAATTTTGAATATGTTAAGTCATTTGACCGATCTTTATCTCTTTGGTTAATAATAATAGAATGATGTTTGGGTGTTAGATTTCAATCACGTAATCCATAGGATTACTTGACTGAAATCTCAATACTCTCAGCCTTGTTGTCTTCACCAATAAGGTCTCACCTTGTTTGTCTTTGGAATATCTCTCTCACTTGAATATTGGGATTCCTCCTGGTTGGCTGATATAAATCTCGTCATCTTGTGAAACATATTGATTAGTGGTTAGTGATTTGATCCATTATTGAGTTTAGAATTTTACTTTCATGATATTATAAAATGTTAGCTTACTGTTGCAATGGGTAGTCTTAACATGCTCAGTTCTCGTCGAACTGATTCCAACTAGTATTTGTGCAGATGGATTGTGTGAGTAGATTAAAGGAAAGAGATGTAAAGGTTTCATCAGTACAATTTATGAAATTCCTTGTAAAAATGTCCAATGGGAGGTAAATTTTGTAATAGTGATTGCAAAGGAATTTAGAAGACCTCTTGCCTTGAGTTGTTCAGAAATTGCGTGAAGATGTTATCTTGTCCTTCTGTAGGTAAACTGGTAACTTATCTTTGTGGGAAATGTTATTCAAACTTTTCACTGGCATAAGCATTGTAGAACTAGGATCTTGAGAATTAAGTGTTAATTTAAATCTTTCTGAGACTCTGTATTAATGTGTTATATGTAAGTTGTAATGGGGTGGTTTTCCTTATGGAAGTTACCTAGAAGTTTTATTCAAAGAAATATGTTGTGGTTTAGATTCCCTTGAGAACAAACAATGCCTTAAGTAATCAAGAGTGAGACTATCCTTGCAGAGTGATTTTATATAGCGTGTTATCCCTAACTGAACTAGTAAAAACTACTCTGTTGGTGAACGCTTAAAACAAACTTAAAGGAAAACGATGATTAGTTTTTAGTAAGATTTAACAAGTAAGAAAAGAAAATTTTGAAACCACTCAATTTACCTCTCAGCCTATTTAAAAGTAAGTAGCTTCCTCTTGAGAAGCTCTTTCGGTGAAGCCTAAGTAAGAGCGCTATTTAACTACATATAAAACCTCAAGCTTAATTAAACCTTAGTAAGAACTAATGACATCTTAAAGAGGAATTTAACTCGACCTTATCTCCTTAACTCTTTCCCAGGATACTTTGTAAGTCATCTGGATTTTGTTGAAAATGAATTCTTGTTGTAGCAAGGTAATGAGTAATTTTTAGTAATGTAAGTATGGGTGATAACCTTGTGGAATTAAATAAGTCCCTCATTAAATAATGGAACTAAACAACTAATTGTCATAAAGTGAAGACTTTTAGTGAACTTCTCTTGATGTATAAGAAATTAACCCTGTTGGTAAGGTGAATTTGTGCGAATCATATATTGTACCTTTCTAAAACATAATTCATGAGTTAAAGGGTGTATATCAAAATAAGTAACCTCAATCATTTCCTAGAGTTGGTTGTAACTTTGTGACGACATGTTGTGTCGGGTTTTGTGTCGAAGTAAGTCAAAAAAAAAAAAAAAAGTTATCATGTATTTCACTGTGTTGTTCTTGTGTGATTGTTTGGGTCGTTACACCTACAATCTAAACTGGGTGACAAGAAAAATTCCTAATGACTTTACACTCAAAGATAAAGCTCTTTGTAGTATTAAGCGAAGAGGGAAACACAATAAATGAAGTTGAATGTTACCAATATGTTGCAATAGGCTCAAATGATATTTTTGGCAGATTTTTATCTCCTTCATTTTTGGTAACATTGTCCTATGAAATCAATATTAAAAGGTAATATCTACAAGTGATCATTTTGTGCACCTCAAGATACTCTTTCTATTAAATTTCATTTGAATATTTGGTACAAATATTTATTCTTTTAGAAGCATGCCATTGAGAAATCATAAGCTTTAGTTTCCTATACTTTATTTGTTCTACTTGCTAGGTATATCTATCCACAAGAAAAACTTTCTCTCAAGTCCACTTATAGCTTGGTAGTATTTTATTGATCCTCAAATGTTACATTATGCACAAACTTGATGATAGTCAATCCATAAGATGTGATATCAATCAAATTTGAAGTAATCGATCCATGTACTATCATATCGAGAGACATCTAGATGATGAGTAGGATACTCAACTTTTAGTGGTAAAGATCATTAAAAGGTTTTGGAAAGTTATAGAGAGGAGCTTTGGAATTTAAGTGAAACAAAACTGGTAAACACATACCAATGCTAAAAAGGCATTAGGATTTCTAGTGACTCGTAGGGATAGTTTTCTTGGTGAACCAATCTCCCCTCGAAGTTAAAAACCCATTAGGTCGTGGTGTCATTTAGCTCGGCATGGGTTGCATTTAGTAAGCAATGCATGATTTCACTTATGTGCTTTGTTAATATTGACAAATATCTTGGGGTTTTCTAAAATACACACCTAGATTTACATTTAAAGATGCAAATTGGTCCTCATTCATGTGTAAATTTAATTTTGAAATATAAAATATTTATATTTCGAGAACTCTTCTTTTCGAAAATGGTGGACACATTGACATTTGTTTTAAACACTTTGGAATCCACACTTGAAGCAACATTTTGTCCGAAGCTTCAATAAAAACCCTTGCAATTTCATATCTTTGATATATACTTTATTTCAATTGACCACAACCTTATGAGCATGTTTTGATTTCATTGTAGCATTTGACTTCACTTTTCACTTATGGCACCTTGAAATCTAGGGGTTTTCAAAGAAGTATGACTCATAATTGACGTTTTATGGCTGTAGCTTTATTCCATTGTTTGGATATTCGAGAATGGATAGTTGAAGTAGATATTTTTCTTAAAAACTTGAAGTATCTTGCAAATATGTATCCTTTTAGAATCTGAAATAAATTGTACTTGTTGGAACTTGTCTTTGGACATTTTTACTTTACAAATTTGTATTATTTTCCTCATTCATATTTATTCATACTTGTGGGTTTTGTTGAAAACCTGAAATGTTAAATCATGATTTGTTTTCAAAATCTTTTCTTTTTCGGTATCTTGAATATGATGCTCCTTAATTTTTAAAGAATACACATACATCTAAAGCTTGAAATACAATGAAGTTAAGGAACCCCGAGCTCTAATCATCTTCTTTTCCTCTTAGAGGGGTATAGAGAAAAAATATGGAGTACTTGGAGAAGTAGTTTCAAGGAAGGGGATTTGTTTCTCGTGCAATGACAAGTCCTCTTTTCTCCCTTCCATTGTCACTTTTCAATTTATCTATATTATTTTATTTTTGATAGTCATATCCCATGGCTTGTGTGGGGAAAATTGTACAATTTCCTTATGAATATATGTAATTGATCTATGCAATGAGATGCATGTTACTTCCTTTACATTTCTTGCATTTACATAACTAAATGAACATCGAAGACTCAATTTCTTAACACACTTATATATAATCATAAGGAATTAAAAATGAATTTTGGTACCTTTTTAGGTCATCTAAAACTAAAAATGAATGAATGAACACTTGAAACAATTGAGCTTCCATACTTAACAAATTGAAATCTGCAACATAATTCCTTGTTGTTCCAACATGTTTATTTCTAATGTATGATGTCCTTCCTATCTCAATCGTGACCCTACAACAAACTTTTGCAACAGTATTCAATAGATAATGCATGATCTTGGTGAAGATGACAACTGAAATGGCATCTTATATTGGGAAAATAATTCTAGAACCCGATGGATAAAGCGCAACAAGTTCGTGGACATAAAAGGGGTCATAAGTGGACGTTATATTGCAAAAAATAGAGAAATATCAACTTGTAGGGATTATTAGCAATACACGTACTCAAAATTAGAAAAATTATATAAATATGAATTCTAGCATCCATAATCAAGTTTCTAAAATACTATTTTTTTAAGAAAATGGACAATTTTAGCTATATTAAACACTCAAAATTCTATCACTTGGTTTTTTTTGAAAAAACATATAAGACTGTAGTCCGTTTGCCCACAATTTGGATGACCAAATATTGTTATTTTTTTCATTTTGTGAAAATTTAGATTTCATTGTCTATCTTGGGATGGATTTAATTTTGTATTTTTCGAGCAATATTTTTTTAAGGATTTTTTCCATGAAGTGGTTTGAATTTTTTTAGAAAATGAAGCGCTTTTTGTTTGCTCGCCATAACCATATAAAAAAATATCAAAATCAAATATGTGATGCCCGTTAAAAAAACAACCCACTTGAGACCCAAGAACAACCTAGGAATACTTAGGAAAATTATGGAATGATTTTTTTGTTTAAAAGAGTCTTCAACCAGGTTACAAGACAACAGTTTTCACAGACAAGGTTCTAGATCAATTGCAATCTACTAGAATATACTTTTTTATTGTTAACATTTATTAGAGGTTAAAAGGTCAAAAATCTAGGGTTAGAAGATTCAATTAGGTTAAGAGGGTAATTCCTCAAAGCATATCCACTCTCTAACAGAATTTAAAGAATTCAACATGATTTTACCCAAAATTAACGCATGCAAAATTTCCTAAATCATTCCCATTGGATAGGAAATTTTCTCATATTTTCCAAGTTATGGGCTAAAGGGCATTGGGATGAAAATTTTCAAGAGAGACTGCTAGCCCAACGGAGAAATTTTTCCCCAAGGGCAGGTGGGCGGGCCGCAGGGAGGAAAATTTCCCCATGGGTGGGTCTATGGGCCACTGGGAGAAAAATTTCCCAAGGGGCGGAAAGTCACCTTTGCAAATGTGCTCCCACAAGTCTGCGAGGGACACATGGCATCTTCAAAGCCAATGTGGGGAAAGCGGGGTTATGGGGAGAATTTTTTTTTAACGCCACAAAGGGAAAAAAGGGTAACATTCAACTGCGTCTCTGCCAGCACCTCATGATGCCACGTGGCAGCTCTGAGTTGGCTCCGGCCGGTGGGGCGGTGGGAAAAATTTGGAAAATTTTCCCAAAATTTTCCTAAACATAAGAAGGCAAAAACAGACCTGCTCCTTTGCTGATGCTTTGCGACGTTACGTGGCATCTCCTAATTGGTTGTGGGGCGGCAGAGAAAATGTAGAAGATTTTCCCAAAAAAAAAATTTGAACACTAAGTTAAAAATAGATCCGCCCCTCCGACAATGCCTTGTTGTGCCACGTGGTAGCCTCTGATTGGGTGTGGGTCGGCGGGGTGGAGGAAAATTAGGAAATTTTTCCAAATTTTTTTTCGAAGCGTTAATCTTAAAAAGGGGTCTGCCCCTCTATCAACGCCTTGCGGTGCCACATGGTAGCCTCTGATTGGCTATGGGTTGGTGGAAAAAATTAGGAAAATTTTCCAAAAAAAATTCTAAACTACTAAGGGAAATATTCGGGCCTATGGACCCCCTGAGGAAAGTTTTCCCAAAAAATGTTTTTGATGCCAAGTGAAGAAAGAACTTCAGAAGGCCATAACTTTTGATAGAGAACTCAGTTTTGGGAAAACAAGGACTTTCTAGAAATATCTCAATGTCCTCTTTACTTAAAAATCATTAATTTTTATTTTGATAAAGTTTAAGGGGTCAATTTCAAGAAAATGATCTGTAGGCTTTTACAGTGCAAACTGGTAAATTTTAACTTGTGAGATTTGTTCAATTTGATCTTCTTCCTCTCTCAACATGTCAAATAGACATGGAGAATTTTTCTTAGGTGGATTTAGGATAAGTTTGTGAGGTAGATCTATTTGATTGAGTTCCAATTTGAAATTTTACAATTTTGACAGCAAAACGACTGTGAAAGCTTTGAACTTGGTTTTGCCAGGTTTTGAAAGATTTCCTTTAAGTGTTTTTGTCTAATTGAACTCATTTATATCCTAGCATGTTCAATTTTAATGTTTCATTATTATTTCTTGATTACAGGTTTGGTCTATTCATTTATGGTAAAAGTTATAGAGTTTAATGTGAAGCAAAAATGGAAACAACAAAATTAGCTCTATGGTTCTCATTTTACTTTCCTTGCAAATGAATTTATTTCATGCTAGTTTCAAAAAGGTTTCATTCCTTCAATCAAATGATAAAGACAAGAATGTAACTTTTATTCTTTTCAAATCATGCACTTCACAAAACAGTGTACTACATTTCCTTCATACGCATTTCTTTCTTTCAATCAAAGATTTCAATTACATTTAAAAGGTCAGATTCAATACCACAGTGTAAATTGGAGAAAGGTAATACATCATTTATTGATTCCAAAAGACAACTTTGTAACATCCTTCTTTTATTCTTTCCAAAATCATATATTATATACAGGGCAGAATAATACATTTTCTTCTCACATGTTTCACTTTTCCACTTTCCAAACAAGGATTTCATAGTGCATGCTAAACACAAATTTCCAATGGAATAATATCATATGGAAAAGACAAAACCACTTCCATTAATTCAAATGAAACTCTTACAACTTCCTTTCCATTTGATTTCAAAATGCAAAGCATACAAAATATGTATCATTCTTTCACATTCCAATTTACACTTCCATAACCACTACATAATCTTTCCATTACAAACATATACAAGTTCATCCACTTAAAGTGGGAAAGGTTACGATAAGAAATCATTTTATGAGGAATTGCCAAACTATCTTTATCTCAGCTCCAGAACAACAACATGTAGATTTCTCATTCTTCCAATTTGATCACAACAAGAGCAAGGGAAAGGAAACACTCTCTACCCAACCAAGACATCCAATGAAGAGGAGAAGCCATCCTTCTTCATTGGCCCTGAGCCCAAACCATAGTTTAATAAAATATGTGATCCAACTCATGTCAACAAGAGGATTCCACAAACACACAAGCAAAATTTTCAGAATAAAATACGGTCCCAAAACAGAGTGTAGTTTACAACTACATTAAAACATGACAAACAATACTAAGGCTTCATCAACAAGCCAAAGGAGCTAGAAACTATGGGGGATGCTTCTTATGCCTCCCAAAAGGGGAAATGGGTATCACCACTTGAATTACAAACTACCAAAATATAGTATATCAAAATTCCTTATGCCTCCCAAGTATCCCTTATTCCTCAAATTTTCTCTTATGCCTCCCAACCTCTTATGGCACCCCATAATGAGTAAAGAAATGCAAGCTATTTATTTTTAAGATGGAACCAAAATCCTAGCTCCCTCCTCCCTTATACCTCCCTAAAACACACTTGTGCCTCCCACCAAATAAACCCCATAGTCTTCTCCTACACCATTCCTAGGCCATCTACCCAACAACCCACAAACATGCCAAAACATTCATACATTAATACATACAATCATAAAAGAAGAGCATTTCAAGAGCCAGGGCTCCTACCTCTCCATCATGGAGTTTTCCAAGTTCCAAAAAAAAGATTTATCCAAATTTAAGCAGTCCAAATTAGCCAAGCACAAGCACACAAAAATTTTCCAAAAACTTCTCCAAAGCAAGAGCTCTTAAAATATCAAGGAATTCACCCAAGAATGAAGTCTCCAAAAATGAAGTAACCCAAAACAAGGCAAGGAATTCAAATTTAATAGAAGAGGGAAGGGAAGAGAATGAGGTGGGTCCATGTAGGGTGTCACATCACACATCCTCAATTCCAACCCCCAAAGTCAAATTCATTTTCCAATGCATAATAAATAGGTGGGTGAATAATATGTGATTTTTACTTATACAATCAAATCTAAGCCACACCCCAAAGGACTAAAATAAAATCATTATAAAAGTCTATTCTCAACTCTCCAACTGTAGGTATGGTTGGTAGTTAAATTTAAGAGGTATGGGACAAGTTTAATTTGTCCCACAAGCCTCAAAATCAGCCTTTAAGGACAAATTCAAATTTCCAAGAAGGTGGAGTGTTTCACACTCAAAAGTTAACTTACACTTCACTTACACATCTCTTACAACACTTTAAATCAAGGCCAACAACTCTATCAATTACTTTCTCATGACATATTTTATTTAATTAATATTATCAACATGTTTACCCCAATATTAATACAACATTTAATAAATAAAGAAAGGGGCAATGCATCACAAAATAAACACATAACCCCTTGGTCACATTTAAAGGTGATCCCCGTGGGAATCCCTAACACATACAAACATGCACAAACAAATGCTAGTTGCCATGGTGACCTTGTTGAATTCATCTAGAATTCCAATGTGGTTGGTTTCAATCCCGATGTTTTTGTGATATTTTAGCCGTGAAACACAAATACCTCCTTCGGCCTTGTGGCCATATTAGAATATACAAAATAACATTAATAAAATTCCAAGATCATCTATATATATGAATCACAACGACATCGAAGTAACCAACAAGATCATTTACAATTTTACTCAACAACTATATCATCATCAAATAATTTCCATTTCTAGGTCTACTCACAATATCCAAATATCACATGTCCGAACAACATCCATAATATAACCATGTAAAACTGTATATCAACATCAATATCCAAAATGTCTCTAATAATCATAATGCATCACAACTGAATCAAGTCAACAATGATCTAGGATCTAACATCTAACATCATACTATAATAAGGTCCATAAACATGTCCATATAATATAATCAACAATATCATGATCGGTATTAAAAGGTGTCAAAGGAAAGTGGGCACTACAAAATATATATTTTTAACGTGTATAAAATTTCTACACATTTTGGATGGTATAAGTTTTATCACATTTTGATAATTGAAACAAAATTTGTAGTCTTAAACGTAGAAATGAACATTCACGAGAAAAAATGTGTTAAATACCTATTGTTAGTAAAAATTATAAAATGATTTTTATTTTATTGTATTCCCTTTAAAATCAATATTTCTATGAAGCAAACAATCTACCCTACACGATGGCACCATTTTTGTTAAATGTTTTCAGTTTTTCGGCATGGTTGAAGTCTGTGGAAGAGAAAATTTTAAGTTTTTTAATCTTTTACATGCCATAATGACCTCCCATAGCTTTGGTTGGAAAAAAAAAGATTTCCCAAGCCTTACACACATCCTATATTTGAATTACCATGTGATTTTTCTTGTTTGACCTTACGTGCATTTAATTACTTGAAATTATGTCTCTTTCTACATGTTTTTCTTATTATGGGAAGCAAAAAATAATGGGAGACAAGAAACAAAGTCAAAAAAGGAATTCATTAAGTAAAAAAATGCCAAATGAATTAGAGGCAAAAAGATTTCAAAATGTTGAGTGAATGTGGAATCTTCGTGAATCAAGAAGAGGTTCATCTTCAACCCCTACTATTATAAGCAATGAGGAACCAGGTAATGTTTCTACTGTCAATGTTGAAGTTGAATTAAATACTCATGATGAAGATGTTTTTACTATCAATTTTGAAGAAGAATTAAATACTCGTGATGTATTTGATGTTGAAATTGAAGGAGACAATGAAAATGTGAATAAGGAAATTCAGGTTAAAACTATAGACAAGTAAAATTTGACAAAAACACCTCCTAGGATTTTACGTAAGAAACATAATTATTTTATTGAAATTGATGAAAACATTTTGAAACCAATGTTTGACAAACTTTCTGAATGAAAAATCAGAAGAAAAGCCACTAAAATTTCGAGATAATAATTTTGAAATTTTAAATGATTCCCAAAGATGTCAGTTGTTGGTTAGTTTGATGAAATTTATTAAAATTATACCTACATTAAACGACTTAGGATTGAAACATCTAATATATGTGGTCAAACCTCTACAATTTTTTAAAACCTTCATGATGCATACCACATTGTTGGTGTCAAGAGACACACTAGGGATAATAATATTGTGCATCATGTACTTGCTACTAGTGTTGTAAGTGAATCAATAAAAAGTAACATTTGATTATGCAAACAAGTCGAATGTTGAAAGTTAATCAAAAAAATCTAATGAAATCAATTGAAAAGACGCAATATCCTTCAATCACTCAATAACACCAATTTTTGGGCATTTTTCGCTAGAGGAAACACGTGTAAGGAAAAGCGAAAAATATGATGTTATAAGAGAATTTGTTATTCAATTTTGGCATGATAACACTAGACTTTCACCTAATACAAGAGATGTTATAAAACGGAAAGTTAGTTCTACTAATCGCGAACCAAATCCAAATAATTTATTAGATATGACTCAAATTTGATTTTTGTAAGTTTGAACAAGAGAATATAGAAATTAAAATTATTCAACATTTTTTTTAAATGTTGAAACCATTCTATGTGAAAATCAGCCACACTCGCACCATTTGTTGTTATAGGCAACATGTTAAATTTTCTATGCATTATGCTAAATTGTTACGTATTTGTTCTAATTTTTATTCTAAAACTATGTTATCGGAATGTAGTGTTCATTTTCAACCAATATCTTCCAGGGATTTCATACCTATGATATTTTGTGAAAGAGAAGTTGGAAAAAAATTATAGTCGAGGTTTGTTTAGATGGAAGTTGTGGTACATGTGGCGAATTACCTAAATTGGAAAGTTGCATCCATGAGAAAATTGAAGGTGCAATAGGACATAATTTAGTTGAGTTTGATAAATATAAATCAGTACCATACCAGTTGAATGATGGAAATGAGTCTAAACATTGTGAGCTAGTTATAGAACATAGGCATGTTTTTCAAATATGAGAAAATTGAAGGATGAAATTATTTTTGAGTATGTTAGGAATACACACAGAGCTCGATGGTTGGATGAATAGTTCAAGATATGCAAGGACACATTTCCTATTGGTACTATTGTTTCAATGGTCAATTTTGAGAGAATTAGACATTACATCCACAAATGGAGCTTCGATCGCAATATTACAACTCAAGTACAAGTTGTCATTTTTTTGCATATATCATTTATACATTCTCTTCATAATACGAGAGAATGATAAATTTTTTTAAGAGAGTACTACTTTTATATCGGTGATAATCGTACTCATTCTACTAAATTTGTGCAAGGGTGTTTCTAGTTATTTAATGAAAACTTGTGCGAGAGGGACATACACTTCAAACAAAATTATATATGGTCGAGATAATAGCACATCTCAGTTTAAGAATGGAAAAATGTTATATTGGATGAGTAGGATGCATGTCAAGATGTGTGTGCAACATATTTAGTGTTTCATTGAGAAAGCTGGACATGGAAAAGGAGAGCATGATGGTGCGAGGGCATGTGAGAAAAGATCTCTTGCAAGAGAAGAGTTAAAGTATAAAAATGGTGCTAAATTGAAAGATGTAAAGAGCATAGTGTAATGGTGTATTGATAACATGGCCTGAGGTTCTCAAGAAAATTCCACAGTTCACAAATATTTTTGGTTTATAGAGAAACAACAACATGCTAACTATGAGGATTGTATGACACTCACGAGGGTCCAATGATATGCACTCACTTTTTAGCTTAGATGCTACTTCGTGGGCCACATGGAAAATAATTTTGGCATTTTTGTGCATCTTGTATTGAATTTGTCATTGTTGAGTGTGATTCACAAGAATGGGTGGATGCGTGGATTTGCAGTCCTCTAACTTCGCCGCAGATTATCAACCTCTATAAGCATTACGACTTGTTTCTATAGATAAAGTTGCAACATCCAAGGACTTTGATGAAATTTCAATTTTGGTGCGACAAGGTAAATGGTTATTTAAATTTTTGTATTGAGTTATGTCCATTCAAATTTTAATATGTAATTTACATTTAAGTTGAAACCTTTATTTTTTTGTAGGACATGTGTTTGCAGTTATGCGACGACGAGAAGACAATGAGGAAGGAGCAGACTATTTTTGATGTTGTTGCATCGAGGAAAGAAATAATTTGACTTCTCCTATTATAGATGGGAAAGATATTGAGTACCCTACTGAGGCCGGTGGTAGTTCTGAAACTTGGCTTGACGGTATCCATTAAGAAACTCCTCTATTTCGGTGTTGAAGACTTTGAGATACACATGAAAATACTCTTATTCACTTCTAGTTCTTGCAACAAATATTCAGCTGTATAGATATCAAGGAAGGCCTAATACCAAAGATTCTTTTGAAATTTTGAGAGTTAAATCATGAAGCAATCATGTCCTGCTATTTAGAGTAAATCGATCCGATTCTTTGGAATAAATTTACATGCTCACGTCTTGTATATATAATTTCTTTGAAGTGTTTAACTTTGTAAACCATCTATAATATGTGTATTTTGTATATATCTAGTATATATCTAGTATTTTGTATAATAAGTGTTTAAATTTGTGTATTTTGTATATATCTAGTATACATGGTTTTGATTCAACTTAAAATTCTTTGACTAGTTCATTTTTATATAGGTTAGTGGTGCCAAAGAAGCTTAGACACTTTCACATCCTGATGGTGAGCATTGGAATGAATTTACCTGAGCTCGTCGATATATATTTATTGCTTGAATTGTTTAAATTTGTTAGTTCTAGATTTAAGTTGATATATTTTATTAAATTTGTGTATTTTGTATATATCTAGTATGGTTTTGATTTGAAACTTAAATTTATATGACTAACACTTTTATACGGAGTTAGTGGTGCTAGAAAATATTCCATCTTCACATGGTTGTATCGTTAGTAGAGAATTTTATATTCATCAAGCTTAGAGAAGTAATTAAAACAACAATTTATGTACCTATGGAGGGGGTTCTTGGCTCCAGAGGAGGTAACACGAAGCATTAGGAGTTTAAAGAACCGAAACAACATCTACCCAAGTTTTTACAAGACCATCCTTATACATGTGCATGATCGGTTTTGTGTCATGACCCACCTTTTGTAAAATATAATGTTTGTGACCTCACATTGGCTCAAAGCGCACTATATTGTACCTATTCAAAAAATAGGCGGTGAGCGCATGATTGGAGCTGGAAAAAAAAAGAAATGCTATTGTAGAGGGTCCTCATGTTGAGGTGTAAGATGTGACGAGACGTCTCTAGGTACCACGGAGTTTGAGTAGTCACCCGTCGAAGTTTAATGGTGCTTTGGTCTCAGGGCTCTTAAGGGACTACGTCCAAACAAAGTAGCCTGGAAGAAATGACATTTTTGTTCACCAAAACAACACCTCCTATAGCATTAACCTAAGCACCTAGATGTTTCGACATAGTTGGTTTAGTGCTACTGACCCACCATTTAAAAAAATATAGCATTTGACAACCTTAAATTGGCTCAAATTGCACTATTTCCCTCTTTTGGAAACATTAGGGTAGTGAGAGCAACAATTGGATATGAAAAAAACTAAGACATGATATTGTAGAGGGTCTCCGTGTTGAGGTGTATGTCTAACGAGATGTCTCTAGGTGCCATTGAGTTTGAGTAGTCACCCGTCGAAGTTGAACAGTTTGGTCTCATGGCTCTTAAGGGACTACGCCCAAACGAAGTAGCTTGGAAGCAATGACATTGTCGAGCACCAAAAAGACACATCCTCTAGCATTCACCTAACCACCCAAATGTGTCAGCATAGTTGGTTCAGTGCCACGACCCACCGTTTGCAAAATATAGCATTTGACAGCCTTACACTGGCTCAAATTGCACTATCTCATGCATTTGAAACAATAGGGCATGTAGAGCACCGATTGAAGATATAAAAATAAAGAAATTCTTCTTTAGAGGGTCCCCACCCCAAGGTGTAGGATTTGACAAGACATCTCTTAGTGTCATGGAGTCTAAGTAGTCACCCAATGAAGTTGAGCAGGTTTTTAGTCTCGGGACTCTAAAGCGACTACGTGCAAAAGAAGTAGCTCGAAGTAATGATGTTGTCGCATACCAAAATGATTCCTCCTCTAGTGTTCACCTGGCCACTCGGATGTGTCGGTGTAGTTGGTTCGGTACCACGACCCATCATTTGCAAAATATAGAGTTTGACCTTACACTGGCTTAAATAGCACTATTTCGCGCATTTAGAAACAATAGAAAGAAGAGCACCAATTGGAGATGAAAAAACTGAGACAAGATATTGTACAGGGTCCCCACTCCAAGGTGTAGGATCTAACAAGACATTTCTAGGTTCCACAGAGTCCGAGTAGTCACCCATCGAAGTTGAATATTTTTTTGGTCTTAGGGCTCTTAAACGACTATGCCTTAACGAAGTAGTAGCCCGAAATCAATAAAGTTATCATGCAACAAAATTATTCCTCCTTTAGCATTCACCTAACCACTTGGACATTTCAGCATAGTTGGTTTGGTGCCATGACCTATCGTTTGTAAAATATAGCATTTGATAGCCTTACACTAGCTCAAACTATACTATTTCACACATTTAGAAACAATAGGAAGCGAGAGCACCGATTGGAGATGCAAAAACTAAGATAGACTATTGTAGAGGGTCTCCACACTAAGGTTTTAGATCTAATGATACATCTCTAGGTGTCACGAGTCCAAGTAGTCACCTAATGAGGTTGAACGGTTTTTTTTTGTCTAAGGGGCACATGGGGACTACGCCCAAACGAAGTAGCCGGAAGTAATGATGTTGTCACAAACCAAAAATATACCTTCTCTAGTGTACACCTTGCCACTGAACATGTTGGCACCATTGATTTGGTGCCACGACTCACCGTTTACAAAATATAGCGTTTGACATCCTTACACCGGCTCAAAACCTGCACTATTTCACGTGTATTCTAACAATAGGGAAACAAGAGCACTGATTGGAGATGGAAAAAACTAAAATAGGCTATTATATAGGGTCCCCATGCTTTGAGGAGTAAGATTTTACAAGACATCTCTAGGTGCCACGGATTCCGAGTAGTCACCCGTCAAAGTTGAATAGTTTTTTTGTGTCGGGGCTCTTAAGGTACTATGCCCAAATGATGTAGCCCGGAAGAAATGACGTTTTTATGAACTAAAATGACGCCTCCTCTAGCTTACATGTGGCCACTCGAATGTGTCGTCATAGTTGGTTTGGTGCCATGAGCCACCAATTATAAAATATAGCGTTTGATAGCCTTATCTTGGCTCAAGCGCACTATTTCACATGTATTCTAACAATAGGGCGGTGAGAGCACCGATTGGAGGCATGAATTATTACTACTTGCCTCTGTTCATTTACTAGGACTGCTTAGAAAGAGTAGTTTGTAAACAATTATGCCACGAAGGCTCAAGGAATGCTAGGAAGGCTTCAGATCGGGTGGTCGACTCTAAACCTGGGCCTCCTAGAGCCCTCCATAAAGCACCCAAAGGAATATACCCCAACCCCAATGGAATGCATTGGCGGTGATAGTTTGTTGGACCACGACCTCCGGGCATGACTTCTCGTGCTACTCGGCTCGCATCAATGATATTACAACAATTTTAACACATTACCATGTAAATACTCTAATTATTGTTACATGATCTCGATTAAATCATGTTAATACACAATAGAGTCTTAAGAATATTTTTTACATATGTTTTGCCAACTAAGCTCTACAATGTTTCTCTATTTTTACAAGTGAATTCAAATTAGGACCTTATTGTTACACACATCAATAATAAGTTTACATGGGATTAATAATTAACAAATAAATTGTAAGTACACTAAAAACATATAAAATGACTTGTAATAAATCCCTCAAGACCATTTTTAATTGTGTACATTTTGTCTCACTTTGGAGTGTGTTAACCACGTGCTTAAAATAAGAAAATTGATATAAGTCCACACTTGAATCTCTTGAAAAAAAAATATCTTGCACCCAAGAACCTTCAAAACCATTATATAACATAACATCATATATCATATATCATTTAACAATAACATTTAACAGATCATATATCATATATATCATATCCATAATGGTCACATAATTGAGGCCATCAAATCAAATCAAACATATAGAACTAATATGGTTATGAAAACATACATAGAAGGATATCATGTGCAATGAAATCAAATCAAACATAGAAGTAATATCGTTATGAAAACCAACATGGATATAATGTATCAAACTAAGTGTGTTGGATGTGTCTCTAAAAATATAAGTTCATAACATGTATCGAACTAAGTGTGTCATACATATAGGACCACATGCGGTCACATAAGGCTATATACATGGACTATATGAAGAATCATGAACTAGGACTAGATGGCATATATATATATATATATATATATATATATATACATACATACATGTCTTGTGAATCTAATCATGAAACATCTTCCCTCTCTTCACCCTACTAGAAGAAGCATGTCCCCGACCTGGGGATGTAGTGGAGGGAGATGCCACTATGGATTTCATCCATGTGGTCCTAGGCATCTCTAAGCAGGTCCTGCAACCTAGCTTGTACATTCATAAATAACAAGTTTTTAACACCAATTTTTAAAAATACATTCAAACTTTAGAAATTGAGAATTTAGTTAATGCATGTGAAATCTTACCGCAATCTCATGATCCCTATCAATTTGTCGTCGATGTGTCACAGGGTCAATGGTAGAATCATGAGGGGTAAGCTACATACAAATAAATAGTTCAAATTAAATATTTCATGTACAAAATTTTATATTGTAGAACTAAGTAATAAGAAAAATTCCTCCAAAATTAAACAAAGTTGAAAAATTATACCTCAGTTAGTGGATCTGCAGATGCTATGGTAGTATCTACAGTAGCCTCCATAGTCTACATATATGGAGGAGTCTCTCTGGCAGTCATAATCTATACAAAAAACATGTACAGATAAATATTAATCTACATGACTGCCACATAAAGAATGAAGCATAATCGACACATAACTGACCAATACATATTAATTTACTAATAGAAACAAACCAAGGAATCTAGGTTTAATGATCTTCTTGGGAAGCTCCGATGTTACTCTAGTCTCCAAAATTCCTACAAGAGTAGATACACAACTAAACTTCCATAATTAGAAACATAGTGTAAAGAAAAACTAACCTGCGTAAAAAAGCTACATAAGGCAAGCCAAGTAACCTCGGTGCCCAAAGCAGATGAAGACCCACTCTACACCTATGTATAAAAGCCAAACATATTAATATGTACATGTACACGTGAAACATTATAATAATAAAAGTGCAATTAGAGGAAATTTAAAATGTAATTACAACTCGAAACTTACATCTATAAAATGCCCAACCATAATAACTAACACGTCGATGCCAAATGTGTCCTTCACCAGCTCTTGTTGTTTAAAATAAAATAAAAATTATTTTTACATGTATGTACATGACGTAATCAAATACATATATATTAAAATCTAAAATGAATTAAACTATTGTATCTGTATATATATATATATATATATATATATGAAATATTTATTTGACATTTACTTGTGAAATACCAAGATCATTTGCACCAGTTCCAAAAAAATCTGCCATCATCTCATCTAGAGAAAAGAAATCATGTGATCCAACAAATGATGTCTCTCCCATAGTGCATACAACACCACATGATCCACAATTGTGTGGTGCACTATAATTGGTGCAACCACCAACATAACCATATGCAATCTAGTCACTATGTTGGGTCATAGTATCGTGAAATCCCTTAATGCTCGTAGTGTGTCAATCTCCACAACCTCCTTCACTTTGTAGGAGGGATAACTACGATTAGTGGTGGTTTTGGGGCATGGGGATCCTTGGTTAATCAAAGCGTGCACCAAGTCTACTCGGTGTAGAGCCACTTCCTCACCTATAAAAATCAGAAAAGACAAAATAACTTGGGACCTCATTAAGCACAAACTCGCAATATAATTTATTCAAAAATAGAGATGAAACTCATTGTTGTTGGATGGTGAATAATCAAAAATCATCCACCATATGTCCCAAAAATTGTTCTTGATTCAATCATCGTGGCACCAATGGATTGAGAACCATTTGCAAGTAGGTACGGTGAGGGAATTGGTTCTCAGGTCAGTAAATAATGCACAAATGTGGTCTTTAGCAAAATTTTTGTCTTTTATAGCCACATGGGATAATTTATTTGCATACAACGAACTACAATCACCTCTATAGGTATTCCATCTATCTATTTGGTTGGTTGCAGAGTCGACTTTACCAATCAATATTTGTAATGTGTTGGCTAAAGTCATGTGGGATGGATTTGTGGCATGATTTTGTCTTATAGTCTGAATAAGGTTCTCAATGGAAATTTTATTTTGTCGATTCTTCCAACAATATCAGCTTGTGTTCTTGTTGGTTCCATGGGGATAGAAGGAGCCACAGGAGGCGGATCTATATTTGGAGGAGGGTTTTGAGGAATGTTTCGAGGGTTTTAAGGAATATTTGGATGGTTTATAGGATTATGATCTTTACGTGCAACCGACAAAACAAAAAAATTGTATACAAAAACAAAAATTGAAAAGCCCATGAAAATAAAAAAAAACATAAAATGCAAGAAATTTGATCAAAAACGAGGGCTTACCTCTTCGTCTTGGTGGCATTCTTTAAAATGTCATGATCTAGAAGTCGAGGAGCATTTTTAGGAGTATTCAAAACTTGAGTGTCAAAGGTCTAGGAGAAATTGTGGTTCGTAGGGGAAAACTGGGGGAAATGAGGAGTCGAGGGTCTATTTTTGGTTATCTTAAACGACCAGTGATAATGGTTTAAAACCGTGATCATGGTTCTAGGTTTGGAAATCACCAAACCTGCGAAAAAAATTCCATGATCACGGTTTCAAAACCACAATCACAGTACGTAAATTTCGTGTTTTTATGTCCACTTAATTTTCCACCAACTTATTGCACTTACCCCAATTCTTTGCTTCTCATTGCCACTATAATGCCTAATAATCCATTGAAACTGGGTAACTTTGATAAATTTTGTATTCCTCCACCATGATGACGAAAAAATGGTCTACACCTACTTCTCAACATATTTTATTACAAATTTTTTATGCATTTTAAGATAGAGATACAATAAACAACCAATATTGATTTTAGAAGAGTATGAAATCATGAAAAAACCTTAGTATCCTTCATTTGATCCTTCAAAATAATCATTTGACACTTACCCAATATGGGTTAGACTCTCGAGTCTCCCAATAAATTTAGAATGATCCATTCATTGAAACTATAGGTAATATTTTGGGGGCTTTAATAAAATGAGATGATGACACTACTCAATTCTATCATATTGCCTTTTCTCATATTTTGGTTGACCTAGACCTCTCCTAAGTCCTCTCGGACAAATTAATCTACAGAATGGATGTAGTGGCTTGACTATAATGGTTTACCTTTTTTCTATCACATAAGATTTGAATGAGGTCATCCGATTATAGAATATTGGCACACCATGGAGAAGAGTGGTGTTATACCATCTTGGTTAAAGGATTCTCTTCCTAATATTCTCATAGATTTTTCCCCACAAAACTGGAAAGGAAACATCTTCACCTTCTTATGATAAAAACCTCTCAGGAATTACTAATACCCATGTTATTGAAGAAATTCCATAGCCTCAAGAATCCAATCTTTTGAACCCTCTTAGAATATTCAAGGAGATTGATACTCCTTCCTATCCTTAAAATAATTTATATCGATCAATCAATTCTATTGAATTATTTCTACCATGTGGGCTCGATTCATATGAAGACAAGGGTAAGGATGAGTGGATGCTTGTAAAAAATAAATGAAAATAGTTTTTTCTAGCAATACCTAAGTAGATCCATTTCAATTGTTTCTCGGTTCATAATTTAATTCTTTAACTTGAGTGTCTTCTTGATTGTTTTGTGTTGTTTCTTGGTTGTAAATGTTTTTGTGTATATGTAGACCAACAATTGTTCTAGTTTTTCTTTTAAATTGACTATGCTTAAGAATTTAATCGGGATGTGGGCTTTCTTTTGTAATTGGGTAGGGTCCTTAGTAAAAAAACCCTCCTTTACCAATAATAATAATAATAAATATTACAATGATTTTTTTATTAAAGGTAAAAGAGGGTTAAGGGGACCCTACCCCATACAATAAGTGGAGACAAATATGTAGCAATGAGTAACAGATGAGGTAGCCTCTACTAGTGGTATAGAGAAACAAAATAACGACACATGCAAACTAGTGAAATAACCAAACAAGCAACATAAAAAGATTAAAAAAATCATCCCTGAGACCCCTTCCCATGGGATATTAAGTGCATCTTAAGGGGAGTATTATTCCCTTTCTTTTTCTACTCACAACCATCCAATCCTTTTCAGTATTCATATTTTCATTTTCATTATTATGGATTGAAATCATAACTTCAATATGTTCCTTAAAATTTTGGATTCTTTTGAAACAAGAGGAGGGAACATGTTCCCTTTTTCAAATCCACCAAATCCACAAAACTCTTAAGATCTTATTGTAATGGATCCTTCTGAATAGGAGGAAGCACTTCCTCATTTTTAGAGTCTAAATAAACATCTTTCTTAGACTCATAATTTGAATCACAATCTGACAAGTCATTTACAACTAGGTGGCTAGGATTTGAATTCTTCCACCAAGATATTCTACTTTTAACATGTTTTCTTCCCATATGAAAATATGAAGCTAAATGACCAAGATAGAAACATGTTTGACACCTAAAGGAAACCCTTCATAATCAAAATTTTGTGTCCAAATTCTATCCTCAACTTTGAGTTCAATAGTGGCTGGAAAATCTATAGAAGTATCCATATCAACCAATATTCAGGCATATGTAGTGTACTCATAATCTACAATCTCCATCAAAAATTGGAGGGGAAAATAATGAGATGAATCCAAATTGGCTTGACATAAATATTATATTTACAATTATAATTATAAAATTTTTAAGAATAATAATTATCATAATTGTATAATAATGATAATAATCATAAAAAATAACCAAAAATTCCATCAAGAATTTTTGAAATTCCAATATCAATCTCTTGTAATGAGTCTCTATCAAAACTACATTAATTCAATCGCACATCTGTGTAAGTAACAAGGGTTCGGGATGTACAATTATTTCAAATGTGGTATGTGTGGTGGCTATATAATTATATGAGGATTAAATATAGTCGATGTGTCAAAACTATAACAAAAATTCTATAAATTAATCAATGTGCTCTAAGATACAAATAATAATAACTATTTATGTCTTTGATAATAGTTAGTACCATGTCTTAGAATTCTAAATGTGTATGTGTATTTGACATATATTCTCCTTGATCATATGTTGGAATGAATTGGTCACATGCTTGTATGGTTAATGCGGGAATGCCACCCAAATTCCTCATTATGCTCGACAACCAACAAATTTATTCATTGACTCCTCTAGTAGAAAATTATCCAAAACTTAAGTGTTTTGGGAGTAAAATATACAATAACAATTGTTTCATTTGTAAATAGAAAAATAATCTATGAAAGGAGATGTATATTTTCCAAAAAGCTGTGATTACAATAGTTATCTCTACAAGGAAATTTTTGTCTTCCCCCTTGAGTTACATCTACTTATAAACTACTTTTAAAAAATATGAAGAGACCTCTAGAAGAATGTGGAAATTCACCAATATCAAGGGAGATGAGATGATTCACCCTCCATGAATTACATATGCAATTTTTTGGGAAATTACTATTTTTGAAATTATTAATTTAGGAAGAACTACACAAATTACAATTTGAGGTATCTAGATGTTGATTTCAGGGTTAAACTTTACAAAAAAAAGTTATATATGCTTTCAACATATTCTAAAAATTCCATGATTTTATGACACATTTTGAATGGAGCCAATCGGAGCTATCTTTGCATAAGTTATGACTCTAGAAGTGGCCCCACTAGAATTGCCATCTAGGTTGTTTTTAGATCGAGAAAAAGACAAGACGTGTTGGTCATGTCTTATTCATATTTACTATATCTTCAAATTGACATCTATGAAAAAAATGAAGAATTGCATCCTTTTGAAATTTTATAGGTGACCTCTATAGCTTTTATTACATGTATGAGTTGTTCATTCCAAAACTAGAAATTGAAAAATAGAACAATGTAATAAACAAGAAAAAATACATACATACATACATACATACATACATACATACATACATACATATATATATATATATATATATATATATATATATAGAGAGAGAGAGAGAGAGAGAGAGAGAGAGAGAGATTAGTCGTTGACAAAGATCTCGTACATAGTTAACAACACCAAATTAATTGCTATGATATTTATTGTATTTATGGATTTATTAATCATTGGTTTAATTTAGATTCTATGTGGTCTACATTTCTTATCATAATTGACTTTTAATTTGTTCTACGTTTGTGTTATTGATGTACTCAATCTCATTTTTATCATTGAATTCTCATTCTTCATGTACAAAGTTATGTTGAGTATTGTTTTATGTTCACCTCATTTTTTTGTTTCCCCTTAGTTTTCCTCTTCTATTAGATCATATATATATATATATATATATATATATATATATATATATATATATAAGTGTCATTTACTTATGAAAATTCAAGGAATAAATACACATTTACATAACTATTGATAATAAGTGGATTCATGGGTTGAGATAGAAATAACTAATTCTCTTCTCCATTTCTTGTAGTTTCTTTTTTGTCTTCATAGTATTATTTTTAGGGCTTGAAATTCAAAGTTGGGTGTTTAGTGTTGAGGGTTTTCGACAACTTACAATATCATATATGTTACATAGCTAGATCCATTAATTTACTATAGGAGTACTTCGGGTGTTACATTAGGTTCTAAGGTGTCAACCTATTGCATAATAATAATAATAAGTATTATGATAATTAATTAATTGATATTATTTTTAATTTAATAAAAATCAAAATTTAACTATGATTAATAAGAGTATGATCCTTTTCATATTTACTTTTGAATGCCACCATAAAAGGGTTTAAGGTTTGTTGTGATAGATAGATTTTCTAAAATGGCATATTTCATTTCTTGTCGATAATTAATGATGTTTCTAGAGTTTCATTTTTTTATTGAAGTGGTTAGGTTACATGGAATTCATGGATGATCCCGTTAGATCTTGGGACATAAAGTTTTCAATTCACTTTTGTAATATTATGTTGATGAAATTGTGGACACAATTAGAGTTTAACATTTCATATCACCCAAGATAAATAGACAATTAGAAGTAGTAAACATGATCTTTGGAAATCTGAAACATTTGCATTTGGCCTTACAACAGGATGAGTTTACTTATAATATCTTAGTAAAAATGTCATGAGGAAGGTATCCTTTCAAGTTGTTTATGGTAGGAACCTAGAGTGAGTGTTTGATTCGATTAAGCTGCCAAGTCAAATGAAAACTAGTAATATGATGTAGAAGTATATACACAACACATAATAAAATTGCAGGAATAGTTGAGGAGAAGTTTAGCATTTATAGTTTGGAATTTTGCTTAAGTTGATGAGTTTTTTAGAATGGCCCATTATAGTTTAGTCCATCCTGTGAGTGTTTTGGTGTCTCGATGATATTTTAAGGCGTCTAGTTATTTTTTGATGTGTGTTCTTGTGTCATTACGGTTTTTGTAAATCATAAAAAGACAACAAATAAAGTAAATTATACTTTCCAAAGCTGTAAACCCTAAACCCAAAATCATATTGCAAACATAAAATAGAAAAGTCGCTTCATAAACACTCACACAATGCCCTAAACACAAAATCCTAGACATAAACCTTAATCTTGGGTCAAATTTTAGGGTTTAGAGTTATTTGTTACTGAGTTTTGTATAGTTTTTGGGGTTTAGAGTTCAAATTCTAAAATTATAATTATAATTATAAATATAATAATAGATATTATAACTATAACACACTTTAATATTGAAAATTTGAAATGAATTAATTTTTGAATAAATATTAAATTTGAAATTTTTAGCAATATTAGAAATAAATACATGTAAGAGTACAATTTTGAAATAAGTTTCCCACCATTTCCGCTTTGTAAATTTTTAAATTTCTATTTTTTTTGGTGTCCCCTGTGATGATGTCGATCCACTAGGAATGACCCCTTACCCACCTCACTATGCCTCTAGAAGTTCTCTTCCACGTGCTCCATTTGGGTCCTGCAGAAATGTGACTGTTAAGTCTCTAAAATATTCCCAGTCTGTGAAGCTACAATTAAAGATTCTTGATGGGACTCTTTCTCTGTAGATCCCTACCTAGATTACCGATGCAACCATGGCTTCATCCAAATTATCAGCGATAGGAAAACTAATGAGCCCACGTCCCACTCTAAAGGACATAAGAAAGCGGGTTCATATTAAATGGAACCCTTGTGGTTCTTTGGAGATTATTGCACAACCTAGTGGTTTTATTCTTTTCACCTTCATCCATAAGGAATATTTCCCGCGGGTGCTTCGAGAGGGCCATGATTTTTTTGTAGAAGTTTATACCTTAGAAAGTGGTATCCAAGATTCAATCCACGTAGTGAAAAATGACCAGTGCCATGATCTAGGTTCACCTTCCTAGCCTCCCTCTTGAGTTTTGGCATGCTAAAGTCATTTAAGGTATTCCTTTGTCTATGGTTACTCTTATTGCTATCGCTCAAGCCACTAGAATGGGTTCTAGATTTATTCATGCAAGATTTTGTGTTAACGTTGATATTAGCATTCCTTTTCCCAACTCCATTGATCTGCACTCAGACTTGGGTACATGGGTTCATAAGATTGAGTATGAATACATATACCAGCTTATTCAATTTGTAAAATTGTAGGTCACAGTCCCCATCATGCCCATCAAAGCCATCCCCGAAACCCAAGGGACAAATGTATAGACCCAAAATCAAAGGTAAATTCATTCCTAAGATTTATAGGGAGGTTAGCACCTCTAACCCCTTTGATGCTCTATTAGAGGATGGTGAAATCCCTTTGGAGATGCATGGTTCTCAACCACCTCCATCCTCTGAGATCCCTCTTGAACAACTCGTAGTGCGAGATGGATATAGAAACACGACTTCCTTCTTCCGTGATACCTAAATATCTACCTCCCTTTTAAAAACCTCGATGTTATAACTTTTCCCTCATGGGATGATCCTACTTCCTAACCACCAATTGAAAATCCAACTTCATTCACTACTCTCCCAATATCCCCTCACTTTGGGTGCTTCTGAATGATTTTTAAATATTTAAATCCCCCCTTTCTCGCTTTAAAGGAATTTATTTCTTTAGTCCCTATCCTCTCTTCTAGTTTTCCCCTTTTTTAAAAGAAATCTCCCTTACCCTCTCCTTCATCCCGCATGTTTGAATAACTCATCCTACCTCAAAAAAATTAGAAGCAGTGTAAAAACCTATGGACATGGGTAGCAAAAATAGATCCCGAAGACTTACCACTCAAGCAAAGATTCAACAAGAAACTTCTCAAAATATTGCAGAAAGGACTGGGAACTCTCACTATGCATGGTGGGGGATATCCAAATACAAAATATTAATATTTTCTCATGGAATATTAGGGAAATAAATTCTCCCTTTAAAAAATATTTCTCAAATATTTTAGAATAGAAACATCTCTAGGAAATATGATGTTACAAAAAAATAAGGTGAAAAATGATGACATTCTACCTAGGATATGGCCTTCGACATAATTTCATTCTCAAATTTCTCTGGTAACTCAGAAACATATGTACTTTTTGGAATCCCAAAGTCTTTTCAGAGAATGCATCATCAAAACTCCCCACTTTTTCAAATGTTATTTCAAGAAATTAGATCAATTCTCGTGTGGATTGTTGTGAATCTCTACGCTACTAACCTGGAAATGTTTAGAGAAAATATCTAGAAAGAGATAGTGGAATTTATGCCAACTACAAACATTTACCTTAGATAATTGATGGAGACTTCAATAATCATCTTTTTGTTTCAAAAAATCCAGGTGTGGCAAATGTCAGTTCTAGCAACATGGATTCTCTAGCTGATTTTATTAGACAAGGTGAGTTCTTTGACTTGTATCTTCATGGAGATTCCTTTACTTGGTCAAATAGAAGGCTTGGGGAAATCGTATAAAAACAAGACTAGATAGGATACATGACTCTATGGATTGGATTTATCATTTAACTAATTTTTTTCTAGATGGCCTTTCCTAAGGTAGCATTTGATCATTTCCCATTACTTATAAATTCAACTCAATTTCTAAAATATAAAAAATCTTCCTTTTAGATTTGAGTTTTCTTGGCTTCAAAATCAAAATTTAGACAATCATATTGAGAAATGGTTGAAGGATGAATTTCAAGGCTCTACAATGTATAAATTCTCCGAAAATATCGGTTATGTCAAAAACTCACTCAAATGATGTAAACTAAATATCTTTGGAGACATTAGGAAATGAAAGGAACAATTATCTCAAAAGATAGCTGAAAACTCTACTAACATTGAGACAAGTGGAAAAACTCCTCTTTACACCAAAGTAAGAGTTATCACGGCTTAGTGGCTTTTACAACACCCTTTCTTAGGAGGATATTTACTGGAGGAAAAGATAAAGAGAAATCTAGTTACAAAAGAGACGTTGTAATACTAAATTATTTCATGGTAGTTTCACTACGCATAAAAGTAGAGATAAGATTAAGGAGCTCCCGAGGGCGAGATGGAAGGTATTCCAATATTGAGGATTCTATTGCAGATGAGTTGGTCAATTTCTATTCTAGTCTACTTCAAGAAGAGGGTCCTCCTTGTGAGGAAGATAGCCTTGAAATGTTGCAACATATTCCTAAGTTGATTTATAATGACATTAGTACTAAGCTCACACAACCTTTATCTATGGAATAAGTACATGGAGATTTCTTTGAAATTAAAGGAGATAAATATCCTGGACCGGAAAAATTTCCTACAACTTGTTTTCAATCTTATTGGCATTTTATTATGTCGATCTATTTGATGTTGTTTGTGAGTTCCAAAAGAATGATTTCCTCTTAAGGGAATAAAACAATAATTTTTAGCTATAGCTCCTAAAGCCTTGGGATCTAAATTGATCTCAAACTACTTGACCTATAGGTATTTAAAATACTTACTACAAGATCATCAATAAATTTATCGACACAAGGCTAAAACCTTTAATAGATAGATTAACCCCATAGCAAAATAATGGTTTCATTGAAGGACAATTGATTCAAGATGGGGTGATCATAGTTCATGAAGCCATACATGCAACCTTTCATACCAAAGTGGTAGGAATTATCATTAAAATTGACATGCAAAAGGCCTTTGATTGAGTGTTATGGGGTTTTCTTCTAAAATGTCTTAGAAATTTTGGCTTCTATGATAAGTGGTGCTTTTGGATCCATAATTGCATCTCTTCTCCTCGGTTCTCGGTAGATAGAGCCTTTGATAGGAACACCTTTTCTTTGATGGGTTGTTTTACAGGATTAGGCCAAGCATCGATCAAGTAAGAAGATGGATGATGAAGAAATGGAAAATCTAAGGGCAAGTCAACACTTTCCCCCTTTCGAAAAAAGCTTCTTGTTCATATTATTGTTATCCATTTTTGCCCCAATTGAAATGGAAAAATAGAAAAAAATTGAGCTTTGGTACTTCTGAAGGCCTTCATGGGTGGGTCATAGGTTTATAGGTGAATTTTAGGCTCCAAAAGCAATTGCAATTTTTTCAAGGAATTTTTGAAGTCATGAGAGGATTGGTTTCCTCTTCGGGTTCCAAAGTTTCGAGAACTTGTCCAAAATGAGAAGGTTGGCTCTAGGGCCCACATTTATTCAAAAGTGTAAAAAAATATATGAGGGTTTGAGGCATTTTACTCCATCACTCAGGCCCCTAGAATTATATAAAAATCAAAAAAATGATGAAAATCCGGAAGAAAAATAAAAAGTTCAAAATTGGTTAGGTGACAACAAAACAACTCACCGAGCTGATTGACCGAGTTGAAACATCTCATTGATATGTACAAAAATTTGGGCACATAGGATTCAAAGGGGCGGAGAGGAGCTCGTCGATGTAGCTCGCCATAGGAGTGATTTCAACTAATGAGTTCACGAGGGGGCCTTGGTGCCAGAAAGGAGGTCGACCCCAAAACATTGCGGAAGAGTACTTTGCGTGGATAAGTGGGGTCATGCAGGCATGAGAGTTTGAGATGACGTGACACGATGTGACCGCATCAGCTGAATCAGCCACATTGGGCAAAGTGGATATCAAGTTTCCCGGGAAACTCGTTACATGAGTTCTTTGTAGGCTTGATTTTCCCACGAAAGAAAGGGGACATTTAGAGGTTGCGATGGACACCGAGTTTGAATCATGTTGAGCTAGAAAGGGAGACATCGAGATAGTGCATCGAACATAGTGTAGAGAGGTGTCTCGACTTGATGGAGAATGTAAAGAAGGGTTGTTGGGTGTGGTGAGGTGAGTTGGAAATAAAGGATCTTGGGGAGATGATGCGCCCATCTACCTCAGCAAGCCACCTAGTGAGCTAGCTCCGAGTTGTTAAATAAATCATTGTCAATTTAATGCCCGGTTTACCCTTTTACAAAATGAATCAGTGCGTTCCTCCCAAAAGGATTTAGATGACTTCCCGGACTATTAAAACATAGAAAAAATAATGAATGGGGAAAAGGGAAAATAATCATCTCCAACAACCTAATTTAATGCTCGGTCCCGTGGAATAATGAACAAGGTAGAGATGGGATAAAAAGTAGTCGCACTAAAATGCCCATAACTTTATCATTGCTCAACAAAATTGGACAAAATTGGATTTGTTGGAATCATGATTCTGTCCTCTACGCTCAAAAATAATGAAATCACAAATTAGGTAGATTTTTATGGGTGAAAAGTGTAGAAAATGATACATTTTCCAAATGATGTTTTCCAAGTGGTTGAAATTACATTTAGTGACCATGGGCAGCCATTTTACCTCTCTAAAAAGTTACAAGATAACAAGGGATGACTTTTTCAAGTTTCTCATCATGTTTTACAACCATTTTTGGTGATTTTCAAGTGGGCGAGTGGGGGATTTCAAGATTCAATCTCTCTCTCTCTCTCTCTCTCTCTCTCTCTCTCATTCCTATATAAATTGGAACACTTCTCATTTTGAGAAGAGAAGATATTCTTAGAGCTAGGGGATACTCTTATAAAATTGTTTCTCATTTTTCCATTGAGTTGCAAGACTTCACTTGACCTTTGCAAATGTATTGTGCCTCTATCCCACAACTTTATTGGATCATGCAAGACTTCGTGAGTAATAAAATTGTATAATGTGGTGTTTTGTCAACCCTCTTGTAGTTTTCTTATGTTCTTTTGCCTCTCCTTTCTTGATGGTGTATGTTTTGTATTTTCTCTAGCATTTGTAGCTTTTTTTTTTTTCTTCTCGGATATTTAATAGTGGGTGTATGTTTGGGATTATGTTGCATCTTCTAGCCTCTCTCGGTTGTGTTTCACTATAATTTACTCCCTCATAATAATATTTCACACCCTTCTTTTGGTGCTATCACCATTGTTAGTGTAGGATTTCTTCATTTTCATGCATTCTCCCTCTCCCCGGTCCCTCAGAAGTCATAGATTAGGAATAGTTAGTAGATTTTCCTGCACTAGAGTTAGTTGTTGCATTATTTTAGGAAGAGGAAACGGTATTCTTTGGAGTTCCATCTCAACTACCATGTCCCAAAACTTGAGAGATGGTACCCATGTTTTCTAGTTACACTAGTAGCTCATGCACAATCACATGAAAAATTAGAGGGTGTTGTAATTTGGTGATAACATGTTTTGCACTCTCGGTGGGACAAGCAGGTGAAATCTCTACATTTCATTGTTTTTCCATTACAATATCTTAGCCACCATTCTACCGACACTATGATTCGGCTCTCTCGGTAGGAAAATATTAAGGATCTTTAAGCTTTCATTTCACCAAGTTGGTGTGTTCTTGTTGGAATCCAACTTTTGGAGGCACATTCAAACCGCACTTGACAACTCCACCGATCTATACAACACTTTCTTAGTTGCAAACCCTCCACTTCATCAATTTCCAGCCATTGTATTCCTATACTTTCCATTTTTCTTCCCATTCATGAAATTAGGCAATCATGACTTAATTGTCATCATGGAGTTCACACTTGCAGCAAAAATGTTATTCAAATCCACCTTTAATTTTTTAAAGACATCTCCAATTCAGGTGTTATAATTGGGTTCATAACCATTATGCCTATTGCTATGAGCAATATCAAGGTCATTTTGGCTATAGAGATTATCAAGAACAAGGGTATGAAGGAAATTATGATCATTCTATGGAGAACACTGATTAGTAGGAGAAAATTTAGAGAATGAAGGAAAATATGGTACAGAACAAGGCTACATCTCAATTAAAAGCATTTAGGATTGGCTTTAGGGTACCCTGTGCATGCGTTAGCCCTATGCCAATACACTACAACCCTCAATAGACGGTTGATTTCATGGTTCAAATGCTACCACAACTTGCAAAGTGGATCAAGGAGATAGAGGCTTATGAACTTGATTCAAGGTAACCTTGTCAATGGGTAAGTCCAACATCACTACCTCATAGTATTTCCATTCCTTATCCCCAATCTATATCATCTCAACATGAATTTCAAACTCCTATCTTTTTATCCACTTCCCCCTTGGTGGATTCCACTTCTTCTTCTTCTTACCTTCCATCCCACCTTCTATCTTCTATTATTTTCTCTTCTAAAACACCTTCCCCTCTATAAAATCAAGAAGTTGCACCTCTTCCCTCACCACCAACATTCCAAGAACTAGTTGAATCCTAACCCACCCATCCTCTTGCTTCACCAAAACTTTTTTGGGAAGATGAAATTTAGAGAACTAGTTAAGAAGGGAAGAAAACCGAGGAGATTAGAAGAGAAGGAATTGCAATAAAAATCAAAGGAGTGGGCTCCAAATTTCAATATAAAGCAAATTCCACTCATGACTAAGCCATCTTAAGAGGTTGGACTTCAAGAATAGGTGTTGAAGACTAATCTCGTAGAAATAGAACAACAGAGAAAGAGGAAGATGACCAGAAGTTAATTTTTTTCCAAATGTAGTGTCCACGATGGCTTAATCTTCTCGAAAGCTGCAATTTTATCACATTTTGTTAATTCGGTTGAAGAGGGAGAAAATTCTGTTCCAAATCCACAAGAAGAGGAACATGTGTAAGGATAAAAGATCCCAAATATGTAAGACGTTTCAATGGAATGGGGTGACCCTCATTATCCCACATGTTTAGAGCTTGCTACATTGTTGGGAGGTTGCATTGATCCACCAAAACCATCATCATCACCTGAAATCATTCAAAAAAAAAGTGTCATACTATGGAGGAGGAAAAAATATATTAAAAGGTCTTGAGTGATAAGTAGGTCATGGAGGAACTTATGGTCCCTTAACCCACTTCATCCTTCCAAAACTTTGGATGATTATGAGAACTCAAATTTCATGTTTGAGGATGAGGAATATTATGGTGAGATAGTTGAAGATTCAAAAGTCATTGTGGAAGAAGGAGAATCCTTGGCACATTTGGACAAAAGGAGGTTGAATACTTATCATATTTGGAGGAGTGTATTGATTGGGAATAATCCATAGAAATTAATGCTCTTGGTGCCCTAATCATATATCCTTCAACAAAAAGATCATCTTTCCATGGATGTGAATGTTCAAGTGAAGCTCGTTGCTCACAATAGTCTTCTTGAATCAAAAATGGAGGAGACCAAATTGGATTGAGAAGCTCAAGATGAAGACGAAATCATTAAAGGTTTTTGTATTTCATTCGAGGAGTCTAATTTTGTTGATGAATGTGTCATAAAAAAGAAGAGGATAAGGATGATGAAAACCATTCCATATCACTCATCAAGGTAGAGAATCACTTGTTTGTAGAGGAGCAACAAGACCTAAATTAGTTTACAAATACTCACCTTTTCCAGGAAAGTCTATAAGATGACTTCATTCTTGGAGTTGGTATTCATAATCATGGTAAAAATTCTGTAGCGACCCACAAATCACACACGAACAACACAGTGAAATACAGGATAACTTTTTTTTGACTTGCTTGACACATAACATGACGCAACATGTCGTCACCAAGGGTACAACTAACACTGTGAACAACTTGATACAAGGATGGCCATAAAGGCAGCACGGAAACATTCACATCTTTCAAGGACAATTTACTTTTCTTTTAGACATGACAACATAGAAGTCCGACCACAAAACACACTTACAGTTAGGGCAAGTCACAGTAAGATATGATTGAAGGTTATTTATTTTGATAAAACACCCTTTATCTCATGACTTATGTTTTCAGAAAGATTCAATATATGATTCACACAATTTCAACTTATAAACTGAGTTAATTCCTTATACACTGCAGAGTAGTTCACTTAAAGTTTTCCCCTACTTGCTAAATCTTATTATCTTCCAAAAACTAACCATTGTTTTCCCTTAAGCTTGTTTAAGAGTTCACCCAAAAGGGGTAGTGTTCACTAGTTTAGCTAGGGATATCAATTTATAAAATTTTACTTTACAAGGATAGTTTCACCTTTGAGTACTTCAGGAAATCTTGTTCTCAAGTAAGTCATCTCTACATTAATTTATTTGAATATATATATTTTAGTTAACTTCTATAAGGGTTAACCACTCCATTTAATTTTACTTATATCACATCATTACAAGATGTCAGAGAGTTTTGACTTAACACTTTATTCTAAAAAAAAAAAAACAAGGTATTACAATATTTATGCCAAGGTAAGGATTGAATATCATTCCTCACCCAGGATAAGTTACTAGTCTAACAACAAAAGGGAAAGAACACTTCACTACGTAGTTTTCTGAACATACCAAGGCAAGAGATCTTCTAAACTCCTTGCAAGCAAAGTTACAAAATTTACAACGCATTGAACTTTCTACAAAGAACTTCATAATTTGAACTGATGAAACTTTTACACTCTTTTCCTTTAATCTACTCGCATAATCCATCTGCACAAATATTTACTAGAGTCAGTTCGCTAGAACTGAGCATGATAAGATATAAACCTCACCTAATAATTTATGCCATCTAGCATTTAAATAAATGAAAGTTTGCAATACTCCTTATCAAATAAATTTCTAACATACATTTAAAACTTAACTGCACATCTCATGATAATACATTTCCTACTCATTAATGTTCACTTCCTTAAGATCTTGCTTACCTAAGACACAATTCCAAGTGACTAGATATACAATCTTAACCATGCAATCAATCATACTCAAATTACAGTAATAATAATGACGCTCACCTAATACCCTCGACCTACTTCGCATATTTAAGTACCCAACAATATTATCTTTCAATTAAATAAAAGCACCAACGACATTAAGCTTATATAATAAATACAAGTACCAATTTTATATTATTCATCGATATTACCCAAGTATCAAACCTTCATAGAAACTCAGTGATATGAAGTATAATTTGGATATTTATTTCACAATTTTAAGGATATACTTATGTTAACAAAGATTCCACCAATCCACAAGTTCATATAATATTTAGGTATCCTTTTGGTTGCTTATTCCATGTCTCTATATGTTTCTTTTAGTACAAGGGTCCAACTCATTGGAATGAGCTACGATCAACAAAATTGTCATGTTTTGCTAATATGTCAAAGATACATTTGACTAACTAAGATAAGTAAGCGCAGTCCAAGCCACTATAAATACAAGTACCAACATTATCTCAACTCCCAATTGAGATGCAAGTATCAAATTTTAGCTAACATAATAATCATCGTAAATACCAGAAAATATTCCACTCGTTAACCAAGTATTGAAATAACATATTTATCCTTACTGGTTACCTGATAACATAATATATCCTGTTATATAATTCAACCTCCACTTGCATACACCAATTTATGGGTATTAATTATTGTTATATAAAAATGAAGTTAAATAATTTCAGGTGGACTTATATCCTTACTGGCATACATGGTATGCACAGTCCCATTATGGTAGCTGTTACCTTTACTTAAGGCTGTGCATGAATCCATTTTAGGGTAGTTATCTTAACTTCCCTATTCATCTGTTTTTCTACCAAACGTCTTTCGACAAGCTTCAAGGTCAAGTATAAGATAAATTTATAATTTCATATTTCAGGCATTGCCTGAATTCATATGCATGAGGGCATCACATATCAATCAAACTTGAGGAATGTCGATGTATCCAATATTACTTTAACCGATTCAAGGATCCAAGTAGTGCCTCAAAAATTAAGCCAAATAATTATCCACAGAGGATAATGACTTGCGTGCATAACATATTCGTAGAGGTCATAGAAAACCCATTAACGCATGCTTCAGGAGGGTTCCAATCTAATAATAAGCTCATAGTAATAGTAATAGTAGAGGTCCTGGTGAGGGGTTTTCAATAATCCCCAAGGTAAATGATAATCAAATGACTCAGATGGAGCTATCTAGAAGACCAATTAAACTAGTATGACTCTTCCCAAATGGAAGCCCCAATCCTAGTGGGAGTTTAAATTATTATAAAACCACGGTAAAATCCAAATACAGTCATATCGGAAATTCCCTTTTTCAAGCCATGTTCTACATAATATAAACAATACAAGAAAAATTATAAACCTCATTCACGCTCCATACTATTTTCTACAGAAACCATCATTCAAAGGAATAATCAAGGCAAAAGAGAAACCAACATTATAAAATCAGTAGGCAAGAATCGATGTAGAGATTTCTTCTACTTCAAACAGTAAATAAAATAAATTGTAAAGGGGGAGAGATCAGCTCATGCAATTATGATTAAAAGTCATTTGGAAAGCTCGTCTCTTTTTGAGCATCTCTTTCAAGAAGGAGTCAATATGTGTAAATACATGTTATATGATATCCAGAGTCCAAACGCTATCTATTTAGTAAAACAAAAACACATCCACATTCCAAAAGAAACCCACATCTACAGCATTCGAACAAAGTTGCAGATATTGATTTATCTAAATGCTAAAAGAAATAAATCATTAAGAGAGAGGGTTAGGGCTTATCATGCCTATTTTAAATGCTATATCCCATGGCCATGCACGAGCAGACCCCTTCTCCCAGCAGTCCCAAAATTATTTCTCCACCAAACGCACGCTTCTCACCCACACGGTGTCCCAAATACCATGCAAAAGAAACAATAACCATTCCGGTTACCCATGAGTTCAGTAAAAATGTCCCACCCAACCAAGTCAGACATTCAACTCTACACATGCGGGCCTACATGGTATTTCGACAGCCACTCCCTTGGTAACTCAACTGCAACCATACACGTGGGTAGACAAAATCATCAGCCCACCAAGGTGGCAAAATGAACAATTAACGTGGCGGTAAACCACGTATCTCTCAAAGAAGATCAAATTGTGCTTCATGAATATTCTGATAAGAAACAGATCCACCTCTATGAGATTCTCTTCCATGAGTTACATCGTAAAACAAGTAAGATCTCAATAGAGAATCTTTGTAATACATTTCATCAGGTCTCCTGGTAACACTCTCACTGTCACATAGCTGATTTTGATAAAAAATATCTTGAAGGAGAAACCCAAATCTGAGGATGCATTTGGTACTGAACAGATAACAACATAGTTGGACAACCTGCTTGTTGGAAGCGCTCACAAAGGCTTCTACTATACTGCAACATGCCTGCCGCCTGGCTAACTCCCGAATAACATTTGAAGAGGTGGAATCAACAACTCCAAAAACATAGAGACATCCACAGCTATCATTACTTGGCTGCCATCTGATTGAAACTATGGGTATTTATTTATTTTTTGCCAGTGAAAAGTTGCAATTTGGATATTGACGAAGATTGAGGATCACATGATTCTAAACCTTTAGCATCAGAAATGGACTTCAGTTTTGACATTACTGGCACACTCCATAGCCAGATGTCTTCATCAATAAAACCGATAGCTGCCCTACTCCCATTAGAGCATGCCCAATATGCAGATGATACTTCATTTTCTTTTTCATCATCTTTTCTTTTTAGGGGGGTCCAGGGATCGAACCTCTCCTTGATATGTCTCTGTAACACTTTTCTTTTGTTGAATCTCTCCATTGCCTCCTATTGCTATAACCATGTTTTTTTGAATACCCCACAAAATAAGTAAACCATTTTTAAAGACAACAAGAACCCTACTAAATTCATAAGGTGGTTGGGGCAAGATACAAATGACAGAACGATCCTGAATCCCTTCAGCAACAACCCCATGAGTGACAGACACAGGAACAGAACACTGCATACACAATATCTTGTTTGATTCTTGATCAAACTGTAAAATAGACACATTCCCTTTCTCATCTCCAACATACCTCAATTGCATTCTGTGATGTTACGCTCAGTAGGATACCTTGGTTCTCAAGAAACTGTAAAAAACTTGCAAGAGGTTGGGTTGGGAGATTGCTATAACATTTGAGCTTCATCGCCACCAAATAACTTGATTCTGCCATCTCCTGAAGCTATAGCAAGAATGCATTGGATTGAATCAAAAGCCATGTTGGTCGATTTTGTTGGGATCCCATAATGTCCTGCGGCAGCTATTGCACTTAACTCTCTTTGGAGGCCACTGATTTTCTGAGATAAGTTTACTTCTCTACCCTGTAGCTGCTGCATATAGCCATTTACTTCCTCACGGCACTTTCCTAGGAGAATTTCAGTTCTACGCTCCACTGATACTACCTGTGCAGCCCGATTTTGAGAACCCACACCCACCCTCGCAACAGTCCAGGAAGGAAATGAAGGCAACACGTCTGCTTCGCTAGTTTGGAGCTTCATCTATAACCGCCATATAGACCCACGCGGCAGGGAGGAACCAGGAAGAAGAACAAAAATACCACACGCAGGCCAAGAAAAATGCGCGCGTAGGGAGCACATAATCACCACTGTTTTACCTTGAACGATCATTCTTAGCTGTCACAGTTGAAGACTCCTTCATGCTCTGCTCAGATTTGATGCCAAGGAGACCAAGACCTTCAGCCAGAAGTTGTCACAGACTAAATGAAGCAGATTGATACATTCACCTCAGCTATTCACATCGAGGACAGGCGTAGTTTTGGAGGAGAGAGCCCTGACCACGTTTTGAAACTTCAAGACAGCGCACTCCATAACTCTCACGCAACTGCATACCAACTTCAAGCTGTCCGCCGTCGGCCAGGGAGACAAGGCGCATCCACCACTTGCAAAAACATGACTTCTACAAAAAAAGAATAAACAAATACAGTCTTAACTGCAGGCGGCTACTTTTCAAAGCACTTACACCAACCAAGAATGCCCAGGTCAAAACAACACAGCACAGAATTAAAAGCTCATAAGGAAAAGAAAGGAATTGTAGGCATCCCACTCCCATCCGCCAGCTAACCAAAGCCAAAAATTTTATTTTATCTTATTTTGGAGCCCACACATGTGGGGACAAATCGTGCACTGCTGGAGTAAACAATGGACGGGCATTACAACTTCAAACATCGAGGCCTTGTCAATCAAGTACTTGGCTTCACTAGAGCCAAATAAGAGGTGCCACCAATCATGCTTATTTCTAAGCATAGGGATGAGCTTCAAACTACAGGATTGGCTGAAATTCCTCTCAAAGCCAAGTACTAAATAACTAAAAGAGGTATTTCTTTTGTTTCTAGCTGATACCTTGATGATTTGGGTGGAAAATCAGTTGGTAGTAAGTTTTTCACTCATGCACAAGGCCATGTCCATTGTAAAATTAGTCACATGGTCTAATTTTTTGAGAAAGGAAGCTACTTCTCCTTATCATTGTGAGGATTTTTTGATCCTCCTATTTCTCTAGTTAGGGTAGAGTAGGTAGGATTTATTTTAGTAGAACAAATGCTTGTGCACACTCTACATGTTTCACTTGAGGCATGTATGATCTTCATATTTTATAAATAGTTTTTTCTTCATTTTATCTGTGACATGGTGCATTTCAATCATGCCATGTTTATGAGGAAAATCATGTTTTAATAGCGAGTTTCAAGTCTCCCTAACTCAGCTCGTGTTTCCAAAATGTTGTGTATTTCATACTTGCCGAGAAATAATTAGCTTTTTGTGCTTCATTTAAGTCCCATTAGATCACATTTTCATAAGAAAAGAAATCTTAGATCAAAACAATTTTCCACTCATGTGATCTTAAAGATTATTTTACAAAAAATTGAAAACTCAGGCAATAACAAGTTCCAAGTTCAGCAGTGCATTCAAGTGGGTTCGAGGGACAATATTTTAAATATTTAGGATCAAATTTTTGTTTCCCATACCGAATTTCCCAACGAGACACTTGAAGATCATTGGTGAAATCATATAGTTTGCAGATGCCCACGTGAGTTGCCAAATTGTTATCCATTTCCCCAGTTAATTGGAAAACTAGAAAAATTGACCTTGGGCACATGTTAAGGCCTTCATGGATGGGTCATAGGTTTACAAATGAGTTCTAGGCTCAATAAGTGATTGCAATTGTTTCAAGGAAGGTTTGAAGTAATGAGAGGAATTTCTTTCTCTTCTAGGTTCGAAAGGTTTGAAAATTTGTCCAAAATGAGACAGGTTGGCTCTGGGGCCCACATTCGGTAAAAAGTGGAAAAAATTAGATATGAGGGTCCGAGGCATTTCACTCCATCACTCACACCCCTAGAATTATGAAAAAATCCAAAAAAATATGAAGAAAACTTTAAAGGGGTAGAAATTGGCTAGCAAACAACAAAACAACTCGTCGAAAGTGGAACCCACTCGAGAAAACTATGGACAAATTTAGGTAGATAGGACTCGGTGGGATAGGAGTGAGCTCATCGATGTAGCTTAGCACGGGAGCGAGTTCAACTAATGAGTTGAAAAAGGGGGCCTTGGTGCTGCGAAGGAATTCTAACCCACAACACATTGCAATGGAGTGCTTTACACAAAGATGTGTGGTTAGGCATGCACATGAGTTCAAGACAACATGGCACTATGTGAGAGCATCGCGGAAGTAGATAATGAGCGGCCTAGGGAACCAATTTTCCCACACAATGAAGGGGTCGATCGGAGGTTTCTATGGATGTTGAGTTGGTAGACCACCGAGATGGAAAGGAGGCCCCAAGTTGGTGCATCGAACATAGTGCGGAGAGGTGTCTCGACATAATGGAGAATGGAAAGTAGATTCTATGGGTGTTTGATTAAATAAAATTTGAATAAACTAGGGTACGTTGATATAGTTAATATAATCTAGGAGGACATAAAATTTGTTAATAATTACTCTAAAGCAATATAAAATGACTACATAATTAAAAATAATGGAAATCAAAGCCTAATTTGTAAAAATAAAGTGAGGAAAGAACTCAAGTGATTGTAGATGACTATTGTAGAGTGTTGCAGTCTAACAGAAATTCCAAAAGTAGGAAAAAAATGCATAGAGGTCCCAAAAAGGGTTGATCTAAAATATTTGAGCAGACTGGAGCTACGGGAAGGTACAATGGCATGTATGGGTGCCTTAGTATGGTGGAAAAGGTTCCTTGGTCTATGAAAAATCTTAGAACTTGATTCTTTCAGGGTCGGAAGATGATTTGTGATCTTCATTGTCTATCACATTGTATTTGATGACCTACAAGATGCAAAATAAGTATCAAACTCTAAAAATAGAAAAATGCAAATGATTGGGTTAGATTGACCTCGGTTGCCACAACAATTGGCTTACTACTCGAGCGTTGTACAATATTTCAGACCTAAATATAGTTCGTGTGTGTGTGTGTGTGTGTGTGTGTGTGTGTGTGTGTGTGTGTGTGTGTGTGTGTGTGTGTGTGTGTGTGTGTGTGCGTGCATGCATGTCATGCCCTAGGTTCTCTTATGTAGTCACATTTTGTGAAATATCAAGCATTAACTAAATATAAAATTTGTAATAGCATTTGTGCATGGAATATAATAGAATCCCCACTATGAAGTGTATGTTTGTTGATGCAGATCTTGTAGCGTTGATGCAATGGATGCAACTCTAGATGGAGTGATAGTAGTAGATGATGATAAGACCCTCATTATGGTCTCATAACTTGATATTTATATGGTTCTCTTGATCTAATTTCGTAATTAACCCTAAAATTGCCTTCTAGAAAAAATATAAAGAAAAAAATGGTTAGAAAAGGCCCAAAAAGTGGCGGGAATATTTGAAAAGGATCAAGGTGCCCCAGGATGGGACCGGGGTGCCCCTTAGCACCCTAGTACAGGCTTAGGTGTGTGATTAAATAAAATTTGAATAAACTAGGTACGTTGATATAGTTAATATAATCTAGGAGGACATAAAAGTTGTTAATAAATACTCTAAAACAATATAAAATGACTACATAATTAAAAATAATGGAAATCAAAGCCTAATGTGTAAAAATAAAGTGAGGAAAGAACTCAAGTGATTGTAGATGACTATTTTAGAGTGTTGCGAGTCTAACAGAAATTCCAAAAGTAGGAAAAAAATGCATAGAGGCCCCAAAAAGGGTTGTTCTAAAAGATTTGAGTAGACTGGAGCTACCAGGAAGGTACAATGGCATGTATGGGTGCCTTAGTATGGTGCAAAAGGTTCCTTGGTCTATGAAAAATCTTAGAACTTGATTCTTTCGGGGTTGGAAGATGATTTGTGATCTTCATTTATGCTGTCACATTGTATTTGATGACCTACAAGATACAAAATAAGTATCAAACTCTAAAAATAGAAAAATGCAAATGATTGGGTTAGATTGACCTCAATTGCCACAATAATTGGCTTACTACTCGAGCGTTGTACAATATTTCAGACCTAAATATAGTTCTAGTGTGTGTGTGTGTGTGTGTGTGTGTGTGTGTGTGTGTGTGTGTGTGTGTGTGTGTGTGTGTGTGTGTGTGTGCGCGTGCATGTCATGCCCTAGGTTCTCTTATGTAGTCACATTTTGTGAAATATCAAGCATTAACTAAATATAAAATTTGTAATAGCATTTTTGCATGGAATATAATAGAATCCCCCACTATGAAGTGTATGTTTGTTGATGCATATCTTGTAGCCTTGATGCAATGGATGCAACTCTAGATGGAGTGATAGTAGTAGATGATGATAAGACCCTCATTATGGTCTCATAACTTGATATTTATAGGGTTCTCTTGATCTAATTTCGTAATTAACCCTAAAATTGCCTTCTAGAAAAATATAAAGAAAAAAATGGTTAGAAAAGGCCCAAAAAGTGGCGGGAATATTTGAAAAGGATCGGGGTGCCCAGGATGGGACCGGGGTGCCCCTCGGCACCCTAGTACGGGATTAGGTGTGTGATTAAATAAAATTTGAGTAAACTAGGGTACATTGATATAGTTAATATAATCTAGGAGGACATAAAATTTGTTAATAAATACTCTAAAGCAATATAAAATGAGTACATAATTAAAAATAATGGAAATCAAAGCCTAATGTGTAAAAATAAAGTGAGGAAAGAACTCAAGTGATTGTAGATGACTATTGTAGAGTGTTGCGAGTCTAACAGGAAATTCCAAAAGTAGGAAAAAATGCATAGAGGCCCCAAAAAGGGTTGATCTAAAAGATTTGAGCAGACTGGAGCTACTGGGGAAGGTACAATGGCATGTATGGGTGCCTTAGTATGGTGGAAAAGGTTCCTTGGTCTATGAAAAATCTTAGAACTTGATTCTTTCAGGGTTGGAAGATGATTTGTGATCTTCATTGTCCGTCACATTGTATTTGATGACCTACAAGATACAAAATAAGTATCAAACTCTAAAAATAGAAAAATGCAAATGATTGGGTTAGATTGACCTCATTGCCACAACAATTGGCTTACTACTCGAGCGTTGTACAATATTTTAGACCTAAATATAGTTCTAGTGTGTGTGTGTGTGTGTGTGTGTGTGTGTGTGTGTGTGTGTGTGTGTGTGTGTGTGTGCGTGCGCGTGCGTGCGTGCATGCATGTCATGCCCTAGGTTCTCTTATGTAGTCACATTTTGTGAAATATCAAGCATTAACTAAATATAAAATTTGTAATAGCATTTGTGCATGGAATATAATAGAATCCCCACTATGAAGTGTATGTTTGTTGATGCGAGATCTTGTAGCCTTGATGCAATAGATGCAACTCTAGATGGAGTGATAGTAGTAGATGATGATAAGACCCTCATTATGGTCTCATAACTTGATATTTATAGGGTTCTCTTGATCTAATTTCGTAATTAACCCTAAAATTGCCTTCTAGAAAAATATAAAGAAAAAAATGGTTAGAAAAGGCCCAAAAAGTGGCGGGAATATTTGAAAAGGATCGGGGTGCCCGGATGGGACCGGGGTGCCCCTTGGCACCCTAGTACAGATTAGGTGTGTGATTAAATAAAATTTGAATAAACTAGGGGTACATTGATATAGTTAATATAATCTAGGAGGACATAAAAGTTGTTAATAAATACTCTAAAGCAATATAAAATGAGTAAATAATTAAAACTAATGGAAATACACCCCTAATGTGCAAGAATAAAGTGAGGAAAGAACTCAACTGATTGTAGATGACTATTGTAGAGTGTTGCGAGTCTAACAGAAATTCCAAAAGTAGGAAAAAAATGCATAGAGGCCCCAAAAAGGTTGATCTAAAAGATTTGAGCAGACTGGAGCTACCAGGAAGGTACAATGGCATGTATGGGTGCCTTAGTATGGTGGAAAAGTTTCCTTGGTCTATGAAAAATCTTAGAACTTGATTCTTTCAGGGTTGGAAGATGATTTGTGATCTTCATTGTCATCACATTGTATTTGATGACCTACAAGATACAAAATATGTATCAAACTCTAAAAATAGAAAAATGCAAATGATTGGGTTAGATTGACCTCAGTTGCCACAACAATTGGCTTACTACTTTGAGCGTTGTACAATATTTCAGACCTAAATATAGTTCTAGTGTGTGTGTGTGTGTGTGTGTGTGTGTGTGTGTGTGTGTGTGTGTGTGTGTGTGTGTGTGCGCGCGTGCGTGCATGTCATGCCCTAGGTTCTCTTATGTAGTCACATTTTGTGAAATATCAAGCATTAACTAAATATAAAATTTGTAATAGCATTTTTGCATGGAATATAATAGAATCCCCCACTATGAAGTGTATATCCATTGATGCGAGATCTTGTAGCCTTGATGCAATGGATGCAACTCTAGATGGAGTGATAGTAGTAGATGATGATAAGACCCTCATTATGGTCTCATAACTTGATATTTATAGGGTTCTCTTGATCTAATTTCGTAATTAACCCTAAAATTGCCTTCTAGAAAAAATATAAAGATAAAAAATGGTTAGAAAAGGCCCAAAAAGTGGCAGGAATATTTGAAAAGGATCGGGGTGCCCCAGGATGGGACCGGGGTGCCCCTTAGCACCCTAAGTACGGGCTTAGGTGCCCTAGTTTAAGCTAAAACGATGAAATTTTTTTGAAAAATATCGGGCATGTATATAAAAATGTGCGGGAATGACAAAATCATTGTAAAATAAGACGGCCAAAAGATTGGATTAATTATTACTTTCTATTTTTAGAGTTCGATACTTATTTTGTCTCTTGTATTTTGTGACAAAATCATGGCTAAATAATGTCTAAAGTGCATGATTTTGTGACTACGGTGTGAAGTGAGGCCAATTCAAAATCAAAGGATCTTGAGGAGATGATGTTCCCGGCTAGCTCGGTGAGCCAGTGGTGATCTCGCCTTGAGCTAGAAAATGAACCATTGTGAATTTAATGCCCAGTTTTCCCTTTTCTAAAATTGATCTTGTGGGCCCCTCCCTAAAGGATTTAAATGACTTCTAAGACCATTAAAAAATAGAAAAAAATTATGAAGGGGGAAAAGGGAAAATCATCATCTCCAAGAACCCAATTTAATGCTTAGACTAGTGGAATGATGAGTAAGGTAGAGATGGGATAAAAATCACTCTCCACAAAAATGCCCATAACTTTCTCCCTTTTCATGAAATTCAGAAAAATTTAGATTCGTTGGAATCATGATTCCATCCCTTACAGTCATATATCAAGAAAGCATGAATTGCATTGTGTTGGATGGGTCAAAATTGCATAAAATGATACTAGTTACAAATGATGGTTTCTAGGTGGTTTAAATTGCATTTAATGACTATGGGTAGAAATTTTTCTTTTGCAGCAAGTTATAAGATAGCAAGGGATGACTTTTCCATATTTCTAATCATGTTTTCTAGCCGGTTATTGTACATTGTAAGTGGGTGAGATGGGTATTTTGGGATTCTCTCTCTCTCTCTCTCTCTCTATAAATTGTAACAATTCTCATTTTGAAAAGGGGAGATATTCTAAGAGCTAGCACGGAAACTCATGCGAAATTGTATCTCATTTTTTCATTGAGTCATGCAATCCTTCACATGTAATTTGAAAATATATTTTTCCTCTATCCCACAATTATAATCCACTATGCAAAAAAAATTGAGCAATAAAATTGTATCTTTGAAGTGTTATCTTAACCCTCTTGAAATTTTCTTATGTTCTCTTACCTCTCCTTTATTGTCATTCTACTACTGTAGTTTCTCTCACATTTACAAGTTTTTGTTGTGCTTCTTGGAGATTTGAGAGTTGGTGCATGTTTGGGACTATGTTGCATCTTCTAGCCTCTCTCGGTTGTGTTTTAGTACATCTTCTCCCTCGGCAGCGTATATCACACCTTAATTTTAGTTTTATCATGGTTATTTGTGTAGAATTTCTTCATTTGCATACATTCTCCCTCTCCATGGCCCCTAGGAAGTCATAGATTAGGAGTAGTTAGTATATTTTCCTTCACTAGAGTTAGTTGTTGCATTAGTTTAGGAAGAGGAATTGACCTTCTAAAGAGGTCCATCTCAAGTAGCAAGTCCCACAACTTGAGATATGGTATCCATCTTTCCCTATTACATTGGTATATCATGTACACACACATGAAAAATCAAAGGGTGTTGTAATTGGGTGATAATAGTTCTCTCTTGAAGAAGACATGGATCATGTTGTATAGGGTGTCCTCTGGTTCTATGGGAGAACCACTCTCTCCATTGTTATATGGTGACCGAGATCAGAATGCACACTCTATTTGCATGTCTCATGTGGTTAAGGCTTCCTATAATTCTCATGGAGTTATGCGAAGTGAATGTTTTAGAAGGAATATCTAAATCAATGGGGAATCTGATTTATCTTGACGAAACAACATCAGCTAATTCCAAACTCATCACAACCAAGATGTTTATTAATGTCTTTGTTGGCTCTTCACCCCAAAGGCCATAAACTTGATTTTTAGAGACGAGGTCCGGAAGAAAAAAATTGTCTACGAGGATTCACCTATTTACTATGGAAAATGTGGGAGAGTGGGTCATGGGGCTTATGGTTTTAAGGATATATGGACTCCCATATTGCAAAAATGAATTGGAATAATCTGCGAAATTGGAGCAGAAAAGGATCATCCTTGTGGATGAAGACCACGAGTTAGTTATGATGTTAGAGGTTGAAATGACACCTATTTTCCCTAATGTCTTGGATTTCATTACCCCTACAAACGTGACCTCTCGAGTGGACATGGCACACATTTTAAATAAGGGTCGGAGTTGGAGAAAATTCAAAAACGGTTGTCGGGGACGTTGGTGGAAATCCCGCCCACTATTTATTCATAATCTTTACCTACTCTAGAATTAATTAGCATGGTCAATAAATATTGTTGAAAATCAATCTGTGGAAAGTCATTGAGTATATCAAGAATTATTCTTGCGGGACAAGAAATCCCCGAATAACCCAAAATTAATTTGGTACGTGAAATAAAGGATGAGGGTCCCCTTGCGAAGAACGATAATGACAAGTTAATCTATGTGATTATGCACCAAAAATACCAACACAAGAACAACACAGTGAAATACAGGATAACTTTTTTTTGACTTGCTTTGACTCAACACGACACAACATGTCGTCACAAGGTTACAACCAACACTTGGAACCATTTGTTACGGGGAAGACCACAAGGTCAGCACGGAAACGTTCACACTTATCAAGGACAATTTATTTTTCTTTTTGACGAGACAACATGGAAGTCCAACCACATGACACACTCACAGCTAGGGCAAGCCACAGTAAGAAATGGTCAGGGTTTATTTATTTTGGTAAGACACCCTTTTAGCTCATGACTTAAGTTTTCAGAAGGAATCAATATATGGTTCGCACAAATTCATCTCACCAACTAAGTTAATTTCTTAGACACTGTGGAGTAGTTCACTTAAAGTCTTCTCCTACTTACTAAATCTTAATATCTTCCGAAACTAACCATTTTTTCCTTTAAGCTTGTTTAAGAGTTCACCCCAAAGGGATAGTGTTCGCTAGTTTAGCTAGGGGTATCAATTTATAAATGTTTACTTCACAAGGATGTTTTCATTTTGATCACTCATGGAAGTATTTGATTTCAAATAGATCACCTTTACATTTATTTGTTGAATATAAAATTATTATTTTTGTTTAGCTTCATTAAGGGTTAACCGACTCATTTTACTTTACTTATAAAATATTGTCACTAAGTCTTAGAAAGATTTAACTTAACAATTTATTCTCAAGATCAAAGTTTTACAATACTCATATCAATGTAAAGATTGAATGCCATTTCTCACAAGGATAATTTCAAGCTTAACTACACAAGAACAAGACACTTTATTTCACCATTACCAAACAATACAAGGCAAGAGGTCATATCAACTCTCTTTACAAGCAATGTTACACAATTTAAAACACATTGGACATTTTTACAAGGAACTTCATAATGGTATAGATGAAACTTTTACACTCTTTTCTTCTAGTCTACTCGCATAATCCATCTGCACAAATATTAACTAAAGTCAGTTCGCAAGAACTGAGCATGTTAAGGCTACACAATGCAATAGTAAGCTAACAATTAACAATATCAAGAAACGAATATTCTAAATTCATAAATGAATTAAAACACAACTCACAACTCCAATATTAATCTCATGAGAGAGAAAACTAAATCATCCAACAAGGAGAAAGTCCAAATACTAGTAAGAACAAAATTACATAAATCAAGGCAAGACCTTATGGGTTGGGAACAAGAAAGTCAAGAGTGTTGATATCTCCTTCATGTAATGCTATGGGTTACGTGATTGGAATCCAAAATTTACTCCATCCAACTAAAGGGGTCCAAGAGAAGACAAAGCGTACTAAATATGATCGTAGGCGCGAAGCAAAAATGACGTTATCCAATTCTTCAGGGGGCTCCAAAGTAATATGGGTTCGATGCCCTTAAAAGAACACAACTATAGTTTTGGTTTTAACCAAGGAGTTTACCACTACCTCCTTATCGGATTTCTTAAAACGTAGTACTAGTTAACCAAAACAAATCCACTTTTCCAAAAGCGTACGAAAGAGACACAGAAAGGGCCATTATTCTACCAACAAACCCTATCCTAATCATCAACTTCTCTACATAATATAAGGGAAGACTAAACCCAAAAGTCGTTACTAATTTTTATATAATTCAGACAATGTCAATAAACATTAAAATAAAAATTGATTTCCCTAACAAGGCCACAAAATGGGACCTTTTAGTAACCAGGTTTGAAGTATAAGGTATTCGAGTTCGAAAACAAAGGGATTCGATACGCAAAAGGGAAAAACACCAACGATGCCCCAGGCTCAAAAGACCTTACCACGAGTACAAGCACAAACCAAGAACTAACGCACATAGCTATCAGGAAGGTTACGCAGTGCGGTCAGGGCTAGAAGTTCTATGAACTCCTTGCCAAAGGTAAAGAAGATGGAAAATTTTACCCGATCCATGTGGGCTTATCGAGGAAAAGTCTTAGCAAATATCAAACAGATAAAAATATAACAGCCACCTATGATATTATCATTGAAATCAGCTGTCATCTAACAGGAAACGAGTTCACGAGTCCAGTACCATGGATTCACCTACAACTTTTGTTTCAGTCTAGCTAGTAATAGCTTGCTTGCGACCCTTAAAAAAATTGTAAAGATTTCATTCAGTTAAACTTACAATGTTTCCCCTTGCTTTAATCATACAAGAGTTTACATCAAGAATTAGGTATAGTAATACTCTCAACACGTGGAGGCCAAAATAGATGCCAGGTTATCCCTCATCTAGACTAGGTACAACAGTCAACAATGTACAGTTCTAAAACAAACCCCAAATGCCATTTTCTAATCAAACATAAAGTAAGGAATGCCCATAGGCTTAAACAAGTTTCAGACACAACGTCACTATTAATGTACCTTTTAGCAAAACAAGAGAGCCCTAAACAGGAAATGCGTATTTATTCAACCAAAAGAGGTATGTAGGTTTAACCTTCTATTTAGTAACCTTCAATTATAATTACCATCACAGAAATTCTTTTTAAAAGAAAGTCATATAAGCAAACAAAACTCAATAATGTTTCCTTCCCTACGAACTAGACTGCATCACTCAAAATTGCAGTAACCCATTTAGACAAATATGAAATGGAGTAAGCTATAAGAGAGGAAGGAACATTCCAAGCAAAATCAGCGAAATAGGAATAAGATTTAAAGGGACAACCACACAATCAGGCAGTGATATAAACAACCACGAAAACATCTAGTCTAGGCGCCATTCAAGAGGAAAGAAAATTCATTTCGAGATACTGAAAGAAGGTAGAAAACTATTACAAGGAGTAGATTTAACATGCCTGGTTTAAAACGCCATCTCCATGCATATGATTGTTTCAATGCCGTTGCTTGCCTTTAACCCAAAGTGCTTTGCGAGCTCGAGCTAGCGCCACACTCACGCAGTGAAAAACAGCTACAAACCAACCCCATGATTTGAAGCTCGAACACGAGACATATTGATTACACCACGCTCCTGGCTCGGGTAGGCATCTACCGATGATCAATAAACCTTTTCCTTCATTAGATTTGAGGACAGCATCAAACTCTCGGTGCAGCATTTCAGCTGTAGCTTGAAAGTGTGATAATTTCAACAGAGATGTCTCCAGCATAGATCAATGGCACAAAATCAGACCCCAACGCCTTTCTACTGTACAAAGACACTCCCCCGAAGACTTTCCATTACCCAAAAATAATGTTTGTAGGGAAATCCCTGTCTAAGGTCCTCGCCCCATCTGTTGTCACCCATTGCAATACCATCTAGATAATATGGCACAGCATCCCCGCCCACAGAATAGAGAAATCACATCCACACCATCTTCAACAGCAGTATCAAACGCAGGAAGAATGTCAGAATGATAGCAACCAGTCATCCAGCATACCTTATATGTTGCAAGCCGAGATTTGGGTGCCATTCCTTTCTGTGTGCAACTTTGATATGAAACAGATCCGCCTCTATGAGGTCCTCTCCCATGGGTTACATCGTAGAACAAGCAAGGTCTCAGTAGGGAGTCTTGGTAAATAAATTTCATCAAGTCTGCTGGAAGCATTCTCACTGTCACATAGTCGATTATGAAGATATAACTCAGTGCATGCTCTGGATCTAAAAAATATCCTGCTACCTTCATCTCCCAAGATGTTTTCTTCAACACTGCATAGATCTTCTGTGCCTGCGGGTGTGATCTGTCACCAACACAAAAAGCATGCGCCATTTTATTGGCTTTAATCTAACTACACCAAGATTCTTTTTAATTCCTCTATCCTTCATCGATCTCCTAAAAGCTCTTGCAAAGCAAACTGTGCTTCATGAATATTCTGACATGATACAGATCCACGCCTAAGAGATTCTCTTCCATGCGTTACAGCATAAAACAAGTAAAGTCTCAACAGAGAATCTCTGTAATAAATTTCATCGGGTCTCCTGGTAACACTCCTCTGTCACTTAATCGATTTTGATGAAAACATCTTAAAGGAGAGTCCCGAATTTGAGGATGCGTAATCGATGCCGAACAGATAACAACAAGGTTGGACCACCTGCTTGTTGGAGCGTACACCGCGTCGCAAACTCCGTCGACCATGGCCATCTGTTCCAGGCTGAGCTTTCCCTCCTTGAACAAATCTACGCCTTTTGTTTTTCAGGCGGTCTGCGCAGGCTAAGCTCCTTGAAAAGTCCCCAAGGCGAGCGTAAGCCTCCATGGATTTACATTCCCCGAGCAGCTCGTCAGGCAGGGTTTCCAAATCCAGGTCGAGCCCAACCCCGGCAGAAACGGCCTTCTGTTGCAGAGAAAGGACGTCAAAATGAGCAGAGAGTGAAGAGAGACCAGAGCTCGGCCGCTTTCGCTGTAGAGCACAGGATGCGCAACTCCTTCTTTGTTCTGTAGTTTCCTTCGAATCCTGATGCTCGAATTTGAGGATGCATTCTTGATGACAACAATGAAGTTGGACAACCCGTTGGTTGGAGCGCTCAAACAAAACTTCTACTACAGCTGCAAGATTTGATCGAGCTCCTTCCATGTTAAACTCACCACCTGGACAGAAGCGACTTTCCAAGATGAAAATGCAAGACAGTTCAACAACAAACTTTATCTCGTTCTTTCTACTATAGTGCGCAAGATTTTGCTACTGGCTGATCACGATTTGTGTGGTGGTCGTGCGTGCAACGTCCAGAACATCAGGATCGACACCCATGGCTCCTTGGGTTCGCCTGCCCTGCAACTCACAGGATTCACTCTCTCTGGAAGCCACGGATTTTCTGGGATAAGTCTTTACTTCTCTATCCTGCAGCCTCTGTCAATCACCGAACACCTCCTCACGGCACTGTCCTAGGAGAATTTCAGTTCTACACTCCACGAGGTACAGCGGAGGCTAGAGGCGTCTTTGGTCCAAAGCATTGCGTGTTTTGGGAAGATTGTTTAATGCATTCGGTGAGATGGTGACAGTCACTGAAGCGCCCCCTGCCAATCTGAACCAACTCTCACCCACCTGCCTTCAATTTTCTGAAAAACTGTCCCCTCTCTTTCATTTTGTCAAACGCTTGAAAGCATTCACCAAACTTCTGCGCCCTTGACAAGAAAGCACGTGCTTCCCTACGCCCTCCACTCCGTTTCCCTTTTTTTTTTAAATTTACTTGTTTCAAAACTCTCTTTTTTTTTTTTATAAACTTTCATTATTTTTATTATTCCATTTTTTTTAAAATTTATTTTACTCTAAAACTCATTCTATTTACATCGTTATTCTATTTTATTTTTATTTTTCTGGATCTCAGGTATGCCCCAGCGGGGCATTACATTCTCCTCCCCTTAAGAAAGCATCGTCCTCGATGCGACATTACACAGAGGAAGGAAATGGTATGCAACAAGGGATAGATACAGAAGGAAACACACCTTATGGTTTGAAATTTTAGTTGATTAACACACGGTCACAAGGTAGCCTTAGAAACATTTGGTAGAAATTTTTAACTTTAAATGTTCTGTGAAGATTGGCAGTTCTTTCTTGTTTATCATTTCATTAGTCTCTTTCCATTATCATTATTTCTAGTTTTAGTTTCTTTTAAAATAAAATATCATCATGGAAGAGTTTTGATTTATTCTTTATAGTGGGTGCCCAACATGAACAGCTAACACAACACCCTATCAGGTTCACAAGCCCCTACAGATTCACAAGCACACAAGTATATACTTCATGATTGCATTACACCACAAAAGTTATACAATTACGGAAAAGAATAGGCACACTTCCCATAACATAGGTACTCATCACACATCAATGACTGACATACCAAATACTCAAACGAGAAGAGTACTACAATCCACCAGACATTTCCTCAATTTGCATCAATGAAAGACTCACATAACAACAAACCATGCTACAGGTACATAGTGTCCACAAGGGAATCAATGACATGTCCACAACATCACAACACATAACCATCTGACATGAGTAACACATACATCAAAAGACCACTACCAAACATCACAATAACTCAACATATATCCTGAAACATCAACCATACAGACAAATATCATAAGCCTCCCTCAAACTCTTATGCCTCCCTCAAGTCTCTTATGCCTCCCTCAAACTCTTATGCCTCCCTCAAGTCTCTTATGCCTCCCTCAAACTCTTATGCCTCCCTCAAGTCTCTTATGCCTCCCTCAAGTCTCTTATGCCTCCCTCAAACTCTTATGCCTCCCTCAAGTCTCTTATGCCTCCCTCAAACTCTTATGCCTCCTGCTCTGCCTCCTCAAGGAGGCCGGTTGTCTCTCTGTGCCCAAGGCACATCGAGTTTGGACACTCCTAACCCAAGTGACATAATAACGCGTAGTTCTCCATAACCCGCTAGTCATATGTACCCCTTGGGGCGTACCCCCATACAACGAAGCGGGTCCATAGGTCCAACCAATCCATGGTGCATCCCATGACCCTATTCCACACATCACGACATTAGAACCAGCACAACAATCTAGTCAAAGTGCCAAGTGGCAAAGTACAAGCCTTGGGCAAGGCGGTAAAAATTCCAAATTTAAAAGAAGACCCCAAAATCAAGCAAAAATAAATGACCAAATGGCCAAAGTTAGTATCAAATCCCCATGTTAGTGCCACAAACCACGGAAATGCCCAAAATTGTAAAGCATTGCAATCAAGAAAAGATGCTGGTTCTTGCAAAAAATAAAAATAAAAAATAAAAGCTCAATTTACGAATAAAATCAACTTATAATAATGTCACATTACGATAACTGTGTGGCCTTATCTAGCCACCAAAGGGGTACTCAACGAGTTGCTGGCACTCGGAACATCGAGCCTCAGCTCGTAAAATATATATATCAATCCCGCCACCCTTCGACAAGGCCAAACATAGTCATAGATACACTAGGGTTGCATACATACAACCACATAGGGAGAGAGGAAAGAGTCACATGTAATCTACTAAACCGAGTTTTGACTCGAGTTATTGACCCATGGTACACCATTCCTCACTCTCAACATACACTTCTACCGATCTCCCTCAGGGTCGGTTAGTGTAAGGCTCACAACATAACATGTAACTACATCACTAACACCATGGTGGTACACACATAGCTACCATAACGTCTCACGTATGGTAGATATACGGGGTAGATCACAATCATACATTCACAGGGTGCAATACATCACTTTACCACATTCTGCACCCATGGTGCAATCACAATACGATAGGGTTCATACACTCACCGTATGACCCAAAATCACGACATGAGGCATTACATATTACACAACTCATATATACGATGAACATAATAACATCACAACATAACAATAATTGCTTCATAACAAGGTAGTACACACATTTCTTCAGAACATGGTAAAAACATCATGATACAACTCATTTCTTTTAACATCAACTAGTCATACAACACATTGATACACCCACATATCACAATATGCCACAATGCTCCAACACTACGTCATCCACATTAGAATTCTTTTCACACATCACAAACAATAATTTACACGTGAATTCTTCCTAGAATCCACAAGAAGGAGAGAGAATACTCTCATCCCCAACACATCAACATGATGACAAATACGCACTGAGTGACATACTCATCACGTGCGTTCACAATATCACAATTACGACAATAATCACATCACGCTTAAAGCACATTACTCTTCCAATATAAATCATCATCATGCAACATCATCATCATCATGCAGTATCATCATGTAACACCACCACCACCATGCAACATCAATCCGGCCCATAGGTTCGAGAGCATGAACCTACGCTCTGATACCAAAATGTAACGCACCAAAAATACCAACACAAGGACAACACAGTGAAATACAGGATAACTTTTTTTTTTTTTTTGACTTGCTTTGACTCAACACGACACAACATGTCGTCACAAGGTTACAACCAACACTTGGAACCACTTGTTATAGGGAAGACCACAAGGTCAGCACGGAAACGTTCACACTTATCAAGGACAATTTATTTTTCTTTTTGACGAGACAACATGGAAGTCCAACCACATGACACACTCACAGCTAGGGCAAGCCACAGTAAGAAATGGTCAGGGTTTATTTATTTTGGTAAGACACCCTTTTAGCTCATGACTTAAGTTTTCAGAAGGAATCAATATATGGTTCGCACAAATTCATCTCACCAACTAAGTTAATTTCTTAGACACTGTGGAGTAGTTCACTTAAAGTCTTCTCCTACTTACTAAATCTTAATATCTTCCAGAAACTAACCATTGTTTTCCTTTAAGCTTGTTTAAGAGTTCACCCCAAAGGGATAGTGTTCGCTAGTTTAGCTAGGGGTATCAATTTATAAATGTTTACTTCACAAGGATGTTTTCATTTTGATCACTCATGGAAGTATTTGATTTCAAATAGATCACCTTTACATTTATTTGTTGAATATAAAATTATTATTTTTGTTTAGCTTCATTAAGGGTTAACCGACTCATTTTACTTTACTTATAAAATATTGTCACTAAGTCTTAGAAAGATTTAACTTAACAATTTATTCTCAAGATCAAAGTTTTACAATACTCATATCAATGTAAAGATTGAATGCCATTTCTCACAAGGATAATTTCAAGCTTAACTACACAAGAACAAGACACTTTATTTCACCATTACCAAACAATACAAGGCAAGAGGTCATATCAACTCTCTTTACAAGCAATGTTACACAATTTAAAACACATTGGACATTTTTACAAGGAACTTCATAATGGTATAGATGAAACTTTTACACTCTTTTCTTCTAGTCTACTCGCATAATCCATCTGCACAAATATTAACTAAAGTCAGTTCGCAAGAACTGAGCATGTTAAGGCTACACAATGCAATAGTAAGCTAACAATTAACAATATCAAGAAACGAATATTCTAAATTCAGAAATGAATTAAAACACAACTCACAACTCCAATATTAATCTCATGAGAGAGAAAACTAAATCATCCAACAAGGAGAAAGTCCAAATACTAGTAAGAACAAAATTACATAAATCAAGGCAAGACCTTATGGGTTGGGAACAAGAAAGTCAAGAGTGTTGATATCTCCTTCATGTAATGCTATGGGTTACGTGATTGGAATCCAAAATTTACTCCATCCAACTAAAGGGGTCCAAGAGAAGACAAAGCGTACTAAATATGATCGTAGGCGCGAAGCAAAAATGACGTTATCCAATTCTTCCAGGGGGCTTCAAAGTAATATGGGTTCGATGCCCTTAAAAGAACACAACTATAGTTTTGGTTTTAACCAAGGAGTTTACCACTACCTCCTTATCGGATTTCTTAAAACGTAGTACTAGTTAACCAAAACAAATCCACTTTTCCAAAAGCGTACGAAAGAGACACAGAAAGGGCCATTATTCTACCAACAAACCCTATCCTAATCGTCAACTTCTCTACATAATATAAGGGAAGACTAAACCCAAAATTCGTTACTAATTTTTATATAATTCAGACAATGTCAATAAACATTAAAATAAAAATTGATTTCCCTAACAAGGCCACAAAATGGGACCTTTTAGTAACCAAGTTTGAAGTATAAGGTATTCGAGTTCGAAAAAATAAAGGATTCGATACGCAAAGGGCAAAACACCAACGATGCCCCTGTGCTCAAAAGACCTTACCACGAGTACAAGCACAAACCAAGAACTAATGCACATAGCTATCGGGAAGGTTACGCGGTGTTATGTCGTGGCTAGAAGTTCTATGAACTCCTTGCCAAAGGTAAAGAAGATGGAAAATTTTACCCGATCCATGTGGGCTTATCGAGGAAAAGTCTTAGCAAATATCAAACAGATAAAAATATAACAACCACCTATGATATTATCACTGAAATCAGCTGTCATCTAACAGGAAACGAGTTCACGAGTCCAAGACCATGGATTCACCTACAACTTTTTTTTAGTCTAGCTAGTAATAGCTTGCTTGTGACCCTTAAAAAAAATTGTAAAGATTTCATTCAGTTAAACTTACAATGTTTCCCCTTGCTTTAATCATACAAGAGTTTACATCAAGAATTAGGTATAGTAATACTCTCAACACGTGGAGGCCAAAATAGATGCCGGGTTATCCTCATCTCATCTAGACTAGGTACAACGATCAACAATGTACAGTTCTAAAACAAACCCCAAATGCCATTTTCTAATCAAACATAAAGTAAGGAATGCCCATAGGCTTAAACAAGTTTTAGACACAACGTCACTATTAATGTACCTTTTAGCAAAACAGGAGAGCCCTAAACAGGAAATGCGTATTTATTCAACCAAAAGAGGTATGTAGGTTTAACCTTCTATTTAGTAACCTTCAATTATAATTACCATCACGAAATTCTTTTAAAAGAAAGTCATATAAGCAAACAAAACTCAATAATGTTTCCTTCCCTACGAACTAGACTGCATCACTCAAAATTGCAGTAACCCATTTAGACAAATATGAAATGGAGTAAGCTATAAGAGAGGAAGGAACATTCCAAGCAAAATCAGCGAAATAGGAATAAGATTTAAAGGAACAACCACACAATCAGGCAGTGATATAAACAACCACGAAAACATCTAGTCTAGGCGCCATTCAAGAGGAAAGAAAATTCATTTCAAGATACTGAAAGAAGGTAGAAAACTATTACAAGGAGTAGATTTAACATGCCTGGTTTAAAACGCCATCTCCATGCATATGATTGTTTCAATGTCGTTGCTTGCCTTTAACCCAAAGTGCTTTGCGAGCTCGAGCTATCGCCACATTCACGCGGTGAAAAACAGCTACAAACCAACCCCATGATTTGAAGCTCGAACACGAGACATGTTGATTACACCACGCTCCTGGCTCGGGTAGGCATCTACCGATGATCAATAAACCTTTTCCTTCATTAGATTTGAGGACAGCATCAAACTCTCGGTGCAACATTTCAGCTGTAGCTTGAAAGTGTGATAATTTCAAAAGAGATGTCTCCAGCATAGATCAATGGCACAAAATCAGACCCCAACGCCTTTCTACTGTACAAAGACACTCCCCGAAGACTTTCCATTACCCAAAAACAATGTTTGTAGGGAAATCCCTGTCTAAGGTCCTCGCCACACATCTGTTGTCACCCATTGCAATACCATCTAGATAATATGGCACAGCATCCCCGCCCATAGAATAGAGAAATCACATCCACACCATCTTCAACAGCAGTATCAAACGCAGGAAGAATGTCAGAATGATAGCAACCAGTCATCCAGCATACCTTATATGTTGCAAGCCGAGATTTGGGTGCCATTCCTTTCTGTGTGCAACTTTGATATGAAACAGATCCGCCTCTATGAGGTCCTCTCCCATGGGTTACATCGTAGAACAAACAAGGTCTCAGTAGGGAGTCTTGGTAAATAAATTTCATCAAGTCTGCTAGAAGCATTCTCACTGTCACATAGTCGATTATGAAGATATAACTCAGTGCATGCTCTGGATCTAAAAAAATATCCTGCTACCTTCATCTCCCAAGATGTTTTCTTCAACACTGCATAGATCTTCTGTGCCTGCGGGTGTGATCTGTCACCATCACAAAAAGCATGCGCCATTTTATTGGCTTTAATCTAACTACACCAAGATTCTTTTTAATTCCTTTATCCTTCATCGATCTCCTAAAAGCTCTTGCAAAGCAAACTGTGCTTCATGAATATTCTGACATGATACAGATCCACGCCTAAGAGATTCTCTTCCATGCGTTACAACATAAAACAAGTAAAGTCTCAACAGAGAATCTCTGTAATAAATTTCATCGGGTCTCCTGGTAACACTCCCACTGTCACTTAATCGATTTTGATGAAAATATCTTAAAGGAGAGTCCCGAATTTGAGGATGCGTAATCGATGCCGAGCAGAGATAACAACAAGGTTGGACCACCTGCTTTTTGGAGCGTACACCACGTCGCATACTCCGTCGACCATGGCCATCTGTTCCAGGCTGAGCTTTCCCTCCTTGAACAAATCTACGCCTTTTGTTTTTCATGTGTCTGCATGAGCTAAGCTCCTTGAAAAGTCCCCAAGGCGAGCGTAAGCCTCCATGGATTTACATTCCCCGAGCAGCTCGTCAGGCAGGGTTTCCAAATCCAGGTCGAGCCCAACCCAGTAGAAACGGCCTTCTATTGCAGAGAAAGGACGTCAAAATGAGCAGAGAGTGAAGAGAGACCAGAGCTCGGCCGCTTTCGCTGTAGAGCACAGGATGCGCAACTCCTTCTTTGTTCTGTAGTTTCCTTCGAATCCTGATGCTCGAATTTGAGGATGCATTCTGTACTGAACAGACAACAATGAAGTTGGACAACCCGTTGGTTGGAGCGCTCAAACAAAACTTCTACTACAGCTGCAAGATTTGATCGAGCTCCTTCCATGTTAAACTCACCACCTGGACAGAAGCGACTTTCCAAGATGAAAATGCAAGACAGTTCAACAACAAACTTTATCTCGTTCTTTCTACTACAGCTGCAAGATTTTGCTACAGCTGATCACGACTGTGTGGTCGCGTGCAACGTCCAGAACATCAGGATCGACACCCATGGCTCCTTGGGTTCGCCCTGCAGCTCACAGGATTCACTCTCTCTGGAAGCCACGGATTTTCTGGGATAAGTCTTTACTTCTCTATCTGCAGCCGCTGTCAATCACCGAACACCTCCTCACGGCACTGTCCTAGGAGAATTTCAGTTCTACACTCCACGAGGTACAGGCAGAGGCTAGAGGCGTGCTGGTCCAGCATTGCGTGTTTTGGGAAGATTGTTTAATGCATTCGGTGAGATGGTGACAGCCACTGAAGCGCCCCCTGCCAATCTGAACCAACTCTCACCCACCTGCCTTCAATTTTCCTGAAAAACTGTCCCCTCTCTTTCATTTTGTCAAACGCTTGAAAGCATTCACCAAACTTCTGCGCCCTTGACAAGAAAGCACGTGCTTCCCTACGCCCTCCACTCCGTTTCCATTTTTTTTTAAATTTACTTGTTTCAAAACTCTTTTTTTTTTTTATAAACTTTCATTATTTTTATTATTCCATTTTTTTAAAATTTATTTTACTCTAAAACTCATTCTATTTACATCGTTATTCTATTTTATTTTTATCAAATAGTGTGATTGTGTCTTAAAAGTTAAACGCTTATTATAAAATAATTATGATGAAGTAAAGGGTGTTGATAAATGTCCATCGCGAAAATAATTAAATTTATAAACAATTTAAATTTATTTCATTGTTATGCATAATATTGTCACCAAGAATAAATGTACTAAATAATCAATTAGTAATTATAACCCAAGAGTGATTGTTTTTGTTTGTCCCTTTCAGCCGTTGGTAGAGGTGTTGTCTTGGTTTTGTCATTGTTATATCTTTCCTCTGTTGTATCTGTGGGTTTTTTTGGTCCCCTCAAAACTAAACATTTACCTAATCTAAAAAAAATTAAAAAAATTGTAACCCAATACTAATCTACCAAATGTTCAACTAAAGATTGTTATCTAATACAATATGTACCAAGTGTTGAACCAGTTACAATATTCTCCATATTAATATTTGATAACTTCACTGAAATTATTAAAATAAATATAAATGTATAAATTTTTTATGTCATAAAAATTGTTCATGAGAACTATGAACACATTAAGTGTGAGTGTTATTGATGTTAATATTTGGAGAGACAAAAAATTATTTTCCTACTCTAGTATAATCAAAATTTACATGCATATTTACGTTGAATGCGTTCTTGTAGTGAGACTACACCTGCTATGTCTGACAACAGTCAGATATCCAACCGACTACATTCCTCCTCCCAGATGCGTTGAAATTCAACGGATAACAAAATTTCAAGGCATGGGTTTTGCAGCAAATTAAGGATGCGCAGAACCGTTGAAGACTCCACATTTTCACGACATGTTTGATGTTTGGACTGAAATTTGATTGACAACTGATTGTGGTTTTTAAATTTAGGACAATTGTTTATGCAAGGATGAGACAGGAGGTTTTAAGCATGCGACTTTCACTACTCCCTGTTACCCAATCAGACACTCAAGGAGGGAGCTACATTGTATTATAACGCTTCACCAACAAACTATTCAGCAGGCCGATTTGACCTTTACATGCAAAGGGATGACAATTTTCTGCTATATGCCGTGGATCGGGTGGGCAAGAGTGATGGCGCTTATTGGAATACTGTTACTGGTAAACCTGGTTTTAATCCCGCAAGGTTGAATTTTGATTGGAGTGGATTGTTGTATTTGGTAAATATCACCAAAATGATACCATCACCAAACGCGATGCCGACAGAGGGCAGTTTCTTCGCAGAGTCACACTTGATACCTACGTAATTCTGGGGCAGTACGTTTAGGACCTGAATGGCACTAGTCAGACTCCTGCTTGGTCATATGTATGGTTATCTGGGGATGATTATTGTAATTATGTCAAGCGTCAGTGTGGGAGCAACGAAACATGTTGACTAACTTATTGATAACAAACCCAATTTCTCTTTTCCTTCTCAATTCCACTTCATCGATAACGACCACCACTTTAAAGGATGCCAGCCAAATTCATCCCTCCAGGTACACTCTCCTTCCCTCCCTCATTTACCTTTACCACATCACACACCAAGAAAAGAGATGGAGGGAAAGCGGGGAAAGACTTTGTAGTAATTGGTATAAATCTCCTATGTGGATCCTCAATTTTCTTGGCGGCAGGCTTAGTTTTTTGCTTCCGTGCATATGGTTACAAGGCCAGAGCTGTTGGAGAGTAGCATAAGGTTGTGGATGGGTTAACTGCATATTCTTATAAAGAAATAGAGGCTGCTACAGGGGGTTTCACACAAGAATTGGGAAGGGGTGCCTTTGGTACAATTTATAAAGGCACCTTACCTGAAGGAAGAGAAATTGTTGTGAAAACTCTTAATGGAACGGTGATGGAAGGTGAGGGAGAACATGTAGGGGAAAGGGAATTCAGAACAGAGATGAGAGTAATTGGTTCAAGCCGTCATAGAAATCTTGTTCAATTGTACAGTTTCTGTGATAAGGGTTCTTACAGGCTTCTGGTTCATAAGTACATGATCAATGGATCTCTAGACACAGTGTTATTTATATATGGCGGATTTCCTGACTGGAGTATGCATGTTCAAATTGCATCAATGTATTCAATCAAACCACCCATATTTTTACATAGACAGTGCATTGAAATCCAACGGTTGTTGTTGAGCACAAGAAACATGTTTTCGTAGCCAATCAGGAGATATCACACAGATTGTTCTTTGTGTGGGGAGATTATTGTCTTCGATGCATGGAATTGTTGTACACTGTTGATTTCATCAGGGAGGGTATTGAAAATAGGATACGAAAAGAAAACCCAAATAAGAAATTGTCATGTTAAGTACGAGAAGCGGGCGTGAAGGGTGGGTTGGCAGAGATTTGTGACACCGAGGTCTGAGAAGGGAGAAAATTCAAAGGTTAAGGAAGTTTTATAGCTGTGGACCGGCCGTAGTGCCCACCTTCAGAAGGAGCTCCTCCGCTTCTTCACCACGGGCGTGTTTTGTAAGTAGTAAAATGTGTTTCCCTCGGACACCACCTGGGCGGCCATGCTTGTTTCGACCAACACTCTGATGCAGGGCTAGTCGGGAATCCAGTGGAGCATTCTGGAGAGCTTGTTTTGTTTATTTCAGGTATATACCCTCATTTATACCACGTGGGATGGTAACTTCAGTCAGTAAAGTGAAGGATCCTGAAAAAAAGGTACAGTATGCAGTATTAAATTTTACGAAATAAGTTATCTTTAGTAGCCTAATGTTGTAAGATACCCTCGCAACACTTAAGTGCACAGGGTGTTAGGCATCATTGACCTTAAAGATATATTTTCTTTCCTTTTTGCTTTGGAATGTTGTTTATATGTTAATAGTATGTATTTCGGTCACCAAACCTGGACAATAATGAAGGAATGACATTAGATTGCGACACTCAATGTGTTAATCAATTTGTACAGTACTCCATACGATGGGAAACAAAAAGGGCAGGGAATATATTTTTCATCATGCACTGTGTGACAGTTTGGATTGTCATGGAGGGACTAAAAGAACAACACAATAGTGAAATTAATCCGTACGACATGAGATGGTCAATCTAGAGGATGTCTATTGTAGGTAACCTAGTGAAGTCAATCTTTGGATACAAGATCAAAGCCTCACATTTAATAGAGAATAAAAGAATTTCGATAGCACTTAATAATTATTATAATTGAAATTCCCAAAATATGATAACTATTAACAATACAAGTGAATAGGATATTTCCTTTCCTTTCCTTATTATGCTTTGGAATGTTGTTTAGATGTTAATTGTGTGTATTGAAGTCATCAAACCTGGAAATCAAGGATGGAGTGACATTAGATCAGAACATTCAATATGTTAATTAATTTTTAGAAGATTCCATACAATGGGCAACAATAGAAGGATTAAATTTTTCATCATATAGTGTGAGACAGTTTGGTTTGTCATGGATGAACTATAAGGAGAATGCACTTGTGACATTAATCCATATAATGTGAGTGTAAATTTAAGGCCTGTAGTATTTTCTCTGACATTATTCAAATAAAAGTTATTTGTTATATTTTTTAACAATAAATTAAAAAATTGTCAACAAATTCTACATATAATTGATTTGTAGAAATCATTGAACTACCTATTAACAACAAAAGTTTGTTTCACTTCATATTGTAAATGTCTAAGTTTGTGAGTATAATATTGAAACTTTGTATAATATTTGAACTTTTCCAATTTGAATTTATTTTATCATAATGGTATATTGAAAAAAATAGAGAAATAGTTGGTAATATGAAGATAACAATGTTGAAGAATTAACATTGCAATAAATTGGATTATTTACTTATAAATTTATCACTTAAATTTTTTAAATATTTTATTTTGGTTAAGTTTATCATTTATGTGGAGAGGTTGATTATTCCTACACATTATAATAGAAAATGTTTAATTTTACAATTAAGAAAATAGATTGTATATTAGGGATGTATTTCAATAATGTTTTTGTCTTACCTATCAAATTAAACGTCATCCAATCAATTTTTTTGGTGCCATGAAATTGAAAACTACTTACAAGCTTGATTGATGCATAAAATCTACCTATTGTCAAACATATTCAATTTATGGTGGTTCTTATTTTGGCCATTTTTAGCATAAATTGCACTCTTGTGGTTAATGCAGGAGAACTCGAGATGATATAGTGGAGCGCATATAGCAAATGATATTTGGGAAGGAACATTCTGATCCATGGAATAGGTGTGGCATATTTAGGGTTTCAATTCCCACCTTTTTATTTCTAACTTTATATATATGTCTTCTCCTTACCTAACAAATTAATTTTGTGCACACAAAATACTTGATGCCATTAAAAATAACAAAATTAAAATCTTGATCAACGGATTAAAAAAAAAAAGTGTTTCTTCATGATATTGTTTTCTTACATTACTCAAGCTTAGAACTAAAAACCATGCCTATAAAGTGCTACAAGAATAAATCAAGTATAGTTGGGATTCAAAATTGGGCCCTGTTAAATTCCTTACATTTTTTGAATTTTGGTCCCTAAAATCTCATACTTTTCTCAAATGAATAATGCCACAAACATGAGACAATTAAATACAAATCACAACTACAAGAGATTATTTGGGTACACATAATCTTCATCATTATTGTTAATAATTGTTGATGGACCTAGAGAGAAACCTAATCATTAAACTGTGTATAATCACTACCTTTTGATGTTACACCCACTACACAACTTCCTATCTATGTTGTGTCTCATTAGATTGCACTCGATTTCCCATGACATTTACATGTGTTTTGACTAACAAATATATGCAACAACTACAATTATAAAATATTTCCAATTTCTTAAATATTGTTTGTCAAACTATTACATTTTGAGATATCTCCACAAACATTTACATCCACATCTTACATGAAACCCCTCTTCTACTTCAAATGATTAAAGAAAATTCATGTGGTTATTGGAGTGTGGCGTTCTAGATTGCTTCCCCATTCCGTTTTCCCCATCCTTACACTCATCCACCCTCAATCCCCTTCTTCTTATCCCCTCTTGCTCTCCCATTGTTCTCACCCTCCTCTTTCGCTTCTTCACAAGATACCTTTCAAAGTTTTCATGGTATATTTCACGTGTGATTGCTAGTTTAGAAGCATTTATATATAGTATTTGGAAAATTCTAAGTCGAAGTCGAAATATTTTTAAATTTTTTACATGATAGACGAGGACTAATTTTTTTAATGTTCGGGAGGTTTTACACTGCATATAAGAGGAACATTAATGAAACATTGTACACACACACACACACACACACACACACACACACACACACACACACACACACACACACACACACACACACACACACACACACACACACACACACACACACACACACACATCTATCTATCTATCTATCTATCTATCCGTATGTATGTACATACATACATACATACATACATAGGCACATACATATCCATAGGCATATCCATATATGTGTGTGTGTGTGTACATACATATATATACACATACATACATATATATACATATATACATACATATATGTATACATACATACATACATCTATCTATCTATCTATCTATATGTATGTATGTATGTGTATGTATGTATGTATGTACATACACACACACATGTATGTATGTATGTACATACATACATAGGCACATACATATCCATAGGCATATCCATAGATGTGTGTGTGTGTGTTTGTACACACACACACACACACACACACACACACACATATCCATGTGTGTGAGTGTGTGTGTGTACATATGCATACATACATACATACATACATACATACATACATACATACATACATATATATATATATGTATGTATGTATGTATGTATATGTATGTATGTATGTATGTATGTATGTATGTATGTATGTATGTGTGTGTGTACGTACGTACGTACATACATACATATATAATATATATATATACACACACATATACATATATATATATATATATATATATACACATATACATATATATATATACATATATATATATATATACACATATACATATACATATACATATACATATACATATACACACACACACACACACACACACACACACACACACACACACACACACACACACACACACACACACACACACACACACACATTTATATCGGTGTTATGTAGTTAGACTAGTGAGCTATTACGTATAGTTATGAGATGGGCGAGGCCCTATCTAGAATTCTCTATATGGAGGGGGCCCTATATATATAGGCATATCCATATCTATATAAGACTGCTATGCTCGGGATGATCTATGCTAGGGGGAGGAGGGGGGAACTCTTTCTATATTATATATATATATATATATATATATATATATATATATATATATATATATATATATAATGCATTCAAATATTTGAATTTTTAAATTGTATTTATTGAAATTGTATAGTTTTAGTTAAATGTAAAAATGTAATTTTTAAAATGCAAAATGTTTATCATTTTCATTAAATTGAATTTGATTGAAAAATTGACTTAAAAACTGATTTGTCTTCGATCACTACAACTAATCATTCTTATATTGCTAATAATAAACTATAGACTATTGAATAGGAAAGAAGAGAGTATTAATAGAAGTAAATAGATGAAGAAAACACCCATAATGACCTCTGGAAAATGTAGTGATTGTGGGATTATAATTCAAAGATGATCTAATTATATCAAATATATTCGAAAGAAAAATATCATAATATACATACATGAGATAGATATATTTATTTTTAGTTTAATAAAAAGAATATTCCATTTTGACAATATATAACCTGGGAAAATTTATTAGAATAAATTTATTTAAAACATAACACTATGAAACAATAATTTTTAAAGAGGCAGAAAATAATGGGTAATGAATGAATTAAATCTGCAAAACAAAGGAGGTATTAGGTGAATTGAATGAAAAATGTGGGACTCACAATATGAACATGGATAACTTCTTCAAATTGTAACTATATAAATACTTAAACTAATTTTTGTCCAAAAAAAATTGGTAATGAATGAATTAAATCTCCAAAATTGAAGAGATATTTAGTGAATTGAATGAAAGAATAGGGGAATCACAATAAGAATAGGGATAGAGTTAGAGGAAGGGTAGAAGGGAGTGAAAGAAAGTAGGAATATTTATAAGAGCAAAGCCGCTATTAAGGCAAACAAGGAAATTTGGAGGTAGTGCAAGATAGAACACTTGCATTTTGAGTGAATATGGGTGTCAATCTTCCATTAGCAACTTTTAAGTGTTTTTTCTTTGGTGAAAGGGAAGCACTTTTCCTATCCTAGATGGAACAAAGTAGTCTCCATTAAAATAAATATCGTTAATGAGACATCCATAGAGGACATGGTGTACAAAGAGAGAAATAGTTTTAAGAGCACAACGGTGGGAAGATTTGGAGGTCCGAGACCGAGTATGGACCTTGTCGGGGATTGGTGTAAGCAAAAATGGTCTGTATGTTGGAAGTGTGGGCCCTAGGAGTGGACAAATTTCTTTTCTACTTCTAAATTGATGAAGATATACAAAAGGTACTTATAGAAGGGCCACAGTTTTTTTGGAAAAGAGGCTCTCGATTGTATGCAGTAGTGCCTCGAGTTGAAATCAAATTATTTCCCTTTTCTTCCTATATGGATTTGCTTGCCTAGATTTCCTTTGGATTTTACGGAACCCGGATGTCTTCCTTGGCATTTCCAAGTTTATGGGGGGTACTTGTTGCTATGGATCTAGTGAGGAAGGCTTTCTCTCTCCGGTGTTTTCTAGGTTGTGAATCAATGTCATTTGTTGGTGCTCGGTTTCTGGCGAGAATATTCCTAAACACTTTAAATTACAAATATGAGTAAGAAATCATTATAGAGCAATCTTAGGTCATCTGTGAGAAGTGTAGACATATACAGTAGGAGGCTACATATTTTTGCTACAATGGTTTGCACTCTGCATTGAAGCATCCTATTGATCAGCTGAAAGATTTGGAGCTAGTGAGGGGGAAGCTATTTATGAAGGTCCTTTCAGGGGAGGATGATGTAAATCATGTTTCTCTATCTGGACAAGAGCTCCATGTGGGTACTCCCAATCTGCAGTAAACGGTGAGCTTCCTAAAGACCACAAGAGTAAGGATGATACAAAGGAGAAGAAAGAATATGAGGTCATTGTTTTTCATGATTTGATTCGTAGACCTCGGCCTTCATTTGGATTGATTCATGGAGGAAGGGGGTTAACGCGGAGGATGGGATGTCGGATTACCTAGAAACATGCGTGAAAATGGTGTTAAGCCAAGTTGGTAGGGTGGATCAACTAGAAATTTCAAATTCAAAAATAAAATAATTAATGCCAATGGGGTCTGTCGGAGTAACAGTAGAGGTGCATTGAAATCTTGAGAAATGGCAAGATAGTTCGAAATACGGGTAAATTTGAATCTATCCATAATTTGGATGATGAAATGGTGTACAATTGTTTCGAAGGAAGATTAGATGGTGGTTGTTGGGATGTTTCAACCCTTCCGATAATGTGAAATGATGGTAGATATTTTGTGGACATAGGCTCGGATTCATCCATTGGGGAAGGGTGGACTAAGGCCCTCTCGAAGAAGTCTAATGTTGTGCTTTTAGAGCATGTACTTCAAGTCAACTTGGTTTTTAATGTTCTTTGTTCCATCCTCTTGGGTTTAGCCTTGGTTGTTAGTGTTTTATTTTTCTTGGGCTTCCCTTGATGGCCTCTTCTTTATGTTGTGTTGTTGGGTTACGATTCTTTGTATGAACTCAATTACACCAAAACCTCGAGGCATTAGTGAAATCCGCACATGAGGATCATAACATCCCACCATGCTTCCATAGCCCGGACCCGGGGCCAAATTTACGCTCGTATAGTAGGACCCCGCTCTACCTTATACGAGCCCCAGGAGAACACTGCAATGTCGACGTAGCTACCGTCTTAGGGACTCGAACTGGGTGATTGCTCTGATACCAAATGTAATGAACCGTTACACCAAAAACTCTAGGCGTTAGTGAAATCCACACATGAGGATCATAAATGTTGTTGGAAGAGGTTTCATCTTTTGCGCTTCCTTGTTATATCCTTTCTCCCTTTGTATACGGGGTTATTTGGGTCCCCTAAAATCCAAACCATATTTAGCATATCTACAAACAAAAATTTTCAGCCAAGTATAAATGTACTAAATAATCAATTAGTAATTGTAATTCAATACTAATCTACTAAATTTTCAACCAAAGATTGTTATCTAATACGATATGTACCAAGTGTTCAACCAATTACAATATACTCCATATTGATATTTAATAACCTCAAAAAAGTTATTGAAAGAAATATAAATGAGCAATTTTTTTATGTTGTAAATATTGTTCATAGGAACTATAAACACAAGAAGTGTGTGTTATTGATGTAAATATTTGGAGAGACAACAAAATTATTTTTCTAGTTTAGTAGAATAAAAATTACATACATATTTTAGAAGCATTTATTTATTATTTTGAAAAGTGAAAGTCAAAACCCAATTCTTTTGAATTTTTGACATGGTTAATGAGGAGTGAATTGTTTTTAGATTTAACCTTAACGAGAATAATGTTTGCGAGGTTTTGCACCTTTACAGAGGAGGAATCATTAAACAACTTATTTTCTTTATATATATATTTGACTAAAAAAGGCAATCAAATGTTTATATTGTATTTATTAGAGTATAGTTAGTTAGTTGTTTTATGGAATGGAAAAATGCAATTCATTATGTCTAAATTGAATTTAGAGCTTTAAAAATAACTTAAACACTGATTTGTCTTCGATGACTAAAAAATATTCTTGTTTTACTAATAAAAAATTATAGACTGTAGAATAGGAAAAATATATTAACAGAAGGAAATACATCAGCAAAAACCTATACCACCTTTGAAATTGTAGTAGCTGTGGGGTTATAAATCAAAGATGATAATTACGTAAAATTCAATCAAAAAAAAAAATATCATAATACATACTTGAAATTGATTTATTGATTTTTTAGTTTGACTAAAAGAATTTTTCGTATTAACACTAAATAAATAACCTTATAACCTTATAGGAATTTATTAGAATAAATTTATCTAAAACATAACATTATGAGTCAATAACTTTTAAAGAGGAAGTTCTTCAAATTTTAAATATACAAATACATTTTATTTTATAAGAAGGAATTTTCCTTTAAAAAAATAATAATAATGAGCAAATTAAATCCTTAAAATAAAGGCGATAATCAGTTAATTGTATGAAAGAATGTGGGACTTGCACTGAGAATATGACTAATTTTTTCAAATTTGAAATATTAAAATACATTAAATTTTATATAGAATGATTTTTCAAAAATTAATTGGTAATAAATGAATCGAATCTCCAAACTAAAGGAGATAATCAGTGAATTTTGGAAAAATTGGGACTCACAATAAGAACATGGATAACTTCTTCAAATTCAAGCTATATAATTACATAAACTGATTTTCCTCCAGAAATAAATGGTAATGAATGAATTAAATCTCCAAAAATCGAAGAAATATTCAGTGAATTGAATGAAGGAATAAGGGACTGGTAATGAGAAGAAGAGGAGAGAAAGGCCTCTCTTAAGACAATAAACAAGGGCCGGAGGTAGTGCAAGATAGAACACCTGCATTTTGAGTGAATATGGGTGCCAATCTTCCATTAGCAACTTTGAAGTGTTGGCCTTGCTGGTAAAAGGGAAGTGCTTTTCCTCTGCCAGATGGAACAAAGTAGGCTCCATTAAAAATGAATCGCTAACAGACTTCCACAACCAACTCATTCCATCTGGACTAGTCTCACGCCATGTAACCTGCTTCTTATACTCCTCGTTTGGAGCCACAAAGCGATTGCCTTCACTTCTGATCATGGGCTCGGCACTCCCTCCAATTGCGTATATTCCCAGGGTTCATAATTGTTATTGGCCACATGGACATACCCATGTCGACACCTGCATTAGCATACAAACAATTCATGGCATGCCAGTTAGCCGTTAGTTGACAGTTTTTAACATCTAGAAGAAGATGGATTTGATTCAGTTACCTTGGCATGCGTTCCAATAGGCCAGGTCCAAAGTGGTTGAACGCCACAGTCACCATCATGTCTTTATCAGCTGTATAATCATCACTGTGGCCCAAAAGCATCACCTGTTTCATTTGATTGCATAGGCAAGATTAATATTGAGTTCATAATCATAAAACCATAGATGCATAGGAATATATACATCTCACTCACTTTGTCATGGTAAGAAAAACGGTTATTAGAAACTGTGACTGCGGTGGAAGCAAGCGTGACATCTACAAGGCCATCTGCACAACTGGAAAGTGTGTTATGATCAATCCATATATCTCTTGAAGAGACGACAGAAATACCATCTCCGTCCTGTGTATCCATCCATTGGAGGCTCATGGATGCTGAGAGGAGAACATTGGCAGCTACACTGGGCTTACAGTCGTGGATGTTTAATCCATGGATGATAATATTTGTCACGTTTAGCAGGCGGATGCATGGCCCGTTGCTGATATGAACATTTGCCCCCCTTGCATCGATTGTCTTGTGGCTTGTAACAAATAGGGGCATCTCAAGCTTTATCTCCATATCCCTCGCAAAAACTATCCACAGAGGACCAATACGAGTAACTCCATACCTGAGAGTGCCAGGGAGGGGATTTTCAGCATGGTCATCATCTCTGGTGACTGTGTACATCTCTCCTCCTTTGCCTCCCATGGCTGCACTTCCGAAACCAACCGCGCAATCTGCAAGGTTCAATCTGTTTTGCGACCATTGTGGGTCTCTTCTCCAGCACTTATCAATGGCATTATAAGATGGGCTTGCAGAAGAAAAGGACGCCTGGAAATGGAGATTCAACATCAATATCATCAGCTGAATGAGAGAGGCGGATATGAAGAATTTACGTTCCATGGAAAATGAGTCTTGTTTCAGCCTGCAGATGCCTTAATCAACTAATTCAATGGTATTCAGATGCCTTAATAAATGATATTGCTTATGCTTATTGTATTGGATTGTCCCTGTTTGGTACCGTGTATTTATACAAACACAAAAGCGGCTGCTGATATTGGTAATAATAATTGAGCCCCGTCATGTCTGTTCATGCATGAATGAATGGATGAAGATAAACATCAATGCATAATACAGCAACAGATATGTTTGACACCAGGCCTCTTCAGATTTATCACTTTAAATTTACACAACCTCTTCTCTATCTATCAGCTTATATGAATTTCCCAGCACCTACTTCTGAGATTACGTACAGCTGAATTGAAAATGCATGTGCTGGATGCCAATTTTCATGGCTACAACAAAACAATATAATATTAATGGCGGCTCATTACTATGTCATTCACTTTTATTTGGTTATTAATAATAGTTGGATTATGTTTAAACACTCCATCTCTGTTATTTGATATACTGAAATTATGGTTGGAACTCATATGTTTTGACTGCTACCAAAAAAAAAAATCTTTAATTTGTTTTTATAAAGTATGTTTGCCCACCGAATCATGATGTTTGCTTATTCTGTTTTCTACGATCCCACTCTTTCTTGTTTGATTTTTATAGCCATAGTTACATTTTCAAGCCATCACTCTTTTCTTTATTGGTGATGTCTATATACATATAAGATTTTATTGACATTATTATTGAACTTAAATTAAGTATGGGGAATTTTCATTTGACTAGATATTGTGTTAAAATTTATTCATATATACATGGAAATTAAATTTTTACCAATTTTAAGAGTAAACTCTAATAATGTGTATAAGTATAAATTTGGGTTCCCACATAAGCATTAATATTATGCTTAGAAGAAGTACGAAGTTGTGTCATTCTTAAATGAAGTCAATGACCAATTAATAACTAAATATAATCTTCGTATAGACATTCCATTTTTAGGACACTAAATTTCAAATTTCTAACCGTATGTTATTTAGGGCTATTTTAGATCTAAATTCTTTATATAATTGCTTTCATGTCTTTATCTCTATTTTTATTTTTTGGAATGAAACCTAGCATGGAGTTCAAACTACTATTGCAACATGATGTATAATGGCATCATGTAAAACATGAAATCCACCTAAGGAAAAATTTACTTCACTCGATTCAACAATACCAACTGGACACACATATTTCTCTATCATTCAACTATCTCACATAGGCACCCTTATGGAATGAATGATTTAGGAGTGCAAGATATTGAGAAAAATTCTTGGCTCGTATACAAACTTTTGGCTCAATATAATTTGTCACTTAAATTACATAAAAATATTTATAGGTAGAATGATTTCTACATTCTAAAGTGGGTGATAAGAAAAATTCGTAATGATTTTACACTCAAAGATAAAGCTCTTTGTAGTATTAAGCGAATAGAGGGAAACACAATAAACAATGTTGAATGTTGCCAATATGTTGCACTATGCTCAAATGATATTTTTGGCATCGTTTTATCTCCTTCATTTTTGGTAACATTGTCCTATAAAATCAATATTAAAAGGTAATATCTACAAGTTATCATTTTGTGCACCTCAAGATACTCTTTGTATTAAATGCCATTTGAATATTTGTTACAAATATTTATTCTTTTAGAAGCATGCCATTGAAAAATCATAAGCTTTAGTTTCCTATGCTTTATTGGTTCTACTTGCTACGTATATCTATCCACAAGCATAACTTCTTGTCACATCCACTTATAGCTTGGTAGTATTTTATTGATCCTCAAATGTTACATTATGGACAAACTTCATGATAGTCAATCTGTAAGATTTGATATCAATCAAATTTGAAGTAATCAGTCCTTGCACAATAATATTAGAGACATATCTATGGCTAATAGGATACTCAAATTTTAGTGGCCAAGATCACTAAAAGGTTTTGAAAGTTACTGAGAGAGGAGCTTTAGAGTTTAAGTGAACCAAGAGTAAGCACATACTAATTCTAAAAAGGCATTGGGATTTCTAGTGACTCGTAGGGACACTTTTCTTGGTGAACCAAGCTCCTCCCTCGAAGTTCAAAACCCATCAAACCATGGTGTCATTCAGCTAGGCATGGGTTGCATTTCGTAAACAATGCATGATTTCACTTATGTGCTTTGTTAATAATGACGAATAACTTAGGGGTTTTTCTAAAATACACACCAAGATTTACATTTAAAGATGCAACTTGGTCCTCATTCTATGTAAATTTAATTTTGAAATATGAAATATTTATATTCTTGAGAACTCTTCTTTTGGAAAATGGTGGAAACATTGACATTTGTTTTAGACACTTTGGAATCCACACTTGAAGCAAAATTTTGTTTGAAGCTTCAATAAAACCCCTTGCAATTTCATATCTTTGATATATACTTTATTTCAATTGACTACAACCTTATGAGCCTATTTTGATTTCATTGTAGTGTTTGACTTCACTTTTCACTTATGGCACCTTGAAATCTAGGGGTTTCAAAGAAGTATGAATCAAAATTGATGTTTCATGGCTATAGCTTTATTCCATTATTTGTACAATCTAAAAATGGATAGTTCAAGAAGATATTTTTCTTGAAAACTTGAAGTATCATGCAAATATGTATCCATTTAGAATTTGAAAAAAATTATACTTACTGCAACTTTTCTTAGGACATTTGTACTTTGCACATTTGTATAATTTTCGTCATTTAGATTTTTTCATACTCCTGGGTTCTCATTGAAAACCTATAATTGTTCATCATTTTTGCTCTCAAAATCTTTTCTTTTTCACTATCTTAAATATGGTTCTTCTTCATATTTAAAGAATACACATACATCTAAAATTGGAAACACAATGAAGTTAAGGAACCTTGAGCTCTAATCATCTTCTTTTCCTCTTTGAGGGGTACGGAGCGACAATATGAAATACTTGGAGAAGCGAGTTTCAAGGAAGGGGATTCATCTCTCGGAAATGATGAGTCCCCTATTCTCCCTTTCATTTTCAGTTTTTAATTTATCTCGTATTCTTTGTTTTTATAGTCATATCTCATGGCTTGTGTGGGGAAACTTGTACAATTTCATTATGAATATACACAATTGATCGATGCAATGATTTGTATGTTACTTCTTTTACATTTCTTTCATTTACATAACTAAATGAACATCGATGACTCAATTTCTTAACACACTTGCATATAATCATAAGGAATTTAAAATAATTTTTGTACATTTTCAGGTCATCTAAAACTAAAAATAAATTAATGAACACTTGAAACAATTGTGCTTCCATACTTAACAATCTTAAATCAGTAACCTAATTCCTTGTTATTCCAACATGTATGTTTCTAATATATAATACCCTTCCCATCTCCATCACGACCCATGTAGCAATCTTTAATAGTTGATGTGTGATCTTGGCGAAGACAACAACCAAAATGGCATCCTATATGGGGAAAAGTAATTCTAGAAGATGATTCTTTGTTGCTCATTTCCTCTATAATGCCTAATAATCCATTCAAATGGGTAACTTTGATAAATGTTTTGATCCTCCAATATGATGACAAAAAAATTTCAAGGCCTACTTCTCAACGTATTTTATTACAACGTTTTATTCATGTGAAGATAGAGATACAATAAACAACCAATATTGGGTTTGGAAGAGTATGGAATCATGAAAAACTCGGTATCCTTCATTTAATCCTTCAAAATAATCATTTGACACTTACTCAATATGGGTTAAACTCTTGAGTCTCCCCTAAAACTATTAAATGATTCATGCATTAAAGCTATAGGTAATTCTCTTGGGGCTTTAAAAATGAGATGATCACACTTGCTCAATTCTATCATACTACCTTTTCTCATAGTTTGAATGACATAGACCTCTCCTAAGTCCTCTTAATAGAAATTAATCTATAGAATGGATGTAGAATATGGACGCAGTGGCTTGACTATGAATGTTTACCTTTTTCTATAACATAGTATTTGAAATAGGTCATTTCATTACTGAGAATGTTGACACACCATGCAGTAACATTGGTTTTATACCATCTTGGTTGAAGGGTTCTCTTCCTAAGCATCTCATAGTTTGTGCCCCATAGAATATGTATACGAAACATCTTCATATTCTTATGATAAAAACCTCTCAAGAATTACTAATACCCATGTTATTGAAAATATTCCATAGCCTCAAGAATCCAATCTTTTGAATCCTCTTTTGATGTTCAAGGAGAGTGATACTCTTTTGTCTCCTTAAAATAATTTATATCAGTTAATCAATTCTATTGAAGTTTTTCTACCATGCGGGCTCGATTCATATGAAGACAAGGGTAAGGATGAGTGGAAGCTTGTAAAAATTAAAATGGGTTCTTCTCTTAATACCAAAGTAGACCCATTGCAAATGTCTCTTGGTTCACAATTTAATTCTTTAACCTGTTGTCTTCTTGATTATTTTGTGTTGTTGCTTAGCTATAAATTTTTTTTTATGTGTAAAGGGACAATTGTTCTAGTTTTTCTTTGAAGTTCACTATGCTGAAGAATATATTAGGGATTCATGGCCTTTCTTTTGTAATTGGGTAGGGTCCTTGTCAAATAATCCCTCCTTTACCAATAATAATAATAAATATTACAATGATTATTTTATTAAAGGTAAAAGAGGGTTGACGAGACCGTATCTCATAGAATAAGTGTAGATAAAGATGTATCAATGAGGAAAATATGAGGTAGATTCTACAAAGTGGTATAGAGAAACAAAAAATGACACATCAAAACCAACAACACAAAAAGATCAAAAACTCATCCATGAGACCCCTTCCCATGGGATCTTAAGTGCATCTTAAGGGGAGTATTATTCCCTTTCTTTTTTCTTCTCACAACCATCCAATCCTTTTCAATATTCATATTTTCATTTTCATTATTATGGATTGAAATCATAACTTTGATATGATCCTTAGAATTTTGGATTCTGATGAAACAAGAGGAAGGGAACATGTTCTTTTTTTCAAATCCACCAAATCCACTGGAACTATGAAGATCATTTTGTGATGGATCCTTATGCATAGGAGGAAGCACTTCCTTTTTTAAGAGACTAAATAAACATATTTCTTAGAATCAATCAATCACAATCGACAGTCATTTACAACCAAGTGGATAGGATTTTGATTCTTCCACCAAGATATTCTAATTTTAACATATTTTCTTGATATGAAAATATGAAGCTAAATGATCACGATAGAAACAAGTTCGACACCTGAAGGGAAACCCTTCATAATCCAAATTTGGTGTCCAAATTCTATCCTAAACTTTGAGTTCAATAGTGGATGGAAAATCTACAAAAGTATCATTGACCAAAATAAGCTCACACTTATTTTTGGGCAACTAACACCATTTTTCCCCTTTTTGTGCTTCAATATGATTTTTTAGATATTTTAAGCACTTAAGGTCCCCCAAAGCATTTCCATCGTGGTCAAAGCACAATGTTGTGTCCCACTTCATGTCCCAAAAACGCGAGTAAGAAGTTGGGCGGGATCGGAAATCGAGGTTGTTCGCGCGAACACCCCTTTCGCGTGAACCCCCTTCGCCTGAACTGCCACGTAGGATGAAGAAACTAGTTCGCGCGAATGGGGGTTCGCGCGAACACCCCTTCGCGCGAACCCCTTGAATTCAAATAATTTTGGCGGCAAAGAGTTATATATAGATATTTATATAGTTTTGGGCGGCAGATTTAAGGTTTAGGGGTTCGGGCGAAGGGGGGTTCACGCGAACCCCCTTCACGCGAACCCCCTTCACGCGAACCCCCTTCGCGCGAACCCCCCTATGTGGCACCTATGTGGCACCTTTGTGGCACATTTTGGCGCCAAATCCATTTGGAGGATAATTTTATGCCAAAAAGTGCCACTTAGGTGCCACGTAATTAGGGTTAACGAATGAATAAAATTACAAAAATTTAACACAAAATACAGAATTTTATTAGCTTTCTAAAAATATAATTTTTATTTTTAAAAAATATGTTTTACTATTTATTTTTTATATTTTGCTAACATATGGTATTTTAGGACAATCAATTGTACACAATCAACCCAATTTGAAAAATAGCAAAAAATATCAAAAAAATTTGAAAAAATTAAAATTACTATTTATTGAAGTCTTCTTCTTACCTGTGAAAAAAAAATTCAATTTTGATAAAAATCTTAAAAGTTATTAGCATAAACATTTGTACACCATTTATTTGAAAATATTTTTACTAAATAATTAATTAAAAAAAAAATATAAGTCCAAAAAATATGAAAATTTGACAGCACCTCAAAATTCAAATCTTAAACATATATCTAAAATTTCATGGTGAAAAAATAAATTTTCATTTAAAAGAACCACCCAGGGACAGTCATTCCTCTTTTATAACATAAGAAACAACGTATGAATAAAATTAAGAAAAAGACCGTTTTTTTTGTAATTTTTTTTTATAAAAAATTTACATGTATTCTACACTCTAAATACAACATTTCGTTAGTTTGTGGAATTTCATGAATGTGTATGGTTTTATGGCTATTACCTTTAGAAAATCAATGAAACTGAAAATTCATGTGTATAATGGTACAAAACATACCAAAAAGTGGGACATTTTATTGTGCTTTTACCCATCGATAAGAAATTTCTTCTCCTTTTCAAAAATATAAAGAAGTCCTTATAACACCTCATATTTTTCCAAATGCAGTTGATGGGCTCGGAAGACTTTTTGCTAAATGGGAAGATTCATGGACCGGTGGGGTGGTAGGAGATATTTTGGCATTTTTGTAGTTTTCACAAAAGACACAAGTCATAATCGTGGGCCCGTGATCCTTGGTAGGATTTCTTTTGCTAAGTGGAAAATGCGAGTTGGCGGGCCCAAGGATGACTTTTCACCCGGCCCTGGAGAAGTTGTGGAGCCGTAGGCCTGGAGAAGTATTTTCACCAAATGTAAAGTTGCGAACCCGCGAAGGTGCCACAAGCCTCAACGGTGCCACTCCAAAGGTGAGACCCAAGGGTAGTCTCTAAACAAGCACAGAGCTCGCCACATGGTCGAGTAAAAAAGGAGACAAAGCTCACCATTTAATCGACTAAGTATAAGAGGGTCGGCGAAAGCCTCCACGTGCCTCATCGGTCTGCAACTTCGAAGTGAGATCCATAGGATAGTCTCTAAATGAGTGTGAAGCTTCCACGTGTCCTAGGTCCAAAAAGGAGACATAGTCGGTAGTTGAAAAGTCTCAGGGCAGCGGAAGCCTTCACGTGTCTCATCAATGCAACTTCAAAAGGTGCAGCCCAAAGAAGGACCCTGAACTAGTGCCAACCTGCCACGTGGTCAGAGCCCAAAAGTTGAACCGACCCTAAATTGGTTAAGTATAAAAGGAATGGTGGAATCCCCACATGTCTCTTTGGTGCAACTTCAAAGGCATGACCCAAAAGGTAGTCCCCAAATGAGTGCTAACCCACCACGTGGTCAGAGTCCGAAAAGGTAAGGTCGGCCATTGAAAAGTCCAAGCTTGGGACAGTCGAATGAAGCCTCCATGCGTCGGCCTAGGCGCATCTTCAAAGATAAAATCTGGAGGCGGTTCCCAAACATGTGCCAACGCGCGCAGTGCCTCATCCACACAACTTCAAAGGTAAAATATGGGGGTATTTTCGAAATGAGCGTGAAGCCTCCATGTGTCTCGGGTCAGGCATAGGGTCTCCGCCAACAAGAGGGACTCAGGTAGAACACAAAGGAAAGCAGTAGGCCCATGGAAGGTGCCATGTGTCTCCTCGGTGCAACTTCAAGAGTGAAAGGAAGGAGGCAAAGCCTTGAGATGTGTAGGTCTACCATGTGGATGTTGTGTGAATAGACTCCAAACCCAAAACACCTTCAGATGGCCATATCTTTCGACTAGAAGCTCAAAATTGAGCGGGAGAGGATGTTTTAGAAAGCTCTCGACACCGGCTTCTCACCCACCACCATTATGTTTCAGTCTGCCATTTCAAGGTTGTCAAGTCTCCCACCTACCGCCATGATGAAGAATGGGCCTCCTTCTTTCCCAGCAAGGAACAACACATGGAGGCATGGGTCTTGCAGTAAAGCCCATCATTGTTACAGGAGGAATTCAATGCTCTTGTCAGGGTGGTTGACGCAGGATTTGAAATTTTTCCTCTCTCCTTCTCTCATTCTTCTATATATTGTAAAGGAGGGGCATATTTCAAGGGTTGGTCATTCTTCTTTCCTACCCCCTCTCTCTTTCTTCCTTAGGGTAGAATGTGGAGTCTAAGCCTCCTCTCTTGGCTCTGTAATGGAATTTTCTTACCTCTTGCCCACTGATGATGTATTGTGTGAACTCATGGAGCAATAAAATTTGTTTTGTGATGTATTTGTCCATCCTTTTCTTATTTTATTGTCTCTTCTCGCCTCTCATCGTTGCAGGGTATACTATGCATACTTCTTATGTCTATTGTAGGTTCTTGGAGTTGTGTTTAATGGGTTGAAGTGGTGTTCTGTGTGAAATTTATCTTTGGTCTGTGATGCATTTGTCCATCCTCTCCTTTTCTCATCTCTCTCCATTTCAAGCATCTGAGATTATGATCAGCCACTTTCCTTTTCTGGTGTATCACCGCTTTAGTGTAGGTTCTATTTCCATGCATTTCTCTCTCTCTCTCCCTATCTCCTTGGAAGGTTAGATTAGGATTAGATAGTTTACCTACACTAGAGTAGCTTATGGTAGGTAGTTTAGGAAGAAGAAGTCGACTTTCTCCGGAGGGCCATCTCAAGTCCGCAAGTCCCATAGCTTGAGAGATGGTCCAATGTTATGCAGATCACACCGGATGCCCCACTCGGATCTGAGGCCATTCGAGGGTGCTGTAATTTTGCATCAATAGTTTTGGCATGCCTAGTGGGGCACTCGAGGTTATTGTTATCCATATTTCACCTCCCCTGGGAAAAATATTGGATCCTCCATGACCCCGCATAGAAAGAACCTGAGAAATCTCATTCAAATCTTATGAAAAATTCACAGAGGGACTCAATGATGAGGTGGCGGGGTTAAGAAAATTTAAACGACATTGATAAGAAGAAACAACTTTTTCAAGTCGTTTTGTGTCTTAAATTCATTCTGCAAGTTACAGGTAGACTCAACAATGGAATTGTAGGGTTAGAGAAGAAGGGGTGGTGCTGCAAAGAGGCCAGGAGCAAGAAGGGGAAAAAATGGAAAGGATTCAAAAATGACTAAGTATGGAGGAGGCAGCTGAAGGAGCCACGTGTCTTAATGACACTTCTCCAAAAGTGAATCCAAGAAGGGGGATCCCAAACTTGTGCTGAGATTCCACATGTCCAAAACCCCAAGAAATTACGGGGCGTTGAAAAGTATTCAACTAAAAGGAAGTGCTAGGTGTCATCTTGGCACAAAACCGGGAGGGAAATCCAGGGCGGAGACTCAAACTTGCACCAGCCCTCCATGTAGCAAATGGTCAAAACAGAGTCAAAAGGCGGACAAGGCGGGCCTCAAAATTGGCTAAGTATAAAAGTGTAAGTGGAGATTGCCAAGTTTCTTAATGGCGCATCTCCAAGAGTTGGTCTTAAGGGGCAGAGGCCCAAATGAGAGTGAGCTCACCACGTAGCCCAAAATCTAAAAAGTAAGAGGGACCATTGAAAAGTCCATAGATCAATGAAGGCCGACAAGTGTCAACCCGACACTCCTCCAAAGGCAAACTTTGGGCTGGGTTTTCAAGCAAATGTGGTGCCTCCACGTGTTGTTCTGACGGGAGCAGAGTCAGTTGAATACTCAATGCATGGGCCAGGTCGGTGGATGCTGCCAAGTGTCTTAATGGCACTGATTCAAGGGTTGAATAAAGAGAATGTTTCCAAATTAGTGGTAAATTTTCACATGTCCCAGGAGAAAGTAGGCGATCGGGGAATAATTTGTTTTTTCCCCTTATTATCTCAAAAAGCGTAAAAGTTGCAAAATGGCCCACAACTCCACCTAAGGAAAAAGTCATCATTTGGGCCTTAGTCAAAACCAAAGTGAGGAGTTGGAAAAAAAGGTTAAATTTTGTCTTTTGTCCAAAAGGCACAAAGATGAAATGGAAGTGCATTTCCTAGCCAACAAAAAGGAGCCACATGTCCAGGCAGATTTTCAAGATTACGGGTGTTTTTTTGAGTTTTTCATTTTTACACTAAAGGGAAAAAGGATAAATTGCGGACCCATAAGCCCGATTTTTGTTTGAGCAAGGCTGCCACGTGCCCCATACCAAAAGGGGGATCCAATTTTCAATTTTTTTCTGCCCATTTTACTGAGACATAAAATTGAAAGGGGCATATCTTTCAACTCAGGGCTTGAAATATTGCAAATCTAACACCATTGGAAAGATCTCGGCCTTGCCCACACCATGAAGGTCTAAAACTTCAATTTTGAGGAGGTTAGGTGAAGGAAAATGCAGAAACATCTTCAAGATTTCAATGCAGGATCTTCTCACCTCAAGAACAGATCAGATTTGATTTTGTTTCCACTGTTTCCTCTTCTTTCGAGGTGTCAAACTAGGGATTGATGCATAAAAGACAGATTTGGGGGTAGATTTTATCAGGAGCATTAACAGCAGTGGTTGAGTTTCAACCTACTTTTCCCACTTCTCTCTCTCTCTCTTTCTTCCCTCGGGTCAAATCTATAAATACAAAAGGATTCTTTGTAAAGGGTTTGACATTATTTGTTTTGTAGGCTCCCTTCTCCTCTTACCAAAGGGATTAGTGGGGTTCATGCCTTCCATTAAAATTACATTACACTTCTTCCTCTTGGCTACTTTGTAATGGACTGTATCAATCTACAAAGCAATAAAACACTTCTGTGATCAACTTTAAATCCTTTCCTACCTCTTTTTCTTTCATCTAGTCTTCTATTACATAGATGAACTTCTTTGCTTGTTTATTGTATGTATTATGTTGGTTTGTGTCTATTAGTAAAATAAGTGTTCATCATTCCTTTGGTGCATCACCTGGTAGTTTAGTCATTTTTAATTTCTTATACTCCTTTTACCTCTGTCTCCTTGGCAAGCTTTAGACTAAGTATAGAGATAACCCTCTGTAATCTCCCATGCACACACCTAAATAGAGGAGTAAGGAACCAACTTTTAAACTCGAGAGCGTTTCAATTTTTGTAAGGTCCCACACCTTGGGGAAAGTTCAATGTTATGTAATCACACCAAATGAATCTGCTTTAGAAAAGTAGACATGTCGAACTCATTCGGGGGTGTGGTGATTACGTCACTAACAGTTTTGGCACATCCGATGGGATGAGAAGTCTCCATCTTATTACAATAGGAATTGATGTACACTTGTTGTGATTCTGGCTTTTAAGAAGCCTTAAAATTGTAAATCTGGTGACTCCAAAAGGAACAAATATATTGGTTTCAGCAGTCCAAGCAAGTTCATGAGAAGAATACAAACACGGTCAAGAACCAGAGAGGAGGGATTATTTGTCTATCTAGACTTATCCCCATACAGAAGGAGTAGAGGAAGAAGAACCCATAGGCCTCTTTCTCCACCAAGCTGAGCTTTATCAACACCTCCTCCCTTTCAACCATTCATTCAATCAAGAGGGGTTCTCAGAACGATCAAGATGGCTTAGCCAAATCCTTATGTTAACTTCATCGGCAGTAGTACACTCGCTTTGAATGCACAAAATCTAGTTCCTATTACAACACTAAAAAATATCCCATATTTCACTGGGGAAAATCAAACTTCTCCTGGTGATCATGTCCAAGATATTGTAAATGTTTGTACAATCCATGAGATTCATGAGATGGACATTGCAGTCAAATTTCTCGCCTCTTCACTCAAAGGAAAGCTTCACAATGGTTTAGGAGTCTTGAAGCAGGTTCTATCTAGAATTGGAACCAGTTGTGCATGGATCTTCACAACCAGTTTGGAGAGAAAGGTGATAACATGTCCTTGTTGGAATAGATGACAACAATCAAAAGATATCCTAATGATAAATTGTCGATTTCAACCTCAAATGTCAAAGGACCGGGATATGATTCCAAAGAAGTAAAGCCCACTAACGAAGGTGTCTTCTTAAACTTTCTTAGGGCTTAAATTCTAATATTTCTTTGATGATTCAGTTAATGGGGGTACAGCCTTACCCGTAACCTATAGGATTTCCATAGGGGCTAAGAACCATTTGATCCAGGCTGGAAAAATCACTCCTAGGCCATCCATGCCTCTATACCCCGAGCTAGGAAGCCCAGATGTTATCTAAATGCCCACATTAGCTCCTATACTTACTCCCAAGGATCAAAGCTTAGTGAAGCCTCCACCTCATCATCTAATACCTCAAAAGAACTTCAAGAAGTCATGAAACAACTTCAGAACCTGGGGAATGAGTTGGTGACCATCAAGAGACAACAAGCCCAGAGCTCAAAGCTCTAAGCCATATCAACCTCAGAATCAATATTGGGCTAGACCTTAATATCAGCAAAATAAACTTCCATCTCAGACTATAAATTAGATTCAAAACCAAGGACAGCCCCAAGCTACTAGACCTTTTAGGTCATATGATCCAAATGTAGCATCAACATCAAGGGCATTGGTTCCTGCACAGAACAATATGGCACAAGAATATGATTGGTGCTTTCCATGCAATCAGCCACATAACCAATCAATGTGCTTTAATGGTGCACTCAGCCAAGCCTTGATGGTGTAGACCATTATGGTTCCACAAGAACCTAGCCAAGAAGGGATCGATAAGCAAGGAGCTCAGCAAGAGACATCTCCAGGTGATACCATGCTTGTTGATTGGAAGGATGAAGACTTCTGTGGTATGAATCAGTCCCTCCTCAAAGTGTGGCTTCCAATACATAATCCAAAAAGAGATGTATTGGAGAAGGTAAACCACTGAACTCAGGTGACCCTCAACCTTCCATCACTCCACAAGATCCTATTGTTCCAAGTGCAACTCCCAACATGTAGAACCAATCCAAGCCACCTTCCATATCTAGTCGAGCAATGGTTGAACAACCCATGTGCAAGAAAAAATGTGTCTAGGAAAGGGAAGTAAAAGATAGCTCATTCAATATTATTGAGAAAATGAAGAGAACAAGTGTGAACATTTCACTATGGGAGTCACTATCCATTCCGGGAAAAAGGACCTATTGCAGACTACCATACAAATTGGTCAAGCTCAAATCAACCCCTTAATCAGCAAGAGAGGGTGCTTACCAATTCAGCTCAACCTAGGAGGAACCATGATGAGCAAAAAGGTAAGAACCTAAGACCTCCCCCTTTTTATGTTTCATTGATTATTGGGGACAAGTTGGTGCATAATTATATGATTAATTCTTGGGAAAGTAGTTATATAATTCCAAGCAAATAGATGATCAGCTAGGCTCTCTAATATGAAGTCATCTCTAGGGAGTAGTACAATTAGATGGGACAACGGTGAAAATTGTTGGAATCATCAAAGATCGAGCCTCACTCTACATTCCCGCCCCATGTGACTATATTGCAGAATGTGTTAATCATAGACTTGCCACCACATTTTCTTTGTGTTTGTCTAGGAACTTCACAACCAAAATTGGAGGCTATCTATCTGCTAATTGGTCACACATGCTCCTTAGAAAAAGCTATGATGTGAAGGCCAAAATCATATCCGAGCCCATTTTTGATTACCATATTGAATCTTATTTTCCTAGCCCAATCAATTCCAACTGCTTAGCTTTTGATCAAGAATACCTCCTAAATACCTCTGAAGCAAATACCAAGGTGGGATGTATCCTAGACTTGACTCTAGATGAATGGGCTAACAAAAGACATGCTTTTAACCCATATAAATAGATGGAGGATTCTGAGCTAGGTGTCTACTGTCTACATGAAGAGAATCATCATCTTCTTGCCCTAATTAAGCCAAAATATAAGAATGAAAATGGGGTATGGCAATTGTTCTTTGATGGCTCAAGAAGCAAACAAGGGGCTAGAGGAGGAGCTATGATTGTGTCCCCCAAAGGTATGAAGTATTATTCAGTTTTCAAATTTTAGTTTGCTTACTCAAACAACACTGCTGAATATGATGCTTTAGTCCAAGGTTTTCATTAGGCAAGGAAGCTAGGAATCAAGAATTTGCAAGTGTTTGGTGATAGTGAGTTGTATGCCAATCAAGTCAGAGGAATTAATGCTGTCAAGAATGACCTTCTCAAGAACTATAAGAGTAGAGTATGGGATCTTATGGAAGATTTTGAAGCCTTCAGCATTGTGTTTATACCCAAGAAAGAGAATGAAGCTGCTGATAGATTTGCAGCAGTTGGAGCAACATTTGATGTGGTGGACAACATCAAGAGGGACAAAGGACAACCATATATCCACGTGGTTGTGAGGCCAGTAATGCCAAACAACAACATATGTTGGCACGTGTTCGAGAATGATCAACAAATCATTAATTTTTATAAGAAGAAGTTGAATTCTCAGCTAATAATCAAAGTAGATTAGAACAACAATATGGTAATCACATATTAAAGCTGGATACAAACAAGCTTCCTAAAGGCTTAGTGACATTTGAGTCCATCTTCAATCCTAATGATCAACTTAGAAAATAGAAGGCTAACCTACAAATCAAAGGAGAATATTTAGAGTTAGTCCTTCAGTCAAAGAGAACAAAACACTTCAAATTGGCAAAGTCGCCACTAAGCAAGAAAGGTATGAATTCATACAACTTTGCCAAGAATTTCCAGATGTATTTTCTTGGAAGTATGAAGACCTGAGGGGTTTAATCAAGCTAGCACAACACACAATTGAATTAGATCTAGCTTCTAAGCACATCAAGCAAAAGCAAAGACCATTCAATCCACATATTGAGCCTCTGATGAAGAAAGAGCTAAACAAGTTTATATAATCAAGTATAATATTTCTAATCAAACATTCAAGTTGGGTTGTGTTATCCAAAATCCACCCCCAAGGTAATTTTGATAACATGCATCAAATTCTTTAGTCCCAAGCAATTATATTGATTCAGGGCGAAAAGTCATGTTTCTAGGGTCCCTCATATTTTTCTAACTCCCTGTCCCCAATAAGAGAGCAAGTTCGAGAAAATGTGAAAAAATTGTAAAAAACAAGCTCGGGCCAGGAAAAATCACGAAAATGGCTAAGTCCTAGTCCAGGTGGTCCTTGGGACAGTTGGGACATCTGGGCGCTAACCGGCCGAAAGGCCGCCAAGTGGTCTGCGCAGCATTTGGGACATTTGGGACAAAGGGACGCGCAGACGCGGAGATCCAAGCCGCCATAGAAAAGTTGAAAAATTGACTAAGCTGTTAAACAGTAGCGATCCGACACGCGGACAAGGAGAAAGTCGCGAACCGGCCGGATCGGCCGAAATGAGTCAAGGCAGCCTCGAAAGAGCAGTTGGGCCGAAGGTGCGAATTCTCGGCACGTGAACGCATGATCGGCTGAAATGAGATCTTTCGATCAGGGGACGCGTGGGACAAAAGGATGAAGAAAGCCGAATCGGGCGAATCGGGAAAATTTGTCCCAAACGGATCAGAAAGCAAATGGGACATAAGGTCTGAAGTAGGTGAACATAGGCGGTTCGGCCAAAATGGGAAATTTCAGCACTATGCTAAATGGGACAAAGGGACGCGTGGGACGCGAAAAGCGGTAAAGCGGCCGAAGGCGAGAGGAGAAAAGTCCTAAACCCCAATAGTGTATTGCAAACATTTGACCCATGGAACTTCAAACGGCCATAACTTTTGACTCGAGCTCCGATTTTCACAAAATTGGACTTTTCAGAACGGACATGACGTCCTCTACACCACAAAAACTGGATTTATTATTTTTTATGAGGATAGATATATTTAAATAAAAGAAACATATTCGGCTCAATCGTTAATGCTCATTCCCATCAATGTGAAAACGCCTGCTGACCCAAAATAGCTGCCCGCACTCAGAAGGCCATAACTTTTGCATTTCTCAACGAAATCACACAAAATTGGTACCGTTGGAATCATGGTTCCGAGCCCGATGCACAGAAATCAAGAAATTCCAGATTTGATTAGATATTGATTGAGATTTTTAAGAAAACGTGGCCGGGTTCATAATAGTGTTTTATTTGGTAGTTGGGAGTGCAATTAAGAGGCATGGTCATCATTCTTTCTCTGCTGCAGCACATGGGACAGTATGGGGAGCCTTTTGCAAGTAATGTATAACCATTTCACTCAATTTAATGCCTCTTACAGGTGGTTGAAGGACAGATTTCGGGATTTCCATTTTCCCTTCTCTTTTCCTTCTCATTTTTCTATAAATTGGAGTGTTGGGCTCATTGAAAAGAGAGAGTTTTTGGGTAGAAAAGCTCTACCAAAATTTCTTTGTGAAGCTAGTGTGTTGTAGGCCCTTGTAGTGGACTCCTTGCATGGTGATCCAGGCCCTTATCTTGTAATAGACTGAACTGTGCATACCAAGAAGCAATAAAATACAAGTTTGTGGATGTATCTTCCCCGTGCTGTGTTTTCTTGCATTCTTCTTGCCCTTTTATCTTTCCACAAGAATATTGTGTCTATTATTATGTTCTTGCAGGAATTCATTATCATTGTGTGTGCTTGGAATACTGCTGTGAATGCATTTTGCTAGATTATGGAGAACTGTCATCACCTCTTCTAGTGTGCACTTTGCCTTTGTATTTCACACATTTGGAGACTACTCTCACATCCTCCTTTTCTGGTGTATCACCACTTTAGTGTAGGCTTTCATTTTATGTATTCTCTTTCCCTGGTCCCTTGGAAATTTAGATTAGAATAGTTAGCTTATCCTGCATTAGAGTAGATTGTGGCAGGTAGTTTAGGAGCAAGAACCAGCTTTCTCTGGAGGTCTATCTCAAGTAGCAAGTCCCACAACTTGGAGATAGTACCCATGTTATCCAATCACACTGTGAGTTCAGGTATATGCATAGGGGTGCTGTGATTCGGTGATAACATGTTGTTAATCCGGTCCCAGTCGGGAAAAGAATGGAGAAATCAGATTGTGTGTAGACTTTCGAGATTTGAACATAGCTTTTCTCAAGGATCATTACCCAATCCCTTCAATGGAGTAGATCTTGCAAGTGGTGTCTAGGTCAGAGATATTCTCTCTCTTAGATGGATACTCAGGATACAATCAAATCCTGGTGAAGGAAGATGATCAGTTCAAAACTACTTTCACCACCAAATGGGGCACCTATGCCTACAGAAAAATGCCATTTGGATTGTCTAATGTCGGTGCCACTTTTCAAAGGGCCATGGATATGGCATTCAAAGGGATAATCAACAAAATAGTGTTGATCTATCTAGATGACATCAGTGTTTTCTCCAAAAATGCGAAGACCACCTATTTCACCTAAGGCAAGTGTTTCAAAGATGCAGGAGATTTGGGGTATCATTGAACCCTAAAAAATGCATATTCTTGGCCCATGAGGGTAGGATTTTAGGCCATATTGTGTCTAAGGAGGGTTTGGCAATTGACCCAGAGAGAGTTGAAGCAATAAGAGCATTACCATTGCCAAGTCACAAAAATCTCTTCAAAGATTCTTAGGGAAGATCAAATTTGTTCGAAGGTTTGTCCGAACTTTGTTGCCCTTGTTAAGCCAATAACATTGATGTTGAAGAAGAGCTTAACATTCAGATGGATAGTTGAAGGAAGGGAAATATTTGAGGCCATCAAAGAAGCTATATCACAAGCCCCAACTCTTGTGAATCTAGATTTCTCCAATGATTTCATAATGTATGCCTTTGGTGGTAGTGACACCATCTCTACAATCTTAGTTCTGCAGAAAAAAGAAGAAACATAATAGCCGATTGGTTTTTTTAGTCAAGGTCTGGAAGACTATGAAGTAAGATATTCCTTCATTGAAAAGTAGGTCTTGGCAGTGATCAGGGGACTAAAAAAGTTCAAGCATCTAGTTTCAAACAATAAGATTCAATTGTTAGTCTCCCATGTAGGAGTTAAAGATTTCCTTCTCAGTAAGGATTTAAATGAAAAAAGAGTAGGATGGATCACTCATGTCATGGAGTATGACATTGAGATCAAGGTCACTAAGCTGGTCCATGGTAAAGGGTTGTGTGAACAACTAGCCTCAAGTCAGCAAGAAGGAGCAAACAAGTGAAAAAGAGGTTGTTTTTGTCCTACATGAATAGTCAAGAAGAAGAAGATACTAATATACTTGCCCCTTGTTGGACTCAAGACATGGTGCACTTCCTTCGAATGGGCCTGTGTCCTCATTGGATGAGTAAAGAAAAAGAAGGCATTTCAAGCTCCAGGCCATCCCATATGTTTTCATTTATGGTATCTTGTTTAAAAGGGATCTCAAAGGTGTTATGCTAAGATGCATTCGGATAGACTAGGTCAAAAGAGTGTTACAAGAATTCCATGTTGGGGCAGCTGGAGGTCATTTTGTTCCAAGGGTGACAACACTCAAAATCATGAAAGCAGGATACTATTGGCCCAAAGTGTTTGGTGATTGCTACACATGGATCAAAAGGTGCAAGAATTGTGCATTCTTCAAGGGAAAAGAGAAGCTAGCAACACTTCCATTGCACCCAATTTCAGTTGATCAACCTTTCATGCAATGGGGATTGGACTTCATTGGAGTCATCAATCTGAATTCAAGCCAAGGCCACAAATGGATTTTGACAGAACTGATTATTTCACCAAGTGGATCAAGCAGTGGCACTCAAAGAGGCAAATGAATCTAGCATACTAGATTTCTATGAAGGATTAGTGACCAGATTTGGGGTACCAGCTACCATCATATCAGATAATGCATTGGCCTTCATAGGTTCCAAGGTCATAGAATGGGCAGTCAAGAATGAGATTTACTTGAGCACCTCATCAAACTATTACCCTCAAGGTAATGGTCAAGCCGAGTCTACAAACAAGAACCTATTAAGGATCATCAGGAGAACTCTTGATGAAAACCAAAGGACCTGGCATACAAAGCTCAAATCAGCCTTATGGGCTGATAGGACAACACCCAAAAGATCTACAGGTAGCTCCCCATTCAAGCTTGTCTATGGGAAAGAGGTAGTGTTTCCTATATCACTAGAGTTGCTAGCATTGGAACTCCTGAGATAGCTGGAGATGTCTAAATTTGAACCAATGGAGGCCAGGTATGCGAGTTGATGGAATTAGAAGAAACCAGAGAGCATGCACTTCAAACAATGGAGAAGGATCAGGCCTCAATTAAAAGATTCTTTGACAAGAAGGCTAGAGCAAGGAACTTTCAGGAAGGAGACCTAGTGTTGAAATGGGATGCAAATCGAGCAAAACCAAGGAGACACTCTAAGTTCGATGCCATCTAGAGTGGCCCTTATATGGTCACAAAATGTAAAATTAGCAATGATTTTCAATTATATACATTATATGGCGAGGATTTATAGATTCCAGTGAATGGAATCTATCTTAAACACTGCTATTAGAGGGAAGGCTCCCACCTTGTACATATTAGCTTAGTTTCTTTTCCTCTAAGTGCTTGTGCAATTTTTCTTGTTGTAGTTTAGGTTGCTTTTCTCCTAAGTTTTTGCATGATCTGCATGTTCTACTTGGAGCATGTATGATTTTCAATTTTGTATATAGTTGTGGTGTTGTTTTTTTGCTCTTATGTAGTCCATTCAGAGAGACAGACGAAGCCCGGGTAAAAATAATTTTCTACTCTCAGAAACCTTCGTTTTGAGATTTCTTATGAAAATTGAGAGAAAATAGTCGGGCTCATGAATCAAAGGTAGAATCAGTACCAGACCCTCATTCTTGACTCCATGCCCTATAGATATGACAAGGCAATTGGTCTTTTCATCTAGGAGGCGAGATACCCCTATGATTCACCAAATTATTATGCATATTTCCCCTAGGAAAAATATTGGATCATCCACTACCCCGAATAGAAATTACTTGAGAAATATCATTCAGATCTTGTGAAAAATTCGTAGAGGGACTCAATGATGAAGTGGTGGGGTCAAGAAAATTTAAACGGCCTTGTACAAGAAGAAATGATTTTGTCAAGTCATTTCATGTCTTAAATTCATTCTGCAAGTTACAGGTAGACTCAACAAAGGAATTATAGGGTCAGAGAAGAAGGGGTGGTGCTGCAGAGAGGTCGAGGAATGAGAAGGGAAAAAAAGGTGAGGATTCAAAGTTTTTGGGCTTGGAAAATAGTTCGGGAAAGGTCCAAAATGACTAAGTATGGAGGAGGCAATGGAAGGAGCCATGTGTCTTAATGACACTTCTCCAAAGGTGAATCCAAAAAGGGGGAGCCCAAACTTGCACTAGGCTTCCATGTGTCTAAAACCCCAAGAAATTGTGGGGCATTTAAAAGTCTATAACTAAAAAGGAAGTTCCAGGTGTCAGCTTGGCGCAAAGTGGGAGGGAAATCTAGGGCGGAGACTCAAACTTGTGCCATCCCTCCACGTAGCAAATGGTCAAAACAGAGTCAAAAGGTGGACAAGGCAGGCCTCAAAATTTGCTAAGTATAAAAGTGTAAGTGGAGGCTGCCAAGTGTCTTAATGGCGCATCTCCAAGAGTTGGTCTCAAGGCAGAGGCCCAAATGAGCGTGAGCTCGCCACGTAGCCTAAAATCTAAAAAAGTAAGAGGGATCGTTGAAAATTCCATAGATTAGTGGAGGCCGACAAGTGTCAACTGATGCTCCTCCAAAGGTAAACTTTGGGCCGGGTTTTCAAGCAAGCGCGGTGCCTCCACATGTTATTCGACAGGGGCAAAGTTATTTGAATAGTCAATGCATGGGCCAGGCCAGCAGATGCTTCCAAGTGTCTTAATGGCGTTGATTCAAGGGTTGAATAGAGAGAAGGTTTCCAAACAAGCGCCTGCGCAGTGCTGTGTGTCCTAGGGGAAGCGGGACATCAGAGGAAAAGTTGGTTTTTGCCCCTTACTATCAAAGAGGGTAAAAGTTACAAAATGGCCCGTAACTCCGCCCAAGGAAAAATTCATCATTTGGGCTTGAGTCAAAACCAAAGTGGGGAGTCGAAGGAAAAGGTGAAATTTTACCTTTTTTCCAAAACGCATAAAGATGAAATGGAAGCACATTTCCTAGCCAACCAAAAGGAGCCACATGTCCAGGCGGAGTTTTGGGACTGTGGGAGTTTTTTGAGTTTTGCATTTTTTCGCTAAAGGGAAAAAAGATAAATTGTGGACCCGTAAGCCCAATTTTTGTTCCAGCAAGGCTGCCACATGCCCCATACCAAAAGGGGGACCCATTTTTGAAAAAAATTCCCGCCCATTTGTACAAACCCGATATAGACTTTGAAGGGGCATATCTTTCAACTTAGGGCTCAAAATATTGCAAATCTAACACCATTGGAAAGATCTCGGCCTCGTCCACGCCATGAAGGTCCAAACTTCAATTTTTGAGGAGGTTAGGTGAAGTAAAATAGAGAAAAGTCTTGGATATTTACATGCAGGATCTTCTCGCCTCAAGAACTAGATCGGATTCAATTTTTTTCCACCATTTTCTCTTCCTTCAAGGTGTCAAACCAAGGAACGATGCAGAAAAGATGGATTTGGGGAAAATTTATCGGGAGCATTAACAAGCAATGGTTGAGCTTCAACCTACTTTTCCTCTTCTCTCTCTCTGTTTCTTCCCTCAGTTGAATCTATAAATACGGGAGCGTGATTCTTTGTAAAGGGATGGACATTCTTTGTTTTCTGAGGCTCCCTTCTCCTCTTAGCAAAGGGATTTGTGGGGTTCAGGCCTTCCATCAAAATTGCATTACGCTTCTTGCCTCTTGGCTACTTTGTAATGGACTATATCAATCTACAGAGCAATAAAACACATTTTGATCGATTTTAGATCCTTTCTTGCCTCTTTTGCTTTCATCTGGTCTTCTATTACATATCTGGCCATCTGTGCTTGTTTATTGTATGCATTCTATTGGTTTGTGTCTATTAGCAAAATAAGTGTTCATCATTCCTTTGGTGCATCACCTGGTAGTTTAGTCATTTCTTATTTCTTATACTCCTTTTACCCTGTCTCCTTGGAAAGTTTTAGACTAAGTATAGAGATAAACCCTCTGCAAGCTCCCACACATGCACCTAAATAGAGGAATAAGGAACCAACCTTTAATCTAGAGAGCTTTTCCATTTTTGTAAGGTCCCATGCCTTGGGGAAAGTTCAATGTTATGCAATCACACCAAATGACTCTACCTTAGAAAAGCAGACCTGTCGAACTCATTTGGGGGTGTTGTGATTTTCACACTAACGGTTATATTTTTCTTATCTTTCCAAGGTGTCTCATTATCAAACAATAAATCTTAAGCCATCGTGTGACCACTCAATAGTTTTGGCACACCAAGTGGGACAGTCCGAACTACTTCATTTCATCAAGTTGATGTGTTTTTGGTGAGATTCATCCTTTTGAGGCACATGCAAAGCACATCCGGTAACTCCATCAAGTCAAAAACCTATCCTCGAGTTTCAAACCTTCTCCCATCCATTTTTATTTTCATATTTTCCATTTTCTTCCATTCATGAAGTTGTGCAATCATGACTTCATTCCCAACTTGGAACTCACACTTACAGAACAATAGTGCAATCCACCTCCAATGTATTTCATGACTCCTCCATATCAACATTATGATTAGATTTAGAATCACTATGGCTACCCCTATGAGTAGTACTAGGATCAGTTCAGCTATGGAACCTACCAAGAGGGATATGCATGCTAGTGAAATCAACTACATGGAGAATGTTGATTTATAGGAGAAGATTCAAAAATTGGAGGCACACATGGTATAATCGATGGCTACACCATAGATGAGGGAATTTAGGATTGGTTTTAGGGAACATTGTCCATGGGAAGGCCCTTTTCTAATATATTACATCCCGTAGGAGAAGCTCAACTTCATGGTTGAGATGCTGCCCCAACTTGCATAGTGGGATGAGGAGATAGAGTCCTACGATCTTGGTGTCAGACAACCTTGTCAATGGGTAAGTCCACCACCTCATAGCTTTTCTTTTCCTCTTCCCCAATCAGTATCATTGCAGCAGTGTCATGAGTCTAGCTTCCCATATGCTACCTCAAGTGTTGATTTCCCTTCTCCATCTCCTAGTCTTCCATATCATCTTATTTCCTCTTCCCTTTTCCCTTCCAAACCCAAGTCCCCTCCACAAGAGCCAAAGGAAATACCTTCCCTCTACCACATGATTAAGCATTAACTAGTGGATACCCCACCCATCACTCCTCCTACTCTCCCAAGTCCATGTCGTGAGAGACTCCAAAAACCAGCCAAGGAAAGAAACAAGTACAAGAGCCTATTAGGTTGTGGAGCCTATTTTCATGTGTGAAAGTGTTGAAGACTGTACACTAAGAGTATTGTACACTTTTCATGTATCCTCACTGGGGTTCAGGGGCATGGCCCCGATAGCAGGGGTTCGGGACGCCCGAAAAAAAAAAAAATTAGGCATAAATTTTTTTGGCCTCGAAAAAATGCACCCGACATATCGAGAAACGTGCTCTTCTCATATGGGTGAGATTTTGACCCATATTATGGAACGGGTTTTTCCATGGTTTTGATACCACAGTTTTGTAAAATCGCTTAATGATTGTCTATTTATATGGTCTTATGCATATGATAGATGTATGAGACAAGAAAATGTATTGCGTGCAGATGTGTTTTGAATTTGGGTGTGAATTCTCAGAGTTTGTTGAGCATAGCTCCAAATGGATCCAGGTATTGTATTAAGAGAGTGGAGGCTTGTAATAAAATCACAGCAATTGATTCTTGATGGACGTATCCCAAATTTGGTGAACCACATTAAATCTTGTCTCTCTATGTTGTGTTATTTATTACGCACTTTTATTTGAGATCCGTAATAATTTCTACATATTAGTTTCTATTGTTGCGATTCTGTGAGGGATTATTCCGCATATTTTATCTCTTATTTTCTAACAATTTGTATCAAAGCCTAGTTTGGTTTGTTGAAGTGTTGAATCATAGGGAAAGTTTTATCTTGAGTGGGAGCTATAGCAGATGATGGAAGATCTAGGGTTGATAAATTCAATGCGCAGAATTTCAGTCTTTGGAAGATGCAAATGGAAGATTACCTTTATCAAAAGGATCTTTATATTCCGTTTTACGAGAAGGTCAATAAACCCTCGAGTATGATAGATGTGGAATGGGATTTGTTGGATTATAAGGAACTTAGAACGATTTGGTTGTGTCTTGCATCTTCGGTATTATTTAATGTTTCAAAGGAAAATACTACAAAAGATCTAATGGATGCATTAGGGAAGTTGTATGAAAAAACCTCTACCTCTAGCAAGATATTTTTAATGAAAAAGTTGTTTAATATGAAGATGTCTGAGAATAGTTCAGTAGCAGATCATTTAAATGATTTCAATACGGTTGTGAATATGCTAGCTTCGGTTACAATAGAATTTGATGAAGAAGTTAGGGCTTTATTAATTATGTGCTCTTTACCTGAAAGTTGGAATAGCCTGGTAATGGCGGTAAGTAACTCGGTTCTAGCTAACTCGAAGTTAAAGTTTGAGGATGTTGTAGGGGTGATTCTAAGCAAGGAAATGCGAAGAAAAATCTCTAGGGAATCTTCTACTTTAGGGAATGCTTTGATAGTGGAAACTAGAGGGAGACAGAAGAATAGAGGAAACTATGGAAAATCAAAAGATTGGGCAAGGTCAAAATCCAAGAACAAGATTGTATGCTGGAATTGTGGAAAGCCTGGGCATGCAAAGAAGGACTGTTGGGAGCTTCGGGATAAGAAGAAACAATAGGAAGAAAACAAGGAGGCAAATGTGGCAACGGGTAATGTATGTCAAGATGCTTTGATTCTTTCTTTGTATAATATTACTGAATCTTGGGTTTTAGATTCAGAGGCTTCTTTCCATGCTTCTCCACATAGGCATTATTTTGTTGATTATGTTCAAGGAGATTTTGGGCATGTTTTTCTTGGTGATGATGAGCCTTGCAGCATAGTTGGAAAAGGTTCTATTCAAGTTAAGATGCAGAATGGGAATACTTGGCTATTGAAGGATGTCAAACATGTGCCTACATTAAGATGAAATTTGATATCGGCAGGGCAGTTGGGAAGTGATGGTTGTATTGTGATATTTACAATGGACTCTTCTAAGGTTACCAAGGGTGCTCTTGTGGTGGCAAGAGGTAAGAAATTTGGAACCTTGTATTTAACCAATGATAGTACTAATGATTATAATCTTGTGGCTTGAGATGTAGATACAAAATTATGGCATTATAGGCTCGGTCATATGAGCCATAAGGGCATGAACATCATAAAGAAGAATTTTCTTGGATATATAGGAATAGGTTTGGATTTCGTGAGAAGCGCATAAATGGGAAATAGAAGCGAGTAAGGTTTCTCAAGGTTGGACCTACAAAGAAAAAGAAAGTAAGTTAGAGCTGGTACATTTCGATGTGTGGGGTCTAGCTCGGGTATCATCTCTTGGGGTTCAAGTTATTATGTTAATTTTATTGATGATGCAATAAGGAAAGTTTGGGTTTATTGTATTAGAAACAAATTTGATGCATTTGACACTTTTGTTAAATCGAAAGCCTTGGTAGAGAATGAAATAGGTCTTAAGCTAAAATGTCTCAAGTCGGATAATGGAGGGAAGTATTGCAGCAATGAATTTAATGATTACCGTTCTAAGAATGGAATCTGTAGGCAAAAATTGGTTCGGGAACTCCGTAGTAGAATGGGGTATCGGAAAAGATGAGCAGAACAATAATGGAACGTGCTTTAGGAGCATGAGGTTACATGCGGGATTGCCTCTTTCTTTTGCGCAAAAGCGGTGAGCACAACTATGTACTTGATAAACAGAGGAACCTCAAGTGCCTTGGATGCGAGGCATACGAGGAGGCATGGTATGGTAAGAAAGTTTATTATTCATTTCTTAGATTCTTTGGATGTGAGGTGTTTGTTCATATAGACAAGGATGATAGGACCAAGCTAGAGGCTAAATTAGAAAAATGTACTTTCATTGGTTATGGTGGTGATGACTTTGGATTTAAATGTTGGAGTATTAAGGACAAGAAAATCATTCGGTCTAGGGATGTGGTCTTTAATGAGAAATTCATGTATAAGCAACAGTTGCAGGAAAATAGGGAAGAATCCAAGAAAGAATATGCAGTGGTAGAGGATCTTTCGGATGGGAAAGTGACCCATGAATCAGTTCAGGAACCTACTCAACAGGAACCCCAAACTCCTACAGTGAGGAGGTCTTCTAGGGTAAGAAAAGAACCTGAACATTTTTCTCCTTCTCTTTATTATTTATTACTCATTGATAGTGGAGATCTAGAGAGATTTGATGAAGCAATGCAGGTAGATGTCAGTAAGAAGTGGGAGTAAGCCATGGATGAGGAGCATAAGTCTCTCATGGAGAACCAAACTTGGGATTTGGTGAAGCTACCGGAAAGCAAAAGAGCATTGCAGAACAAGTGGGTGTACAGAGTTAAAGATGAACAAGGAGGACAGAAAAGATATAAGGCCGGTTGGTGGTCAAGGGGTTTGCACAAAAACAAGGTATAGATTTTGATGAGATTTTTTCTCCTATAGTAAAAATGAATTCTATCAGAACTGTTCTTGGAATAGTGGCAACAAAAGACTTGCACTTAGAATAGTTAGATGTAAAGACTACATTTCTCCATGGTGATTTAGAGGAGGAGCTATATATGCGGAACAAGTGGGTGTACAGAGTTAAAGATGAACAAGGAGGACAGAAAAGATATAATGCCGGTTGGTGGTCAAGGGGTTTGCACAAAAACAAGGTATAGATTTTGATGAGATTTTTTCTCCTATAGTAAAAATGAATTCTATCAGAACTATTCTTGGAATAGTGGCAACAGAAGACTTGCACTTAGAATAGTTAGATGTAAAGACTACATTTCTCCACGGTGATTTAGAGGAGGAGCTATATATGCAGCAGCCAGAAGGATATGAAGTCAAAGGTAAAGAGGAGATGGTGTGCAAACTAAAGAAGAGCTTGTATGGCCTGAAACAAGCTCCACGTCAATGGTATAAGAAGTTTGATAGCTTCATGATGGAGCAAGGTTATATTAGATATCATTCTGACCATTGCGTGTATACAAAGAAATTTGAGGATGGATGTTATATTATCCTGTGTTTGTATGTAGATGACATGTTGGTTGTAGGTAAAAACATGCAAGGAATAAAAGTACTCAAGAAACAACTGAGTGAATCCTTTGATATGAAGGATTTGGGGGCAGCCAGACAAATCCTTGGTATGAGGATAACTTGGGATAGGAAGGAATGGAAGCTGACTTTATCTCAGGAAGAGTACATTAAGAAGGTATTGGATAGGTTTAACATGCAGGATGCTAAACCAGTTGGGACTCCTTTGGCAGGCCATTTAAAGTTATCAAAGGAGTAGTGTCCCAAGACAGAGCAGGAAAGAAACCAGATGTCCAAGGTACCTTACTCATCAGTAGTTGGTAGTTTGATGTATGCTATGGTGTGTACTAGGCCTGATATTTCCCATGTAGTGGGAGCTGTGAGTAGATTTATGAGTGATCCAGGTAAAGAGCATTGCAACCAATAAATTGGATCCTTTGGTATTTGAGAGGGACCATGGGGAAGTTTTGTGCTCTGATGGATTAGACACCACTTTACATGGTTATGTAGATTTAGACATGGCTGGAGATTTAGACGGGAGGAGCACGATAGGTTATATTTACACTGTAGGTGGGACAACAAAGTGAGTGGATTTCATCATCACTACAAAAGCTGGTGGCTTTGTCAACCACGGAGGCTGATTATGTTTTGTCAAAAGGCAAGAAAAGAGATAATTTGGTTACAACAATTGCTTGAGGAGTTGGAGCATAAGCAGGAGGAATGTAAGTTGCATAGTGATAGTCAGAGTGCTATACACCTAGCTAAGAACTCTACTTTCCACTCCAGGATGAAGCATATACATTTAAGGTACCATTTCATTAGGACAACTTTGGAGGAAGAGAAGTTGAAGTTGGAGAAGATTCATACCAGTCAGAATCCTATAGACATGATGACCAAGGTGGTCACAAGGGAAAAACTAAAGTTGTGTTCAGCTTTGGTTGGTCTTCACAGAAACTAGTGAAGGGTTGAGAAGCTTGCTCAGAGGAAAACTAGTCTCCAAGTGGGAGATTGTTAGGTTGTGGAGCCTGTTTTCATGTGTGAAAGTGTTGAAGACTATACACTAAGAGTACTGTACACTTTACATGTATTTTTTGGCCTAAAAAATGCACCCGACATATCGGGAAATGTGCTCTTCTCATATGGGTGATATTTTTGACCCATAGGTTTATAGGATAGGTTTTGCCCATGGTTTTGATACCCACAGTTTTGTAAAACTGCTTAAGTAGTTGTCTATTTATATGGTCTTATGCATATGATAGACAAAAAAGAAAATGTATTGCAGATGTGTTTTGAATTCGGGTGTGAATTCTGTAGAGTTTGTTGAGCATACTTGTAAACGAGATCTGGGTATTGTATTGAGAGAGTGGAGGCTTGTAATAAAATATGAGCAAGTGATTCTTTGTGGATGTAGCCCAAATTGGGTGAACCACATTAAATCTTGTCTCTCCGTGTTGTGTTATTTATTTCTGCACTTTTATTTGAGATCGTAATATTTTACGCATATTAGTTTCTCTTTTGCATTCTGTAAGGGATTATTCCACATATTTTATCTCTTATTTTCTAACAGAGCCAAGAAAAGAAGAAATGTTCAAAACACAGTAAGCTTGGCTCTTATATTTGGAATTACAAAGATTCCCTTTTTGGTTAAGCTCGTGGAGGAGGTGAGGTCAAGCCACAAGTGGTAGAAGCTTTGATTATAGCACAAGCGAGGAAGAAGGATCTACTTCAAATCTAAAAGAGGAGGAGTACATTCCAGCTTTGGAGGAGAACCATACATTTCTAGAGGTTCTAGGTGAGGAGTGGGCCATAGAAGAACCTTTAGTTCCTCCTCCCACTTCATCCCCTTCAAGATCTAATGTTGATGAATATTTTGAGATTTTAAAATTCATGTTTGAAGATGAGGGAAACCATGGTGAGAAAATCACATATCCGAAGGGCACCATGGAGGAGGTTAATCACATGCAAGAGGAGAATGACGAGGCAAATTGTCTATCAAACTTAGAGGATTGCTTCGATGGTGAGGATCCCAAGGAGATCACATCATTTTCTCCTCCATCATCCACCTTCCAAGCACATGAGTTTACTACCATAGAGGAGATCATTTAAGGACATCATCATGTGTCTCATATTGGCCCTCTAAAACCAAGTTTGGAGGTTCTTAATCTTCCATGTTCTTCTCAAGAGGAGGAAGGAAAAGAACACGAGGTTCCCATTCCTTCCACACCATCCACCCAAGAATTTCGTAGGAAGACTCCATTCTTGGAGTTGAAATTTAGAGTAATGGGCACATACATCAGATCAGACTGTGCCCAATAAGCTTCATTGGACCCAAGGGAGAATCCAAAACCAGTCATGCCCACTTTAAGACATGAGGATAAGCTCCAAAGTACCAAGGATCAGCTGCAATGCCTCTTCAATCTAAATGCAGAGCAACTAAAATAGGAATTTGTCTTGTCTCTAGTTGATACCTTAACGATTTGGGTAGAAGATCAGCCTCTTGTCAATTTTTCACTCATACAAGCATCTATATTTAGTGTAAAATCATTTACATGGCTACCAATTGTAAGAAAGGGAAGCTACTTCTCCCTTCCAGTTGCAATATTTTTTGAGTTCCCTTTTCTTCCAATTAGCATAGAGTACGTAGGTTTTCTTTCAGTAGAAGAAGTGCTTGTGCACACTCTACATATCCCACTTGGGGTGTGTATGATTTCTAGGTTTTTACATAGTTTGTGTGGTGGTGTTTTTTTTCCCGTGTATAATGCATTGAACATGGCATTTGGCAAGATTAGCTCTAGTTCGAACAGTTTCCAAGTGGCTCAAGGATCATATTTTCAAAGTTCATATCAGATTTGTGTTTACCAGGAAGACTCCATGCCTAATGGATACTTCAAGGCAATTGATCATTTCACCTAGCAAGGGTGATCCCCATGAGTCGCTAAATTGTTGACCAAAATAAGCTCACACTTATTTTTGGTCAACTAACACTATTTTTTCCCTTTTGGTGCTTCAATCTGAATTTTTATATATTTTAATCACTTAAGGTCCCTTGAAATCATTTCCATCAATTAGAAATTTCTTCCCCTTTCCAAAAATATAAAGAAGTCCTTCTAACTCCTCATATTTTGTAAATGGTGGACCGATGGGCCTAGGAAGGATATTTTGCCAAATGCACGCGGTGGGCCTCGAGAAGACTTTTCACCAAATGCGAGAATTGCAGACCAATAGGGTGACGGGAGATATTTTGGCATTTTTACACTTTTCACAAAAGGCACAAGTTATAATTGCGGGCCCGTGAGCCCGGGAAGGATTTCTTTTGCTAAGTGGAAAATGCGAGTCGGCGAGCCGGGGATGACTTTTGGTAAATGAAAAGTTATAGAGCCGCGGACACGGAGATGTATTTTCACCAAATGTAAATTTGTGAACCCGTGAAGGTGCCATGTGCCGAAATGGTGCCCCTCCAAAGGTGTGACCCAAAGGGTAGTCTCCAAACACGCAAAGGCTCGCCACATGGTCAAAGTAGAATAAGGAGACATAGCTTGCCGTTTAATCGACTAAGTAGAAGAGGTTTGGCGGAAGCCTTCACATGCCTGCCTCATCGGTGCAAATTTAGAAGTGAAACCTAAGGGATAGTCCCTAAATGAGAAAGAATATTCCATGTGTCCTGTGTCCAAAAAGGAGACAAAGTCGTAATTGAAAAGTCTATGGTAGCGGAAGCCTCCACATGTGTCATTGGCACAACTTCAAAAGGCGTGGCCCAAAGAAGGACCCTGAACTAGCGCCAAACTGCCACAAGGTCAGAGCACGAAAGTTGAACTGGCCCAAAATTGGTTAAGTATAAAAGGAATGGTAGAAGTCCCCACATGTCTCTTTGGCGCAACTTTAAAGGCACAACCCGAAACGCAGCCCCAAATGAGAGCCAACCCACCACTTGGTCAGATTCCACAAAGGTAAGGTCATCCATTGAAAATTCCAAGCTCGGGACAAGCCAAAGGAAGCCTCCATGCTTTAGCTCGAGTGCATCTTCAAAGTTAAAATCTGGAGGTGGTCCCCAAACATGTGCCATCTCGCCACATGCCTCATCTATGCAACATCAAAGGTAAAATATAGGGTTAGTTTCCAAATGAGCGTGAATCCTCCATGTGTCTCGGGTCAGGAATAGGGTCTTGGCCAACAAGAGGGACTCAGGTAAAACACAAAGGAAAAGAGGACCACGAAGGTGGCACGTGTCTCCTCGGTGTAACTTCAAGAGTGAAAGGAGGGGGTTGAAACCTTAAGATGCATGGGGCTGCCACATGGACCTTGTGCAAATAGACCCCAAACCCAAAGTGCTTTTAGACAACCATATCATTCGATCTTTTCAAGTCTCCCACCTACCGCCATTATGAAGAATGGGCCTCCTTCTTTCCTAGTAAGGAACATCACATGGAGGCATGGGTCTTGCAAAGTAAATCCCATCATTGTTGTAGGTGGAATTCAATGCTCTTGCCAGGGTGGTTGACACATGATTCAAATTTTTCCCTCTCTCCTTCTCTCATTCTTCTGTATATTGTAAAGGAGGGGCATATTTGAAGGGTTGGTCATTCTTCTTTCATGCCCCCCTCTCTTACTTTCTTAGGATAGAATGTGGAGTCTAAGCCTCCTCTCTTGGCTCTATAATGGCATTTTCTTGCCTCTTTCCCACTGATGATGTACTGTGTGAACTCATGGAGAAATAAAATATGTTTTTGCGATGCATTTGTTCATCTTGTGCTTATTTTATCGTCTCTTCTTGCCTCTTATTGTTGTAGGGTATAATGTGAATACTTCTGATGTCTATTATAGATTTTGGGAGCTGTGTTTAATGGGTTGAAGTGGTGTTCTATGTGAAATTTATTTTTGGTCTGTGATGCATCTGTCCATCCTCTCCATTGCTCACCTCTCTCCATTTCAGGCATATGATATTGTGATCAGCCACTTTCCTTTTCTTGTGTATCACCGCTTTAGTGTAGGTTATGTTTCCATGCATTTCTCTCTCTCTCTCTCCTGTCTCCTTGGAAGGTTAGATTAGGATTAGATAGTTTACCTGCACTAGAGTATCTTGTGGCAAGTAGTTTAGGAAGAAGAATCGACTTTCTCCAGAGGGCCATCTTAAGTCCGCAAGTCCCACGGCTTGAGATATGGTCCAATTTTATACAGATAACACTTGATGCCCCACTAAGATCCGAGGCCATTCAGGGATGCTATGATTTTGCATTAACAATATCCATATAACCCAATAGTTGGGCATGGGTAGTATACTCATATTCTACCATCTCCATCCAAAATTGGGGAAAATAATCAAGACGAATCCAAACTAGCTTTACATAAATATTACACTTACAAATACAATTATAATTATAATTTTTTTAAGAACAATAGTTATCATAATTGTATAATAATGATAATATTCATAAAAATAACCAAAAATTCCATTAATTTTTTAAAAAATTCCAATAGAAATCTCTCGCAATGAGTCTCTATGACAACTATATGCATTTGATCTCACGTTTGTGTAGTTAACAAGGGTTTTGGGATGCACAGTTATTTCAATTATGGTATGTGTGGTGGCTATATAATTATATCAGGATTAAATATAGTCGAGGTGTCAAAAATATAGTAAACATTATAAAAATTAATCAATCTGCTCCTAGATGAAAAGAATAATCACTATCTATGCCTTCGATAGTACTTAGTACCATGTCTTAGATTATTAAATGTGTATGTGTATTTGACATATCTTCTCCTTAATCGCATGTTAAGAGAAATTGGTCACATGCTTGTATGGTTAATGCGGGAATGCCACCCATTTTTTCATTATGCTTGGCAACAAAAAATTTTATTCACCAACTCTTCTAGTAGAAAATGATCCAAAAATCAGGTGTTTTGGGAGTAAAATAGATAATAACAATTGTTCCATATGTAAATGGAAAAACAATCTCTAAAAGGAGATATATATTGCTCAAAAAACTTGCTTAGGAGGATATTTACTGGAGGCAAAGATAAAAGGAAATCTAGTTACAGCAGGAGATTGTAATACTAAATTATTTCATGCTACTGGAAACTATGCATAAAACTCAAGATTCAATAATGAGGATTCTATTGCGGCTAAGTTGGTCAATTTCTATTCTTGTTTTCTACAAGAAGAGGGAACTCTTTGTGAGGAATATATCCTCAAAATGTTGTAACATATTCCTGAGTTGATTTTTATGACATTAGTACTAAGCTCACAACCTTTTTCTATGGATTAAGTTCATAGAGATGTCTTTGAAATGAATGTAGACAAGTCTCCAAGACCGGAAAAATTTCTGTAGCTTGTTTTCAATCTTATTTGCATATTATTAAGTCTTATCTACTTGATGTTGTGTCTAAGTTTCAAAGAATGGTTTCCTCTTAAAGGAATAGAACAATAATTTTTAGTTCTATCTCCTAAGGCCTTGGGATCTAAATTGATCTCAAACTACCGACCCATAGGTCTTTGTAATACTTACTGCAAGATCATCACCTGAATTGTTGGCCAAAAGGATAAAATATTAAATGGATATATTAATCTCACCATAGAAGAATGGTTTCATTGGAGGAAAACTTATTCAAGGTAGTGTGATCACAGTTTATGAATCCATACACACAACTTTTTATACCAAAGTTGCAGGAATTATCATTAAACTTGACATGCAGAAGGCCTTTGATCAAGTGAGATGGAATTTTCTTCTAAAAGGTCTTAGAAAGTTTTTCATCTATGATAAGTGGTGTTATTGGATCCATAATTACATCTCTTCTCCTCGTTCTTGGTAGACATAGCCTATGACATGTACAAATTTTATTTGATGGGGTCTTTTGTAGGGATTAGGCGAGAAATTGATCAAGTAAGAAGATGGATCGAGAAAGAAATGGACCATATAAGGGAAAGTTAACATGTTTTCCCTATCTAAAATAAGCTTCTTATTCACTTCTTGTTATCCATTTTCCCTCAATTGAAATGAACAATTAGAAAAAATTGTGCTTTCACACTTGTCAAGGTCTTCATGGGAGGGTCGAGGTTTGCAAGTGAATTATAGGCTCCAGTGATTGCAATTATTTCGGGGAAGCTTTGAATTTATGAGAGGATATTTTTCCTCTTATGGGTTGCAAAGGTTTGAGAACTTGTCCAAAATGAGAAGGTTGACTTTAGGGCACAAATTACATCTAAAGTGGAAAAAATTGGATATGAGGGTTTAAGGCATTTAACTCCCTCACTTAGGCCCCTTGAGTTATTAAAAAATACAAAAAAATTAATAAAAATCCGAGAAGAAAACGTAAAAGGGTTCAAAATTGGCTAGGTGATAACAAAACAACTCGTTAAGCTTATTGATGAGCTAGAACCATCTCAAAGCAAACTATACATAGAGTTAGTCACATAGAACCCAATGGGGAAGGAGTGAGCTCATTGATGTAGCTCTTTGTAGGATCATGATGAGTGCATTGTTTGGCTCATTAATATCATTTCTTTAGGCTGAAAATACTCTTTTTAATATGACTTATTAGTATATGGGGATGTTTTGTGTAGTTATATCTTAGTAGGTTTGATGCATTTTCCTTGCTATAGTTTATGAAAACCGATTATCACATGAACCTCCTACTAACTGTCTTTGTGAGATCAAATGTGATGATGTGTGTAGGGAATGATGGAAGTTGCTGGTGGTTAAAGAGCCCGAGTTCGAAGCATGCGGTGAAGATCTGTTTCTTCATCAAGTTGACCTATTAGCCCAGGCGTGATCCTAACGGCCTGTAGAGATTTATGTGTTCTAATTAGAATTTTATGGACAATTTTTAATGCTTACTGATATGGCGGATCTTGTAACCAATATTATCTATATGAAGACTTCGTCTTTAGAACTGGGGGTATCACTTTTTGATATACTGAAGGAGATTATCTGCATAGAGTTCTTGATTATTTTTACTATCTATGTTATCAACTTATTTATGAGTTAATGAAAGCCACAAGATTTTCAAAATCAGAATTTGTTAATCCCTCTATCCCAAGGAAGAGAAAGGGCCCACTCGACCAAGGAGATACGAGGTTATTTTGAGTTCATGTATATAGTTCTTTGATTAGATTTACTACAATTGTCATTTGATAAATCTTACATGCGTGCTTTGATTAACTATATATGCTTTCTCCATTATTGCTTTCACTTAGAATAGATTCTTTTGTTATGAAAATCTAGTTAACAAATAGTCTTTCTTTCTTCTAAAGTTCCATTTGTTCAGTTGTGATTTCATTTGTTAAAAAAATAGTGCGTGCATTTTTCATTTTACAACAGAAGATTATTTGCTAAATTTCCTTTCATTACAGATAGTTGAATTCTGTAGAACTCTATTTAATTTTCTTAGATTTGAACTGCATTTCCATAGAATATTCATTAAACTAAACAATCCCCAACAAACCCAATGTATAACTGGTTCTCCTAAACTCCATTGCATCGCCTAGAGACACACTACTGGTTTAGAATGACATTGACAAAGATTATGTCGAGTTAAATGATTGGAAGAATACGAAGACCCATCATTTTTAGCACCGTTGCAAGGAGATAACCATAAGCTCCATTATTTTTATTCCATATGGTATGGGTGTTAATGGAGTTCTTATAAGAAACCAATAGTTCTCTCAAACCTCGATTTAAACCAACCAACCTAGATGCATAGGTCGCGAGATAACCAAGGGAGATTTATAACACACAATATTCAACAAATATCTTTAGAAACTTCACAAGAGAGAAACACTAAGAGTGATATAGATTCCAACTCAACGCCTAGAACCTCTTCTGAGCATTCTGTATCCTCTTCACACCACTTGGCAATGGGGGACCTTGGGAATCTTTGAAGACCAACCTTTAGGATGAACCTTTACATACCCCATTATCCTCGATGTAGATCAGAATGCACCCATGAAAAACATCTCACCATCCATCGTCCCCCTCTTTCAAGGAATGACCAAAGAAGACCCTGATCAGTTTCTGTTTGAATTTAAAATCCTATGCCAGACATATGATTACCAAACTAACAATCAAAAACTCAAATTATTTCCCTCCACTCTCAAAGATTCTGCTATGAGATGGTTTATGGGGTTACCATCTAACTCCATTAATTCCTGGGAAGCCATGGAAACAACCTTCCTGGATAAGTACGAAGACTATTATAGGGGAAGGGATAGGAAGGAATAGTTATTCCAAATATGGAAAAAGGAAGATGAGAATCTAGAGGATTATCTAGATAGATTCCTCTTTCTCCATAAATGTAGTGGGTATGAGTTACATGCAGACATCACTAAAACAATCTTTCTTAAAGGACTGGATGAGGAAACCAAGGATTCCCTCCATCTCATGGGAGGAGGAGATGTGCATAAACTCACCATGGAACAAATCACTAAGCTATGTAGAAGATACTCTAGAACACATGGAGAAATATGAACAAAACAAACATCCAAGTCTCTAGGTACCTCTGAACTTCTAGAAGAAATGGCCAACATGAAAACAAACATTCTCTTGCAATTAACATCCACCATAGATGGACTCAAGGAAAAATCCACCCCTGTTAAAGAACCATTGGACATGTATTGCCCTAAATGTTGGAAGAGACACCCCTTGGGAGAATTTCCTTTGGATGTCACAGACATGTGCTTAATCTGTGAAGTTATTGACCATGACACTAAGCATTATACACTTTTGCCATATTTGAAGGGAGGTTTGAATGCCATCTATCAAACAAGTGCTAAATTAAATTTTTTCCAAAGACCAAACAATCAGAGTGGGTTCCCATCTAGACCAACTCAGAATCCCTGGAGAATTCCATGGCCGAATCAAAGCCTCTCGGTCTTCTTAGGGACAACCTGAGTGGGAAAACTCAAATTTGATGACTTATCCATATCCACCACCTTGAAAAATACCTAAACTTAGCCGGGTTGGGGTCCACCACCCGCAGCCAATACTTGGCACAATCGCGAAGTGGGGTCCTCAAAATTTTTTAGCCAAAATTAGTCACGGGAGCCACCACAAAATGGTAATAAAAAACATAGGTTCCAGCTGAGCCACAACAAGCTTTAATGCATCCACCTCATGCCTACCAAAATCAAGGACAAGAAACAAAAACAAAAATCCTGGCCCGGCCAATATCTAATCCTAAAAATCAATAGACAACTTTGATTGATGACACGAGACTCGTGTAACACCATGCGAGTTAACACTATTTGTAATTTATGATTACGATGCGGAAAATATTGAACCCCCTGTTGTTATCATAGAAATATCCATTGAGCGTCGACAAGGAAGAAAACCTTGAGGGTAATACTAGTTCTTCACCAATACCAGATACACCGGATGATCAAATACCCAAACAGACTACAACTCCTTTTCCTGAGCGATTATAGGACACTCAAACTGTAGATGAAACAAAACTAGTTCAGGAATTGAAAAAGTACATATTGAGGTTCCCACTTTCTGCGTGTAATAAGGGACATCCCTAAACTGAACCAAACCATTAGAAATGAGTGTATAAAGACACCGGGAAGGAAAAAGAAATACCCAAAGACTGTTAGAGTCGAAGGGAATTTGGCTGATTTAGTTGTTGGCACCCTTATCTCACCAAAATATGGGGATCCTGGGAGCCCTGTCATTACTATTTGTATAAACAACTAGTCAATATCTAATGTTTTGGTGGATCTTGGTGCTGCTATTAATGTCATCACAACAAAAATGTTTAACCTACTATCCTTAACAGGACTTCAACTAACCAACATTGTTCTGCAATTAGCAGATCAATCCATTGTTGTACCTGATGGTGTGGTTGAAGATATAATGGTCACTATTGAATCATGGGAGTACCCAGTTGATTTCATGGTTTTGTAGCCTAAATCTTGGAATTTGGGATATCCAGTCATCTTGGGAAGACCTTGGTTGGCTACGGTTGCTGCTTACATTGACTGTAGGTTAGGCAACATGACAATTCTAAATGGGTAGAAATCCAAACACATTTCATTATATCCTCCTGCCCAGCCTTATATGAACAATTTTGACCAGGTATGGGTGGATTCTTTGGATGCTAACTCTTTGAGTTCTTCTTTTCTAGCCACTATTGCAATACACAATCATATGGCGGAAGCTGTGGAGTCATATACACTGACTGATTCTAAGGACTCTACAACTACGGAAATCAGCACTATTGCTACGGAATCTGGAATACCAGCATTAGACATCTCTTTTTCTATTTCTCTGGTATACATTACCTCTGTTGAGTTTGGTAGGAAACTCTATGCTTATAATTCTGAACATTTAGTTCCTGATTTCTATTGTCCTTTAACCAAGATTCTATCTTTTGACAACATACCCATCCTGCACATGCTTCAGCCCCATGTTTTCCCATTGAATTCTTTTATCACTAGTATAGAGATTGCTATTGCAAAATATACCAAGGTGTTTGTCGGTATGGGAAGAGAGCTGACCATAGGTAATGACTTGGAGGTCAATCAAGAAGCTAGGGTGCTTGAGGTTATGAAGAAACATTCCCATGCTTTTGCTTGGGATTACACTGATATGAAAGGAATTCATCCTAGCATCTATACACATCATATTTACACCGATGATGTCAAACCTATAAGGCAGCCGTAATGAAGAATTAATCCAACATTAAGAAACATAGGCAAAACTGAGATCAAAAAACTCCTAAAGGTAGGTTTCATCTATCCTATATCTAATAGTCAGTGGGTTTCCCCATTAGTTATTGTTCCCAAGAAGAATAGTAAGTGGAAAATTTGTGTTGATTACATGGAACTTAACAAAGCCACCAAGAAGGATTATTTTCCCCTGCCTTTCATTGACCAAGTCCTGGACAATTTGGTTGGTAAGAAATATTTTTCTTTCTTGGATGGGTTTAGTGGGTATAATCAAATTAGTATTTCCTTGCTGATCAAGATAAGACTACTTTTATGTGCCCTTGGGGTACATTCGCTTACAGAGTCTTACCTTTTGGGATTTGTAATGCCCCTGCTACGTTTCAACGGGCAGTCTTGGCCATTTTTGTAGATCTTGCTAATGACTGTGTTGAGGTTTACATGGATGATTTCACTGTCCATGGATCCACTTTTGAAGAATCTTTGAATAATCTTGAGAAAGTACTCAGTCGATGTGAACAACACCAACTATCTCTGAGTCATGAAAAATGTCTAATGATGGTTGATCAAGGAATTGTCTTAGGTCACCATGTTTCAGCCCAAGGTATACAGGTGGATCCCAAAAAGATATCAGTCATCACCCAATTACCTACACCAGCTAATCAAACTGACATCAAAAGTTTCCTTGGTCATGCAGGTTATTACCGCCGATTCATAAAAGATTTTAGCAAAATTGCCACCCTAATGTTTTCACTGCTAACCAAAGATTGTGTTTTTGAATGGTCTCCTCAGTGTCAATAGGCATTTGATTCTATCAAAGAAAAGTTGATGACAACCCTGTCTTACATGGCCCTGACTGGGGAAAACCTTTCCATATCCACATTGATGCTTCTAATATAGCCATGGGTGTTGTCCTTGGACAAAAAGACTCAGAAGATCATATGTATGCAATTTATTTTATTAGCAAAAATCTGACTCCTACGAAAAAGAATTACACTACTATGGAAAAGAGATTTTGGCTGTCATCTATGCTTTGAATAAATTTTGTCATTACATCACTGGATATAAAATTTTTGTTTACACTAACCACTGCCATTCGATATTTGATGAACAAACTAGTAATTGGAGGAAGGCTTATTCACTGGTTACTCTTGTTGCAAGAATTCAATATCACTATTATAGATAAGCCTGGGAAATCTAATGTTGTTGCTGATTTTATTTCAAGATTAAATGTTTCAGGTGATGATGAAGCAGTCCAGGATCAATTTCCCGATGAACACTTGTTTTTCTATCTCGACTAAGACTCCTTGGTTCATTGATCTTGCGAATTATTTAACAACAGGGAAGTTTCCTGCCTATTTTACTCATAAGGAAAGAAGGAAATTGGTTAGAAATAGTGCAACATATAAATGGTAATGATTCTTATTTAAATGTTTTCCTGACATGGTTCTTCGCATGTGTGTTTGAGAGGATGAGGTACATGACATATTACAAGCTTTTCATGATGAGCCAAGAGGTGGACATTATTCAGTGAAGTGAACAATTCACAAGATCCTTGGAGCAGGGTACTATTGGCCTTCCCTCCATAGGACTGTCAAAAAGTATGTGTGGTAGTGTGATGCATGCCAATAAATGGGAAAACCTACACTTTCTACAGAAATTCCTTTGAATCCTCAGCTGGTTTTAGGACCATTTGAGAAATGGGGTATTGATTTTGTTAGACCATTTCATCCTTCATCTTTCGGGAAGGATTATCTCTTGGTATGCATGGACTACATCACCAAATGGGCTGAAGTTCAAGCATTGGCATCTATCAATGAGGATGTTGTTGCTGATTTTCTCTATAAGTGGATATTGCTGCGATGTGGAGCACCAAGGGAAATTGTATCTTATCAAGGTCCTCAATTTTTTTCAAATATGATTGAAGCTTTCTTGGAAATCTATAGAATCAGGAATCAAAAATCGTCACCATATAACCCCTAATCCAATGGGCAAGTGTAGGTAACCAATCAAGAACTCGAGAATATTTTAACTAAGGTGGTCAATACCGATAGAAAGAATTGGGTACCAAATCTTCCTGAGGCCGTCTGGGCCTACAACACGACTGGAAAACAACTACTGGTTTTTCTCCCTATGAGCTGGTCTTTGGGAAGAAACCACTATTACCTATTGAGTTTGAATTGCACACCTGGCAAATAGCATTGGAAGTTGGGATTGATTTGGATGAAGCACAACATGAACAAGTGCTACAACTGAATGAATTAGATGAAATGCAGATGGAGGCACAACAATAGACAGAAATTCTACAACATCAGTAGAAAACTTGGCATGATGCTCACATCAAAAAAGGACATTTCATGAGGGACAAAGTGGGTTTTACTCTTTGATTCCCACTATCAATAGTTTAAAGGAAAGTTGTGTACACGTTGGTTAGGTCCCTATCAGGTAAATCAAGTGTTTGATAATGGCTCTGTTTGATTGATACCGATTGATGGAGACAAACGGACTCTTCTGGTGAATGGGCATAGGCTCCAAGTTTATCACCAACCGTTGGATAAGAAGACTTTCACCGATGACATTCTGTTACACACAGACATGCATGTTGAGGAGGCTCTTTGCCTCTCAAGCATGGAGTAATCAATCTCTTGCAAATTCAATAAAGGAAGATGATCCTTCATTCGATCTTCTTCCCTTAGTTAGCAGTTTTTCTTATTGTTATTTCCAATAAATGTAGGAATTTTCATTATTTCTATAGCCGCTAATCATGTTTCATCTCGAACTCTAGGCGTAGAAATCTATAGATATTGGCTAACTAAATGTGGCATGGGTAACTACATTTTAATTTGCTAATGATATTTCCATGTAAAACATTTCCCAATGTATGCATTTGTCATCATTATGCCATCATGAAATGATTGCTATGGTCATTTCGGATCTCTTTCCAAATCCGGCTCTATGAATGACGACATAAAAGGAGTAATGACTCATAATCACCACATGCCTTAATGTGTCACACTCTCTAAAGTCGGGACAGTGGTGGTGCTTGCTCCTCAACCGTGGGATATGTGCTGCCGTAAAAATCTTAAACTCACACGGGTGGCCAGTCCCATTCACTACTTTTCCACCGCCACCTTCGCTTGATTTTGTGCCACCCAAGGAATATGGTGCCATTTGAAATTTAATGCTTCTACAACTACTTCTTACCGTTGTTGTATACACATCAAACACGATTGGTTTTATCAGTCACTAGATGGGAAGAGGAAGAGATGCTATGTTCTTGTTTTTCCTCTTGCTACCTAGTATTACTCACCTTCGGCTTCAGCATGGGACCGCGAAAGACATCAAAACCTACTTCACCAGATGCCTTACTCTAGAATGCCACCCTTTCATAGGTATTTCATGATTTTGGATGGCTGGATTTCATTCAGAAATTTGAAGGTTTCGATGAGGGAATTGTGGAAGAATTCTTGAACAATTTTGAGTCCACCTATTCACAAGTTGGTGGAAGACGAGTTGAAATTACCAGTCAGGTCATTTTTGACCTATCTAGGCCTGCCAAACTTTGGTTTAAAGGTTATGACAAATGCTCCTTTACAAATCTTGATTGCTCTATTTCATGATGAAGGAGAGGCACTCCCGGAAGTCATCCTGACTCCATTGGGTGTCTAGAAGGGTGTTAAGTGGACAAGTTTACCTAGAATCTGGAGCGAGATTGTGAAATGGGTCAACTGGTATTTCATATGTGATGGTCAGGCCTCTGTTCTAGGTGGTGATGCACTTAAAATGCTCATCCACCTTAAAAAGGGACATGTCAACTAGGCCCTTTGGGTAAATCTACCAGAATACCTCGCAGACTCCATCATTAAAGTTTTCCAGAAGCACCGGTCCGGTGGAGGAAAGTCTATGATTAAACACCTAGGGTTGATTCATCTGTTGTGTTCACACCAAGTCTTCTTTAGACCAAAGTGGAGGCTCAAGGGATGTGCTGGTGGCGAAGGGTCCAGGCCAAAGCAATTAAAATCTAGTCTCTTCTACACCTCGGTCTACCCTTGCATCGGGCCCTTGCCCTTCACACAACCAAGTAGAGGAAGCCGATGTTCTTGAGCATGCAGACACAGTTGGTACTCCTGAGGGTCTATCCCCTTCCATTTCTGATTCAAAAGGAAAGTGTACCATGGCCCCATATTCTTCCATGCAGCTATGGTCTCGACAGCTTAGCTCATTTTTGCAGATAGGTGGTTCCCAATCAGAGTCCTTGCCTGATGATACCGCCACATTCGGGAGGAACTGCATAAGGAGGATGACCTAGCCGCTCCATCATCTGCGTTATTCCGTCATCTACAAAAATTCACCCTGTGGCTCCTGAAATGCTTGACACCCAAGTGGCACCTTCTCACAACTATCTAGAGGAAATCACGTTGCTGAAATCTCAGTTACAAGGTATGGAAGAAACAAACCTTTTATTACAAGCTGAATTTACACAAAAGATAGTAGAAAAAGTTTGGAGATTGCTGCCCTACAACTTGAAGTAAGTTGTTTAAAGCGACAACGTGATAAGAGTCTTACCCTCTTGAATAGTTTCCAATATTTTTCCCTTCAGGAAAGGGAATTTTGGAAGGAAAATCAAAAATTAAAAAAGGAAGAAGAATCTATACAGGAAGAAAAACAAAAAGTAACATCTATTTTAGACTTTGTTTGTCCTTTGGCCCTCAAGCTGTTGTCCTGTAGGAAACCCTCTTCAGTCTACAACATGTTTGTCTAAGAACAATTTTATTCTTGGAGTTATTTCAATTGTGTTCTCAAGCCCCTCACAAAATTCCCAATGGCCCTAGTTTTTTATCAGTTTACAAGTGCAAGACTCGGAAATTCAAAATTTACTTTGTGAAATTTATCTACATAACATGATAGTTACCAATGTCCCTGATTTCTTGATCAACCTATTTGTGGGTGATTTTCAAATTAAAGCATTTTGGTCTGTATTGCAGAATCAAATAATTTGGGGTTAGAAAACAAACATTTTCAATCACACTACTCATTCCATTAGATTTCAAATCCACCCAACTCATCATACAAATGTCACCCTATAGAAAAAAATTGATCACTTTACTATCGTGCAGGGGTTGGGGTGAATACTTATCGATTTTGCTTTAGTGTGTCATTGATTTTAAAATTAAAGTCGGGAGAATTTTGGAGCTGTTTGGAAATCTTGTGATAAGAGGTGGGATACTTTAAGTTTTCCTTTAAAACATAGGGAGGTTCTCTCTCCCCATAACTTGAGCTAGAGCATGTGCAGGGGTGATGCCCTCATCACCATTATCAAGCAAACTACAGAGAAAACCAGCTAGCAGTACAATGATGAATGGGAAGGCCTCTAAGTATGGCTACCACTTCTCTTGAGCCCTCTCACTACTTGGAAGAACAATGCAGCACGGTCCATGACAGTTTCACTACAGGTGGAAATTACCTCTAATACTCGGGGTTGCAAAACACCACAAAGATATACGCCGATCAATTCGAGGAGTATGATATGGCTTAACAGCTTGGTAGGTGGGAAGGGCACAGATGAGTTGCATTTGGACATGCAATAGGTAAAGTCAGGGGGGAAATGATGAGTGCATTGTTTGGCTCATTAATATCATTTCTTTAGGCCAAAAATACTCTTTTTAATATGACGAATTAGTATATGGGGGTGTTTTGTGTAGTTATATCTTAGTAGGTTTGATGCATTTTCCTTGCTATATTTTATAAAAACCAATTATCACATGAACCTCATACTAACTATCTTTGTGAGATCAAACGTGATGATGTGTGCAGGGAATGATGGAAGTTGCTGGTGATTAAGGAGCCCGAGTTTGAAGCATGCGGCTAAAGACTATTTCCATCAAGTTGACCTATTAGCCTAGGCGTGATCCTAACGGCCCATAGAGATTTATGTGTTTTAATTAGAATTTGATGGACAGTGTTTAATGCTTCTTGATATGGTGGATCTTGTAACCAACATTATCTATATGAATACTTCGTCTTCAGAACTTGGGAGTACCACTTTTTCATATATTGAAGGAGATTATCTACATAGAGTTCTTGATTATTTTTACCGTCTATGTTATGAACTTATTTCTGAGTTAATGAAAGCCATGGAATTTTGAGAATTAGAAGTTGTTAATCCCTCTATCCCAAGGAAGAGCAAGGGCCCACTCGACCAAGGAGATACGAGGTTATTTTGAGTTCATGCATACAGTTCTTTGATTAGATTTACTGCAATTGCCATTTGATAAATCTTACATGCATGCTTTGATTAACTATATCTGCTTTCTCCATTACTACTTTCACTTAGAATAGATGCTTTTGTTATGCAAATCTAGTTAACAAATAGTCTTTCTTTCTACTAAAGTTCCATTTATTTAGTTGTGATTTCATTTGTTAAGAATAGTGTGTGCATATTTCATTTTACAATAGAAGATTAGTTGTTAAATTTCCTTTCATTGCAGATAGTTGAATTTTGTACAACTGTATTTAATTTCCATAGATTTGAACTGCATTTCCATAGAATAGTCATTAAACTAAACAACCCCCCAACAGACCCAACGTATAACTGGTTCTCCTAGACTCCATTGCATACTTCTAGGACACAACCCTGGTTTAGAATGACACTGACAAAGATTATGTCAGTTAAATGATTGGAAGAATATGATGACCCATCAAAGCAATTTCAAACGATGAGTTGGCGAGGGGCCTTGGTGCCTAAGGAGGAGGTCTAACCCACAACACATTGTGGCAGATTGCTTTGTGCAGAGGAGTTGGGTCATGCGAGCACAAGAGTTCGAGATGGCATGATGTGATGCGAACACATTGATAATATCGGGTAAGTGGAGGATGAGCATCTTTGGGGAAATTAGGACACAAGTTCCCTGTAGGCCTTATTTTCTTACACAATGAAGGGGCCAATCGAAGAATGTGATGGACACCAAGTTGGAAGCCCACCGAGTTGGAAAGGGAGGCACCAAGATGGTGCATCAAACATAGTGTAGATAGGTTTCGACACGATGGAGAATGTAAAGAAATTTTTGTGGGTGTGAAGCAAGGATGAGTCGAAATAGAGAAACTCGGGAGATTATGTGCTCAATCTTGTCATCTCCAATAGACTATTTTTTCCTAATGCAGATGACCAATAAGAGGAGATGACCAATAGTCTATTTTTTCATAATGCAAAGTGTCCACGATGGCACAATATTTTCAATTTTGGAAGTCGATTCTGTGCGCTCATTTCCTCTATAATGCCTAATAATCCATTCAAAAGCTGGGTAAACTAATTTTTTTGTCCCTCCAATATGATGATGAAAAAATGGTTAAGACACTCGCTTCTCAACGTATTTTATTACAAGCTGTTTATTCATGTGAAGATAGAGATAGAATAAAAAACCAATATTGGGTTTAGGCGAGTATGGAATCATGACAAAACTCGGTATCCTTCATATGATCCTTCAAAATAATCATTTGACACTTACCCAATATGGGTTAAACTCTTAAGTCTCCCTAAAACTATAAAATGATCCATGCATTGAAGCTATAGGTAATATTTCACTTTAAAAAAATGAGATGATGACACTTTGCTTAATTCTATCATACTACTTTTTCATTTTTGGTTGACATAGACCTCTCCTAAGTCCTCTCAATAGAAATTGATATAGAGAATGGATGTATAATATGGATGCGGTGGATTGACTATAAAGGCTTACCTTTTTCTATAACATAGGATTTGAAACATATCATTTGATTACAGAATGTTGACACACTATGCAAAAGAGTGGTTTTATACCATCTTGGTTAAAGGTTTCTCTTACTAAGCATCTCATACTTTATGCCCCCATAGAATCAGATAGGAAATATCTTCATATTCTTAGGATAAAAACCTCTCAAGTAATTAGTAATACTCATGTTATTGAACATATGTCATAGCCTCAAGAATCCAATCTTTTGAACCCTCTTGTGATGTTAGAGAAGAGTGATACTCTTTCCTCTCCTTAAAATAAGTTATGTTGGTCAATAAATTCTATTGAAGTTTTTATACCATGAAGGCTCGATTCTATGAAGATAAGGGTAAGGATGAGTGGACACTTGTAAAAAAATGAAAATGGGTTCTTCTCGTAATACCAAAGTAGATCGATTGAAAATTTCTCTTGGTTCACAATTTAATTCTTTAACCCGATTGTCTTCTTGATTCTTTTGTGTTGTTACTTTTTGTAAATTATTTTTATGTGTATAGGGACAATTCTTCTAGTTTTTCTTTGAATTTCACTATGCTTAAGAATTTATTAGGGCTCCATGGCCTTTCTTTTATAATTGGGTAGGGTCCTTGTGAAAAACCCTCCTCTCTAATAATAATAATAAATATTATAGTGATTGTTTTACTAAAGGTAAAATAGGGTTAACGAGACCCTACCTCATAGAATAAATTGAGATAAATATGTAGCAATGAGGAAAGATGAGGTAGCCTCTACTAGTGGTATAGAGAAACAAAAAAATGACACATCCAAACCAACACAAAAATATCAAAAAAATCATCCATGAGACATGGGACAAAATTATTCCCTTTCTTTTTCTATCAACCATTCAAAATATTCGGATTTTCATTTTCATTATTATGGATTGAAATCATAACTTTGATATGCTCCCTGATGAAACAAGTGGAAGGGAACATATTTTTAACGAACTATGAAGATCTTGTTGTAATGGATCTTCTACATATGAGGAAGCACTTCCTCATTTTAAAGTCTAAATAAACATATTTCTTAGAATCTAAATCTGAATAGAATCGATAGGTTATTTACAACCAGGTGGATAAGATTTTAATTATTCCACCAAAATATTCTTATTTTAACGTGTTTTCTTCCGATATGAAAATATGAAGCTAAATGACCAAGATAAAAACATGTTCGACACCTGAAGGGAAACCCTTCGTAGTCCAGATTTTGTGTCCAAATTCTATCCTCAACTTTGAGTTCAATAGTGGCTGGAAAAACTAACAGATGTATCCATATCAACCAATAGTTTGGAATGGGTAGTGTACTCATAATATGTTGTCTCCATACAAAATTGGAGGGGAAAATAAGCCGAGATGAATCCAAACCAGATTTACATAAATATTACAATTACAATTACAATTATAATTATACATTTTTAAGTATAATAATTATCATAATTGTATAATAATGATAATAATCATAAAAATAACTAAAAAATTCCATTAATAATTTTTGAAATTCCTATAGCAATCTCTTGCAATGAGTCAGTATCACAAATACATCCTTTTGATCTCACATCTGTGTAAGTAACAAGGGTTACGGGATGTCTTGTTGTTTCAATTGTGGTATGTGTGGTGGCTTTATAATTATATCCGGATTAAATATAGTCGAGGGGTCAAAACTATAGTAAAAATTCTAAAAATTAATCAATGTGCTCCAAGATGAAAAGAATAATCACTATCTATGTCTTCGATAATACTTAGTACCATGTCTTAGATTTCTAAATGTGTATGTGTATTTGAAATATCTTCTCCTTGATCGTATGTTGGGAGAAATTGGTCACATGCTTGTATGGTTAATTCGGGAATGCAACTGAGTTTCTCATTATGCTTGACAACCAACAAATTTATTCACCGACTCCTCTAGTAGAAAATTATCCAAAACTCGGGTGTTTTGGGAATAAAATAGATAATAACAATTGTTCCATATGTAAATGGAAAAACAATCTCTAAAAAGAGATATATATTGGTCTAAAAACTTTCTTAGGAAGATATTTACTAGAGAAAAGATAAATGGCAATCTAGTTATAGTAGGGAGATTGTAATATTAAACTATTTAATGCTACGACCACTATGCATAAAACTAGAGATTCAATACTAAGGATTCAATTACGAATGAGTTGGTAAATTTCTATTCTTGTTTTCTACAAGAAGAGGGCCCTCCTTGCGAGGAATATATCCTTGAAATGTTGTAACATATTCCTAAGTTGATTTTTTATGACATTAGTACCAAACTCACACAAACATTTTCTATGAAAGAAGCTTATAGAGATGTCTTTGAAATGAACGGAGACAAGTCTCCAAGACCGAAAAACATTTCTACGACTTGTTTTCAATCTTATGGGCATATTATTAAGTCGATCTACTTGATGTTGTATTTGAGTTCCAAAAGAATGATTTCCTCTTAAAGGAATGGAATAATACTTTTTTAGCTCTAGCTCCTAAGGCCTTGGGATCTAAATTGGTCTCAAACTACCGACCTATAAGTCTTTGCAATACTTCCTACAAGATCATCACTAAATTGTTGGCCACAAGGCTAAAACCTTTAATGGATATATTAATCTCACAACAAAATAATGGTTTCGTTGGAGGAAAATTGATTCAAGGTGGTGTGATCACTTGTTCATAAAGCCATACACACAAGTTGTTTATACCAAAGTTGCAGAAATTATCATTAAACTTGACATGCGAAGGCCTTTGATCAAGTGAGATGGACTTTTCTTCTAAAAGGTATTAGAAATTTTTTCGTCTATGATAAGCGGTGTTCTTGGATCCATAAATGCATCTCTTCTCCTCGGTTCTTGGTAGACATAACCTATGATAGGTAAAAATTTATTTGATGGGGTGTTTTCCAAGGATTAGGCCATAAATCGATCAAGTAAGAAGATGGATCAAAAAGAAATGGAAGATCTAAGGAAAGTTAACACTTTTTCCCTATCTGGAAAAAAATGAACTTTGACACTTGTCAAGGCCTTCATGGGTGAGTCGGTGGTTTACTGGTGAATTTCGGGCTCCATAAGTGATTACAATTATTTCAGGGAAGGTTTGAAGTCATGAAAGGATTTTTTTCCTCTTTTGGATTGAAAAGGTTTGAGAAATTTTCCAAAATGAGAAGGTTGTATTTGGGGCCCACATTAAGTCAAAAGTGGAAAAAAATGGATACGAGTGTTTGAGGAATTTCACTCCATCACTCAAGCCCCTTGAATTCTAAAAAAATCCAAAAAATTCATAAAAATCTAGAAGAAAACTTAAAAGGGTTCAAATTTGGTTAGGTGCCAACAAAACAACTAGCTCAACTGATTGACGAGATGGAACCATATCGAAAACTATGCACTGAGTTAGGCACATAGAACTCGGTGGGATAGGAGTGAGCTCATTGATGTAGCTCACCATAGGAGAAAGTTCAATCGATGAGTTAACAAGGGGGCTTGGTGCTTATGGAGGAAGTCTAACTGCAAACACGCAATGACAGAGTGCTTTTCACGGAGAAATTGAGTCATGCAAGCATGAGAGTTTAGGACGGCATGGTGTGATGCGACCGAATCGACAATATCAGGGAAGTGGAGAATGAGCATCCTAGGGGAAATTGTGACCCGAGTTCTGCGAAGAATTTATTTCCCTACACAATGGAGGGCCAGTCGAGAGGTTGCGATGGACACCAAGTTGGAAGCCTGCCAAGCTAGAAAGGGAGGTGCCAAGTGGTGCGTCAAACATAGTGCAAAGAGGTGTCGATGTGATGGAGAATGTAAATCAAGGTTTGTGGGTATGAAGTGAGGAAAAGTTAGAAATAGAGAAACTCGGGAGATGATGTGCCCAGCTAGCTTGGCGAGCGGTTAAGCAAGCTAGCCCCAAGCTATCAAATGAACCATTGCCAATTTAAAGCCAAGTTTCCCCTTTTACAAAATTGATCTAGTGGGCCCATCCTCAAAGGATTTAAAATGTCTTCCCAGACCATTAAAACATAGAAAAAATGAAGGGGGAAAAGGTAAAATAATCATCTCCAACAACCCAATGTAATGCTCAATCTCGTGGAATAATGAACAAGGCAGAGATGGGATAAACATTAGTCTACACTAAAATGCCCATAACTTTCTCATTTCTCAAAGCAAACTTAGAAAACAATAGATTCGTTGGAATCATGATTCCGTACTCTACACTCAAAAATCAAGAAATCATAGATCAGATGGATTTTAGTCTGTGAAAAGTGTAGAAAATGAGCCTAGTTTGAAACGATTATTTCAAGGTGGTTAAAATTACATTTAATGAGCATGGGCAGCCATTTTCTTCTACAACAAGTTACAAGACAGAAAGGGATGACTTTTTCAAGTTTCCCATCATGTTTTATAGCCATTTATTGTACTTTACAAGTGGGTGAAAAGGGGATTTAGGGATTCATTCTCTCTCTCTCTCACCTTCCTATTTAAATTGTAACACTTCTCATTTTGAGAAGGGGAGATATTCTAGGAGCTAAGGGAAAATCTTGCAAAATTGTTTCTCATTTTTCAATTGAGTTGTAAGTCTTCACATAAGCTTTACAAATTCATTGTGCCTCTATCCCACAAGTGTAATGGACTATGCAACACTTCTTGAGAAATAAAATTGTTTAATGTGGTATTCTCTCAACCCTCTTGCAGTTTTCTTGTGTTCTCTTGCCTATCCTCTGTTGATGGTCTATTATGTACATTTTCTATAACATTTTTGAGTTTTTGTTTTTTTGCTTCTTGGATATTTGATAGTGGGTCCATGTTTGGGGCTGTGTTGCATCTTCTATCCTCTCTCAGCTATGTTTCACTACATTTTCTCTATCATCAGAGTATTTCACACCCTTCTCTTGGTGGTATCACCATTGTTAGTGTATGATTTCTTCATTTTCTTGCATTATCCCTCTCCTTGGTCCCTTGGAAGTCATATATTAGGAGTAGTGAGTATAATTTCCTTCACTTGAGTTAGTTGTTGCATTATTTTAGGAAGAGGAATAAGAATTCTCTAGAGTTCCATCTCAAGTAGCAAGTCCCACAACTTGAGAGATGGTACCCATGTTTCCCAATTACACTTTGGTAGCTCATGAAAACATACATGTATGACAAATCATAGGGTGTTGTAATTTGGTGATAACAATTTTGGCATGCCCGGTGGGAGAAGTGGTGAAATATTTACATTTCAAAGGTGTTCCATTGCAGTATCTTAGCCACCTTGTGATACCAACACTAATAGTTTTGGCTCACCCGGTATGACAAGATTGAGGATCTTTACAATTTAATTTCAACAAGTTGGTGTGTTTTTGTTGAACTCCACTAATATTTAAACTTGGAAACTCCACTAATCTACACAACCAATTTCTAAGTTGTAGACCTTCCACTTCATTCATTTTCATCCATTTTATTCCCATACTTTCCATTTTTCTTCCCACTCATGAAATTATGCAATCATGACTTCATTTGCATCATGTAATTCACACTTGCAACAATAATGTTATTCAAATTCACCTCCAATTTGTTTCAAGACACCTCTAGATCAGTGTTATAATCAGATTCAAAACCATTATGTCTATCCCTATGAGAAATATCAAAATCCTTTTGGCTATGGAGCTTATCAAGAACAAGGGTATGAAGGAAATGATGATCATTCTCAGTATAGAACATTGACTTTCAGGAGAAATTTTAGAGAATCAAGGTGAATATGTTATAGACCAGGGTTACATCTCAATTGAAAGAATTTAGGATTGGCTTTAGGGTACCTTATCCATGGGTTAGCCCTATGACAAGACACTACAACCATCAACAAAAGTTTGATTTCATGGTTAAGATGCTACCACAACTTGCAAAGTGGATCAAGGTGATAAAGGCTTATGAACTTGAAGCAAGGTAACCTTTTCAATGGGTAAGTCCTATGCCACTACCTCATAGTATTTCCATTCCTCATCCCCAATCTAAATCATCTCAACATGAGTTTTGAACTCCTAACTTTTTATATGTTGCCCCCGTGGTGGATTCCACTTCTTCATCTTCTTACCTTCCATCCCACCATCTATCTTCCTCCATTTTATCTTCTAAAACACCTTCCCCTCCATAAAAGAAAGAAGTTTGCACCTTTTCCATCACCTGACAACATTATAAGAACTATTTTAATCGTAACCCACTGCTCCTCTTTCTTCACTAAACCCATTTTGGGAAGGAAAAAATAGAAAATCGTAAGGATTGGAAGAAAATCGAGGATCGTAGAAGAGAAGAACTTGAAATAAAATTGAAGGAGTGGGATGTAAAGATCAATATTAAGTGAATTCCATTAATGGATAATCCCTCTCAAGAGGTTGGATTTCAAGAGAAGGTGGTGAAGACCTGATCTTGTAGCAGCGAGAAGAACAAGAGAAAGTGTAAGATGACTAACGGTCTAATTTTGCATAATTCAGTTTCCAAGATGGCACAATCTTATCAAAAGCTATAGATTCATCACATGTTGCAAATTCAGTTGAAGAGGGAGAAAATTCAGCTCCATATCCACAAGAAGAGGAGCATGCGCAAGGAGAAAATGTCCCAAATATGTAAGACATTTTAATGGAATGGGGTGACCCTCGTTGTCCCACATGTTTGGAGCTTGTTTCATTAATGGGAGGTTGCATTGATCCACCAAAACCATCATCATCACCTGAAACTATTAAAAAAAGGTCCATGCTATTAAGGAGAAAAAAATAGATTCAAAGGTCTTGAGTAATAAGCAGGTCATAAAGAAAATTGCAGTCCCTTATTCCACTTCATCCTTCAAAAATCTTATTTTTTGGATGAGTTTGAGCTCTCAAATTTCATGTTTGAGGATGAGGAATATCATGTTGATCTAGTTAAAGATTCGAAGTCACTATGGAAGAAGGGGAATCCATGGGACATTTCGACAACGAAGAGGTTGAATACTTATCATATTTGGAGGAGTGTATTGATGGAGAAGGAGCCATAGAAATTACCACTCTTGGTGCCCCATCATCTATCCTTCAACAACAAGAGCCTCTTTCCATGGATGAGAATGTTTAATTGAATCTCGTTACTCACAATAGTCCTCTTGAATCAACAATAGAGGAGACCAAATCAGATTCAAAAGCTCAAGATGAAGATGAAATCATTGAAGGTTTTTCCTTTCAACCAAGGAGTCCGATTTTGTTGATGAATTTATCATAAACAAATAAGAGGAGAAGGATGATGACAACCATTCCATATCATTCATCAAGGTAGAGAATCAAATGTTTGTAGTAGAGAAACAAGACCCAAATCAGTTTATAAATAGTCACCTTTTCTAGGAAAGTCTGCAAGATGACTTCATTCTTGGAGATGGGATTCATAATCTTGGGAAAACTTCACAGATGAGACCTTTTCCAATCAAGTACTTGGTTTAATTACATCCAAAATTAGAGTTGTCACCAATCATGCTTGTTTCTAAGCATGAGGATGAGCTTCAAAGTACCAAGTATTGGCTGCAATGCCTCTCAAAACAAAGTATAGAGAAACTAAAAGAGGCATTCCTTTTGTTTCTAGTTCACACCTTGATGATTTGGGTGGAAAATCAGTTTGTATTCAGTTTTTCACTCATGCACAAGTCCATGTCCATTGAAAAAATAGTCACATGGTCTTATTTTGTTAGAAAGGGAATCTACTTCTCCTGTCGGTGTCGGGATTTGTTTCGAGTATACTATTTCTCTAGTATTGGTAGAGTAGGTAGGATTTATTTCATCATAACAAGTGTTTGTGCACACTTTGCATGTTTCACTTCAGGAATGTATGATTTTCATATTGTATACATTATTTTTTCTTGGTTTTTTCTCTTACACAATGCACTTTAGTCATGACATGTTGATAGGGGGAATCAGATTTTAACATCGGTTCTAATTCTCCCCTACTCAACTTGTGTTTCCAAAATTCTATATGTTTAATACTTGCCAAGAAATAATCATTTGGTTGTGCTTCAAAATTGGCAATAAATCATATTTCAGGGAAATTTCAGGTTTTAATTTTAGTCCCATTGGATCGCATTTGGAGAAGAATCGAAATCTCGGATAAAAAAGTATTCCACTCATGCGATCTTCAATATTTTCTTACAAAAATTTGAAAATTTAGGCATCGCAAACCAGTTCTAATTTCATCATAGATCATGATGAGTCATTTTGTAGCTGGGATGGGATCTAAGCGGCCCTTAATCACTCATATGTGGAGAAATGGATAGCACCCTCAAGAGGATTTGATCTATCCTTAGCCTGTTGTTTATGGAGGAGATGGAGATATCCTTCCTAATGAAGTTGTTAAGGAGACCTTGAAGAAAATATGATCAATGCAACAAAATCTAACTCTCATGAGTTGTCACTCTAGATAGTGGAGATATTCTCTAGGCAAGGTTCAGGCTACTAAAGACATTTGGAATCTGATTGTTTATGCATGTTTTGGTAGTAAAATTTATGCATTTGTATACACACATGAAAAACAGGGGTAGTATGGGTAGGATTAGTTGTTTTTAAATAAATTTTTTGGTGGGAGGTGAGGTAGAATGAACTTGATTTTCCAAAATCTTGAGAACTCTTACAAAATGGAAAGTCTAGACAACATAATACTTCAGAATAGCTAAAATGTTCCTTTAACCAGAATATGTACTTAATGGAGGCCCAAATTAGCACTTTTTCACACAATCTATGAGATTTTAACATGAAGGCTCGAGTTAGAAGACCCAATAAAACATCAAAATCTAAGATCAATCATGCCTGAGGTACACCCAGAGGCTTACAAACAATCTCTATCAACAAATGAAAGAAAAGTGATTTTAAATCATTTATTTCACCCCCAGATGAAAGCTCTTATGAGAAATGAGATTATAGATGCCACTAAACTATCACAAGGATTGAGACCTGTGTGATTAAGACATAATTTTGATACAAGATTGCAATAGAACAAGAAAAACTATTTGTCAGACATTCAGAAGTAAAACAAACACATTTTGCATAAGATCCACATAGAATAACTCAAGTTTGATTAAATTTATCAGCAGGGGAAAGTTTCTAGAACAATCTCAGAGCTTGTCAATGGTTGTACACTTGCAACCACCTTGACATGATCAAACTTAATAAAAAAGAGATATACAGGCTTCTCAGATGGCTTCTCAAAAGACATGCTTTGTCAAATTTTCCTCTTGGGAATTTTCTTTGACCTCTAACACTCTAACTCCAACCATTTTGCACAAAAAATTTGTGCCATTTATAACATTTACAATAGAGCCCCTTTTTCCCCAAAAGACAAAAACATTTAATGTACCAGTGCTCGCCATGATCTCGATCGTGATTCCTAGAATCAGATCTGTAAAAAGTTGTCAGGTGCTCATGGGGAAAATCTCTTCAAAAATCTCAGCATTCAACTCCTTCATCTAGTAGAACACTCCTCCTTCAACTCGCCAACCACTTCCACCCCTAATCTATCAAATCTGGTTCCTTGTGTGCTTCGGGAGAAGAAAAATGGAAAATCAGATCGAGCTCGATAGTCAGACCATTTTAATGGCAAAAGATGTCTCAGATCTCTCCCACCAAACTTAGATATCAAAATTAACTCCCCTCTCTTTGTTTGGCATGTAGGAAATACCAAGAAATCATGAAGACTCACACTTCCAGGCATGTTTTAGTAAAAATGGGGGAAAATCAGATTCAGACTCACAATTTTCATTGATCTTTACTTTGAATTTGGGTCATCCACATGGAAGATTCAAATTTAAAAATAGGCTGGGGGTTTCCTTTGACTTTTTACAACCTTTTGAAAAATGGAAAAAAATTCCATTTTTCTCCGCACCTCCACCCTTGAGAAATGAGCTTGACACGTGTCCTAAGGTGGGTCCCAATGGAACCATGGCCAAATTTCTACCATTTCACCTCCTTTTTGGAAAAGGAAAATTTTCCAAGTTTTCCCCACAGCTCTGCCCTTGAAAAATGGGCCGACATGTGTCCCAATGTGGGTCCCAGTGGAACCGTGCTTCCTTTTTCACTTTTAACTCTTTTCTCCCAAAAGGAAATTTTTCCAAATTTCCCCCAAGAGTCCACACCTCTGCCATTGACTAGAGCTGGAGAAAGCTTTGACTTTTCCTTTATCGGGCTTGTGGGCCATTTTGATGTTTTTAGTCATTTGAATATCAAGGGAAAAAAATCCAAATTGCCCCCGATGGTCCGCCTCCCCGCCCCTTTGACTTGAAACAAACTTTGACTGATCCTTTGTTGGGCTTGCGGGCCATTTTGAGATTTTAATCCTTTTGAGGACAAGAGGCAAAAATCCAAGTTGCCTCCGATGGTCCGCTTCCCACCCCTTTGACTTTTTTCAAACTACCATGTCACATGTCACCTTGAGATGGTCCCAAAACACCTTGAGATGGTCCCAAATGTTTGATACCTTGAAAAAAATTTAAGAAAGAAGCTCTGCCTCACATGTGTCTTCGAGGTAGTCTCCTTTGGCCGTTGAAAATTTCAAAAAATGTAAAGTGAGCGGAGGCTCCACGTGAAAAATTTCTTTAAAATGAAATCTTAACGGTCTCCATTTTATAATTTGGAAACCTCCATTTGTCCCAGATCTTCCATTTTTAAAAAAAAAAAGATGGGAAAACATCCAACTTCCTCCTGGAAGCCCAAAGTTAAACATTTCCAAAACTTCAGCTGCCAGTCTCCAGCCGCCAAATTAAAAATGCCACGTGTCCTCTCGGGGTCAAAGTAAGACTTTTTCCCTGCCACTTAAAATTTGCTTTAATCAAAGCCTCCACGGGGCCGGGACCATGGGTGAGTTCAAACCTTTTTCCAAAGTAACCAAAAATACAAGTTCAAAAAAAAAACCCGTCATTCCCCCCCATCTAATTAGAAGAAGCCACGTAAGCATAAAAAGAACCAATCAGAATTGAGCGGAGCCACGGGACCAAATTTTCCTTTTTTCTTTCAAAAAAAAAAAAAAAAAAGTCAAAAAGTGATAAGTTAAAGCATTTTCCCACCATCCCCTAACCAACCAAAAGAAGCCACATGACCACCAAATGCTGAGGAATAAATTTGATAGGAAAAAGACACCGTCAAACCATAAAATCAAAAATAGAAAAATCACCATTTGAGCCCATGAGAGACCCGATTTTTTTGCTAAGGATGAAAATTTTTTTTGAAAAGTTACAAGGCTCAAGTGAACTCATGATTTAGAGAGCATCATTTTTCGACCATGGATTTGGATTTTCAAAAAGGAATAAAATATAAAAAAACCATTCTCGAGCTTCATGTCGAGGGAAAAAGGAAAAAAGGAAAATGGAAAGAAAGCCATGAGATTTTTGAAAAAGAAATGGGAGAAAAATTACAAACTCGAGAGACATCTTCAAGGAGGATAAAAATGGACCCATCAAAACAATTTGAAGCATTGACAAATGGAAAGATTAATTATGGAAAAACAAAAAGAAGTAGAGACTTTCAGGCACACACAGGGGAAAAAAAATATGAAGAACCAAAAGGAAGAGGAAAAAATGAAAAATGGGGGGCGAGACTATTTTGAGCACCAACATCGGCTCCGACTCGGGGATGGGCACTCCTGTGAGTGCCACAAGAACAAAGGTAGACCAAGTGCCAAAAATATCCATTGGGAAAAGGAGTCAGCTTGCAGAGAGAAACAGAGCCATCTTCCAAAAATGAATAGAGAAACTAGCAAAAAATAGGTCACCAAGGACTAGAAGCGAAAAAACACAAAAATAGAAACAAACAACAAACTATACACTGTACAAAATGATTTTACCTTGATTCTGGGGAATCAATCCAAGAAATGCTTCAAATGCCTGCCATTAATAGGAAATTCAAGAAATTCACCATCCAAATCCTTCAAGAAGAAGGTATGTTCACCAATTCTAATATCAATGGAGTAAGGGCCCATCCATAATGAGTCAAATTTTCCATGCTTGCCCTTATCTTCATGCCTACTTTATCCCATAGTAGCACAAGATCTCCAACATTGAAAGCTCTGGGAGTGACCTTCTTGTCAAATAACTTCTTCATCTTTTCTCTAAACTTTACATGCCTCTGGTGGGATGCCCTCCTTTCTTCATCAAGTTCAACAATCTGGTTAATGCGAGCATCATAAGGACTTACTTCTTGATCCTCTAGTTGTTGAATGAACTGATATGAGGATAATTGCATATGTAGAGGGGAAAGCAGGGCTTGAGTTCCATACACCAACTCAAATGGACTCTTTCCAGTGGCTCTTTTAATAGTGATTCTATCAGCCCAAACAACAAACTTCAATTGTTCACCCCATTTTCTCTTGTTCAGCTCCAAGGTTCTTCTGATAATCTTTAGTAGGTTTTTATTATTGGACTCAGCTTGTCCATTTCCTTGGGGGTTGTAATTAGATGCATATGTCAAGTTGATCCCATATTCTTTACACATTTCCACCAAAGGTTTAGCTGAAGCTCATGGCATTATCAGCTACAATCTTGATTGGCACCCCAAACTGAGATGATGTTGTTTAGCACAAAGTCCATGACAACTTGGTGTGTTTCCTTCTTGGTGGGGATTTCCTCCACCCATTTAGTAAAGTAATCAGTGGCTATAAGAATCCACTTATGGCCAACACTTGAAGGGTCTGAAATCTCACCAATGAAATCCATTCCCCATTGCTTGAATGGGGCTTCAATTGATAGGCTGCAAAGGAAGGGAGCTGAAGCTTTCAGTCTTCAGAGAAGTGTTGGAAACTCTCACATCTTCTAACCAAAAGAGTTGTATCCTTGAAGAGAGTTGGCCACCAATAATAACCCCCTCAGGATCTTGTGTGTTGTGACTCTTGCAGCAAAATTCCCCCACAAACTCCTCCATGGAGATCAACAATTATCTTGGGGGCTTCTTCTTCAGTAATGCACCTTAAGAGGACTCCCTCTAGGTTCTTCCAAGCTAACCCATAATCAAGTAATGACATATTTTTGGGAAGCCAACTTAAGGGCTCTTTTTGGTTCTTACTTAAATACTCAGGGCAGTTCAGATGTTTGAGATAAAAAATTACATCTTTGTACCACTCAGAACTCATCAATTTTCAAAAACATCTACCCTACCTTCTTCTACCTCATTTACCTCAATAGTTTGCAAGTTTCTCTCAGCCATAAGCTTAGCCAAGCCCAAACCTCTCACCAACTTTGTGGTTTGGATATCCATGTCATATTCTTGCAACTTGTTCACCCACCTGCACCTTTTCTTGAGACTTCCATCTCTGATAAGATGTCCTTGACCATGGTGTGGGGAACATAAGCAACAATTTTAGAACTTAGAATATAAGGCCTGAAAACCTTTGTTGCTTTTACTAAGGAAAATGCTTGTTTCTCCATAATAGTGTACTTCAGCTCAGCCCCCTGCAATGCCTTACTGAAAAAGGCAATTGGCCTCTCAGCCCCCTTCATCATCCTTCTGCAGTAGGACAGAAGCAATAGTGTTCTCTGAAAAAAAAAGAAACAGTTGAAAGGGCTTCTTATAATCTGAGAGCTGCTAGAACAGGTGCATGCTTTAGTGCCTCTTTAATCCCATTGAAATCTTGGATGGCAGCCTCCTCCCATTTGATGGCCTGGTCCTTTTTAGCATGGAAGTGATTGGAATGGTCAACTCAACAAAGTTTGATATGAATCTCCTGATGAAGTTTATCTTCCCAAAGAAAGACTGAATCCCTTTCTTGGTCCTTGGAATTGGGACCTTGTTGATGGCCTCTACCCTTTCTGGATCAATCATCACCCCTTCTTGTGACAATGTGACCAAGAAATTTTTCCTTCTGCACTCCAAAATGGCACTTCTTTGGATTGAGTGAGATGCCATATTCTCTACATCTTATCAACATCTTCTCCAAGTGCAGCAGGTGATCACTTCTCTTCTGAAAAATATGGTTACATCATCTTGATAAACTACAATAAACTCATTGATGTAACTAGAAAAAGCAACATCCATTGCTCTTTGAAAGGTGGCTCCAACATTCATCAAACCAAAGGGCATCCTGACATATACATAGGTTCCCCAAGGAGTAGTAAAGGTTGTCTTGATCCTTTCTGATTCCTTCACCACAACTTGGTTATAACCTAGAGAAACCATCTAGGGTGGAGAGTAATTCAGAACAGTCACTAACTATGTAGCATGTTTTCCATATTTGGTAAAGGATAATTATCCTTCATAGATGCTCTATTTAGATTCTAAAATCCACACACATCCTGATGTCACCATTCTTCTTTCTGATTGGTACTAGGTTTGTAACCCAAGAAGAATACCTTGTGGGCTGAATAATCCCTCCATCTCTTAGCTTCTTTAGTTCTTCTTGCATTTTGAGAGATAAGAGTGGATTGATGGGCCTTTTTTCTTCCTGAATGGCTTTGCATTAGACTCCAAGGGAATCTCATGTTGAAACAGGTCCTCTCTGTATGCTTTTAGTTCAAGAATAGGTCCAAGCCATGCAATCTTGATACTTTTTCAACAATTGGATGTATGACTGCTTCTCCTCCTTGCTGAGATTGCTGCCTAACCAAATTTTCCTTGGCTTCTCCTTTGTGCCAAGGTCATGCTCCTCAATATCCCTCGAGGCTGCCATGCATCTATTAATAATGCGATCAACATTATCAAAATTGGACTCAAGAGCAACCAACCCTCTAGGAATGGTATTAGTCTTTAGTTGGATGATGCCCTTGCCAAACAAGGTTTCCTTCCCCTGTGGCACATACCATTGGCTCCAAATCAATGTATTGATCAAAAAATTCTCCCTTGTTCTGTAGAAATCTTCTGATCTGAGCATCATCATCAAATACCCTAGTGTTTAATGTTGTCAGGGATAGAGGGTCTTGTCAACACTTCCACATCATATTCACAATATGGGGACACTACACAATTGTCAAAATGAGACCCCAACACTGCAAGTTTTTCTTCCAAGTCATTGAACTTCCTATCATGATGCACAATGTTGAATGAATCAAACATCTCAATGAAATCCCAAACTGCATGCTTGTATTGTTTCATTCATTGATTCTTTGTGGCATACAATTTTTTGACTTGTTTTACTATTAATTCTGAGTCTCCTTTGACAATGATGTCCTTGACACCATATTTCCAAGCAATTCTTAAACCCAACAATAGTGCCTCATACTCAGCAATGTTGTTAGTGCACTCAAAGTTGAGTTTGAAGGAAAAAAAAAATTTTTCTGACTGAGAAAAGCAGAACAACACCAAGCACCATTCCCAAACTTGGAGCAAGCTCCATCAAACAATAGAGTCCAAGGAGATCCCATTTGTTCAAGGCATTTGCATTCTTCAATCTTGTGCTCCTTTCCATCAACAAATCCTACAAAGTTTATTGCATCAACACTTGTGTACAATACTTCATAGGATGCATTGTTGGGATCCTCAATAAGGTGCAACATCTTCTTTTCCCCATACAACTTGACAAGGCTGCCCTCAATTGGGATGGTAGCATAGGACATGTCCATTTGGACACTCCCACCAACACTTGTAGCCCATTTTCTAGACAATAGCATGCCCCACTTGGTGGGCAAGTCAACAATGACAACATCAAGTTTTAAATTTTACCTGGATAGGCTGCAAGTTGTACCACCAAACCCTTCACACATCCCACCACTGGCACCTCTCTAGAATCCATAGCAGTACACTTCCCATATGTTGTTGTTACCTTGATATTCAGCTCATTCATGACTTCCAAAGGCATGACATTGCATGATGCCCTGAGTCAAACATGTAGTTGTGTAGCAATCTATCCTTAATGATTAGAGTGGTGAAGAATGGATCCACATTTAGCTGAGAGTCCACCAAGGATGTCCCCAAATAGACCTCAGGTGGTTCATCTAGCTCTTCTGATGTTGGTGGTGCTTTTGGTTCTTCAATGATTGGTGGGGTCTCCACAATGTTTACATTTCTACCTAGGGTAGTCTTCTCTTCTTTCAATCCCAAGTATTCAAATGCTCTCTTTTTGTGCTCAAGGAATCCTAAGAAACTCAACAATTGGAACAGAGACTTTGATTTGACTTAAAACTTGGGCAATATCATATGGGACATTCTTTGGCAAGGTAGTATTGGAAGGAAAGCTAACACACTCACTAGGTGGTACAAGATTTTTGATACTTGGGCATGAGGAGGGGTATGATTTTTGTTTGGAACTACGTAGGGATTTTGGTAGATGCATCTTTCTTAGGAGCCTCTTTAGGAATGTTTGAAAGTAAGGGAGATTTTGGCTTGGCTTGAGGCCCTGTCCCTTTGACAACCTTACTTCTTGTGTTATATTCCTTCTCTTGAGCAACAACAACATTCATCAATAACTATCTATCTTCCTCAGATGGGATTCCTCCATCATACTTCTTTATCATTAAAGCCCTTAAATATTCAAAGTCATTATTGGGAAATTCAAAATCTTGTACAGTATCTACTTCTAAAGTATGAGAGGGAGGAAGAATAGGTACCCTATGAATGTAGTCCCAAAAAGTGGCAGTAGTCAGGCACTTATCACCTCAGTTGAAGTTGCCCCTTGTTGTGAGCTCGTGGAACAACCCATCATGCAGACATCATCATCATTATCATCATCAAACTTCTTCTTCTTCTTTCTTGTTGATCTTCTTCACAAGGAGCATGGGGCATGAAACATCTATCACACCAATCAATGACATATGTCTCCTCCACAACAACAACTCTTGGTAGCCAAAGGATCAGGCACCATTCTATTTTCCCTACCTTGGGACTTCTATTTCCAAATCCAATAGGTCCCTTGCCTCTATCATCAGATCTTTGGTGATTTGTGAACCTATCTTGGCCTTGTTGCTTGTGTTGACCTTGTGAACTCTACCCAATTCCTTTCTCATCCAGGCTAGTTTGTATGATATTTCTTTGACAGCCCCTACCAAAGTCTTCACAACTTCTTCCAAATCTACAACCTTGCTTGTTTGGGGTTTTTTAGGTTAACTAGCTTTACACCCTCCCTTTGGAGGCTTTCCAATTGCCTTGATGTTATTCTCAATTTTAAAGGGCCATAGTGAAGGCCTGCCTCAAATTAGTAGGGTTTTTGTCCCTCAAGTAGTAAGCAACCTTTTTATCAAATGCATCTGAATATTTGATCAAACATGATTCATCACATGGCCTTATCCTAACAGGAAATATCCTCAAGGTCTTATTAAACCTTGTGTTGAAATCATGTATTGACTCATTAGGATTCTTTTTGATGTTTTCAAATTTTGTCAAGAGAAACCTAGGGTTAGTTCTATCACCATATTGCAATCTAAATGCATTTCTCATCTCTATCCAAGAATCAATAGAATTATCTGGAAAAGCTTTATACCAGTCCCTTGCATCCTCTTCTAGAGTATGGATAAACAACTTGATATACACATCTTCATGTTCAATCTCAAAGTCTTCCATCATATTGATAAAAAGCTTTAAATGTTGATCACCAGTTATAACATTGTTTCCTTGGAACTTTGGCAGTTGTTCCTTACTTCTTGAGGAACTGCATTTGGATAACCAACCATCCCTACAAAATTTATAGGTCCAAAGGTATTACAACAAATGGAGGTCTGGGTGGGGGAAAGGCCATGTTGTTTTGAGGAGGTGACCCTGGAGGGGTGAAAAATTGATGAGGGGAAGAAGGTCTTTGAAACACAGGGGTATAACTTTCAAAATGGATATCCCCTAAAGGCCTAGTTTCTTGGAAATCCCTATCAACTTCTAAAAAGATAGGGGCAGAATGAGAAGAAAACTTTTCAAAATCAAATGAAGGCCCCTCTCCAGTTGGAGAATTCAATTCCACAAAGAGGCTACCTGATTTAGAAGCACTTGAATTGTAGTCTTCAATAATAGGCCGGTCACTTTCATCAATGGAGATCCCTTTCTTTCTCTTTGATTTCCCACTCTCTCAGGATTTTCTTCCTTCTGATTTTTCTTTTCCTAGCTCTGGAAATAATGTCCTAGTAGGATCCCTAGAAAAGAAATACCTTCTTCCTTCCATATTTTGCAAAGGTTAGTAACAAATCTCACTTGACAGAGGTTAAGACCTTTGGTATTCATTAAGAATCAGATCAACAAGGAGTCACCACTAAGGATTTCCACCTTAGTTGTGTAGATGCACTAAATATGATCTGTCAAATGTTTGTCAACACTAGAAACTAGAAATGGAAAGACTCTGACTTTTCTTTACCCAGATTTATCAATGAAAGCTAGTGCACTAGGTGTAGAAACTGAAACTGAAAAAAACTTGTAGTATATAAGAAGTGTTTTACAAGGTCTGCGAATATGAACTATAAACTCATATGCAACACAAGAAGTGTTTAAGTGTTGATGTCCTAATGATGGATATGAAATAATAATGAATGTTAGTAAAAATGTTGGTCAACACAAATAAGTCTCAAAGCAATAAAACAAGTCTCGTAGGTATGGTGCCAATTAGGTGTTGGTACCCAAATTGATTCTCCTTCAAAGTCTGAGCAACATCATAGGTTTAGTAGGAAGCTTAGAGATAGATAGATCATGATGAGTCATTTTTGTAGCTGGGGATGGGATCTAACTGGCCCTTAGTCACTCGGGATGTGGAGAAATGGATAGCACCCTCAAGAGGATTTGATCTATCCTCACTATTTTAGGTTGTGCCTTTCAACCAAGGTAAGAGAACCCTTTTGTAGCCTGTTGTTTATGGAGGAGATGGAGATATCCTTCCTAATGAAGTTGTTAAGGAGACCTTGAAGAAAATATGATCAATGTAACAAAATCTAACTCTCATGAGTTGTCACTCTAGATAGTGGAGATATTCTCTAGGCAAGGTTTAGGCTACTAAAGACATTTGGAATCCTGATTGTTTTTGCATGTTTTGGTAGTAAAATTTATGCATTTGTATACACACATGACAAAAAGGGTAGTATGGGTAGGATTAGTTGTTTTTAAATAAATTTTGGTGGGAGGTGAGGTAGAATGAACTTGATTTCCAAATCTCTGAGAACTCTTACAAAATGGAAAGTCTAGACAACAAAATACTTCAGAATAGCTAAAATGTTCCTTTAACTAGAATATGTACTTCAATGGAGGCCCAGATTAGCACTTTTTCACACAATATATGAGATTTTAACATGAAGGCTTGAGTTAGAAGACCCAATAAAACATCAAAATCTAAGATCAATCATGCCTGAGGTACACCCAGAGGCTTACAAACAATCTCTGTCAACAAATGAAAGAAAAGTGATTTTAAATCATTTATTTCACCCCAGATGAAAGATCTTCTGAGAAATGAGATTGCAGATGCCACTAAACTATCACAAGGATTGAGACCTATGTGATTAAGATAGATTTTGATACAAGATTGCAATAGAAACAAGAAAACTATTTGCAAGACATTCAAAAATAAAACAAACACATTTTGCATAAGATCCACACTAGAATAACTCGAGTTTGATTAAATTTATCAGTAGGGGAAAGTTTCTAGAACAATCTCAAGAGCTTGTCAATGGTTGTACACTTGCAACCACCTTGACATGATCAAACTTAATACAAAAGAGATATATAGGCTTCTCAGATGGCTTCTCAAAAGATAGGCTTTGTCAAATTTTCCTCTTGGGAATTTTCTTCGACCTCTAACACTCCAACCTCCAACCATTTGCACAAAAAAATTTGTGCCATTTATAACATTTACAATAGAGCCCCTTTTCCCCAAAAGACAAAAACATTTAATGTACTAGTGCTCACCATGATCTCGATCGTGATTCCCAGAATCAGATATGTAAAAAGTTGTCAGGTGCTCATGGGGAAAATCTCTTCAAAAATCTCAGCATTCAACTCCTTCATCTAGTAGAAACACTCCTTCAACTCACCAACCACTTCCACCCCTAATCTATCAAATCTGGTTCCTTGTGCTCGAGGAGAAGAAAAATGGAAAATCAGATCGAGCCGATAGTCAGACCATTTTAATGGTGAAAGATGTCTCAGATCTCTCCCACCAAACTTAGATATCAAAATTAACTCCCCTCTCTATTTGGCGTGTAGGAAATACCAAGAAATCATGAAGACTCACACTTCAGGAGCATGTTTTAGTAAAAATGGGGAAAATCAGATTCAGACTCACAGTTGTCATTGATCTTTACTTTGAATTTGGGCCATCCACGTGGAAGATTCAACTTTAAAATAGGCTCGGGGTTTCCTTTGATTTTTACAACCTTTTGAAAAAATGGAAAAAAATTCCATTTTTCTCCGCACCTCCGCCCTTGAGAAATGAGCCTGACATGTGTCCTAAGGTGGGTCCCAATGGAACCGTGGCCAAATTCTACCATTTCACCTCTTTTTTGGAAAAGGGAAAATTTTCCAAGTTTTCCCCATAGCTTCGCCCTTGAAAAATGGGCCTGACATGTGTCCCAATGTGGGTCCCAGTGGAACATGCTTCCTTTTTCACTTTTAACTCTTTTCTCCCAAAAGGAATTTTTTCCAAATTTCCTCAAGAGTCCGCACCTCCGCCATTGACTTGGAGAAAGCTTTGACCTTTCCTTTATCGGGCTCATGGGCCATTTTGAGATTTTTAGTCATTTGAATATCAAGGGGCAAAAAATCCAAATTGCCCCCGATGGTCCGCCTCCCCACCCTTTTGACTTGAAACAAACTTTGACTGATCCTTTGTCGGGCTTGTGGGCCATTTTGAGATTTTAATCCTTTTGAGGACAAGAGGCAAAAAATCCAAGTTACCTCCGATGGTCCACTTCCCCACCCCTTTGAATTTTCAAACCACCATGTGTCACCATGGCGCACCTTGAGATGGTCCCTTTGAAAAAATGGAAAAACATCCAACTTACCTCCGAAGGCCCACATCTCTGCCATTAGCTTTGCCACGTGTCCTCATGTGGGGTCAAAGTAAGACTTTTCCCTGCCACTTAAAATTTTCTTTAATCAAAGCCTGGTGGGGCCACAAGGTGAATTCAAATTTTTTCCAAAGTATCCAAAAAATCAAGTTCAAAAAAAAACCCACCACACCCCATCAATTAGAAGAAGCCACGTAAGCACCAAAAGAACCAATCAGATTTGAGCGGAGCTACGGGACCAAATTTGCCTTTTTGCCAAAAAAAAAAAGTGATAAGTTAAAGCATTTGTCCACCATCCCCTGACCAACCAAAATAAGCCACATGACTTGAATGCTGAGGAATAGCTTTGATAGGAAAAATACACCCGTCAGACCATCAAAAATATGAAAATCACCATTCATGCCCAGAACCCAATTTTTCGCTAAGGATGAAAATTTTGAAACAAAAACAAGTGAACCATGATTCGAGCATCTTTTCAACCATGGATTTGGATTTTCAAAGGTATAAAAATATAAATCAACCATTCTTGAGCTTCCATGGTCGAGGAAAAATAGAAAAATGGTAGAGCCCATGGATTTTGAAGAAATTAGGGGAAAAACAGGGAAAACTCGAGAGACTTCTTTAAGGAGGGACATGACAATGGATTCTTCAAACAATTCAAAGCATTTCAAATGGAGGTATTGGCTAGGTAATAGCAAAACAACATGCCGAGCTGATCGGTGAGCTTGAATTTTCTCGGCAAGTAGTGCACATATGTGGGTGCATATAATTCGACCGGGTGAGAGTGAGCTCATCGATTTAGCTTGGTGTAGGAGAGAGTTCAATAGAAGAGTTAGCGAGGGGGCTTGGTGCCCATGGAGGAGGTGCAACCCACAACACACCGCAAAGAGAGTGCTTTTTTTGTAGATGTGGGATCATGCGGGCACGGGAGTTTAAGATGACATGACACGATGCAAGTGCATTGTCGAAGCGGAGAACGAGTGGCCTAGGAAAACTCAAGACATGAGTTCCCCATTGGCCCAGTTTTCTCACACAATGAAGGTATCAGTTAGAGGTTGTAATGGATGCCAAGTTCGAAGTGCGCTGAGCTGGCACATCGAACATAGTGCGAGAGGTTTCAAGTGATGGATAATAGAAAATAAATAGGGTCAGTGCGTGTGTGGTTAACTAAAATTTGAATAAACTAAGGGTATGCTAATATAGTTAATCTAATCTAGGAGGACATAAATGCTATAAATAAATACTCTAAAGTAATATAAAATGACTAAATAATTAAAACTAATGGAAATGAAACCCTAATGTGCAAGAATAAAGTGAGGAAAGAACTCAGTTGATTGTAGATGGTTGTCATAGATTTTTGTAGGTCAGACAAGAAATTCAAGAAGCAAGAACGGCTATAGAGAGTTCTCAAAAAGGGTTGATCGGAAGATCCGAGCAGAGTGGAGCTCTCGGAGGGTACACGAGTGCCTCAAGGTGCCTTGGTATGGTAAAATAGGCACCCTGGTATTTGGAAACTCTTATAACTTGATTATTTCATGGTCAAACTATGACATGTGATATTTTTGTCTGTTTCATTGGATTTGATGACCTACAAGAGAAAAAGGAAGTATTTAACTCTAAAAATAGAAAAATGCAAATGCATGGGTAAGATTGATGTGAGCTTCCACAATAGTGGGCTTACTAATTTGATCTTTGCACTATATTTTGGGCCCAAATGTAGTTTTTATGTGTGTGTGCATGTCATGCCCTAGGTGCTTTTGTCTGCGAGTCGCGCTTTGTGAAATAGTGAGAAATAACTAAATGTTGAAAATATAATAACATGTGTGCATGGAATAGAATAGAATCCCTCCCCCTATGAAGTGTGTGTTTGTTGATGCAGATATCCTAGGCTTGATGCAATGGATGTAACTCTATATGGAGTGATAGTAGTAGATTACACTTAGATCCTCATTATGCTCTCATAACTTTATATTTATATGGTTCTCTTGATCAAATTTTGTAATAAACCCCAAAATGGCAAACTAAGAAAATGATAAAGATAAAAAAGGTCGAAAAGGCCCAAACAGTGGTGGGAAGATTTAAAAGGATTAGGGAACCCAAGATTACGCTAAAACGATGGGAAATTTCTGAAACAGACTGGGCATGTATATAAAAATGTGCAGGAATGAGGAAATCATAGTAAAATAATATGGCCAAAATATTGGATTAATTAATACTTTCCTCACTCAAGAAATTTCTAAATAGTAGTATGAGACAAGGATAAATAATGTCTAAAGTGAATGAATTTGTGACTACAAAGTGTGAAGCAAGGAGAATTCAAAAATAGAGGAGCTTGGGAGATGATGCACCTAACTATCTCGGAAAGCTAGCTAGCAATCTAGCCCGAGTTAGTAAATGAACCATTGCGAATTTAATGTCATGTTTCCCCTTTTATAAAATTGATACGATGGGCCCCTCTCCAAAGGATTTAAATGACTTCCTAGACTATTAAAACATAGGAAAATATTATGAAATGGGGAAAAGAGAAAATAATCATCTCCAAAGAACCCAATTCAACGCTCGACTAGTGGAATGATGAACAAGGTGGAGATGGGATAAAAAGTAGTCTGCACTAAAATGCCCATAACTTTCTCATTTCTCATCCAAATTGGACAAAATTAGATTCGTTGGAATTTTGATTCCATCCTATACGTTCAAAAATTATGAAATCACGGATTGGGTGTATTTTTATTGGTGATAAACTCATAAAATTATCCTAGTTCCAAATGATTATTTCCATGTGGTTGAAATTACATTTAATAAGTGTGGGTAGCAATTTTTCTTCTACAATAAGTTACAAGACAACAAGGGATAACTTTTCCATTAAACCGCAAGCCTTCACATGAGCTTTACAAATGTATTTTTCTTTTATCCCACAATTGTGATGGAATGTGCAAAACTTCTTAAGCAATAAAATTGTATACTCTAGTGTTCTCTCAACCCTCTTGCAATTTGATTGTGTTTTCTTGCCTCTCCTTTCTTGTTGTTCTATTCTATGTATCTTCTCTAACATTTCAAGGTTTGTGTTGTGTTACTTGGAGATTTCATAGTGCGTGCATGTTTGGGACTATGTTGCATCTTCTAGCCCCTCTCAATTTTGTTTCACTACATTTTCTCCCTCAGTAGAGTATTTCACACCATGTTCTTAGTGTTATCAGCATTGTTTGTGTAGGATTTATTCATTTTCATGCCTTCTCCCTCTTCCTGGTCCCTTGGAAGTCATAGAATATGATTAGTTAGTAGATTTTCCTTCAATAGAGTTAGTTTTTGCATTATTTTAGGAAGAGGAACCAACCTTCTCTGGAGGTCCATCTCAAGTAGTAGGTCCCACAACTTAAATATTGTACCCATGTTTCCCTATTACACTAGTAGCTCATGCACATACACATGACAAATTAGAGGGTGTTGTTATTTGGTGATAACAGTTCTCTCTGAAGAAGACATAGATCATGTTGTACAGGTGTCCTTTCGTTCAATAGGAGAACCACTCTCTCCATCATTATATTGAGATCGAGATCGAAACCCACACTCCATCTACATGTCTCATGTGGGTAAGGCTTCGTAGACTAAACCTGGAGTTATTAGAAGTGGATGTTTTAGCAGAATAGTAAAATCGATGGGGGTATGATTTCTCTTGAACCAACCACATCAGCTAAGTCCAAACTCATCATATCCATGATGTTTCTTAATGTCTTTGTTGGCTCTTCACCCCGGAGGCCACAATCTTAATGTCTAAAGATGGGGTTTGGAAGAAAAAAATTATCTATGAGGATTTAGCTATTTACTTTTGAAAATGTGGGAGACTACATTAGGGGGATTATGATTGCAAGGATATATGGACTCCTATATCAAAACATATGAAGCACGATAATACTAAAATGTTGGAACAAACAAGGATCCCCCTGTGACTAAAGACGTTGGTTGTGATGTTAGAGGTTGAAATGGCACATATTTCCCATGTTTTCATGACCTCCATTACCCCTATGAATGTGGCCTCCTAGGTGGACGTGGCACAAATTTAAAATAATGATCGGGTGGGATAAAAGTCAAACAACCGTCGGGAACATTGGTGGAAAGTCTACCTTTGCTTATTCATATGATTTTCCTACTTTAGAATTAATTAGCATGGTTAACAAAGATTTTTAAAATTAGTTTGTGGAAAGTCATTTGGTAGATCCAAAATTATTTTCATGGGACAAGAGATCCCCAAAATACCCTAAATTGATTTGGTAGGTGAAATAAAGGATGCGGGTCCTCTTACAAAGCCCGATAAAGACACGGTAATCTCTGTGATTACTAAATCTTTGGGGAAGGTGGACATGATAGCTTCAAAAGAGGGAGATGAAAAATGAACAACAATTAAAAATAAAATACCATGTGCTTTTTGTCACCCCTCCATGAATAGGATTCGTGGCCCCAATATGGAATTATATCCATGTAGCCTCTTTCAGTTTAGGTTTCTTGCGATCGAGTCCACTTTTATATTTTTTTCCTAGTTTTAGGTTGCTTTTGGATTGGTCATTATGTTGTTTTAGATTCTCGTTTCTTGAAATTATTATGGCTATATCTTGATAGTAGATCCATGTTTTAATAGGGAAGGGACCCTACAAAAACCCTCCTTTTACCAATTATCAAAACAGCTTTCTATTTTTAATGAGACCGATGATGTCGATCGCGAAGGGGGCGAGAAAACCATAAACATGTTGTAGAGAATATGAATCCTCAACCCCCAACACAGACGAGAAAGGAGGGTTTCTCTCGTATGTTGAAACTCACCTTCTTACAACTTTGAATCCTATAAAGAATCATATCGAACACTCCCCACAACCAACATACTGAGTTGGGAATATTTCCACAAAGATACCTTATCATTCAATTTGTGTTTCACAATGGTATAGTCTTAGAATAAATAACCCAAAGCAAAACATTATTGATTTATTAATCTACATAACGTTAGTAACTTCTAGATGAACAAATAATTAAAGTGTGGGGATAATAAAGTCATGAGAGAGATATTAATGTATGTGTTAATTAATATTAGAATGTGATCATTTTTCTTTGCATTAGATGAATGCAAAACTTTTCTTTATTAAAGGATAAGTTACAAAAATTGATTGTCTACAAAAATAATTTTTTTTGCTAGTTTTATATTAAAATTTGACTCAAACACTGTGATGGTGTCTTAATAGTTAAACGTTTATTATAAAATAATTATGATGAAATAAAGGGTTTCGATAAATATCCATCATGAAAAAAATTAAATTTATAAATAATTTAAATTTAATTCATTGTTATGCATAATATTGTTAGCCAAGAATAAATGTACTAAATAATCAATTAGTAATTGTGACCAAAGAGTGATCATTCATTGTTTGTCCCTTTTAGCATTGTGGCAGAGGCATTGTCTTGGTTTTGTCATTGTTATATATTTCCTCCTATTGTACTGTGAGGTTTTTGGTCCCCTAAAACCAAGCATTTACCTAATCTAAAAAAATAAAAAAATTGTAACCCAATACTAATCTACCAAATGTTCAACCAAATATTGTTACTAATACGATATATACCAAGTGTTCAACTAGTTACAATATTCTCCATATTGACATTTGATAACTTCAATGAAATTATTGAAATAAATATAAATGAATAATTTTTTTATGTCATAAATATTATTCATGAGAACTATGAACACGACAAGTGTTAGTGTTATTGATGTAAATTTTGGAGAGACAAAACAAAATTATTTTCCTACTCTAGTAGGATCAAATTTTACATGCATATTTTAGAAGCATTTATATATAGTATTTGGAAAATTCAAAGTAAAAGCCGAAATGTTATTGAATTTTTGACATGGTTGACGAGGAGTGAATTGTTTTAATGTTTAGGAGGTTTTAAACCTACATATAAGAGGAACAATCAAAACCCATTTTTGCAAACGACCAATCGTGAGAATTATGAAAAGAAGCTCTACTGAGAATAGCAATATCAAATTCGTGACTTGAGAGGTTCTAGACCTCCAAAATTTGGGAATAGTGAGTAGTGTCATTGGGTAGGTGAAGTCATTAATGGAGGTTAGTGAAAAGGTAGAGGTCATCATGAAGCTACAAGGAGCTAGAGGCTACATTAAGGCTAAATCACAACTAGTTTCTTGAAGCACAAGGAAAATATATTAATAAGAAGATATTTTTCAAATACTTCACACTCATTGAAGATTAAAGAAGGATGCTTTATGGGTTTTGCTATAATTTTGGGGGTCTTATTTATCTCTCTCCTCTCATCAAATTTCTTCTATAAATATTGTAAGGGGTTGCACAAACAAGGGTGTTTGATCATCTTTCTTCTCCCATGCACCCCATTTCCTCTTGGGGCTTAAAGCCTTCCTTCAAATCTCTGTAATGGATTCATGCCTCTCTCCCACATGCAATGTACTATGTATATTTCATGAGAAATAAAAATTATGTTTTGTGTTAGTTATTTTAACCTTTGCATGATTTTTGTGTCTCTCTTACCTCTCATTGCAACAGGTGTTATGTGCATATTTCATGTTCATTTATAGGGTTTGGTGTATTGTGCTTACAGGAATGAAGATTGTTTACATTTCAGGATTGTGTTGCAGTGGTCCAACCTCCCCTTAGTGCATTGGTGTGATGTTGGGTTGTCTTTGCATCTTGTCCAACATATCAAAATTCACCCTTTCTATGTTTTACGAGGATTGGTAAGAGTGATTGTTGGTGTGTGTGACATACCTAGTCATCGTCCACATCACCTAGTGAGTCATCTCACCTTGCAAGAGTCATAGGTCTTAGGAAGTCAAATGACAAGTGTCAAATTCTGTCATAGAATCTGTCATTTTCATTTGCATCAGTGCGTCATAGGAGTTACATTCCTTATTTGGAATTGTAACTCCTCCTTTAGTGGCATCATATGTGTCAGTCACGTCATATGCGTCAGTGGTGTCATTGAGGTTCTTTCCTTGTTTAGGCATGGGGGTTACACAACACCCCTATTTGTACTTCCTTTTTTCAATCTATGAGGATGAGCAAACCTATTTTCTTATTTGCATATTATTTCCATTATTCGAATCTTGCTTATTGCGTTGGAGCTTGATGTTACCATTAGAGTGCAACTTCGTTGTGGTGTATTGTTTTCAACATCGGTTCGTGAATCCCTCTTTCATGGTATCAGAGCTAGTTTCGGTAAAATGTGCACTCTTCGTTTATCAAGTTGTTTATTACTTCTGGTTTCTTCTTATTTCCTTGTGCAATTTTTTTCGATTATTATTTTGGAATTGTATTTCTCACCTCGTATTGAGGTTTCAGTGTTGCAAGTTTGAGAGTATTTGGTTGGTTTGCTTTATCATGGTTGTTGATTTCATCATTACTTATATTCTCGTGACCTTATTTTTTTTGGTGTGGACTGTGGTTCATTCTTAGTTCGTGGATCATTTTTTCGAGTTATTTGGGTGTTCGACTTTGCATGAGTGTTTTTTTCAGTCTATTACAGTTTGAGGCTACATTTCAGAGGTTACAGATCTATGTTTTTACATAACTTTGGGTTCAACATTGCATTGGATCCTCTTTCGGGGTTTTTGTTGGCTCATACATTGGATTCTCTACTCTCCCAGATCACGTGGGTTTTTATTGTCCTTGCTCATCCTAGCTTTAGTGGTTTCATAGCACAACTGGTTCGGGTTGATCCATTCACTCAGGCCGTTACACAAGCACTCAGGATCTTCCTACGATGTTGCTCAAGATTCATCCTCCAGTCTCGGCTGCACGTTGCTCTCCTTCAACTCAAGCCTACAAACACCACTTCATCCTTCGAGTTGAATGATTGCATTCAGATTTTGGCTCCGTCTAGTCTGCTTGTTCATTGTATCAAGTTGTTCAAAGCTACTGGTTTTTGCCCCTTCTTCCGTTGACTCATCTTTGCTCTCATAAATCTGTGTTTTGGGTTCATGTGAGCCTGTGTGACCTTGACTTTCGGTATGAGTCTCTTCTTCCGGCTTAAGTTTTTTTTCCAAAGGCATAGAGCCCCTTGTTTAAATTATTTGGCTCCACCTTCGAACGAGCCCCTGGTTCATTTTTGTGCTCGACGTGCTACCGGTTATCTGTTCAACATCAATCTCTAGCACACTGCCTCGACGGACCAACCATTACCTCTCCACACCTGTGTAGCTCGATGGTTTCAGGTTGTTACTAGCACGTGGCTTGACCTGCACCACCTCTACCTCGGTGATTTTTTTGGCTTGACCATTCATGCCTTGACCGACTGGCTCGGTAATTCCACGTCCAGCCAGCTCCACGCTTTTGAGACACGTCAACACTTTCCTTCCTTTAGAATTGATTATTGGTAAATCAATAATCACCTTTTAAATTTTTTTAAGGTGTACACTTTTATTTCATTGGCATTGTAAACCTTATTTGGGTATATTTTGGTTGTATTATTATCCTTCCTTCGAGTGTCGAAGACGGAGGGTGAGGTCGGGGTTGGCAGGAGGCTAATCCCCCCTTGTAATTAAAATAAACCCTATCTAAAATTTGATTTTGTTTTTTCCAACGAGCATACATACGACACCCTTTGCATGTGTTTAGGGCCCTTTTTTAATCCATCTCGCAGCTTATTAGCATTTTCCATCAGTTGCTATGGGAATTTTTTTTGCTATAACTTTTGACTCGTTTCTCGGTTTTGAGAACTTCTTTAGTCAAAGTTACATGTTTTTTCACACTCTAGATGATGGGATTATCAGTTTTGTAAACACACTATTTTATAAAGTGCCACATTTTGGGGGTGTCTTTGTATTACTTATTTCATCTCATTTTGAATCATCTTGAGCATTGTTCTATCCCTTTTATTGCTTGTGGACTTGTGAGCACGTCTGCCATAGTCTTATAAAGAAAGGGATTATTTCGTGTGATGTGAGACACTATTTCTCACAAGGATTTCTCTTCCCCTTCTTGTTTTCACTCGTTCTTGTGCTTGCTTACGGTGTCAAATTGTTTCCCCAACGAACCTTGATTGTTGTCTCCACTCTTGTGTGTTATTACGCTGATTACAAGGTGAGTGATAGATTCGTTCTTGATACACAGTCGCGTCTAATTGTAATAAACGCACTAAACTATAATGTGCCAAACTTGGGGGTGTAATATTATTCTGGGGTGGTTGTTTCTTTTCTCTCTCCTTCCCTCTACATCCTTTGGTTCTATCTCTTCATTATGGATATCTCTAAAGTACCGGTGCTCACATGCCTTTTAATTTATTTGAATGGAAATCTAAAATTATATTAGTTTTGCAAAGTAAGGGGTTATATCATGTCACCATGGGGTTAGAGATCAAACTTGATGATGAACCAAAAAAATCTAAGTGGTTCAACCGTTGTGATGAAGCCTTAGGTCTTCTCTGTATGTCTATCTCTCCTGACTTATTCAACACCCGATGGAGTGTGGAAAACACTCGACGAGATGTTTGGGAAGCAAGATGAAATGAGAGTGCATGAGTTGGAGAATGAACTACTAGTGTTACATCCTAGTGACTTTGAAAACCTGCGGGACTTCTCAAAGTTTGTCCACACTAGACTGCTTCTAAAGGAATGTAAAGTGGAAAAGAAAGACTCTCAATTGATCTTGTCAATTATTTCTAAGTTAGGTCTGAATACTCTGTCTTCGTTTCAACTTTCCACGCCATGAAAGCCACCTTGGGTAATACTTGGAAAATTCCCTCCTTTGACATTTTTTCGTCCCAACTCATTCAAGAATAGGACAAACTCATTCAAATGGGGACTCTAAAATCCAAGTCACATGCCCTTGTGGTAAATAAGGGACAAAAAAATGAAAATAAGAAATAAAAAAGGACCAACCTAAGAAAGAAACCAAGACCAACCAACCCGCAGCTAAGCCCAACACTAACACTTCGACTTCTGAGCCTAAGGCAAAGAAGGAAAAGTATAAATGCTCCTATTGTAAGAATTATTGCCATAATGAGCATCATTGTTTTCGAAAAAAATTTGATCACTTAACTCAGTTGCTTGAGAAGAATAAAATAAGTGTTCCTGAATCCATTAAACAAAATGCTCAGAAGGGCGAGTCTTCTAAAGCAAAGGAGTCTAAAAATGAAAATACAAAAGGTAAGGCCCTCGTAGGTAGATCAACTCCATCATCAAATTATATTATCAATTTTGGTTCCTCACACCACATTGCTTCTTCGAGAGATTGAATTATCTAGCATTGAACCATATGACATGTCCCAAATCATGTTGGGTGATGACACTCATGTGTCGGTTTCTGGTAGTGGATCGGTAGAGATAGAAGGTGGAACATTTGACCAATTTTTGAGTGTTCCCAATCTCTCTACCAATCTCCTATTGGTTTACCAAATCACCCACCTTGGTGAAGAATTACGAGTGGAATTTGGTCCTAACTCGGTGATCATTCATGAGCTTAACTTTGACTGCACTATGGCTGAGGGAAATGTAGATCACCATTCACGATTGTATACCTTTTCCCACTTCTCTTCTGATTTGACACCCAATTCCTTTCTCACTCATGTGAATGAGGTTAGCAAGCTATGACATGAGTGTTTTGGGCATCTAAATTATTGTTACCTTGAACAATTGAGCCAAAACAAAATGGTCAATGGGTTACCCCAAGTTAAGTTTTCTAAAGGTCTTTGTGAGGGTTACACCCTCAGAAAGTACCCTAAAAAAAAATTGATAAGGGAAAATCCTGGAGAGCTACTCGTCCCTTGGATCTTGTTCATAGTGATGTTTCTAGCCCCTTTCCATCTCCTTCTTTCACTAGAGCTCTATATATACTAACCTTCATTGATGACTTTTCACGTTATACTTGGGTATATTTTCTTAAGCTTAAGTTTGAAGTCTTTGAGCATTTTCAAAACTTTAAGGATCTTGCTAAGAAATAAGTGGAACGGTCTATCAATTTTCTTCGAACTGACAATGGATGTGAGTATGTGAGAAATAGGTTTGAGGATTTCTGCACTTCTGAGGGGATTGATTTATAGCATACAGTTGCTTACAACCCTTCCCAAAATGGAGTTGCAAAAAGAAAGAACCGAACTCTAAAGGAGATGGCTACTTGTATGGTTCACTCGAAGTCCCTTCCTCCGTAGTATTGGGATGAAGTAGTGAATTATGCTTGTTACATTTAGAATCATGTTCCACACAAGGTAGTAAGAGGGATGACACCCTTTGAAGCCTGGTTTGGACACAAGCCTGATGTTGAGAACTTTTGAGTCTTCGGATCCAAGGCTATGGCTCGGATTCCCAAGAAGAAACACAAGGCATTGGATCCACAATCCAAACCTTGTATCTTTGTCGGGTATCTTGATGGCATGAAGGGATATCGATTGTTGAACCCTATAACCCATGAGCTCTATATTGAGAGGAGTGTGAAGTTTGATGAGTCATCCTTGAATTTTACTTCCACTGAGGTTATTTTTCCCACTGATTCAGATTCTGACTCATCATATGATGATTTCGTTGAGTAAGTTCCTCCTCTCCCTGCTCCTCCTGATCCTAAAACTTCTTAGTCTTCTTATTCTGATAGTAGTGATGATGAGGAATATTTCCCTTCTCACTCGAGTGAAGAATCTTCTGACTTCGAGCTTTAACCTTCGGGACCTCTTTGGGCCAAGAAAACTTTACTGAGGCTTTGGAGATTTAGTTGGAGATCCTTCAGATGAGAGATGTACGTGCTCAAGTTTCATTGGAACCCACTCCTTCTTTGCCTTTGCTTCTAATCCACCATCTTTCTAGGAAGCTTCTGGGATTCTTGAGTGGGATTCTACTATGGATGAGTATTCCTCACTCATAAATAATGACACATGGGATCTTACCCCTCTTCCGAAAGGAAGAAAAATCATTTGGTGTAGGTGGATATATCGAACAAAGTAGGGAGCCAATGGAGAAGTCGAGAAGTAGAAAGCATGACTTGTAGCTAAGGGTTTCTCCCAGGTAGTTGGGGTTGATTACTCGAAAACCCTTTCTCTGGTTATGAAGATGAATTCCATTAGACTTACCCTTGTCATCACTACCACTAACAGATGGGAAGTCCACCAAATGGATGTTAATAGTGCCTTCCTTCATGGGGACCTAGAGAAAGAGATCTATATGGAATAACCTTAGGGTTATGTTCATGATCCATCCCTCATTTGCAAGTTAAAGAAGTCTCTTTATGGCATTAAACAAACCCCTTGGGCTTGGTATGCCAAGATGGACTACTTTTTACTTGCATTAGGGTTCACTCGGTTTCAATCTGACCCAAATGTGTATATTATGTGGTAGGATGACTCCATGCTTATTCTTGTTCTATATGTTGATGACTTGTTGATCATGGGTAGCTCTTCCTCTATCATTGATTCTATGAAGATCTCCTTGGAAAATAATTTCTCCATGTTTGACTTAGGATTTCTTCATTACTTTCTTGGGATCTAGATTTCACAATCGACTCAGAATTATGATCTCGTAGACTAAGTATTCTCTTGATTTGCTTGCTCAGTTTCACATGTCTGATTACAAGTACTCACCTACTCCTTTTCTTTTTGGGGTCAAGTTGGTTTCTAATTTCTCTTCCCCCTTGGTTGATGGTACCCTTTATTGGTAGTTGGTGGGGAGCTTGATCTACCTTACTCACACTTGGCCAGATCTATCATATGCTATCAGGATTGTATCCAAATTTATGAAGGAGCCTCATGAGCTGCATTTAAAAGCAGTAAAGCAGATCCTTCACTATGTTCATGACACTCATACATCTGATTGTATTCATTACTTAAGAGGGACTGAGATTGACTTGGTTAGATTTATAGACTCAGATTGGGCCAATGATCTAGATCACCGGAAGTCTACCTCAGGCTATAGTTTCACTCTTGGTTCAGGTCCTGTCAGTTGGTCCAACAAGAAGCAGAATACCATTTCCATATCATCGCGTAAGTAGAGTACAGAGGACAAGTTAACGCTGCCAAAAAAATTGTTTGGTTACTGAGGATATCTTGTGAGTTTGGCATCCACTTTCAGTGGCCTACCATTATCTATTGTTACAAAATGAGAACTATCTCAATTTTTAGAAATCCATTTTAGCATCAGCAGATGAAGAAAATTGAAATTCACATGTACTTCATACTGGTGCTTTGATACATGAAAACATCATCGACATATAATATGTTCGAGATAAGCGATCGGAGTTGTAGACGTATTCACCAAGCCCTTCACTGAGATGAAATTTCTTCACTTGTGGTATCTTCTTGGGGTGAGGTCTACTATAGTCACCCATCTTCTTTAGGCTATATATTCCTCCTTCTTCTCCTCTTCTTATTTTTAAAAATATTTTGTTTGTATATGGGAACCTTATCAGGCATTTAGTTGTTGGGCCCCATTGACACATCTTTCTTAGTTTTCTAAGGGATTCTTGTTTTCTGTTATGGATTACCTTGACCTCTTCCTCGACTTCGATGAAGGGGGGGTGTTGGTGTGTGTGACATACCTAGTCATCGTCCATATCACCTGGTGAGTCATCTCACCTTGTGAGAGTCATAGGTCTTAGGAAGTCAAATGACAAGTGTTAGCTTCTGTCATAGAATCTATCATTGTCATTTACGTCAGTGTGTCATAGGAGTTACATTCCTTATTTTGAATTGTAACTCCTCCTTTAGTGGCGTCACATGCATCAGTTATGTCATATGCGTCAGTGGAATCATTGAGGTTATTTCCTTATTTAAGCATGGGGGTTACACAACACCCCTATTTGTAATTCCTTTTTTTGATCTATGAGGATGAGTAGACCTATTTTCTTATTTCCATATTCTTTCCATTGTTTGAATATTTCTTATTACGTTGTAGCTTGATGCTACCATCGGAGTGCAAATTCATTGTGGTGCAACTTCAAATCCCTCTTTTAGTGATTATCACTCATTTCTTGGTGTATCACCATTTCTTGTGTAGGTTTTCATTCGATGCAATCCTTCTATCCATGTCTTCTTGGAAGTTGTAGTTTAGGATTAGTAGTAGTTTTGCCTACATTAGGAGTAGTTAGTGGTAGGTAGGTTAGGAGCAGGAACCATCCTTCTCTAGAGATTTTTTTGATTCATAAGGTCCCACACTTCACCCTAACTCCATGTTTTGCAATCACGTTGAATGCCCCATCTCAAATTGGGAAATTTGGGGGGTACTGTGATTCTACATCAATAGTTTATGCATGCTTGATGGGACAACAAACAAGTCAAAAGTTATTATTTTTTAACAAGTTGTTCTACTACAAAACCTTATCACATTCAAGAAAATTTCAAAATAAAGGCATTTTCAAAGGTTTCCCTGCACTTCAGAATTTAAAGGTTTCCATTTTCATATTTTGGAGGTTTCAATTTGTAGGGTCTAAGCCCGAATTCAATTTCGGAGGGATTAAAAATGTGCAAAAAGAGATTAAAATTTCACAGATGATAGATCAAGGGTTAAAATTTAAAACAATATTCTCAAATTTTCAAATTTTTGACTTTCAAAATTTCAGGATTTAAGAATTTTGGACCTACAATTTTGGAATTTTAGACCTTTCGGGTTTCATACTTCGGAGGTTCTGGATTTTCAGGATTTTAGAGACTATTTTCAGTTCAAATAGTTCAACCCCATATCCATTTGGATCCATTCAAGGTGTGTATACATGTGTTCATTTCATTTCATCGAGTGTGTTGTATACTTGGTGGAATCACTACATTCAGAGGCACATTGAAAGCACAACCTGTTGGTGACTCCATTGATTCGATAGTAGTACATCTCTAATTATAGACTTTTTTGTAATGTTTTCACTTCATTCATGGCCCCTCAAGTAATTCTTCTATTCCCTAATTTTATTTCCATTCCTTTTCACTTGTAGTAATTGAATATCATTCCTAAAGTGGCCTTAAAAAATCTACCTCTTTTCTACAGAAATGGAGATCAATCCCGGTTGATCACATCTAGGACATTGCCAACCACATTCTATTCATACATTCATAGAGGAAAATTGTTGCATTAGGATTTTGGTCTTATCACTTAAGGGAAAATCAAAATATTGGTATGGTGATTTGGCACCACAATCCTTTTCCACTTGGGATCAACTGGGAGATCAATTGTACAATAGGTTTAGGGAAAATGTGGATATCATTTCTCTCATGGAAAACCTTGGAAAAATATAGCGAGCTACGATGGGCCTAATTTTAATCTCATACTTACAAGGACCTATAACATAATCTCTCAAGAATATAGACCCTCTCAAGGTTTGGCATTGTTGTATATTTTTAAGGTCCTTTGATGTGGATTTAGGTGTATTGATCCAATCACTAGGGAGCTGACGGTCTTCCTTAGGCATTTTCATAACATCACAAGCTGATAAAATCTTCATCCAGGATGGAAATAGAAGGTCCATCCATGTTGTTACAATCCCTCCACCTCAAATTCTTCTATCTCCATGTGAAAACAAATGAAAATTCATCATTCATTTCCAAAATGAAAAAAATGGAAATTTCATCATTCATTGCCAAAATATGGAAAATTTTATGTTTCCTTGTTCTTCATTGGATGTCTCACTAGTTTTCCATACCTAGAGCATAACCCAACCTCAGTAAGAATCCCTTCCATATCCATCCAAGGCACTACCCAATTCCCAAAAACCATGCAAGAACAATCCCAGGAGTTGTGGTATTTAGTATGTTGTCCTTACCTTCTACCCATCCATCACCAAGCCAATATACCCTATAAGGATGATAGAAAGAGAGGCATGCTTTTCCATTGGAGAAGGAGATACATCTATGCAAAACCTTAAGAAACTAGGTTTCAAGAAAAATCATATACTTGTTTAAGAGGAAACATACTAGCAAAGTGGGGGCATGTTTTGGAGAATTATTTGGCTTATTTAAATGGCCAAATAAAGTCACTTGAGCATCAAATATTTTTTCTCATACACGAAATCAAACAAAAATACATTTCCTACTTTATCCTCCCAACAAATCCAATTGAAAATGAAGATTTTCTAATGATTGAATATTGAGTGAGTCAGATTGTGAAGATTAGAAAATGTAAATTTCAAAGAAATATTTACATATTGGAGCACGGAAAACATTTAAGGAAAAGCATAAAATCGGTAAGGGTAGGGAATAAGAAGTGTTTTTAAACACTATTGGTTCTCAAGACCTCGAGGGAAGATTCGGTGAAAATGAGGAGAGTAATGTATTTGAATGCAATGATCCTTAATGTTCAACATGTGCTGGAAGGCTGGAAGAAATTTTATTGGAGAATCAAGATGGAAGTGGGAATGAAGATCCCCACGAAGAAACAATCCCAGTGTTAGCAGCCACTGAAGTATAAAAAAAATTCTTGTAGAGGAAAAACAAAGTATGAATCATCCAATGAGAAGCAATATCTAGAAAGAAAGTCTACAAGACGCCCACGTTCATAGGGTTGAACCACAAAGGAATGGGAAAATCACAAGGATTGGGCCTTACCCAATTTCGGTACTTGGCCTCATTGGAGCCAACAGAGAAGCCACTGTTGGTTAGGCCCACTCTAGGGTATGAGGTAGGAGTTCAAAGCATCGAGGGTCAATATCAAATCCCAGGAGTTCAATGCGATTCAACATGAGGAGGTTTATTTCTTAATTTTTTCTCCTATATTGGTTTGAAAATGGAAATTCAACTTCGGGATAACTTTCCATTCTTTGTCGAGAGTCATGACCAATGCTAAACCACATGCATGGGTGTAATTTTCAGGAGGAAGCTACTTCTCACAACCCATTACAATATTTTTTGAGGTTCCCTTACATCGGTTAGTGTAGGGTGGGAGTAGGATTTTTTTCCAACATCACAAGTGCTTAGGAACACTCTAGATGCCTACTTCGATATGTATGATTTAATATTTTGTACACACTTTTGGAGTGTGTTGCTCGGACACGGTACATAGTGTCTCGGAAGGTTCCCCACATGTAGAAAAAAATCATACATGTGGGAAACAATTGCATTTTTAAAACAAAACAAATGCAAAGAAAATAAAATTAGGTTAAGGACTGATTTTTGTAAGTTTGTATCCTTCGAGTCCTTGAGGAAAATCATAGGTTAAATTCAGTGCCTTTGCAAGATCGAGCAATCTCCCACATCATGTCAAAGAGAGGAAATTTCATAATAAAGAGAAAATTAAAATTTCATAGAGTTTCGTAATGTAAAATTTTAAAATTGTGTATTTCAAAACAACTGCAAAGCATAAAATACATGCCAAGAAATCATCATTTATGTGCTTCATTCTTGGAAAAATCAATTTTACGGGACAGTCCATTTCGAGTCTCACAGACAGGGTTACATGGAGGAGCAGTGAAGACCTCAAATCAAGACAATTTTCTACTCTCACAAATCTTATTTTTAATATTTTCTTATGAAACTTGAGAGTGTGAGTAGCGGAGCGGGTTCAACTTCATTAGGTGCAAGTGGTCTCTAGGTTTTAATTTTAGCAGGATTCAGGATCAGTTTGTAGATATTAATTATGAATTCATACCCAATGGACATGATAAGGCTACTGATGCAAGAATGTCTAGCAGGAAGACGTCCTTGTGAGTCACCAAATTGTTTACTATTTTTTCCCTGAAGAAAAATTAGCCAACCCATGCCAACATCCGGTTAAACAATAAAAAAATGGGTAAAATAAGAAAAGCTTAAAATTCCCCAAGCTTGGCTCTATAAAGAGGCATTGGTGCGTGATGCAAAATTAAAGGAATCCTTGCATGAATAAGATTGATCTTGGTGGTGAGTTCTGCGAGCTCATTAGAAATAGCTTGGGATTAAAAGTAACTTGGTATTGGGAAAACTTCAAGGGCAAGATCAAAAGAAATTGGAAAGCTATAATAGCTAATTTTGGTGAGATCAATACATGGATGACACGATCTAGAGATTGCAAAGGTGGGCATGATATAAAGAGAATATTGACATTAAGAGAAACAAGCACGAAGAGCTAAGAGGCTCAACATGGCAAGCCATGATCACTTCAGTCATGAGGTGAGTTGAGTTAATTGAAAGAGCCCTCAAATGTAACAGGTGAGATTACGAATGGGGAAAACCCAAGCTATACACTTTGGGAGAGCTTAACGAGTTCAAATGTCAAAGTGATGAGATCGGGAGAATATCTCGGTCATAGTTACAGGCCCATCGGTGACTAAGAGAGCTTGGTTTGGAGAGTTGAGATCAATATTGAGCTATGGTGGTTAAAGCAACATAGAGAAAGCTCATTTATCTCGGTGAGAACCGTTACACCTCAAGCTAAACTAGTAAATGTGAGGAATTGGATGAAATTCAATGGTTACAAGAGGGAACAATTTGATGAGTCCCGGGGCCATGCGAAGCTTGGGAAATAAATGAAATTCAACTCCTAGTTTAGGTTTGCAAAGGAACCAACATGCTCACAAGAGGTGAAGCGAGAGATCATGATAGAGGGGAGCCATTCGAGTCACCAAAATAACATAAAGATGTGGGTTTGAGCCATTATAATGAATCAGTAATTCACATAAAGACCAAAAGCGATATCGGGACTTGACACACATGGATAAGCTAGCGGTGAGGAGATCTAGCTATGAAAACCAAGAGAGAAGTTTAGCTTGAAGTATTGTGGAGACGCTAGCATAGCTTGAGATATGTTGAGGAAAGCGGGAAATAAGGTGACTCACCAAAAAATATAGTCGGAGGATCATGACATAAACATATAGGAAGCACAAAAGAATGAGCTAACAGGTCATGTGGTGGGATCTCTTCATTGAGATCAGATGTCAAGTGAGATGATTTTGAGTTTAAAGGTTGCAATAGGGCTTCTCAAAGGACATAGTTGATATGAGAAAAGTAAGAAAGGGAAAGGCCTTGGGTGAGCCGGTGATGTATTTTAGAGCCCAAAGTATTCAAACTTCAAGATTTGGTTCTTTTGGAGAATGTGGGAGGTTTTTTGCAAAAATGGAGAGCTAAAACCCAAACCACGAAGATCAAAATTTCAGATTTTTGGGACTTCGAATTTTGGAAAAAAACATGCCCCTAGAGGATGAATAGTGCACACAATTTCGAAGTGCAAGTTCCTGAAGTTCCGAACGTGAAAGGTTTTAATCAGGGTAGACATGGTGAGTTGAATTTTTTTTTTTAATTCATGGAAGAGGCATTTTTGGATTTTGGGATATGTGAGTTTGGAGGTTTCTTTTGGGAGTTGAGCATCAAAACACCTGAAATGGGTTGGTCACAGACTCCAATTAATTAAAGCTCAAAAACCTGAAAACAATATTCCCTCCCATTTTAATTGCAATGTCTCTGATTTCATTCATTTGCTGAATTAATTTGAGTCAAATTGTGAGGTGGAAAGTTAGATGTGGGTGTCACATGGGAGATCTTGGACACCAAACTAGCAAGTGCCATGACCGGGTAGAGCTTGTCAAGGTAGATCTATGTGGAAACATACAATGTGATTCAAAAAACTTTGGAGGATGGTAAGGAGAGGACCAATCTAATTAGAATATAAAGGAGTTATGTACAAAACATGGTTAAAACTAAGGAGAATCGAAAGAGGGCCAAGATGGCCTAGTTTGGCTCGATAAAGTAAATAGCTTGCCATTAGAGATATAAGCCTATCAAGGAGATGAAAAGAGTTTCATCAAACAAAAAAGCTCGCCGTGTCTAGAATGGAAGTTTGGGAACTCAAGGAAAAGAGCAGAGCTTATTGGAGGAAAAAGAGCACTTAGCTTGCTAGTCCAAGTATTGCATAGTGAAACAAAATGAACATGAAAACCTTCTACACTCAAAATGCAATAACTTGAGCTTCTAATATCGAAATGCCACAAAATAATAGTCTACAGAGAAGTAATAAGAAGGGTTGCATGATGAAGACAATAAAAAATGGGTTTTTGAAGGTTGTAAAACCATGAAATTGTTGAGAAGACCGAAACCCAAAATTACATAACTTTCACCCGGGAGCCCGGTTTTTTTAACGAGCAGTCGTCGAGAATTGTGAAAAAAAGTTCTACAACATGACAATATAAAATATGGGATTTCATAGGTTACGCACATCCAAAATTAGGGAGCAGTGAGAATTCCCATGGGTAGGTGAAGTCATTAATGGATATTGGTGAAAATGTAAAGGTCATCATGAAGCTACAGGTAGCTACAAGCTACATTTAGGCTAAATCACACCTAGTTTCTTGAAGCAAAAGGAAAAGACATTCATAGGAAGAGATTTTTCAAATCCTCCATACTTATTGAAGATTAAAGAGGGATTTTTATGGGTTTTTCTATAATTTTAGGGTTATTCTTTATCTCTCTCCTCTTATTGAATTTCTTCTATAAATATTGTAAGGGCTGCACAAATAAGGGTGGTTGATCATCTTTCTTCTCCCATGCACCCGTTTCCTCTTGGGGCTTAAATATTTCCTTCAAATCTCTGTAGTGTCTTCATGCCTCTCTCCCACATGCACGATATCTTTGTGTATATTTCATACGCAATAAAAATTATGTTCTGTGTTAGTTATTTTAACCTTTTCATGATTTTTGTGTCTCTCTTACCTCTCATTACAATAGGGTGTTCTATGCATATTTCATGTTCATTTGTAGGGTTTGGTGTATTTTGCTTACAGGAATGAATATTGTTTGCATTTCGGGATTGTGTTGTAGTTTTCCAACCTCCCCTTAGTGCATTGGTGTGATTTTGGGTTGTGTTGCATCTTTTCGACCTTCCAAAATTCACCATTTCTCTATTTTACAGGGATTGGGAAGAGTGATTAGAACTCTATTGGTGTATCACCACTACTATTGTAGGTTTTCATTCCATGTAGTCCTTCTATCCATGTTCCCTTGGAATTTGTTGTTTAGGGTTAGTAGTATTTTTTCCTACATTAGGAGTAGTTAGTGGCAGGTAGGTTAGGAGCGGGGAACCGGCATTCTCGGAGAGTTGTCTAATTCGCAAGGTCCCACACTCGGCGAAAACTCCATGATGTGCAAGCACGTTGAATGCCCCATCTCAAACCGGGAAATTGGGGGGGTGTTGTGATTCCACATCAATAACACCTACATGTTCCAAATCAACTTAATATGAAGTGTTATAAGATGATGTTGGGATTTTTTAATCTCAAATACTAGAATTAAGTCGACATATTTTTAAGCATAAAGGATTTGAGAATATTTCTAATTAGCTGTAAATCTTATCTCCCACCCATGCACATTTAATGTTTTCTAGCTTTCTCGGGAAGCTCTAAATTTAAAATACCTCTATATATTTGAGGAATTTTTATATATTTTGTAAATAAGAAATTGAGCAACAAAGTTTTGTAAAAAAATTAATAGAAAAGTTTATTTTTATATTTTTGCATCTCTAATCCTTCATATGATATATCGAGAGAAGGTTCAAAAATCATCACAGGGAAAAAATTCTTAGTTTGGGCATGTGATTTCAAGCCAACGAAAGTTTTGCTTTCATTTTCTCTCAGGTCACAGTTTTCCCTTTTTAAATCCGTGTAATTTAAATAGTTTATATATGTGTTTTTTCTTTTTTAGCCATGGCTAGAAATAACAACGATTTACTCAATTCCAAATCCAAATTTTTAACGGAAAAAATTATGATTATTGAGATATTAGAATGAAAACCTTTTCTGCAGTCAAAATACCTAGGAACTTGTTGAAAATAGATCCCCTTAACCTCAAGATTAAACAACATATAATTCTTTGTCACAAGTAGAGAAGGATTTTCTTGAAGAAAATAGAAAAAGTGATGAAAAAGATTTAGTTTTCATATAAAAAGGTTTGGACATGTTAATATTTTGTAGAGTAGCCATAGCCACTAGGTCCAAGAAAGCATGGGATATTTTAGAAACTTCATATCAAGACACCAACAAGGTAAAACTTGCCAAATTGCAAATATTGAGAAGCAATTTTGAAAATATTTAGATGAGAAAATATGATAGTGTTGATTCATTTTTTACGGATGTGATGGGTGTAGTAAATCAGATTAGGTCCCAAAGAGATACCTTAGAAGACCCAAGGATCATAGAAAAAATTCTTAGAAGTCTACCAGCCAAGTTTGAATCCATTGTTTTTGTTATTGAAGAGTCCAAGGATTTGACTCAGCTCTTTGTAGATGAGATAATGGGATCCTTGTTATCCCATGAAAAAATACTTAATGAGATATAGAAGTAAATATTTAGAAAAATCCTTTAAGAGCCAACTTTCAACTTTAGAGAGGAAGATGAAGATTTGCAAACAAGAGAGGAAGAGGAATATTTCATTCAAGAGGAGGTAGATCTTAACATTCAAGTGATCCAAACAACTCCATATCCAACTCAAGGAAGTTTTCAAGTAGAGGCAGAGGCATAACTTCCTCTCACACTCATTATCATAACGATGCAAGAAGAAAGGTAAGAAAAATCTAATATTCAATGTCGTTATTGTAAAAAGAATGGGAATTTTGCTGCGGAATGTCAAAAAGAGAGTATGATTTAAATAAACAAAGTGTAAATTTATCAAAAGAATGTAATTCTGGAAGTTTAAATCATAACTCTATGTTTATTACTTATCATTTCACTCAAGAGAGCACAAAAGATGTATGGTATTTGGATTCTGGTTGTAGTAACCATATGATAGGTTCAAAAGAATGGTTTTCTCACATGGAAATTTTTTCCCAATCGGAGGTAAAGCGGGAAACAACAACAAAGTTTTAGTTGTTGGAAAAGAGACCATAACTATTAATAAACAATAAGGAGAAAATAAGTTTATTCCTAATGTCTATTATGTCCTTGGGTTAAAACACAACCTCATGAGCATAGGTCAGTTGATACAGAAAGGCTACAAAGTGTATTTTGAGAAAGGAGAATGTATTATTTTGGATCGAAATCCAAGTAACAAGTTGATATCCAAGGTGGAAATGATAAGAAACAAAATGTTCCCATTAAAAATACAAAGTGACTTGACCCTAGCAGGTGCTATTCTTGTATGGGTCATGGAGATCTTGCCAAAGGAGCATCTCGAGCCTAGTAGTAACTAGCTCTCAAAACAAATATGAAGTTGAAAATTTTCTTTCAAGAAAGTTCATCAAGCCTAGCTGAAAGAAGATTTCCAAGCATGAAATCTTCATATGCACTCCAAGTCAATTAGGAAAATCAGGATTGGCTTTGGCATTTAAGGTTTGGACACTTACATTTTAATGGCATAAATTTTCTCCACAAGAAGAACATGTTGAATGGAATACCATTTATTAAACTTCTTGAAATGCCATGCCAAAGTTACATTCTTAATAAGTAGCACATGGAATTTTTTCCAATTGGAAAGGAATATAGAACTCAAGAGCCCTCAAAATCATCCACACTGAGACTTATGTGGACTTATGTAGAAACCCTTGATAGGTAGAAGCATGTACTTTCTGACCTTCATCGATGACTTCAACGGGGAAGACATGGGTATTCTTGCTAAAGCAAAAAAATATGTTTTTATATTTTTAAAGAATTGAAGGCCCTTGTAGAGAATCGAAGTGGTCATTTTATCAAATTGATGATATTAGACAAAGGTGATGATATCAGACGGAGGTGATGATTATATTTCAAATGAAACTTTTAAATTTTCTCAAGGTGAATGGAACACATGAGTAGTTGACAACCAGGTATACACCTCAACAAAATGGTGTAGTAGAAAGACAAAATAGGACTCTCATGGACATGGCCAGAGAGTCTAATAAAGGAAAAACACTTTCCAAATGAGTATTAGGAAGAATCAATTACATGTACAACCTACCTATCGATCAAGCATCCAATGAAAAAGTGTCATGGACAAGGTTCCTCAAGAAGCATGGATAAGAAGAAAGCACAATGTTACACACTTAATAGTATCTGGATGTGTAGTGTATGCACTATTACCTCAAGAATTGAGTAATAAACTAGATGATATAGGTGAAAAAACTATTTTTTTAGGTTATAGTGAGTAGTCAAAGGCTTATAAGCTATATAATCCCATCACCAAGAAGGTTATTATCAGTAGAGATGTTGATTTTATAGAGAATGAAGCCTGGGATGGAAGTATTGATAAAGATCCAGGTATCTCTATAGAGGTATCTCATGAAGATTAAAAATAGTCTCTCCCCATTTTGTCATTAAAAAGTCTATCAATTTATGGTCTTTGTCACATTTTATCTTCCCGTATTATGCCTGAAAAGTCTCCACCTTCCTTTTGTTGCTATAATCAGTCCTTTCCTAGACCGAGGATCACGTATAGATCAAAAATTATTTCCTTGTTTCTCTATTCATCTCGAAAGGGTGTATAATTTAGGTCTCTCATTCTATGTTCATCTAAAACTCAGGCTTTCCCATTCTTTTCACCCTCCGCATTTAGGATTTTTGTCCTTTTCATCTCGCCCTAAATACTTGAAGAAGGATGAATGGGTGTAGCTCGAGAGGAATGTATTTGAGCATTGTAACATCTCTAAATTATTTGTCCTTAGAGAGAAGTTCATCTCTAGGTTCAAATGGTCATTTTCTACATTTTATTGTTTGACGAGTGATTTTTCCCCGTCAATTTCTCATATCTACATCAAGTAGAAATGTGGCCCCTTTTGGTTGGATACAACTCGGTGGGGCAATATAAAATTCTATGGATCACCTCGACCCAAAATTGGTCCACGTGGAGGAGCACGCTCATTTGAATGTTCACTTTTTGGTTTGGCCTTGGAGTTATGCCATAAGGACACATGGAGGTTTTCGTTGCTTTTCCCAAACTTAGACAATTTTTTATATAACTGGTACAGTTTGGTGGAACAGGAACACATGGTGAGCCCACGCTCATTCAGGGTCTCCACTCTTGGGCACCATTTTGAAATTGTACCATGGAGACACATGGAGGCTTTCGTCAGGTCTTCCCATACTTCATCATTTTTTAAAAGGTTTTGAGGGTCCTGGGACACATGGAGGGACTCGCACATGTTTGAGGACCGGTCCTTGAGTGTTATTATAAAGTAGCGCTAAGAGGACACTTTGAGGCCTCCACTCAATTGACATTTAAGAATTTTCAACGACTAAACGAGATTGCCACGGACCCTGACATATGGCGCCTTACGCTCGGCTTTGAGCCTTCAAATAATTGTTCCGGGCTAGGACACGTGGTGATCTGCGCTCATTCAAGGTCTCAACTTTTGAGGACCATCTCAAGATGTGCCATTGTGACGCGTGGAATTTTGAAAAGTCAAAAGGGCGAGGAAGCGAACCATCGGAGGCAACTTGGATTTTTTGCCTCTTTTCATCAAGAGGATTAAAACATCAAAATGAACCACAAGCCTGATAGAGAATAGTCAAAAGTTTTCCTTGGTCAATGGCAGAGATGCAGACTTTCGCGGGAAATTTGGAAAATTTTCCTTTTGTGGAGAAAGGACTTAAAGGTGTAAAATGAAGTGTGGTTCCACTGGGACCCACATCATAAACTTGAAGTGGAAAGGTGGAGCTATGGGGGAAACTTGGAAAAATTTCCCTTTTCCAAAAAAGAGGTGAAATAACAAAATTTTGCAGTGGTTCCTTTAGGACCCACCTTAGGACACATGTCAGGATCATTTCTCAAGGGCGGAGGTGCGGAGCAAAATGGGAAAAAATTACATTTTTCCAGAAGTTATAAAAGGAAAAAAGGAACCCATAGGTCCATTTTAAAGTGGATCTCCTATGTGGATAGTCCAAATTCAAAATAGGAATCAATGGCGCTGTGCATATGTATATGATTTTTTTGCCATTTTCACTCTAGAGCTCCTGGGAATGCGTATTCTTATGGTTTTTTATCATTTCTTGGAGTTTCCTGCGTGCCAAATAAAGAGGAACATTAATCTAGAGCTCTGGTTTGGTGAGGAAGGTATGTAAATGTATCTCACCATTAAATATGCAATCTGATTTGTCATATTTGGCCTGATTTTTCTTTCTTTGGCATGTGAAAGACCTGTTGATATATTGGTTTGGTGAGGAAAATTCAAGGACGTCTTTTACCATTAAGATGAGATATGATCCTTGGGCTCGATCTGATCTTCCATTTTTCCTTCCCGAGCACAAAAAGAACAATATTTGACATATTAGGGGTGGAGGTCATTGGCAAGTAAAAGGAAGATTAATCTACCAGAGGAAGGAGTTGAATGCGGGAGATGTTCGAGGAGATCCAACCCCTAAGCTTTGACAACTTTTTCTTGATCTAATTGCGGGAATCGCAATCGAGATCATGGCGAGAAGCTGGTGCAATCAATATTTGGATTTTGGGGAAAAATCTATTGTAAAATGTTATAAATTGCATGAATTTGTTGTGAAAATGGTTGGAGGTTGGAATATTGGAGTGTTAGAGGTCAGAACTGATTTTCTAAGAGAAAATCTTGATAGAGCCCATCTTTCTAAGGGACTGTTTGAGAAACCTATATATCTCTTTTGTGTTAAACTTGATCATGTCAAGGTGGTTAAAAGTGTATAGCCATTGACAAGTTTTGAGATTGTTCTAGAAACTTTCCCTGTTGATAAGTTTAATCAAATTTGAGTTATTCTATTTTGACTCGAGAAATTATTATGCGCTTTCTTTAAGAATGTCTGCAAATAGTTATATTCATTCCTATTGCAATATTATACTAAATTTTTGTGAAATCACACAGGATCTCATCCCTGTGACAATTTAATTGTATTTGCAATTTCATTTAGGAAGAGCCTTCATCTTGGATGAGATAAATTTTTTTAAAACAATTCACTTTGTCATTTGGTGATAAAGATTGTGTGTAAGTCTTTGGGTGTATCTTAGGTGTGGTTAATTAGAAACTATAGTGTTTAATTAAGTTTTCCAATTTGAGCCTTCGTATTGAAGTCTTAAAGATTATGTGAAGATTGAAAGAGGGATTCATGAGAACCAATGTTGAAAAAAATGCACCACAATGAAGTTGCACTCTAATGGTAATGTTAAGCTCTAACACAATAAGAAAGATTTGAACAATGGAAAGAATATGCAAATAAGAAAATAGGTCTGCTCATTCTCATAGATCGAAAAAAAAATTACAAATAGGGGTGTTGTGTAACCCCATGCATAAACAAGGAAATAATATCAATGATGCCACTGACACATATAACATGACTGACGCATATGATGCCACTAAAGGAGGAGTTACAATTCCAAATAAGGAATGTAACTCCTATGACGCATTGACACAAATGACAATAATAAATTCTATGACAAAATCTGACACTTGTCATTTGACTTCCTAAGACCTATGACTCTCGCAAGGTGAGATGACTCACTAGGTGATGTGGATGATGACTAGGCATGTCACACACACCAACACCCCCTTCATCGAAGCCAAGGAAGAGGTCATGGTAAGAAAAATAGAAAAGAAGACTCCCCTAGACAACTAAGAAAGATGTGACAATGGGGTCAAGACAAATATAGGCATGATAAGGTGCCCATATAAAAACAACATCTTTTTGGAAGGAAGAAGAAGAGAAGAATAACGAGACAAGAGGGATGGAGAAGATGCCATGGATGGATCTCGAACTCGTAACTCTAAGAAGTCTCCCAAGAAGAATTTCGATGACGATATCCTCTGCCTCTAGACTGAAGAAGATCCATCTGCACCGAACTATGTGCCTACCCTTAGGAAGGACAAAAATGATGTGCTAGAAGTCTTCCCACTCCATGAAGGAAACTAAAGGCAGCAACACAAAGAACTCTGAGTCTGGTCCATGAAAGTGTGACATAGGTCTAGCAAATGAGTGCCAAGGAACCGAAGGTAATGCCACGTGTGTAGAACTATCAAAGTGAAGAAGGGGAACACCTGTAGAAAGGATGTCCAACTGATGTGAAGGTAACAAAACATCCCCCACAATAGAAAATGGATCCAAAAGCAAGGGTGGATCAATGAAGGTCTCTAGAAAATTGGAAGTGGTAAGAGTCCCAGAAGGGGAACTCCCAACACTAAAGATGATAAAATCTCTGAAATACCGTAGATGGATGAGGGACATGTAGTACATCACAAGTGTACTTTGTGAAAAGACTACTAAGGTCGGGAAGATATTCATCCCAATGAGGGGCATCAAAAAAATTGATGAGCTATTATCGGATAGGTATGAGTCATCAAATGAAGGTGGAGGAGTGAAAGGATCCGCTAACACCGAAGGTGGAAACGAGGTGGCATGTGATGACTATATGAGGCTATATAGGATCTTGCTTAATATCGATGAGATGTGGGATGTGTCAACACTCTCTGGAATAGTGAGAGAAGGAGGAGAAGAGTCCTCTATAATACTCTCGACATTAGAACTGGGTGCACAATCCTTGTCATCAGAAGTAGAACCAAGCGAGTCTGTGTTAGTGGAACTGTCATCACACGAAGAAATATGTGTGGGTGGCCCTTTATAAGAATTTTTTTTGGTGAACTCACTTTCCTCCATGGATGCAAGATCATCAACAAATCCATAACCAGATGAAGGAGGATCAAAGTCTCCATGAAAATTTCGAATGAAAGTCCAAGCTTGGTGTGCAAACTCTATGAACTCTATTCAACATTGAAGGTCCTCTGGTATAGTAAGACAAAGAAGCCCATATGCCATGTCATTCTCGTTCAACCAATTTTGGTGATGAATGCGGTCAATAGGTTCAGGTGCCATCCCAAGAAGATGTGGTAACAAGTTGTACATAATGCAATGATCAAGTATTCCATTCTTCCATTGTAGGTAGTTTCCTAGTCCTAGTTGAACAATGGAGCAATGAAATTCAATGTCCATGACGAGAGGAGCCTCCAAAGAATACAAGTTTAACCCCCTTTTTGCGGAACTTTATAGTTTAGTGCATTGATTACAATCAGATGTGACTGTGTGCCGAGAACCAATCTATCACTCACCTTGCAATCAACGTAATAATGCGCAAGAGTGGAGACAACAATCAAGGTTTGTTGGGCGCAATAGTTTGACACCGTAAGCAAGCACAAGAATGAGTGAAAATAAGAAGGGGAAGAGAAGGCCTTGTGAGAAATAACGTCTCACATCACATGAAATAATCCCTTTGTTGCTATAAGACTATGGCGAGACGTGCTCACAAGTCCACAAGCAATAAAAGGGATAGAACAAAGCTCAAGATGATTTGAAATGAGTTGAATTAAGTAATACAAAGACACCCCTAGAATGTGAAACTTTATAAAATAGTGCATTTACAAAACTGATGATCCCATCATTTAGAGTGCGAAAAAACATGCAACTTTGACCAAAGAAATGCTCAAAACCAAGCAACGAGTCAAAATTTATACTAAAAATAATTCCCGCAATTGATGGGAAAATGCTAATAAGCCTACAAATGGATTAAAAAGTTCCCTAACACATGCAAAGGGTGTCATATGTATGATAAGTGGAAATGGCATTGAATTTTAGATAGGGTTTTTTTATTGTGAGGGGGATTAGCCTCCCGCCAACCTCGAGATCTCACCCTCCGTCTTTGAAACTCGAAGGAAGGATGAAAAAACAAGAAAAATATGTAAAAAAATTTACAATGCCAATTAAATAAATGTGTACACCTTAAAAAATGAAAGGGAGATTGATTTACCAACAATCAATTCTAAAAAGGGCTAGGCCCAAGACTCTAAATCTAGACCTGTATATGAAGTCTCTCCCTCTACCAATAGAGCACACATGCTTATACAAGTTTATATAGCATACAACTCATTATTTAAACTTTACTTACCACGTGGGAGGTAGCTGAGCCAATGAGAAGTGAGGACCAATGGCTGAGTTGACAGGCCACGTGGGAGGTAGCTAGAGAGGAGTGGCTTGGTCAAAGTGATCAGTAGGTATGACTTTGAAACGACTAGGGTAGAAATGAAAGGATGAAAATGATCATCGGAGATTTGTGTAGAGATAGTAGCATCAAGGATTTCCAACAACCATGAACGCTGAGAATAGAACCAACCAAAGCGAGAGTGCTCAAACAGCCAGGCACAGAGGACCCACCATGAAAGGTCAAAGGCTGGTCAACCCAAACACGAATATTTGGTGAATTAACGTGGGAATGAGGTGCCGGCAGCCGGACCAAGCTAGTCATCTAGATACAAAGCATGTACAAATAATAAGCATATGGGATGTGAGAAGAGGCTCGATTAGAGAAACTTGAAGACAAACCACGCAGATGAAGGTAGGAGTTAGGAAGAGTCAAACCGATGATAACAAAGCAAAACTATCCACGTAGATCTAACGACTAGGCTTTAAAAACCATCGGGTTCTATCGACCAAGAAAAAGTCGATACAACTAATAACCAAGCCACCAAGACATTGCAAGATCAAATGTAAAAAGCACGAGTTAGATAAAAGTTGCTAAGATGAGTTGACACAAATGGAACACAGATTTAGAAAGGTCTCAGGCTCGTGGAATATAGAGAAGCCCGGAATAACAACCGTCACAAAGCCAAAACCATGAAAACAAAACACCAACAAATGCAGCATGAGCAAGAAGTCATTGTAGAGCCACGAGCAATGAAAAACCACCGAGGCCAAAGCGAGAGAGGCTCGATGAGGATCGATTCACCAGGAGGAGGATGCATGTAGAAAATCAAGGTGAGCAGGTAGAGTATAGCTTGAAGTGAAATACAAGACAACTTTAAACTCTTAAATCTGTAACTTGTGAACATGAAATGCACCCCAAATCATACGAAATGCATGTAAATCCTACAAAACTCGAACCACGAACCGATGAACAACCCCTCAAACTTGCAACTGCTGAAACCTCAATATGAGGTGAGAAATACAATTCAAAAATAATAATAAAAAAACTTGCATGAGGAAATAAGAAGAAACAAGAAGTAATAAAAAGCGATAAACGAAGAGTTCACCTTTTACCAAAACTAGCTCGATACCATGGATGGTTGATTTATGCCTCCATTGAAGCACACCTTCTAGTTGAAGGAACGTCTTTACTATTCTGAAGCTTTATGTTGTGAAGTTGCTCATTATTTTGAAGTCCCTCTAAAGATATGGTATAATCAACTTTATTATGCTTCACCTCCCACCAAATATTCACTTAAAAACAACCAATCATACCCATACTACCCCTGTTTGTCATGTGTCTATACAAATGCATAAGTTTTACTACCAAAACATGTAGAAATAATTAGGTTTTCATTGTCTTTAGTGGCATGAACCTTGCTTAGAAAATATCTCCATTATCTAGAGTGACAACTCATGAGAGTTAGGTTTTGTTGCATTGATCATATTTTCTTCAGGTCTTTAATAATTTCACAAGATAGGGTATCTCCATCTCCTCCACAAACAATGACCTACAAAAATTGTCCCCTCACCTTGGTTTAAAGGCACAACCATAAAGTAGTGATGATAGATCAAGTATTCTTGAGGGTGCTACCCATTTCTCCACATCCGAGTGATAAAGAGTAATTTACATTTCATCCCCTGCTAGAAAATGATGCACTACATAATCTACTTATCTCTAAGCTTCTGTCGTCAAAACTGTGATTCTTCTTAGCTTCGAGAGAGAATCAATTCGGCTACCAACACCTAATTGGCATGGTTGCTGGGGACCGATTTCTCCTTGCTTGGGAACTAATTTGACTTACTAAGATAGATTTGTTAATTTTTTATCCGTTCATATCTATTTGGCCCATCAACACCGATTGGCACCATTGCAAGGACATTGTGATTGCAAGTCATATTCAGACCTTGGTAAACACTTCTTATATGCTCTAAGTGCTAATACATTTTTTCAAACATCATCTTGTGTTCGGGCTTGTAAGAAGTATTCAAAGTTGCAAGTGTTGTGTGTAATTATTTTAGTTTCCACACCTATTGCACTAGCTTTCATTGATAAATATGGGTAAAGAAAATTTAGATCATTCCATTTCTAATTTCTAGTATTGGAATACATTTGATAGATAATATTTTAGTGCATTTGCGCAACTAAGGTTGAAATCCTTAGTGACAACTCCTGTTGATCTAATTCTTTATAATTACTAGTGTCTTAACCTCTATTAAGTGAGATTTGTTACTAATCTTTACAAAGCTAGAAGGAAGAAGATCTTTCTTGGCTAGGGATCCTACTAGGACATTATTTTCAGAGCTAGGAAAAACAAATTCAGAAGGAAGAAAATCCTGGAGAGTTGTTGGGGATTAGCAGACAAGAAAAGGGATCTCCATTGATGAAAGTGATCGGCCTATCATTGAATACTGCCATTCAAGTGATTCTGAATCAGGTAGCATCTTTGTGGAATTTAATTCTCCAACTGGAGAGGGGCCTTCATTTTATTTTGAAAAGTTTTCTTCTCATTCGCCCCTATCTTTTCAAAAGTAGATTGTGTTTTCCAAGAAACAAGGCTTTTAAGGGATATACATTTGAAGTTTATATTCATGTGTTTCAAATACCCTCTACCCCTTATCAATTTGTCTCCCCTCCAAGGTCACCTCATCAAAAAAACATGGTCCCACCCCCACCTGGACCTCCATTTGCTGTAAACACCTTTGGTCCTAAATTTTTTACAAGGATGGCTGGTTATCCACTATAGTTCCCAAGGATGTAAGAAATAGATTATAAAAGTTCCAAGGAAAAACATTATAACCGGTGATCAACATCTAAATATTTTTATCAATATGATGGAATACTTTGAAATTTAACATGAGGATGTATATATCAAATTTTTATCCATAATTTGGAAGAGGATGATCTGATCGGTATAAAGCTTTGCCAGATAATTCCATTAATTCTTGGACAAAGATGAATAATGCATTTAGATTGCAGTATGGTGATAGAACTGACCCTAGGTTTCTTCTATCAGAATTTGAAAACATCAAGAAGAATCCTAATGAGTCAAGTACATGATTTCAACACAAGGTTTAACAAGACCTTGAGGATATTTCCTGTTAGCTTAAGGCCATGTGATGAATCATGTTTGATCAAATATTGGATGCATTTGATAAAAAGGCTACTTACTACTTGAGGGACAAAAACCCTACTAATTTGAGGCAAGCCTTCACCATGGCCTTGTAAATTGAGAATAACATCAAGGAAATTAGAAAGCCTCCAAAAAGGGACGGTGTAAAACTAATTAACCGAGAAAAGCCTCAAACAAGTAAGGTTTCGATTTGGAGGAAGTTGTGAAAACTTTGGCGGGGGCTATCAAAGAAATACCATACAAATTAGCCGGGAAAAAAACGGAATCGGGTAGAGTTCACATGGTGAGTACAAAGCAACAAGGCCAAAACAGGTTTACAAATCATCATAGAAATTATCAGAGATCTGATGATAGAGGAAAGGGACCTATTGGATTTGAAATAAACAGTCCCAGAAAGGGAAAAAAGAATGGTTCTGATCCTTTGGCTGCCGAGTTGTTGTTGTGGAGGAGACAGATGTCATTGATTGGTGTGACAAATGTTTCATGCCCCATGCTCCATGTGAGGAATACCAGCGGGAAGAAGAAGAAGAAGCTGATGATGATAATGATGATGTTTGCATGATGGGTTGCTCTACGAGCTCAGAATAAGGGGAAACTTCAACTGAGGTAATAAGTGCTAGAAATGCTATCGATTTTTGGGATTGCATCCACTGGGTACCTATTCTTCCTCACTCTCATAATTTAGAAGTAGATATTGTACAATATTTTGAATTTCCCAATAAGAACTTTAAATATTTAAGAGCTTTGATGATAAAGAAGTATGATGGAGGAATCCCATCTAAGGAGGACAAGAAGTTATTGATGAATGTTGTGGTTGCCCAAGAAAATGAGTACAACATGAGAAGTAGGGTCGTCAAAGGGACAAGGGCTCGAGGCCAAGCCAAAAATCCATTTCTTTCAAATATTCCTAAAGAGGCCCCTAAGAAAGATGCATCTGCGCAAGGGTCTTGTTGTCGCAAACAAAACTCATACCCTTTGTCATGCCCAAGTGTCAAAAATCCCATGCCATCTAATGATGTATCAACTTTCCTTCCAATGTTGCATTGCTAAAGTCTATCGCTTATGATATTGCCCAATTCTTGAGTCGGATCAAGATCTCGGCCCAATTGTTGAGTTGCTTAGGATTCCTGAGCACAAGAAGAGGGCATTAGAGTATTTTTTTATTGAAAGAAGAGAAGAGTTCCCTAGGTAGAAATGTAAATATTGTGGAGACTCCTCCAATCATCAAATAATTACAAGCACCACCAGCATTAGAAGAGCCAAATGAAGCACTTGAGGTTTATTTGGGGACATCCTTGGTATATGTTCAGCTAAATGTGAATCCATTCTTCACCACTACGATCATTAAAGACAGATTGCTACACAACTGTATGTTTGACTTAGGGGCATAATGTAATGTTATGCCTCTGGAAGTTATGAATGAACTAAACATCAAGGTAACAACAACATATGGGATGTGTAGTACTATGGACTCCAGAGAAGTGCCAGTGGTGGGATGTGTGAAAGGTATGGTGGTGCAGATTGCAACTTACCCAGGTAAAAACCTGATGCTTTATGTTGTCATTGTTGATTTCCTAGCCAAGTGGGGTATGTTGTTATCTAGAAAATGGGCTACAAGTGTTGGTGGGAGTGTTCAAATGGACATGTCCTATGCTACCATCCCAATTGAGGGCAACCTTTTTAAGTTGTATGGAGAGAAGAAGATGTTGTACCTTATTGAAAATCCCAATAATGCATCTTATGAATTATTGTACACAAGTGTTGATGCTGATAACTTTGTAGGATTTGCTGATGGAAAAGAGCACAAGATTGAAGAATGAAAGTGGCTTGAATAGGTAGGCTCTCTGTGGAATTTATTGTTTGATGGAGCTTGCTCCCAAGTTCGTAAATAGTGTTGGTGTTGTTATGATCTCTTCAAGCCGAGAAAGGTTTGTCTTTTCTTTCAAACTCAACTTTGAGTGCACTAATATCATTACTTGAGTATGAGGCATTGTTGTTAGGTCTGAGAATTGCTTGGAAATATGGTGTTAAAGACATCATTTTCAGAGGAGATTAGAATTAATTGTAAAGCAAGTCGAGAAAACTTTATGCCACAAAAATCAGCGAATGAAACAATAGAAGCATGTAGTTTAGGGTTTTCATTGAGATGTTTGATTCATTCAATATTGTGCATCATGATAGGAGGTTTAATGATTTGGTAGAAAAGCTTGTAGTATTGGGATCTTGGTTTGATATTATGCAGTATCCCTATATTGTGAATATGGTGTTGAGGTGTTAACTAGGCCATCTATACCTAAAAACATTAAACATTGGCAAGTATTTGATGATGATGCTCATGTCAGAAGATTTTTGTAGAACAAATGGGAGTTTTTTTATCAAAGTATTGATTAGGAGCAAATGGTGTGTGTAGCGAGAGGGTAAGGAAACCTTGTTTGGAAATGGCATCATCCAACTAAAGACTAATACCATTCCTAGAGGGTTGGTTGCTCTTGAATCCAACTTTGATAATGTTGATCACATTATTAACAGATGCATAGGATCCTCAAGGGATATTGAGGATCATGACCTTGGTACAAAGGAGAAACCAAGGAAGATTTGGTTGGGAAGCAATCTTAGCAAGGAGGAGAAATAGTCTTATGTCTAGTTCTTTAAAACAATATCAAGATTGCATGGCTTGGACTTATTCTAAATTAAAGGCATATAGAGAGGATCTGTTTCAACATGATATTCCCTTGGAATCTAATAAAAAACCATTAAGGAAGAAATAGAGACCAATCAATCCACGTCTCTTAAAATGCAAGAGGAATAGATGAAACCGGGGATGGAGGGATTATTCAGCCTACAAGGTATTCTTCTTGGGTTGCATCAAGTTGTGTGTGGACTTCAGAAATCTGAATAGAGCATCAATGAAGGATAATTATCCTTTACCAAACATGGAAAACATGCTGCAGTTAGTGATTGTGTCTAAGATGCTTTCTACCCTAGATGGTTTCTCTGGGTATAACCAAGTTGTGGTGAAGGAATCAGAAAGAATTAAGATAGACTTTACCACCCCATGGGGAACATATGTATATGTCGAATTCCCTTGACCGATGAATCTTTGGAGAAACCTTTCAAAGAGCAATGGACGTTTCTTTTGCTGGATACATCAATGATTTTATTGTTTTCTACAAGGATGACGTAATCGTGTTCTCTAGGAAGAGAAGTGATCATTTGTAGTACTTGGAGAAAATGCTGATAATATGTAGAGAATATGGCATTTCACTCAATCCAAACAAGTTCCATTTCAGAGTATAGAAGGAAAAATTGCTTGGTCACATTGTGTCAAAAGAAGGGGTAATGATTGATCTAGAAAGGGTAGAGGCCATCAACAAAGTCCCAATTCGAGAACCAAGAAGGGGATTCAATCCTTCTTTGGGAAAATAAACTTTATCAGAGATTCATATCAAACTTTTTTGAGTTGACTATTCTAATCACGACATGTTGAAGAAGGACTAGACCATTAAATGGGAAGAGGATACCATTCAAGATTTCAATGGGATCAAGGAGGCATTAAAACATGCCCCTATTTTAGCAGCTCCAAATTATAAGAATCCTTTCCAACCATTTTCCTTTTCTTCTGAGAACACTATTGCATCTGTCTTATTGGAGAAAGATGATGAAGGGGCTAAGAGGCCAATTGCCTTTTCAAGTAAGGCATTTGGGGGCCAAGATGAAATACACTATTATGGAGAAATAAGCATTTGACTTGGTAAAAGAAACAAAGGTTTTCAGATCTTACATTTTGAGCTCTAAATTTTTGCTTATGTTCCCCGCACTATGGTGAAAGACATCTCATCAGAGATGGAAGTCTCAAGCAAAAGAAGTAGATGGGTGATATCCAAACCATGAAGTTGGTGAGAGGTTTTGGCTTGGCTAAGCTTATGGCTGAGAGCAACTTGCAAACTATTGAGGTAAATGAGGTAAAAGAAGGAAGGATAGATGTTTTTGAAAAATGGTGATTTCTAAGTCGTACAAGGATGTGATTTTTTATCTCATACATTTATACTTCCCTAAATATTTGAGTAAGAACTAGAAAAGAGCCCTTAAGTTGGCTTCCTAGAGATATGTCAATATTTATTATGGGTTAGCTTGGAAGAACCCTAAGGGAGTTCTCTTAAGGTGCATCATCAAGATGAAGCCCCAAGATAATTTTTGATCTTCATGGAGGATTTTTTGGGGGGCATTTTGCTAGAAGAGTCACAAAACACAAGATCCTGAGGGCTAGTTACTGGTGGCCAAATCTCTTCAAGGATACAAATCTTTTAGTTAGAAGATGTGAGAGTTGTCAGTGCTTCTCTGGAAGAATGAAAGCTTCAGGCTCCCTACCTTTGCAACTTGTATCAATTGAAGCCCCATTCAAGCAATAGGGAATGGATTTCATTGGTGAGATTTCAGAACCTTCAAGTACTAGCCATAAGTGGATTCTTGTAGCCACTGATTACTTCACCAAGTGGGTGGAGGAAATCCCCACCAAAAGAGCAACACACCAAATTGTCATGGACATCATGCTAAACCATATCATCTCCAGGTTTGGGGTGCCAGTCAAAATTGTTGTTGACAATGCCATGAGCTTCAGAGCTAAACCCTTGGTGGTAATTTACAAAGAATATGGGATCAATTTGACATAGATTCTAATTACAATCCCCAAGGAAATGGACAAGTTGAGTCAAGTAATAAAAAATTTCTGAAAATTATCAGAAGAACCTTGGAGCTGAAAAAAAGAAAATGGGGTGAGTAGTTGAATTTTGTTGTCTAGGCTGACCGAATTACCGTTAAAAGAGCCACTTTGGAAAGAGTCCGTTTGAGTTGGGTATATGGAACTCAGGCCCTACTTCCCCGCATATGCAATTATCCTCATATCAGTTCATTCAACAACTAGAATATCAAGAAGTAAGTTCATATGATGCTTGCATTAACCATATTATTGAACTTGATGCAGAAAGCGTGGCATCCCACCAAAGGCATGTAAATTTTAGGGAAAACTTGAAGAAGTTGTTCGAGAAGAAGGTCACCCCAAGAGATTTCAATGTTGGAGATCTCATGTTGTTATGGGATAGCAAGCATGAAGATAAGGGCAAGCATGGAAATTTGACGTGTTATAGATGGGCCCTTACTCCATTGATATTAGAATTGGTGAACATATCTCGCTTCTGAAGGACTTGTATGGGGAATTGCTCAAATTTCCTGTTAATGTTAGGAATTGGAAACATTTATTGGATTGATTCCCTAGAATTGAGGTGAGAATCATATGTGCAAAGTGTATAGTTTGGTTTTGGTTTTCTATCTTTCATGTGCTTGTTCATTCGGCCCTTAGTGGCCTATTTTTATTGGTTTCTTGGTTCATTTTTGGGGATGGTTGGCTTTTTCCTTTAATGATTGACTCCTTTGCCCAATGGATATTTTTGGCACTTGGTCTACCTTTGTTCTTGTGGCACTCACAAGGAGTGCCCATCCCAAGTCGGAGCCGATGTTGGTGCTCAAAACAGTCCCACCCCATTTTTCCATTAAAAAATCTATCAATTTATGGTCTATTATCTTCTCGTATTATGAGTGAAAAGTCTCCACCTTCCTTTTGTTGCTATAATCAGTCCTTTCCTAGACCGAGGATCACATATAGATCCAAAATTGTTTCCTCATTTCTCTGTTCATCTAGAAAGGATCTCGTAATTTGGGTCTCCCATTCTCTATTCATCTAAAACTCAATATTTCCCATTCTTTTTGCCCTCCGCATTCGGTATTTGTTGTCCTTATTGTCTCTTCCTAAATACTTAAAGAAAGATGAATGAGTGTAGCTCGGAGGAATGTATTTGAGCATTGTAACATCTCTAAATTCTCCATCCTTGGAGAGAGTTTCATCTCCGGGCTCAAATGGTCATTTTTCGCATTTTATGGTTTGATGGGTGAGTTTTCCTTATGAAATTATCATCTTTGCATAAGTGGAAACATGGCTCGTTTTGGTTGGATGCAGCTCTGTGGGGAACTCTAAAATTCTATGGATCACCTCAACCCAAAAATGGTCCATGTGGAGGAATGACACTCATTTGAAAGTTTACATTTTGGTTTGGCCTTGGAGTTACGCGGGAGGACACGCGAAGGTTTCACTTGCTTTTCCTAGACTTAGAAAAAAATTATGCAATTTGGTATAGTTTGGTGGAACAAGGACACGTGGTGAGCCCACGCTCATTTAGGGTCTTCACTCTTGGGCACCATTTTAAAATTGTGCCATGGAGATACATGGAGGCTTTCGCGAGTCTTCCCATACTTAGTCTTTTTCAAAATGTTTTGAGGGTCCTAAGACATGTGGAGGGACCGCGCATGTTTGAGGACTGTCCCTTGAATTTTATTGTAAAGAAGCACCAGGAGGACAATTGGAGGCATCCGCTCACTTTTCATTTTTCTAGGACTTTTCAATGGCCAAAGGAGATTTCCGCGGACCACGACACATAGCACCTTCCACCGAGATTTGAGCCTTCAAACAAATTTTTTTAGGCTGAGGTGGTGAGCCCGTGCTCATTCAAGGTCTCAACTTTTGGGGACCATATCAAGATGCGCCATTGTGACATGTGGTAGTTTTGAAAAGTCAAAAGGGTGGGGAAGTGGACCATTGGAGGCAACTTGGATTTTTTACCTCTTGTCAGCAAAAGGATTAAAACATCAAAATGGCCCACAAGCCCGATAGAGAATAGTCAAAAAATTTCCCCGGTCAATGGTGGTGGTGTAGACTTTTGGGGGAATTTGAAAAAATTTCCTTTTGTGGAGAAAGGAGTAAAAGGTGTAAACATGAAGCGTGGTTCAGCTGGGACCTACATCGGAAACTTGAAGCGGAAGGGTGGAGCTATGGGGGGAACTTGGAAAAAATTTTGTTTTCCAAAAAAGAGGTGAAATAGCATAATTTGGTTGCAGTTCCTTTGGGACCCACCTTAGGACACGTGTCAGGCTCATTTATCAAGGGTGGAGGTGCAGAGAAAAATGTGAAAAATTTACATTTTTCTAGAATTTTTAAAAGGAAAAAGGAATCCGTAGGTCCATTTTAAAGTGGATCTCCCATGTGGACAGTCCAAATTCAAAATAGGAATCAATGGCGAGATGTGCATCTCAGTATCATATTTCCTACCATTTTCACTCCGAGTTCATGGGGATGCACGTTCTTATGGTTTTTTATCATTTCTTGGGGTCTCTTGCACGTGAAATGAAGAGGAACATTAATCCGGAGGCTTGGTTTGGTGGGGAAGGTATGTAAACGTCTCTCACCATTAAATATGCAATCTAACTACCGGATTCGACCCGATTTTTCTTTCCTTGGCATGCGAAAGACCTGTTGATATATTGGTTTGGTGAGGAAATCCAGGGACGTCTTTTAACATTATGATGAGAACTGATCTCAGGCTCAATCTCGATCTTGCATTTTTCCTTCCGGACACGCAAAGTACCAGATTTGTGATTAGGGGCGGAGGTGGTTGCAAGTAAAAGGAAGAGTGTACCAGAGGAAGGAGTTGAATACGGGAGGTGTTCATATAGATCCACCCCTAAGCACTGACAAATTTTTGGAGATCTAATTCAGTAATCGTAATCTAGAATCTAGATCATGGCAAGAACTCGGTGCACTCAATGTTTGGATTTTTGGGGGAAAATCTATTATAAAATGTTCTAAATTGCATGAGTTTGTCATGAAAATGGTTGGAGGTTGGAATTTTGAATTTTAAAGGCCAAAACTGATTTTCTAAGAGAAAAGCTTGATAGAGCCCTTCTTTACGAGGGACTATTTTAGAAACCTGTATATCTCTTTTTGTTAAACTTAATTGTGTCAAGGTGGTGCGAGTGTACAACCATTGACAAGTTATGAGATTGTTCTAGAAACTTTCCCCGCTGATAATTTTAATCAAATTTGAGTTATTCTATTTTGACTCGAGCAATTATTGTCGCAAATAGTTCTATTTGTTCCTATTGCAATCTTATACTGAAATTTTTGTGAAATCACACAGATCTCGTCCCTATGATAGTTTAATGGTATTTGTAATTTCATTTCAAGAAGAGCCTTCATCTTGGATGAGATAAACAAATTTAAAATCAATTAAGCTGTTAATTGTTGATAAATATTTTGTAAGTCTTCGGGTGTACCTTAGGTGTGGTTAATCAGAAACTATAGTGTTTAATTGAGTTTTCCAATTCAAGCCTTTGTATTGGAGTCTTAAAGATTATGTGAAAACGTGCTGATTTGGGCCTCCATTAAAGCACACCTTCTAGTTGAAGGAACATCTTGACTGTTATGAAGCGTTCTATTGTGAAGTTGCTCATTATTTTGAAGTCCCTCCAAAGATCTGGTATAATCAACTTTATCCTACTTCACCTCCCACCAAAAATTCACTTAAAAACAACCAATCATACCCATACTACCCCTATTTGTCATGTGTGTATACAAATGCATAATTTTTACTACCAAAACATGTAGAAACAATCAAGTTTTCATTTTCTTTAGTGGCTTGAACCTTGCTTAGAAAATATCTCCATTATCTAGAGTGACAACTTGTGAGAGTTAGGTTTTGTTGCATTGATCATATTTTCTTCAAGGTATTCTTAATAATTTCACAAGGAAGGATATCTCCATCTCCTCCACAAACAACAGGCTACAAAAAGGGTCCTCTCACCTTGGTTGAAAGGCACAACCATAAAGTAGTGAGGATACGTCAAGTCCTCTTGAGGGTGCTACCCATTTCTCCACATCTGAGTGACAAAGAGTAGGTTACATTTCATCCATGGCTACAAAGTGACACACTACATGCTCTTCTTGTCTCTAAGCTTCTTGCCAAACCTATGATGCTGATTAGCTTCTGAGGGAGAATCAATTTGGGTACTAACAAGTAACTCATGAGAATACACCGATAACTTACAACCCTCAAAGAACTCACTCAAGAGATTATTTCTAGACAACTACTCCATAGACAATATGGATACCTAAAACAAACCTTCAACCTAGTGAATCCTCGGGGCATGTAGGAACTATGAGTCCACAGAATAATGATTCATCTAATCAAACATTGGTAGAACTCAAATTTGATTTTAGAAATGCTTATAAGAAAATAACAAGTCGAGAGGAGATATATGATCAAGTTGAGAAAGACGAAGAATTATACTCGATTTTTCATTGTTTTTAAAAAATGATCTTATTTATTTTGAAGACCCCATAAAAAAGAATGGATAGAAGTTATGGATGAAGAAATGGATTCTATTGAGAATAATCAAACTTGGGACTCAGTCAATCTATCGGGAGGAAAGGATGTTATTGTTGTTAAGTTGGTCTATAAGACTAAATTCAATGCAAATGGAAATGTGGAAAATCACAAGGCAAGGTTACTAGTGAAGGGATTCTCACAATAGCTTGGAATTGACTATAATGAAAATTTTGCATTGGTGACTAGACTTGACACAGTTAGATCTGTCTTAACCATAGAAGCTCAAAATAACTTGAAAATATACCAAATGGATGTCAAGTAAACATTATTAAATGGTATTCGGAAGAATAATTTTATGTTCAACAACCACCTAGATATGAAGTACATGCACAAGAGCATAAAGTCTATAGATTGAAAAAGGCACTATATGACCTAAAGCAAGTTGCGATAGCTTAGTAAAATAGAATATATTCATATTTTTCGTAGAATGGATTTAATAAAAGTAGAAGTAATCTAACCCTATACATCAATATGAACAATACGGTTCACATTCTAATATTTTTTTGTATTTTGATGACCTCATATTTACTAGAAATTTGTCTATTGACTTGTTGAAGTCAACCATGAAGAAGGAATTCGAAATGATAGATCTAGGGTTGATGAAATACATTTTAGGCATAGAAGTGACTCAATCTGAAGAAGGAATATTCATATGTCAGTATAAGTATGCAAATGATGTGTTAAAGAGATTTAATATGCTGAAATGTAATTTGAAAATAACAAAAGTTTCTATGGGCCTCAAATTAAGAAAAGAGGACAAATGATACAATGTTGATCCAACATTGTATAAAAAGACTTGTTGAAAGTTTGATGTACTTGATGGAAAACGAGGCCAAATATCATTTATGGAGTTATTCTCATTTCAAGGTTCATGGAGATTCCCAAATAATTGCATTGTCTTCCAACAAAGAGGATCTTGAGATACGTTGTCGATAATACAAATTATGGAATTTGGTATGCACTATCGATGATTTTAAGATTAATGGGATACATAGACATCAATTGTGTAGGTAGCATTGATTATAGGAAAATCACATCCAACTATGTATTTTATTTTAGTTTAGGTGCGAGTCTCATGGGCATCTAAGAAGCATCCAATTGTCACTCTATTTTTGCGAGAATCGATCATGTAGCATCCACATCAGCAACATGTCGGGAAATATGGATGAGGAGATTTGGAACACTATCAAGAGGAATAAACTTAAATATTCCGTGACAACAATTCAACACCAACAAATCCAATCGGGGGGCAGTTCCGCTCCCCCAATCCACTCTCTCAACACCAAAAAATCCATTACAACTAGACACTCAAAGGCCCAACATGGGCGATTCATTTTTTTGTTTATAAGGTTTCATTTTGTAAAAGTTTTATTAATAACAAATATATATTATTATTACTAATAGTATTTAATAATAATAATAATAATACTAATATATATATAATATATATATATATATATATATATATATATAAACATATATATTATTATTCATAATCGAATTTAGTCATTATTATTAAAGTGCAACTAAGTTAATATGTTAGTAATATAGTATATTAAGCATACTAAGGTAACCAAATTTATTTAAACTTTCTTTTTTTATAAAAAAAAACTACATTTAACTCATTATTTATAAGGGAAAGTAAGAAGAAACATTTATATGTAATTTGTTCAAACATAGTTATGTATACATTAAAGAGGAAAGTATAATTCATTCTAGTTACTTATATAATTTTATGGATCATTTTCTTTTGTGTTTGTTTCAACTAAGGATAGGCTTGGGAGGATGAATTTGTTTAATTATACAACTCTATACATTTTAGCAAAGGAAGAGTGTTTCTCATTCTAACAATTTTAATAACTACTTTCCTTCAACTAGCTTAGTAATACATTTCTAGTTTAGGTCCTTCAATTTACTTTCTTTTAAGGAAAACAAAAGTAACCATTCCATTTCTCAAAGCAAGTGCAAACCAACAAGATACATATTTCTTTCAAAATGAAGCCTATCAAACTTTACAATATTTTTAGAAATGAAAGTATGTCACATTTGAAAAACAATGAAGCTACTTAAATTAAAAAGAATGCATATCCATTTCAACTATAACCAAATATTCATTTCACCAAGATGAGGTAGAACTTGATAAAAAAATTCATAAGAATAACACATTTGAAATTATAAGTCTCTTAAACAAGCACTCTTAAAGGGAGTTTACAAGGTCATTTGATTTCCAAGTATAACAACAACTTTCTCTCAAGATTACAATTTTACAAATCATCCACTCAAATTGGTGATGAATAAAAAAATGAGTAAATTACAACAAGGCTATAGACAAGACAAAATTCATGTCTTCAATATGCATGTCTTCTTCACAATGGTAGCTCCAAAAACTTTCTTTCTTCAAAATTCATAATGGGATCACAAAACAAGGAAGGGGAGTATACAATGCTCTCCACCGAACCTTAAATCCATTACGAGGAGAATCCATCCCCTTAATGGCCCCCGAGCCCCCAACCAAGTAACCATGAGGGGTATTGAGCATCAATGACAACTTTCAACAAAGTGGCTTCACAATGACATACATACAATACATGCGACTCACCAAGATACATATCGAACAATTTTAGACATTAAAAAAAATACAAATGTTTGAGGATCAGTTCAAATAGAGAAAGGGCTATAGGAAACCACCTCCTTATGCCTTGCAAGTGAAGTGGGAGTCTTACCCTAAGCCTCTAAGTGCACAAAAATATCATCACAAATTCCTTATCTCTCCCTTGCAAGCATGCAACAAAACCATGAATTATTTTTCGTTCCCCATAGGTAAGACTCCCATTCACACTCCCACCAAATGCACACCTCAAAAAACTCCCTTTTCCCCCTCCCTAATGCTCCTATAATCCATTCTCCCACACCCAAATTAAGGTATATTACCTAACCAACACACAAGCACATTCAAGAGACAAAAACAATTTTAATAAGCACAACATTGCATACAAACAAGAATGATAACAAAATAACAAAGGTGGAGAGCCTACCTCTCCATCAAGCTCCAAGAAAAATTTCACAAGCCTCTTCAATTCCAAGCCAAGAAATTAAAATCACTCCAACAAGCTCCAATTCCAAAAGTTCACAAGAAGAGAAAAGAACAAGTAACCCCCATTCCAACTAAAAATCACCAATAAATAGAAATGGAATGTGAGGATGATGAGGTGGCTCCATGTAGGATGTCACTTCATCATTCCTCCATCCCCACAATCAAGTGAACACACCAAGACTAAGAAAATCAATGCACATGCAAGGACTATGACAACCCACATGGCTCAAAACTTGCACACCATGCTTTCAAGGAACATAATAAATTGGGGTAGAAAGAAAGTGCAATAATTTTCCTTGTTTAACACTAAAAAAATGAAAAAAAAATGAAAAAATTAAGCTTCCCAACTCATAGTTAGGGTTGTTGGGTAAATTTAAGAGGCATGTGACAAGCCTTGATTGTCCAAAAATCCTCCAAAAATTCCCCCAAGTCAAAATCTGAATTTTGAAGTTGGGGTGGAGTAAAACACTCACAAATCAACATAAATTTTACTTACAAGGACCACCAAATCACATCATAACTATTTTTCACATCCTTAATTTGGTTAACTAAAAATAAGAAGGGTTAAGCTTAATTAACACACATTTACAACATGTTAATAAAGTGAAAAAATATTAAATTTTAAATACACAAAACATAAATAAAGAACATACAAAAATTAAAGAAAGGGACACAATTCACCCCATGGCCACATATGTGAAGTCACCCCCCATGGGAGACCTCTAACAAAATATGCAAAACACCACACTAAACAACATTACACAAGTTGTCAAATTTGGCCTCATTTCTCAACACCCGACATCCTTCTGTGGTTGGTCCCCTACCCCCTTCAATGTATGTGATAAAGTCTTGCACAAAAAAATACCTCTCTAGCCTTTCGACCATATTAACAACATCGAGAAATATACATATAAAATAAATATTCATCATTCAACATTAGAAATTCTATTATCCATCAATATATCAAAATCTAACCCTAACATCCATGAGATTACAATTCTACTCAAAACATCCCAAAACATAACATGTCAGTATAAAATCCATATCATGAAAATCAACATATATCAAATTGTCTAACATCACTATCTAATGCATCATAATAAAACATAAACATCATAATGTCAATAGTCCAAATATCAGTGAAATCTATCATCTACTGATCAATGTATCATAATCAAAATGTTTGAATATCAGTCCAACAATATCAATATCAAGATGAAATAGTGTTAAAGAGGAGTGGGAGCTACACTAACCCATATTGGCTCAGTGTGAAAATATTATTTTGAAGAATCAAACAAAGGATAGTAGGGTTTGTTCATGATTCCATACTCGCCCAAACCCAATACCGGTTGTTTATTGTCTCTTTATCTTCACATGAATAAAAAATTGTAATAAAATATGTTGAGAAGTAGGGGTAAGGTTCTGTCTTACCATTTATTGTACATATCCATATTTGGGAAATCCAATCATGTAGATGGGATAGTTTTGGAAAAAATATATTCATGTGGTAAATGAGGTGAAGATTAGAGTAATTTTCCTCATCTTATAAGACTTTTTTAGTGGATCCTCCTCATATTTTAGAACCAAAGTATTTTGGGATGGCTGTAAAGGAGGTCCTCCATGGAATTCAAATTTAGTATTGGCCGATTTGGAGACAAAAGTAGAAAAATAAGCTCTTCTAAAGCTGCCACTAAAGCCAACACCAATCTAAGAATGTGGTACTTCTTTATACGTGTGTAATTCCTCGTTCTATACAGTAGTATAAAAATTCAATAGAGTGCCCACATTCAAATATCCTTTCGATAAACAATTCCACCACGCAAAGGAGATGGTTGACATGGTTGATGAATGCCATCCCCCGCACCAAAATTAGGGGTATTTTCATCCAATGAGATAATTCAACTTTATCGGGATCTTCCTTGCTTCCTTCCTCTAACAACATTACTATGATGCACTTTATGGTTCCGTTAAGGGTTCCTATAATAATAATAATAACAATTGTTATTAATATTATTATTTTCACTTTGTTCTTGTTGTTGTTATTATTATTATTATATTTATATAATAATATTTATCATTACTCTAATTATTATAATTCTCCAAAATGTCTCGTATATTATTTAGAAATTAAATTTAAACTTATACTATAGTTATGAACATATATTATATCATGATATGTTTATAAACTTCTACTACTTATTTTTAAATATTTTAGACACCATTATATGATATACATTAATAAAATATAATATATAAGAGCTTGATTTGGAAGAACTTTGGCTCTGCTTAGTTTCCTATGCTTTTTCCTACCTTGTTTTGTTGCAGAAACTATATGTCCTTATCCCTTCATGCGGTCTCCCCTCGGTCTTATCATAGTTATTTTTGGCATTTTTCCACTACTTTGTGTGTTTTTGTGCCTATAAATGGCCAGCCCCCCCCCAGTTCAACGATTGTTGATATTGACAACCATGGCTCCCAAGCGCGCAAGGAAGTTTGTACCAAAAGTCTACAACGAGGTATGGACTCTAAACCCACCCCCGATGTGGTTATTACTAATGAGTTTTTGGATCATGTGGTGACCTGGTATCATAACCACTATCTTATTGCATATTTTTTTGGTTACATCCAATTTGAGAGGTATCTGTAAAATTTGAACAAAAACCATTGACATTCGTCTAACATCTAAGTTTCGGAGTCCAGAATCTCACCAAAGATTTTTATCTATTTACCTTTCGTGATCCCTCATAGGTCCATGCCCTTATTCTTAAGGCCACTTGTTACTATTTAGGTAACACCTTCTTGTGCTATCCTCATGGACTTTAGATTTTAATCTGAGTAATCAGGTGTCATTCAAAATCCCCATTTGGATTTAGCTCCCTGGCCTTCCCTCTTATCTCTAGTCTTTTCTAGATGAGATAGTCAATCCCATTGGCAGGGTTCTACGCCATGTACAAGATAATTTAATTTTACCCATCTTAACAAGCAATTGTGTGTTGAAGTGCACGTGGAAAAAGATTTGCAGGACCATCTAAATATTTAGGCAGGGTCTTTATAACTCTCTCTAAAGGTTGTTTATTTTAACCTCCCAAACACAAGTTTTCATAGCCAGGCCCCGAACCATTGTATTAGGGATTGTTCCCTTTTAGCTTTCTCTAAACCTGCTCCCGGGCTGACCTCAGAGCTGAAGAATGTGGTCACCCCTCAAGCTGATGGTTGGAAGGTGGTTTGTTCAAAATAAAATCAGGATGAGGGCTTACGTGGAAGTTTCACCCTGTCTTCTCCTTTACCACCACCAACCAGGATGAGCCTGCGGTAGAATAACCTAGTACTTACTTGTCTCCATTCTAGCCACATCTCACGAGTCAATATATATAGACAAATGCTACGAATTATGGAAATGTTGCTTTAACCTCTCTACCACTTTGACATTCACGTAGCCCGCCTTGTGAGGTGTCACATGGCTCACGGGGAATAAATGGGGCTAAACGTTGCTCCATTCAAGTTGAGCCTGCTAATTCGGGCCCAATTCTTCTTTCCAACAACTTCAGCATTCTTGGCTCTATGGATGGAATTCGAACCGGCAAGGGAGTTTGACATGTCTGATTTTTCATGAATTTTATGTCATGGAATGTTTGGGGTCTGACAGAGCCCTCACGTAAATTATCTATTTGGTTATCTTGTCGGTTAATTATCTATTTAGATGTTATTTGCTTACAAGAAATCAAGATTTCTTATTTTTCTTCAAACTACACCGATGTGTATTGCCCTTGATTTTGTGCCCTTGATGGACAAGGTGGTAATAGCATTTCCATCACACCAAAATTTTTGACATTAATTATTTCATCAGGCCATGACCCAAGTAATCGGGTGGTGTGGGTGATTATGAATATTAATGATATGTCTTTTGGTATTCTCAATGTTTATGCTCCTAATGATGGTAATGAAAGAACATTATTATGGAGATCGTTAGATGACAACTTACCCGTTACTTATTGGTTAGTTTTTGGTGACTTATGGGTGAGTATCATGAAGATAAATGTGGTGCACTTTTGATGTAATGTTTCCTCGAGGAACGTGATGCTTGGTATTATTTTAAAATTTGTTGGGGCCTCTCCAATCCAATTCTCAACCAGTGGTAAGAATTTATGGACTCCACTTGGTTTACTTAGACCAACCTCTCGAGAAGTATCTGATCAAGTATTAAAATGCCCCGATCATGATCTTCTTGCTCACCAATTTTTTTTTAATTTTTAAATGCATGGCTCCACGATTATCAAGGTCTTATCTGATGTGATTTTTTCAAATCACCATTCGATCACATTTAAGGTTGTTTGGCAGGGGGCCCTCCTAAGGATCCCGATATGTAGTTTTTCAGAATGTTTTGTTGTTACATCTCCTTTGACTAATCCATCTCATCGCCAAAATATGGACCATGGCACCACATCCCGATTTTCCTACTAGTTGAATCTCTTGGTGGGAAATGGTGATCCATCACCACCCAATTTCTACCGATTTGGAAAACAATTTTCCTATGTTCAAAGAAGGGTCGATTATTCTCTACATAAAGTATTTTGGTAGGTCTCTCTAATCCTGGAATCCAATCCCTTTGATCTTCACTTCAATACCAGTGCTATGAATCTTTGATATAATCTCAAGATTAGTGAATCCTACATTGCTCAGGGTACTCATATCCGTTCAAGGCTCCATTGGTTGCGGGTGGGAGATAAAGATTCTAAAATATTACTCAAATCCCTATGGGCCAAACATGATCATGAATAGATTAGGGATATAAATGAGTCACACCAATGACTTATCGAGATCCCAAAAATATTTCTTGCTTTTGTCAAGAATTATTCTCTGGTGTTTAAATCTTAGAATGATTTTATTGAAGGAGCTTCTACTTTATATAAATACATTGATGTTGTGCCTTCGCAACTCACTTCTCGGGATAGGGCTTGTTGCAATGCTCCTCTTTATTTTAGAGTAACTTCATGTAGCCTTTCTTTTCTTAGCCGATGATAAATATCTGGTTCTGGATGGCTTCCCCAATGAGTTATATAAAGAAAATTGGTCCTTTATCAGATCTAATATGCTTAGAGTTTATACTGAAGCTCTCCAATCTCTCTCTTTAGGCAGCTTCATCAATCAAGGAAACATCAAGTTCATTTCTAAAGCAGTGCAATCTGGAGTGTATTAATAATTGGTGGCCTATCACCTTGTTGAATGTTTCGTATAAAATTATTGCTAAAGCTTTGGCTCTTCGGATTGATAATATTTTGTCAAAGATTGTTTGGCTTGAGGAGATGGGATTTGTCAAAGGCCGTTATATTCTAGATAATCTTATTATAGTTTGGGAAGGTATGGAATGGTCTTGAATTTCTTGTTTAAAGCCTCTTTTTCTAAAAAATGATTTTGAAAAAGCTTATGATCGAATATAATGGCCCATTATTCTGGATACACTCAAAGCGTTAGGGTTTGGTGATTTATTTTGTTTTTTTGTGTCCACTCTGCTCTCCAATGCTTCTTCTCATCTCACCATTAATGGCCATCATTCTTTTGCCATTAGTTTCTATTGCTCCATCGACAAGGTTTCCCTCTTGCTCGACATTGTTCATTCTTACTTTGTTGATTCCCTTGGCTACTTAATTGCTCATCAAGCAAACCTAGGTCATATTCAGGGAATTGTTTTACCAAACCACAACACACAGTTGATCAATGGACATTTTGTGGATGATTCCTTCCTTACGGTTGTCAAATCTAAATAGAATGTTCTTTTTAATTGTTTAACTACCTTTCGTATAGCCTCTCACTCTAGTATTCAGATGGAAAAAACTCTTGGTTTTCACCAGAGTTGTTTTCCACTGCCATATTGGTTTAAGGCTTACCCCTAGAAATGGATTGGTCATGGTGAGAAATTTCACTTCTTAGGCATTCCTTTTTCCTTCAACAGTGACTCTGTGACTCTTTGGAATTATGTTGTTAATAGAGTGGAGCAGAAAGTGACGAAATGGTCCTCTAAATTGCTATCTTTGGCGGGCCAATTTTAGGTGTGCACCAAAATTCTTTCCAAAACTTATGTTTATTATTATGCTTATTGTTTCCCTTCCCACACTTCTTTTAATTGGCTGAAAAATATTCTGTGGGATTTTCTTTGGTGTAAAAGTTTATGTTCAGCTGGTTTTCACCACATTTCCTAGGATTTTGTTGTCTCCCTTGTTAGAAAGGTGGTATGGGCATCATAGATCTATACTATTAGAGCATCAGTTTATGTTAAATGTTTCATTTGTATCCTTTCAAGGGAAAATTCTTGGCAAATTTTGTTAAGACATTGTATTGAATCTTGTGCCTATATGGCAAGAAAATTTGGAACACCATTGGTCTGCATACCCTTATTATTAAGCATGTTATAGTTAAGATTACATGTATCTTTGTGGCTAAGAGTATATAGAAAACCTTTGAGAAGGTTAATCCTTTTTAACATGGATTAGTGATGGATTTCACATAGGCCTTTTGTTTAATGCTCAGAACATCTAGTGGTCTCCAATTCTCACTAAGGGTACGCCTAGTTAGTTGAGCTCCCGACATCAAATCCATTCAGCTCTTTTGAAAAGTAATTCACACTATACAGTATCTAGTGCACCGCAAGGATTGGATCTCTTGGCCTGATCTTAAAGCTAAATTTACTTTAGAGAATTCAGATTTTCCATTGTTTTGCAAAATTCGGAACTTCTTCCAGATGTGATGCTTCATAAACTCAGCCTTCACCCACCAACTATATGGTGGCGAGACTGGAGATGGAATCATGACATGGAATTTTTCGCTATAACACTCACATAATTTACCAAATTTTATGTCCTGTATCACTTGCAATTGTTAAAATAAATTCTCGTTGGGGACTCTAATCTCTTCCATCTACTTGGCTTCATCGGCTTGCTCGTGCTTGGAACCCTCTTCTTGAACCCAAAGTTAACCATTTTATATGGGTTTTTTGTTTATCAAGGTTTACCCTTAGGTGAATGACTTAGGCATATCGACATACCTCCCCTACTTTCCCCTTCTGTTCTAGCCTTGAATCTTTCTTGAATTTATTTTTTGTTTTTCCCACATGCGCAGTTATCCGCTATGGATTCATTCCTTGTTTCAACCTTATCACCCTGAGTTCTTCCCATGGTGTCTGGCCTTATTTGGTGACTTTATTCTATAGCCTCATTATATAGCTAATTTGTGGCGTCTTTTTGTGCATGCATTTTATTTCATATCTGGAAAGCTCGTAATGCCTTTATTTTTAGCATGATCTTATAGTTATTATGTTTTCTACTAATGACAAGGTGATTATTATATCTACTATACGAACACATATTCAATCTTAGGCTGCTAAGGTTGCTCTAGAATTCTCGCACCTTCAGGAGCTTTTGGATCACTAGGGGAGTGCGTCATGCACTATGAGACGTGTTCCACTTGATTTGTTGTTTCCACCACCTTGGATTTCACCTCTCGGTGGCCACTTGTTATGGTCACACATCAGAGGAGCCACTCGCGTAGCCATCTCTCTGCCTCCCTTCAAGAACCACGTCATGCCATCATCTTTTAGACGGGGATGGAGTCTTCCCTTGTAGAGGAAATGCGTTGTCAAGACTCCCCAATGGGGTTCTCCCCACCGGATATGAATACTCCCTGCAAGATCTCTACCCCTAGGTAGGGAATTATGGTGCCTCTTCATATGAGGTTTCATGAGCAGGAGGGTTGGGAAGTGCATTCCTTTTTGTAGAACCTTCTAGCGGAGGTTTCATCCCTCCCCAAGATGATCCCCCCTCTTCATGGTGCGCAAAGTGACGGCGTGTGCTTAATATTTGTCCTACGATTTCGATTACCCTTTGGGTGCACTCTTGTAAAGCCCTCATGGTGTTTTTGTTTTCTCATGTGGCATTATTTTATTGCCCTTGTGGCATTTTGTGTGACCGTGACTTGTCTAGTCACCCCTTACTATGTAACTTTCCTTTTATTTTATTAATATAAAGGCCATTTGCAATAGTAAATATAATATATTATACTATTTATGGTAATATTTTTTACCATAAGATATTATAAATAATAGTAAATATTATTATTAATAATTATTATTATTAGAAATTTACTATGATTAAATTATATTTATTTCTAATATTACTTAAAATTACAAATTTAACATCAAAAAAATTAATTCACTTCACTTTTTCAATATTTAAGTGTATTATACTTATAATCTCTATTATTATAGTTATAATTATAATTATTCTCTTAGAACTTGAACTCTAAACCCCAAACCCTATACACAACCCATAACAACTAACCCTAAACCCTAAAAGTGGACCCGAGATTAAGGTTTATGTCTATGCTTTTGTGTTTAGGGCATTCCATGAGTGTTTTGAAGTGACTTTGCTATTTTATGTTCACAAGTATGATTTTGGGTTTAGGGTTTATAGGTTGGAAAGTATAATTTCCTTTTTTTTTTTTCTTGTTTATGAATTACAAAAACCATAATGACACAAGTCAACACACATTAAAAAATAATGAGACACCTCAAAATATCATTACACACCCCAAACACTCACATCATGGACTAAAATATAATGGGCCATTCTAAAAAACACCTCAACTTGTATAAAATCCTAGATCGTAAACCCTAAACTTCTCCTCACTTATTCCTGCAATTTTATTGTGTGCTTTGTAAATAATTCTACATCATGTTACTAGTTTTTACTTGACGGCAACCCGGTAAAATCCAACACTCACTCTAGGTTCCTACCATAAACAACTTGAAAGGAGACCTTCCTCTCGACATTTTTACTAATATATTATAAGTAAGTTCATCTTATTCCAAGGCCAAATGCAAATTTTTCTTATTTTCTCCAACTATTCATTGTAGAAGATTTCCGAAGATCATGTTTTCTCTTATAATTTTCTATCAATTTGGGGTGATATGAAATGTTAAACCGTAGTTGTGTCCACAATTTCATCCACATAGTATTCTAAAAGTGACTTGAAAACTTTGTGTTTCAAGATCTAAAGTGTTCATCCTTGAATTCTATGCAACCTAACCACTTAAAAAACAAATTTACAACTCTACAAACATCATTAGTTTTAGTACAAGAAATGAAATATGCCATTTTAGAAAATCTATCTATCACAACAAACCTTACACCCTTTTATGGTGGCGCTCAAAAATAAATATGACAAGGGTCTTCTCTTATTAATCACAGTTAAATTTTTATTATTATTATATTAAAAATAATATTTATTAATTAATTACTTTAATATTTATTATTATTATTATTATACAATAGGTGGACACCTTAGAACCTCAAGTAACACCCTAATCACTCCTACATTACATTAATGGGTCTAGCTAAGTAACATATATGATATTGTAAGTTGTCAAAATCCCTCAAAACTAAACACCCAACCATGAATGTGAAGCCCTAAAAATAACACTATGAAGACACCATATGACACTAAAAGAGACGGAGTAGAAAATTATTGGTTTCCATCTCAACCTATGACTCCACTTTGATTATCCATAGTTATTATTCATAAGTAAATTTGTATTTGTTCCTTGAATTTTCATAAGTAAATGAATCTATATATATATATATATTATATATATGTATTACATTGTTCTATTTTTCCAATTTGTAGTTTCAAAATGAACAACAACCCATGTGTAATAGCAAGCTATGGAGGCCACCTAGAAAATTTTAAAAGGAGGAAAATCTTCATTATTTTCATAGATGTCAATTTCAAGATATAGTAAAAATTGAATAAGATAGATGACAAAGGCGTAATGTCTTTTTCTAATCTAGAAAACAACCCAGATGGCAATTCTAGTGAGGCTACTTCTTGGAATCATAGCTTATCATTGTAGCTCCAATTGAATCCTTTCAAAATGTGTCATAAAAGTTTGGAATGTGTAGAATATGTTGAAATTGTAAATAACTTATTTTTGTAAACTTTAATCCCCTAAGTCCTAGTCTAAATGCCTCAAATTGTAATTTTTGTAGTGCTTCCTAAAATAATAATTTCTAAACATAGTAATTTGATGAAATTTTCACATATGTGATTCATGGAAGGTGAATCACTTCACCTCCTCGATATTGGTGACATTCCACATTATTCTAAAAGTAGTCTCTTTATATTTCTAAAAGTAGTATATAAGTAGATGTAACCCACAAGGGAAAAAACATCTCCTTGCAGAGATAACTATTGTAATCACACTTTTTTAGCAATATACATCACTATTTAGAGATTATTTTTCTATTTGCATATGGAAAAATTGTTATTGTATATTTTACTCCCAAAACACTTGAGTTTTGGATCATTTTATACTAGAGGAGTCGGTGGATAAATTTGTTGGTTGTTGAGCATAATGAGAAAATCAAGTGGCATTCCTACATTAACCATACAAGCATGTGACCAATTTCTCCCAACATATGATCAAGGAGAAGATATGCTAAATATACATACATATTTATAAATCTAAGACATGGCACTAACTACTATTGAAGACATAGATAGTGATTATTCTTTGTATTTCAGAGCACATTGGTTAATTTGTAGAATGTTTGCTATAGTTTTGACACCTCGAATACATTTAATCCTCGATATAATTATATAGCCACCAAACATACCATAATTAAAACAATTGCACATCACATAACCCTTGTTACTTGCACAGACATGAGATCGAATGAATGTAGTTATGATAGAGATTCATTGCAAGAGACAATTATTGGAATTTCCAAAATTCTTTATGGAACTTTTTGGTTTTTTTATGGTTACTATCATTATTATACAATTATTATAATTATTATTCTTATGATTTTTATAATTATAATTTTTTTATAATTATAATTGTATATGGTATAATTGTAATAATTATAATTGTGATATTTATGTCAAGCCGGTTTGGATTCATCTTTCTTATTTTACCCTCCAATTTTGGATGGAAACTATAGACTATGAGTACACTACATATGCCCAAATACTAATTGATATGGATTATTCTGTAGATTTTCCAATCACCACCGAACTCAATTTGAGCATAGAATTTGGACACATAATATGGATTATGAAGGGTTTCCCTTTAGGTGTCTAACTTGTTTCTATATTTTTCATTTAACTTCATATTGTCATACGGGAAGAAAACTTGTTAAAAGTAGAATATGTTGGTGGAAGAGTTCAAATCGAGCCACCTTTGTGCTTAAGAGCATTTGGGAATCTTGGGAGTGTATTAATCCATGGATTTTGTGCAAGGGGAATGGATTTTGAAATGGGCTTTTTTTGTCAACCAAGAATCTCTATGGTAGTCTCTAATTTTTCAATCTCAAGATAAGTGTTTAGCAGAGGTCCCAAGAATCTCCGCACTAAAATTATTCAAATACGGAATTTGCAAAGCATCGAGGAATTCTTCTCGCAAAACCGCTCAATCCTAGTTCTCTTGGCTATTTTTTAAAACTCTATTTTGGATTTCCAACTAGGACTAAGATACTTTTACTACTGTGATCAATTCGGTTCCTAACCACATGTTGCATAAGATTGTTGTGCATTCCTCTCACCCATGGTGGATGGAATGGAAGTGGTATGCAGATACCCCATTCTGTAATTACAAAGCCGTAAAGGCTATCATTGGCTCTTGCCTCAGTTTCCCATGGTGGATAAACTTAATAAACATTAGGGAATTCATTCAACGCTATCTACCTGGAGTAGATGATTTGAAACTATTTGGATTCTATGTGTGGATCCCAAGATTGCTCATTTCCTTTGGTATATTTGTAACCAAGGCCTTCCTATCGAGGCTCATCTTGTTCACATTGGAATCTCATCTCCCAAATGTCCTTTTTGTGGCCATCTGGAAACAATCTTGCATGTTTTCTAGTTTTATCCCAAAGCTCAAAATGCTTGGAACTATATATATTCATTTTTCTTTACTTTATGACCTCAATGCTTCACTTGGTAGCATATACTTTTGGGAGATAATCCCAAGCTTCGTTTATGTTCACCCAAACGGCATTTTTCATAGGAGAGATTCTATTTCAAATATGGAAAGAAATGAATTATTTTTTCTTTGATAATTCAGAAGTCAGTCAATATTTATCCATTTATAACAAATCTATGGTGATCTCCAATGTGTTTCTGTAGATACAAATTTAGGCAAACAAGGTTGCGCTAGATGTGGACCACCTCCAGACCCTATTTTTTCACTGGGGGGAAGCCCCATGTAATGTTTATTGAGTTCCTCCATCTCTTACTAGGTGCTCCTCACCTTCCACACATGGTGTCTAGCATAGTCAGCCTCAACATCATGCTTTCGGTTGTGCTCGCTGCTCCCTAGGCTCATTTCTTCGACGTGATTACTCACCAATTTTCTTCTATGGCCGGACTTGGCGCCACCTTCATCAACTCGCTAGTAGGGTTGGGGATTGCCACCTTGTCAGCATGGGTGGGGCTCTCTTCTTACCGGTTGTTCACATCATGATGCTTAGAACCAACCGCCAAAACCACCACCATCGATAAATTCCCCACCTCAACCTCGTAATTCCTACTTGTGGGGAAACGAACCCAAAGGAAGAAGTTGCTACTAGTTGGGAACTTCAAAATGCTCACAAGGACTTTCCTAGTTCGGGGTGGCCGGATGATCATGATCGTCCCACCTTGGGAATGTTTGTTTGTTTTGTTGCTTGATTTTTTAATCTTCTTTTAGGTGATGACTATATTTTGTACTATGCTAGGCTCGGCCTAGATTTTTGTGGTTTTGGGTCTTGCTCTCATATCGCCAACTTTTTTTGTTTAAATTTATCTTGTATCGTATTGAATTAATATAATATAAGATCCTTTTCATAAATAAAAAAATCCTAACCACCTAGTAGTAAATGACCTATCAGATTATGATTCAAATTCCGAGTTTAAAAAATATGTTAATTTAGACTCTTAAATTGGGGAAGTGCTTCCTCCTATTCATAAGGATCCATTGCAACAAGATCTTGAATTATGTGGATTTGTTGGATTTGAAAATTGGAATATGTTCGTTTCCTCTTGTTTCATCAAGAATAAAAATTCTAAGGAGCATATTGAAGTTATGATTACAATCCATAATAATGAAAATGAAAATCCAAATAATCGACCGAGGATTGGATGGTTGTGAGTAGAAAAAGTAAGGAAATAATACTACCTTAATATATAATTAAGATACCATGGGAAAGGGTCTCGGGGATGATATCTTTGAATTTTTGATATTTTGTGGTACTGGTTTGATTGTGTTGTTGGTTTGGATGTGCCATTTTTTATTTCTTTGTGCCACTAGTAGAGGATACCTCATTTGTTCCTCATTGCTACATCTTTATCTCCACTTATTGTACAAGGTAGGGCCCTCTTAACCCTCTTTTACCTTTAATAAAAAAATTGTAATATTTATTATTATTATTATTATTATTATTGGTAAAGGAGGTTATTTTATAAATACCCTACCCTATTAAAAAGAAATGTCACAGAGCCTAATATATTCTTAACCATAGTGAAATTAAAAGAAAACTAGAACACTTCATACTCTACATATAAACAACAAATTTATAGCTAAACAACAACACAAAAGCATTAAGAAGAAAGTTAGGTTAAAGAATTAAAATGTGAACTCGAGAGACATTTGTAATGGATCTACTTAGGTATTCCTAGAAGAAGCCATTTTTTTTTTGGACAATCATCCACTCATCCTTGTCCTTATCTTCATATGAATCAATCCCACACAAGAGAAAAAAATTCAATAGAGTCAATTGACCGATATAACTTATTTTAAGGAGAGGAAGGAGTATCACTCTCCTTGAACATCCCAAGAGTGTTCAAAACATTGGATTATTGACATTATGGAATCTCTTCAATAACATGGGTATTAGTAATTCCTAAGATGTTTTTATCATAAAAATGTTAAGATGTTTCCTCTCTGATTCTATGGAGGCACAAACCGCAAAATGCTTAGGAAGAGAATCTCAAACAAGATGGTATAAAACCATTCTTCTACATGGTGTGCAAATATTTTTTAATCGAGATGGCCTATTTCAAATCATGTGCGATAGCAAAAAGATAAACCTTTATAGTCAAGCCACTACATCCATGTTCTACATCCATTTTGTAGATTAATTTTTCTTTGAGAGGACTTAAGAGATGTCTAGGTCAACAAAAATATGAGACATGGTACTATGATAGAACTGAGCAATGTCATCATGTCATTTTTTAAAGCCCCTAAAATATTACCTATAACTTCAATGCATGGATCATTCCAAATTTGCGGGGGAGACCCGAGAGTCTATCCCATATTGGGTAAGTGTGAAATTATTATTTTGAAGGATCAAATGAAGGATGTCAGGGTTTTTTCATGAGTCCATACTTTTCAAAACACAATCATGGTTGTTTAATGTATCTCTATCTTCACATGAATAAATTTTTTTAATAAAATAAGTTGATAAGTAGGTGTTGACCATTTTTCGTCATCATGGTGTAGGAGAAAAAAATTATTATGTTACTTAATTTCGATGGATTATTAGGCATTATAGAGCTAATGAGCAGCAAAGAATTAGCTTCCAGATTTCCTTTTATTCATATAGGATGTCATTCCAGTTGTCATCTTTGCAAGGTCATGCATTAACCATTAAAGACTTTTGCAGGGTCCTAATGGAGATGGGAAGGGAATCATATATTAGAAACAAACATGGTAGAATAAGGAATTAGGTTACATATTTGGAATTGTTAAGTATGGAAGAATAGTTGTTTCAGGTGTTCATTCATTCATTTTTAAGTTTTAGATGACCTAAAAAAGTACAAACAATTCATTTTTAAGTCCTTATGATTATATGCAAGTATGTTAAGAAATTGAGTCTTTCGATGTTCATTTAGTTATGAAAATGAAAGCGAGTGTAAAGGAAGTAGCATATAACTCATTGCATAGAACAATTGTCTATATTCATAAAGAAATTGTACAAGTTTCCCCACACAATTCATGGGATATGACTATCAAAAATAAAGAATACAGAGAAACCAAAAACTTAAAATGAAAGGGAGAACATGGAACCCATCATTGCCTAAGAGATGAATCCCCTTCCTTGAAAATGCTACTCCAAGTACTCCATGTTATCGATCCATACACCTCAAATAGGAAAAGAAGATGATTAGAACTTAAGGTTCCTTAACTTCATTGTATTTCTAGTTTTAGATGTAAGTGTATTCTTTAGAAATGAAGGAGCATCATATTTAAGCTAGTGTAAAAGAGAATATTTTCAATGAAAAGCATAATGAATAGTTCCATGTTTTAAATAGAACCCACAAGAATGAATAAATATGAATAAGGAAAATAATACAAATGTGCAAAGTACAAATGTCCAAAGACAAGTTCCGGTAAGCAAATAGTTTTCCAAAAAGCACATATAATGACCCTGTTTCTCTACATGAAAATTCAGATATGGATGTGGCTACTTCAGATGACATTGATTCATAGGTAGTGGGAGGTGATTCGAGGGAGGTACTAGTGGAGGGGGTGGCAGTTTGGCCCCATAATAATGTTTATAGAGCTCTTATCCGACCCAAAGCAAGATGGTTCCCCTATTCAGGATTTTGCAGAAACCAAATCTTTCTGTGAAGCCCTATCGGGGAAAGGTAATAGAAAAGGGGAAGTGATGTACCCCAAGCAAAGCTCTAAGCCTATGGATTATGAAAAATCCACCCCTTCGTTAGTTTTCGAGCAGAGGTTGTGTAATCAAAAGCTTTCTTTATGACTAATTCCTTGATCCGTAGATTTAACAAATTATGTCTAGATCTACCCACTCTTCATTACCGATTGTCCTACCCGGTGGAGCCCCATCTTAAGGTAAGATCGATATTTACCCTTTCTCGTGTGGTTTCTTCATAGTGGTATTTCTGAAACCTCAACTAGAGATCTGATTCTTGAAATAGTTTGGGAGTTTCAATCCCATTTGTTACTAATGAAACCATGGTTCCCTTTATTTAACCGATATCCGATACTTTTCAAGTTAAACCAATATGGATTCGGTTTCCCTACCTACCTCTCCACTTTTCATTGGTAAGTTATTTAACCTCTATAGGTAATACTCTAGGAAAATGTTTGGCTATTGATCCAAAGACTGAAGATCATGAGCATACTACATATGCTTGAATATTGGTTGATATGGATACTTCTATAGATTTTCTAGCAACTATTGAACTCAAGGTTGAAGATAGAATTTGGACACAAAATATAGACTATGAAGGGTTTCCTTTCAGGTGTAGAATTTATTTTTCTCTCGGTCATTTAGCCTCTAATTTCCATGTGGGTAGAAAACATGTCAAAGGTAGAAGCTCTTGGTGGAAAAATTCAAATCCTAGCCATTTGGTTGTTAATGAGTTGTGTGTTAGTGAC